>CM061135.1:82709305-83929567 GCA_030789695.1 Scilla litardierei | reverse complement strand
TTAATCGGTTGGGGCCCACATTCAAACCGAGCTCGACTCGGTTTATATAAAATCGAATTTGACTCGGGATATTACCCTAATCCAATTTGAATTAAGCCCCCAAATCCCCGAGCTCTCCCCCCAAACCCTAACCTACTCGACCTCAATCTGTCGCCGTCTCTCCCTTCGCCCGAGCACCGCCCGACGCCACCCGGCACCACCGCACTCGGTCCTCACCGAATCACCCTCTCCTCTCTCTCATCTGTAATGCCCTACCAGCTACTGCACAAGTACTAGAGGGGGGGGGGGGGTGAATAGTACTTTAAAATAATAAGGCGTATAATTCCAAATTAAATTGCAAACAACCACCAAATCAATTTGCGGAAGCTTAAATTGATTGACAACAATGAAATAAACAAAGCTAACAAACGATGTTAATGGGTTCGGATCCACCCAAGTCTCCCCGACTTGTTCCCGGTGATCCTACGTCCCAACCACCCGGATCCCCTCCGGATACTTGAGTTAGAAACCCTAACTCAAGATTTCCACTATGAATATCTTGTGAAAAACCTTCACAAGATCAAATCATACATGCAATGGCAAAGTGAATCCCACAACCCGGGATCACAAACTTCTCTCACAACCGAGAGAGCCAATAAGCAATATAAAGAGTTTAAATGAAATAAATACTCTTACCACAAAATCCTATACCTTGAGTTTTTCTTACCCAATAGGTGGAATGAAGGATTTGAGGAAGATGAAGTCACCAAGCCCTAGCACCAAAGAAATGAGCAGCAATGGGTGCCTAGGGAAGAGTTGGAGACTTGGATCAAGCAATAGCTTGAAGAGCTCACCAAGAACAAGCTTCTCTCTAGATCTAGAAATGAGAGAGAATGGCTTTCTTGTGAGGAAGAGAGCTTTAGATTTGAGGGAGAATGGCTATCTCTTTAGGGCTCAATGAATCTCTTAATGGCAGCTCTATTGAAGATAGAAATGACCTAGGTTCGTATTTATAGGAACCCAAAAACATAAGTTAGGTCAATCTCCAACGGAAAGAAATCTGAGTGAATTAGTCGGTCAAAGAATATTCACTGACCGACTAGTTCATCAACTAGTCGGTCAGTCACAAAGCATGGACCGACTAAGAGCAGATCTGAGAAGAGATAGAATTTCAGACCTAGAAAACTAGTCGGTCCAAGAACACTGTCTGACCGACTAGTTTCACAACTAGTCGGTCAGTCAATGAACGTAGACCGACTAAGAGGCAAAACAACATAGTCTGAAGGCAAGTTGACTTAGTCGGTCCAAGAACAAAAGTTGACCGACTAGATTGTCAACTAGTCGGTCATCAAACGTTCTTAGACCGACTAACGGTAAACAGTAGCTTAGGAGAAATTTGGCATGTACAGTAAATCACAACTAGTCGGTCAAAGAAGCATCACTGACCGACTAGTTCACAAACTAGTCGGTCGGTGAGTCAACGTAGACCGACTAACTGTAAACAGTAAAGAACAAAGATTTAACTGACTGAAACTAGTCGGTCCAAGAACAGTGGCCGACCGACTAGATTGTGATCTAGTCGGTCAGTACTTGTTCTTGTACCAACTAACATGCACAACAAAGTCCGAATCGAAGCGCGACGCTTCGAGGAAGATAGAGTGAACTAGTGCAAGAATCCTAGAGCTACGAAATGAGCGAAATGAAGATAGAAACGTAAGATATACTCAAGGCTTAACATTCTATCAATCGAAACTAAAAGACTATAAATAAAACCTTAATAAACGGTCTTTGAGAGCTTCGATTGAATCTTCATTACTTCCAAAGCGTTGCATGAGCTTCAACGAAGCTTTAGGCTTGAATACGAGCTTTTGGAAGTGTTGAGATGTCGCTTTGAATATTCTCGTGGAATTGGTGACGATCTCCAATACTGCGCTCACAAATTGTTAGTTCATGAATTATTTATGTTTGCTCATCATCCAAAACCAAATCCGGGGAGTCCAATATTCAACATTCTCCCCCTTTTTGGTGATGACAAACCAATCATAAATGATAATCAAAGATAATAATTCAAATGTAAAATACTTACTCCCCCTGCATTGATGACACGTTAATTCCAAAATGAATATAAATGAATTGTATCAAGCAGACGAGTAAGATAAATAAAGTGAATTGATTTTTGAAATATCGGATTTTGAAAATCCTTATTTGTATCTTAACTCCCCCTGAATCTAACATATCAAACTAGATTCTTGGAAATTGAGTTAAATTTTTCATTTGCGCTATTTATTATCATTATCTCTCCCCCTTTGGCATTATCCCAAAAAAATGGGGGGCATACAACAACAACAATTAGGAAATGTAAAATCCAACATCGGGAGTCGTAGACAAAAACAATGGACCAACTTGACACCAAGGGAAAATGTGGGAATCAAAACAAGGTGTGTCAAATTTTCCATTATCAATAAAAATCAACGATAATCAAAATCATCAAAAATACCAAATGTTTATTCATTTCTTGAATAAAGAAACATACTCTTCAATATTCAATATTCTTGGTTAATTTTGTGCATGGAAAACAATTCTATACAATTATAGAATATAAATCTATTTAACCAAGGTTACATGCGTCGAGCGACGAAATCACATTTCAAATGTATTCAAAGAATATTAAAATGTGCACGACGAAAAAAAAAAAAACAGAGTGAACGACGATGTACATATATATAAATATAGACAACATGAGTACATCCAAAAAGATATCACATCGAATATATGAGGTACATCATGTCAAGCGCTACATATCATCAAAAAGAAATACATCAACATCATCATCATCAAAAAAAAATACAACAACAGCGACGTCATCCAAAATACATCAAAACATAATAATCCTCATACCCTATCCTAACCCAGAATACTCTCGCTAAAATACATCATCCAAAGTGTATATGGAGAGTCCTCGGAACAACGATCACGAGGAGGAGGCAGGATCTGCAGCGTCCGTGGGTCCAGTCGACGGAGTGGACTCAGGATCTGCAGGGAGTAGAGGCGTCTCAACAGATGGAATCGACGGGGCTGGAGTCGAGATCTCAGCAACAGGCTCAACAGCAGCATGAGTCTCGACAGAAGCAGCAGCAGCAGATACATGAGCAGACTCGGAAACAGGGTCAGCAGCAGGTGGCTCTGGAACACCGGAAGAGGTGGCAACTCCAGGAGCAGAAGTGGAAGTACCAGCAGCAGCAGAAGTGCCCTTGGGGGCACGAGTCGAAGCACGACAGATCTCCACAACGTCCTCCTCATCCATCTCATCCATCTCCTCTCCCTCAGACACGGAAGGAGGAAGCTCAACACCCATCTGACGTGCCATACGGCAGACCACCTCCTCGGTACGAGCCAAGCGGGACTCGTGACGAAGAAGTATCCGGACGACGTCATCAAGGGTGGCAACGGGAGAAGCAGAGGCAGTGGCAGAGGCAGGGACAGACGCTGAAGGAGTCGTCCTCTGAACGTGACGAAGCGCCGCAAGAGATTTCTTGACGGCCGTCGCATTCAGCGGAGGACCGAGGGGACGCTCATCGTCACGAGGCAATGTGACACGAAAGTGACGAAACACGAGGGTCAACATGCAAGGAAAAGGAATATGAGCCGATTTATTGGACTTTCGAATACACTCGAAAGAATCAATCTTGTCGAGTATAATTCGAGCCCAATTAATCGAGCTCCCCATGAAGATCGCATAGATAAGCTTCAAAAATGGCTGGGATGGCAAAGATGAGGAGCCGTACTTGGGAAGCAAGCACGACTTCAGAATCAAATTAAGGACCCAAGCATTTGGCTTAAAAGATTTAGAGGGCACGCCAATCATAGCAGGAGGAATCTGATGGAAAATCTCTGATAGGATGGTCTGGTCAAGAGAGGAAATATCATCTACCGAGATATCAGAAGGAAGAAGGCCAGACGAAGAGATACCCAGAATCTCTCCTAAGATTTCCGCAGTGAGGACTATAGGAGTCCCCAAAACGGTCGTCTCAATAGAGTGGGTCTGATAGAACTGACCCCGGATCCTATTGGCATAGAAAAGCTTCACTAATCTAGGATAGGGGCGAGGATTCGCCTTCGGGTCAAATCGAAGGTAATCGAGAAGACCCGACGACGACAGAAGATCAGCTAGCCCTATGAAGTCGCTGAACTGGACGAAATGCTCCAGAAGCAGCGGACAATGTTCGATACGGTTATATGCCGCAAGACACAAAGGGTCATCGCGACATAAGGAAATATCGACACCGCCCACCGGCATCGGAGCCTTTCCCTTAGGCTTTCGAGAAGACGAACGAGGGTGGGTGCTAGACTCGGGATGAATAGGAGGAGAGGGTTCCCTATGAGTCTCGGTCTCGGGATTATACTCCGTATCGGAATCGGTAGGAGTATGGAACGAAGAAGGAGAGACAAGAGATTTGGCCTTTGGCTTAGGTTTGGGCTTGGGTTTGGGTTGACCTTTAGGTTTAGCGGTTGTCGTCCTCTTCTTCTTGAGAGGAGGCGAAGACGACGAAGGATGGGTGGTCTTGGCTCTACGCTTCGTAGGGGTTGGATGCTCGGGATCCGAAGAGGTTGGATCAACGGTCATCGGAGAGGGGTTAGAGGAAGGGATCGGAATGCGTGTTCTTGCCATAGTCGAAGCAAGACACGAGATCAAATCAACGAATCCTAGCACAACCCTAGAAATCCGAAACCCTAGAGGAAGAAATTTTTAGAACCCTAGGCAGAGAAACCTAACCCTAGAGCTGAAAACGAAACCCTAGATAGGAGAGGGAGGAGGTAGGTTTACCCTAGGAGGAAGAACGACGGCCGGCGACGGCGGAGATGATCGGAAAGAGGCCGGAAGTCGATCGGAAGGGGAAGGGTCGGGGTTTTGAGCGGAGTGAACTGAGTTTTCGATCGATTAGAATGGAAATCGATCGACTAAACTGAGTTTAAGTCGGTCGATTTCCCAAATGACCAAACAGCCCCTGGCACAACTAGTCGGTCACAGTTCAAGCACTGACCGACTAGTTCACAAACTAGTCGGTCGGTAAATGAGCTTGAACCGACTAGGTGCAAACAGTGGCTGAATCCAAGAAGACTGACAAGATTTAGTCGGTCTGCGTTCGATTACTGACCGACTAGATCTCAATCTAGTCGGTCGGTCACTGAACATGAACCGACTAAAGAGTCAAAAACTTGAAAATTAAGTTCTCTCCATAATACGCTTGGACGAAAAATCTCAAAACTCTCAATAGACATCTAAACTACCCCATTAAACATCGAAAAACAGAAATTTGACGATTACGCACAAATCGAACGAAAAATTAAAATAACACTTAAAATTCTCGAAAAATCCAATAATTCTAGCATGAATGAGATATTGTCAAGAATAATAGCATGCAAAATTATTGAATGAAACATGAATCCTATATTTCGGATTCACCCATAATCCCCAATTCTCGACGCAACCGCACAAAGGAGTCCTCCTTTAGGGGTTTCGTGAAAATATCGGCGATTTGCTTTTGGGTTTCAACGTACACTAGAATGATGTCCTTTTTAGCAACATGGTCATCTAAAAAGTGGTGGCGGACATCTATGTGTTTCGAACGGGAATGATGTACCGGGTTCTTGGAAAGACATATTGCACTTTGGTTGTCAACCATGATAGGGCAAGTATCACAATTTATACCAAAGTCTTTAAGTGTGTGTCTCATCCAAATAACTTGAGCACACGCGGCACCGGCGGCAATATATTCCGCCTCGGTGGTTGAAAGTGATACGGAATTTTGCTTCTTGGAAAACCAAGAGACAAGAGAATTTCCTATAAAATGGCAAGTGCCACTAGTACTTTTCCTGTCGGATTTGCATCCCGCATAATCGGCATCACTATATGAGATTAACTCATATGTGCTAGATCTCGGATAAAGTAATCCAAAATCTAAAGTGTAACTTAGATAGCGAAAAATACGCTTTACCGCTACTAAGTGAGACTCCTTAGGTTGAGACTGATAACGAGCACATATACATACGGCAAACATAATATCGGGCCTACTTGCGGTAAGATAAAGCAAACTACCAATCATACCTCGATATAAACGAATGTCTACATCCTTACCGCCCGTATCCTTGTCAAGATGCGTAGTCGTGCTCATTGGAGTCTTTTTCCCGGAGGTATTCTCCATTCCAAATCGCTTTAGCAACTCCACCGTGTACTTCGTTTGGTGGATGAAGATTGCATCGTTCATTTGGCGAATTTGGAGTCCTAAGAAATATTTGAGTTCGCCCATGTGGCTCATCTCAAATTGTTCCTTCATAACATTAGAAAACTCTTCGCAAAGAGTGAAGTTAGTAGCACCGAAAATGATATCATCAACATAAATTTGTACTAATAAAATATCATTATTCGCATGCTTAACAAAAAGAGTTGAATCGGCTTCGCCCATTTTAAAATTCAAATCCAAAAGAAAATTCTTTAGGCGATCATACCAAGCTCGAGGAGCTTGTCTCAAACCATAAAGAGCTTTCTTTAGTTTAAAAACGTGATTTGGAAATTTTTCATTTATGAAGCCCGGAGGTTGAGAAACGTAAACTTCCTCAACGACATCTCCGTTTAAAAAAGCACTTTTAACATCCATTTGAAATAATTTAAAATTCTTATGGCATGCAAAAGACAAAAGTAATCTAATTGATTCTAATCTAGCTACCGGAGCGAAGGATTCTTCGAAATCAATACCTTCCTCTTGTCGATAGCCTTGAGCTACTAACCGAGCTTTGTTCCGGACGACGACTTGGTTTTCGTCGGTTTTGTTCTTGAAAATCCACTTTGTCCCTATGACGGTGTGGTTCTTCGAAGGCAATGGAACAAGCTCCCACACTTCATTCCTCTCGAATTGAATGAGCTCCTCCTCCATGGCAAGTATCCAAGCACTATCTTCGCATGCTTCAACTATATTCTTTGGCTCTATTGATGAGGCAAAGGCGCAATTGGCGAAGTGGTGAACTTGTGATCTTGTCTTGACACTATCTTGAATATTGCCAATTACTTGCTCATGGGGATGGTCGCGAATGACATGAAGTCGCTTGGGAATACCTTGATCACTTGGAACATTCTCAACAACTTCATTAGTCGGGTTAGTCTCAATAGAATCAATAGACTTAGAATTATCAAATGAATCACATAAAACATCCATAGAATCATTATCATTTGAACTTCTAGTTGGAACAAATCCTTCATTAAATGAGACATGAAGCGACTCCTCGATCGTCGAGGTTCGTTTGTTGAATATCCGGTAGGCTTTGCTACGCGAAGAATATCCCACAAAAATCCCCTCATCGGATCTCGGATCGAATTTGTCCAAACTACCATATGTGTTCTTAATAAAACATTTCGAACCAAAAACACGAAAATGTTTAACTTGAGGCAACCTACCAAACAACAATTCATAACAAGTTTGTTTAGTGCCGGGCCTCAAAAGTATTCTATTAAACACATAGCAAGCGGTGTGTACCGCTTCCGCCCAAAATTGATGGCCAAGTTGGCTATCATCAAGCATAGTGCGAGCACACTCCACTAGCGTCCTATTCTTTCTCTCAACTACACCATTTTGAGGCGGTGCACGAGGGAAAGAGAAGGTGTGAGTAATACCAACTTCATCACAAAATGTCTCAAAAGACTCATTCTCAAATTCACCTCCATGATCACTACGAATAGTGACAATGGTGTTTCCTAAGAGATTTTGTACTTTCTTAACAAAAATTGTGAAGTTTTCAAAAGCTTCATTTTTATTGCACAAGAAAAATACCCAAGTAAATCTTGAATAGTCATCTACGATGACAAGTCCATACCTTGCATTTCCTAAGGAAGCTACTCTAGTTGGCCCAAATAAATCTAGATGTAATAGCTCTAGTGGCCGTTTTGTAGAGATGCTTTTCTTAGGTTTAAATGAAGATTTAGGAAGCTTGCCGCGTTGACAACAATCACAAAAACTTTTCTTTTCAAAAACAAGCTTCGGAAAACCTTTAATAGAATTCAATTTTGAAAGCTTATATAGTGTTCCAAAGTTCACATGTCCAAAGCGTCGATGCCATAAGTGTTGTTCACTTGTGTTGGCAACGAGACATTGTTCATATGACTTAGGAAGATCCAAAATATAAATGTCTTTACGACGAGTTCCGGAAAATAATAATTTTTCATTATCCTTTCTTAAAATATGACACAATCCTTTCGCAAAGCTAACTTTGTAACCTTTGTCACAAAGTTGACTTATTGAAATAAGATTATGATTTAAACCACTAACAAGATACACATCACTAATTAATGGTTTAGAAGGGTTACCGACATTACCAACACCTATGATGGTTCCGCTCTCGTTGCCTCCAAATACGACGCGGTTTCCATTCACAATGGGAACCACTCCGGAGAGCAATCGAGCGTCACCCGTCATGTGTTTGGAGCACCCGCTATCGAGTATCCAATTCCCTTTGGAGCTAAATTTAAATTTGTTGCTCCTTTTCTTTTTCTTTTCCTTGAGTACCTAAAGATAGATAAGTTCATATCATGGTACCCAAGGTCATTGGGTCCAAGGGATTAGACCTTTGGAAGCCAAGTCCAAGTGGACTTAGACTTCCCCACATAATTCTTACTATGCACAACATCCGAAAAATAAGCATTCATATATATTTGTTTTTCGTCCATGCTTGTGTCCTTTGGGCTCCAAATAGTGAAAATTTTGGGAGCCATCATCCTATTGGGTGCATGCATGCGACGTTGATTTCTACGTGATGCATGTTGTGGATAGGCATACGGGACATGATGGAATGGTGCACGACGAGAATTATTCATATGATGAGGTGGGTGTACATATGCATGTGTGGGAACACGTGCGTGAGGGTGTCTCACTTGGTGTGCACGTGCCCGAGAATGTGTTGCATAAAAATCATCATAAGTGTGAGATGGTGGAGTAGGACGTGTGTTCCTACGTGGCATGGAATTGGTGTACATATAAGCATGCCCCTTCTTTGGAGGTCCACCCAATGTGGGTTTCTTTCCGAAAGAGGGTGTGGACGAGGTGGAAGCACCATTGGTAGATGAACTACCAATAGAGTGTTTGCTCCCACTCGTTGAGGCTTCGGAAGTTGGCCTAACAAAGGTAGTGACCGACTTGGAAGAATTTCCCATCATATACCCCAAGCCAATGTGGTGCTTGGCCGGAAGTAAATCTTTTAGGATATTATCCAAATGGCCTTTACCCTTGTTGAATTTGTTGATTCGGCCCAATGTGTCCTCATATTTCTCTTTGAGAGAACGCAAGGAAGTATCCAAAGTGGATATTTGCGAAGTGAGCACATAAACACGAGATTTAAGATTCTCGTTCTCAATACTCAAAGTCGAGTTTTGAGAAGTTAAATCCGCTATCTCATGTTCTTCCGCATCCTCAATGCTAACATGTTCAAGTTTAGATTTGAGATTTACTATCTCTTTTCTTAACTCTTCAACAACGGTGTCGTTGTTGGTGACGATAGTCTTAGGCGATGTTTGAATGCTAGCTAGGTCATCTTTTACCTTAGTATATCTATTTACTAACTTAGTATATTTTGACCAAAGTTGAGTGTTAGCATCCCTAAGATCATCCATCGTTACCTCATCGCTTTCTTCATCACTATCATCGGAAGAGGAGGATCCTTGATCGTGCTCCTCTCTTGCCATGAAACACATGTGTGCTTGCTCCACGTGCTCATCGTCCGACTCTCCGCTTGAGGAATCCTCGGAGTCGGTGAAGGTAGCTCCGACAAGTCCCTTCTTGTTTCCTTTCGTGTACTTCTTGGACTTGTCATACTTTGGCGCCTTCCACTTCTCCTTTTGCTTGTTTTGAGGACAATCCGCTTTGATGTGTCCTGGCTTATTGCATTTAAAGCACAAAGGTGGAGAGGCGTTAGTAGATGTAAACTTAGATTTGTGTTTGAAGTTACCCTTTCGGAAGAAGCGATTGAACTTCTTTGCCATGAGTGCAATGGATTCCATGTCCATTTCTTCTTCCGAGTTCTCATCATCGGTAGAGGTGGATGAAGCCGCCTTGAATGCAATCGCCTTTTTCTTAGGCGCATCTAGGTTCAAATATGACTTCATCTTTTCTTGTAGCTTCACCTTGCTATCTTTGCGTACCTCATATGACATCAAAGTACCCATTAGTTGAACTACGGTATATTTGTCCATGTCATTACCTTCCTCGATGGCGAAGGTACGTTTTTCCCAAGAAGAGGGAAGTCCTTCAATAAGCTTTAAGCACTTCTCCTTTTGAGTGTAGATCTTGCCGAGGGCCTCTAACTCGTTTATTATATCAACGAAACGAGCGTAATATTCTTTCATCTTCTCGCCCTGTTGCATATGAAACATTTCGTAATCTTTGGTTACGACTACGAGTTTAGAGTCTCTTACCCTACTCGTCCCTTCGTGTAGAATGAGGAGGGAGTTCCAAATTTGATATGCACTCTTACATGTGCATATCTTATTGAAATCCTCGGGCTCCAATGCACATTGCAAGGCGTTCATTGCCTTGGCATTGCTTACCTCCGCGGCGACCTCCGCGGTGGTCCATTTCTCAAAATCTTCTTCTTCGGGTTCAATATACTCCTTCATTGTAGTTCTCCATAAAGATGCACTTCGGAGGAAGGTTTCCATCCGACACTTCCAGTACCCGTAGTTGGTACCGTTGAAGAATGGAGGCCTCGTAGAGGAATGTCCTTCCATCACGGAAGATGCTCCTTCACGGTTCCTGAAGGTGTCATAGTTGGAAGGTGGACGCACGGTCTTGTTGTCGTTGGCAGACATAGCTGAGAATCTGGCTTTGATACCAAATGTAATGCCCTACCAGCTACTGCACAAGTACTAGAGGGGGGGGGGTGAATAGTACTTTAAAATAATAAGGCGTATAATTCCAAATTAAATTGCAAACAACCACCAAATCAATTTGCGGAAGCTTAAATTGATTGACAACAATGAAATAAACAAAGCTAACAAACGATGTTAATGGGTTCGGATCCACCCAAGTCTCCCCGACTTGTTCCCGGTGATCCTACGTCCCAACCACCCGGATCCCCTCCGGATACTTGAGTTAGAAACCCTAACTCAAGATTTCCACTATGAATATCTTGTGAAAAACCTTCACAAGATCAAATCATACATGCAATGGCAAAGTGAATCCCACAACCCGGGATCACAAACTTCTCTCACAACCGAGAGAGCCAATAAGCAATATAAAGAGTTTAAATGAAATAAATACTCTTACCACAAAATCCTATACCTTGAGTTTTTCTTACCCAATAGGTGGAATGAAGGATTTGAGGAAGATGAAGTCACCAAGCCCTAGCACCAAAGAAATGAGCAGCAATGGGTGCCTAGGGAAGAGTTGGAGACTTGGATCAAGCAATAGCTTGAAGAGCTCACCAAGAACAAGCTTCTCTCTAGATCTAGAAATGAGAGAGAATGGCTTTCTTGTGAGGAAGAGAGCTTTAGATTTGAGGGAGAATGGCTATCTCTTTAGGGCTCAATGAATCTCTTAATGGCAGCTCTATTGAAGATAGAAATGACCTAGGTTCGTATTTATAGGAACCCAAAAACATAAGTTAGGTCAATCTCCAACGGAAAGAAATCTGAGTGAATTAGTCGGTCAAAGAATATTCACTGACCGACTAGTTCATCAACTAGTCGGTCAGTCACAAAGCATGGACCGACTAAGAGCAGATCTGAGAAGAGATAGAATTTCAGACCTAGAAAACTAGTCGGTCCAAGAACACTGTCTGACCGACTAGTTTCACAACTAGTCGGTCAGTCAATGAACGTAGACCGACTAAGAGGCAAAACAACATAGTCTGAAGGCAAGTTGACTTAGTCGGTCCAAGAACAAAAGTTGACCGACTAGATTTTCAACTAGTCGATCATCAAACGTTCTTAGACCGACTAACGGTAAACAGTAGCTTAGGAGAAATTTGGCATGTACAGTAAATCACAACTAGTCGGTCAAAGAAGCATCACTGACCGACTAGTTCACAAACTAGTCGGTCGGTGAGTCAACGTAGACCGACTAACTGTAAACAGTAAAGAACAAAGATTTAACTGACTGAAACTAGTCGGTCCAAGAACAGTGGCCGACCGACTAGATTGTGATCTAGTCGGTCAGTACTTGTTCTTGTACCAACTAACATGCACAACAAAGTCCGAATCGAAGCGCGACGCTTCGAGGAAGATAGAGTGAACTAGTGCAAGAATCCTAGAGCTACGAAATGAGCGAAATGAAGATAGAAACGTAAGATATACTCAAGGCTTAACATTCTATCAATCGAAACTAAAAGACTATAAATAAAACCTTAATAAACGGTCTTTGAGAGCTTCGATTGAATCTTCATTACTTCCAAAGCGTTGCATGAGCTTCAACGAAGCTTTAGGCTTGAATACGAGCTTTTGGAAGTGTTGAGATGTCGCTTTGAATATTCTCGTGGAATTGGCGACGATCTCCAATACTGCGCTCACAAATTGTTAGTTCATGAATTATTTATGTTTGCTCATCATCCAAAACCAAATCCGGGGAGTCCAATATTCAACATTCTCTCATCCTCTCTCTATTCTTCTCTCCCCTATCTCTCTCTCAGCCTCTCTCTATCTCTCATCTCTCCCCCTCGCTGCCCTAGCTCCGGCAATTAGCCGGAGCAGCGCCGCCGGTGCCACCCAACACCGACATCGCATCCCTCTTTACCCCCTTCCATCTTCCTCCCACCCCCCTCTCAACCCCCCCTATCTTTTCCCCAATCCCCCTGTCCATTGCTCTGGCAACCCGCTGGAGCTCAGCCACCCGAGCTGCCGCCCGAGCTACCCCCACCACCCATCTTCTTCATCTCTTCCCCCCATCTCCCCCATATCCGAATCACCCCAACCCTAATTCTTTCGATTTTTAAACTTCAAACCTGAATAATTTTCGCAAATGCCTAATCCTATTCTCATATCTATTGCAGGTACACTTAGAGCTGCTTTGTGGATCCGAGGAGCTTGGTTTGGATCAGCTTGGGGGATAGCTTGGATTCAGGCTTCACATGTGCATTCCTCTTCCGCTTTCGTAGCTACGCTCAGTGATGGTATACTCCTTCCATGCTTTACTTTCATTACCATATCATCGTAGCTAGCACATTTACACGATGCCTCCTCGCCTCAGGTCGATGAAGACTCAGCCGACGAAGAGGAAGGCCACCTCTGGCCCCTCATCTTCTCAGCCTGCACGACGCCCACGGTGTTCACCTTCACCCTCACCCTCACCCGAGCCATACTTGGACGATGCATCATCCTCGTTCGACTCGTCACGATCCACCACACCCATGCCTCTAGCCATAGAGGCACCACACACCATCCACACTACCTCTCCTCCCATCCCGACCACCACTCCTCCACACTGTCCCGTTCCACTACCGGCCACCCTGAGGACGTATGATATCGTCTTCAGGGACGATGCTCACCATGAGCATTTCCTGGCCATGTCCCACCGTATGATCGTCCCCACCCACTTCGCTCACATCCCCACCCTCCAGCGCCTTGGACTCCTGCAGGGTGTCCACAGGCTTTACCACGTCATTGGTTTTGATCGCCTCCTCGCCATCCATGCCCGCACCTACACACACCTCAAACTTGAGGCATTGAACCCTATTGTCGTTACCCCAGCAGGTGATGGCATTAGCTTCCGGCTGCTTGACTACGACGTAGTGGTCACACACGCCATGATCCGCACCCATTTCCAACTTTCATGCCATCCCCGACCACACACTCGCTTTCCCTCCAGACTTCGAGCCCACCGCGTTCGATGCCGAGCAGTTTTGGCATCACATCACAGGTCTGTGAGGATATCGCCATAGTAGGGTGAAATCCTCTTGTATCATCCACCCCTGTGTCCGCTTCACCCAGCACCACCTCGCCACCACTCTCTTTTCTAGGCCAGAGGTCGGGACACTCTACCTGCCTGAGCTTTCCCATCTTATGGGAATGACTCGAATTCTACGCTTCCACCCTGATGGCACCTTCCACCCTTTCCTACTCTCCAACGCAGCACACTGGCTGAATCATCGCCTTCTTCAGACCGTCCATGTCGCCATCGATATCTGTTGTGTCGGATTTTTCACTATTTTCGCCCAGATGCTCAGCCTCGCACTCCCTGCACGTCTAGTGACTCCCACCGGGCCTACATGCTTGACGATGGATGTGCTCACCAGCATGTCCATTATTAGGCCGCATGGTGAGCATTTCTGGATTTACCTTCTAGGTGCCCACCGCGAGCAGTACCTCTACCTGCTCTGCCCCGCCCTCACCCATATCAACACAGTCATGCTTGACTGGATCACTCCCTGCATTTTTCCCATTCACCCCATCCACGTCCTGGAGCCACCTGGAGCACCGGTCGTCGACGACATCGACGAATGGGTGCTTAGTTTTGACGAGGATGTGCCTGATATTGCTGCCCTTGTGGCAGCCCCGCCAGCCCACCCTGCATACCCACCTCCACCTGGGAGCACTTCTGTTCCCACTTCTGTTAGTGCTCCCACCACCTTTGCCCCCATCACCACCGTAGAGACCCCGTGGACTGTCCACACCTTAACCCCAGAGGTCTCTACCTCTGTCTCTGCCATGCCTGGACCTGAGGGCACGGTTGACTCTGATGCTCCCAACCTTACTTCTTTCACCCCCTTTGAGCCAGCCACTTCTTTTGCTCCAGAGCCTACCGATTCACCAATCTTGATGCACGTCTCTGTCAGTGCACTTTTCGCACCTGTGGACCTCCTCATTTCCCTTCCTACCAATCTAGGGTCCATAGTTTATCTTCCTGGCACTTCTTCTGCACCAGCATCAGTAGTTTTCTCCGAGAGCGTCGTGGTGTCTGTCACCACTTCTGTTGCCATGACGTCTCCTATTTCTGATGCTGTTGCTGCTTCTATTTCTGCACCGGATCTCGGATCCATTCCACGCACATCCTCATCATCCGATATCCCTGCAAGACCTCCCTCTCCTGACTTCCAGTTCAGACATCGGGTATCACCTGCCCGTGGGCACCCTACAAGGGTAGTCTCTAGCAGTTCACGCCCACCACTTAGCTCCCGCACCATGGACACACGTCTTTCCACGATGGAGACCGAGGTTGTCTCCCTGAGGCCTACCTTTGACACCCTCTTGGACTCGCTCTCCACTTTTCAGCAGTCCGTGGAGCGAGACCTCACAGCAATTCTTGACATTCTTAAGTATCAGCATGCACCCACTGTCATACTTGCACCAGCCCCTCCTCCCAGGCTAGATCATGTCCCTTCTGCACCTCCTGCACCGCTCACTATGTCCCACTCCCAGGCTTCTACAGGGCCTGTCACTTCTACCCTTGAGCCGGTTGCACCTCAGCTGGAGACTTCTGTTGTCGACACACACGTTCCCACACCTGTTGACACTCCAGCTGTTGCACCTCTGTCTGAGCCTGTTGTCTCTTCTGTTGCTTCATCGGCCGATACACCAGTCGAGCCTTCACATTCTGTGCCTGATGTTCCTATCTCTGGTCCCCAGTAGTCGGACCTATCATCACCTCCAAAGGGTGATGCCACTGCTTGACCATCACACTATTTTCGCTCCTGTCACCCTTATCCTTTTTGTGCTCATCTGTCTCTTCGGGGCCCCGACCTTGCATAGCTTGGGGGATGACACTTTTTGCACCACCCGTATACATTCCATCATTTTGCATTTGCCTTTCCACCTACATCACGACATCATTTGCATCATCTGCCTGCCTGTTTATATCTTTGCTTATTAGGCTCTTTTAAATTGAAAGATGCTATTTCTACTAAAAAAACCTCTTGAACTTTTACATTTGGATTTATTTGGTCTATCTAGAATAGCTTCTTTAAATGGTAATAAATATGCATTTGTAATTGTTGATGATTATTCAAGATATACTTGGGTATTATTTTTGAAACATAAAAATGATGCATTTGAAGAATTTACAATATTTTGTAAAAGAATTCAAAAGTTAAAGTCTTCATCCATTATTACTATTCATAGTGATCATGGAGGAGAGTTTGAAAATGAATTATTTACAAATTATTGTAGTAAACATGGTATAACACATAACTTCTCTTTTCCTCGAGCTGCACCACATAATGGTGTAGTTGAAAGGAAAATAGAACGTTACAAGGATGTGCTAGAACCATGTTATGAGATAGTTCTTTATCAAAATATTTTTAGGCAGAAGTCGTCGCTACTACATGTTATGTTTTGAATAGAATTTTGGTAAGACCACAACTCAATTAGACCGGTTTTGAATTGTTTTATGATCGCATACCACATGTATCATATTTTAAAGTCTTTGGTTGTAAATGTTTTATTCTTAACACTAAGGATTCACTAGATAAGTTTGATTCTAAATCAGACGAAGGTATTTTTGTAGGATATTTTACACATAGTAAAGCATATATGATTTATAATAAAAGAACCATGTGTATAGAGGAATCGCTTCTTGTAACTTTTGATAAGAATTATACACCTATTACACCTTTAGATGAAGAAGATTCTATACCTATCACTAGTTCTTTAGAAAACACTAATTTAGATGACGATGATTTTACTAATTCCATTCCTGAGATTATCCCTGAAAATACAAGTCTTCCTAATGCATTTGTTGAAGTTCCTAATCATCCACTATTAGTACATAGGTACGAACCCAACTTGGGTATCCGCATACCTGGCCAGTTAGCATCCACAACTCATTACCCCTCACGCTCTAAGCGGGCTATGACTGAGTCGGGCAAACGAGTCATTCGACCGTTGGCTAGCGTCAACATTCAAGGGAGAGTTAATGGGGCCGAGTAAATGGGTAGCCGTTAACTCGAATCCCGGAGAAGATTGTGCCCCAATCAATGAGGGACGGTTACACATCATCGAGAAGGAGATACCTATAAATAGGCAGACAAACGAAGGTAAAGGGGTTCCATGTTCAAGGTACGAGGTCTAATTCAAGCTTGCATCGTTAGTCTAGAGACGAACCTCCGTGGGTCGATCTCAGCTATACCAAGCTCCTTCTCTTCCTTAAGTTCCACACCAACTTAAGTATCAGAGTGGATTTGATCGGAACCCAGATCCGACCCCCTTAACGACTCCCTGTGGTGCAGATCGACGATCACTATCCAACCTTGAAGGTCGACCTCAAGCCCTTCAACCTCAAACGATCGACGCATCAGTTGCTTGTAGGTCGATCGTACGTCATATCACCCTCAACTACCATCATTCGATCCTGGTTCCTCCAACCAAGGGTACCACTCCAGACGCTGACAAGGCTCCAGCTCAGCGCTTCAAGTCTCCGTCAGCTTGATAACTGTCTTGGTCAATTTTGGCCGTAACAGTTTGGCACCGTCTGTGGGAAACCATGAGTTGATATCCCGATCGACGAGCCACTCGACCATGTCAACTCGCCCAACCACATCCTCCGAGGTTGTCACAAGACCTCCCATCATCGGGATCATCAACAAGATAACGGGAGGTCCCCCACACCTGTAGTTATCGACCTTTCTCCAAAGCTCCTATGTTGGGAGGTTGATGACAATATCCATGGGGCGAAAGCACCCCAAAGAATCCACACCTCCTATCTCCTTCTCAGATGAAGATCTGGAAGGTGTAGAACAACCACATGATGATGTCGTCGTCATCACGGCTACCCTCAGAGAAATCACCGTGAAAAGACTGCTTGTCGATACCGAAAGATCGTGTGACATTCTCTTCTTCACTATGTTGGAGAGGATGAAGATGTCCTACGTGGAGTTAATGCCTTGCACGGGACCCCTGGTGGGATTCACCGGGCACTCTACCCCGATAGCAGGCATCATCACCCTACCGGTAACCCTCGATACGTATCCTCGACAAATCACTTGCCTAACCAGTTTCATGATAGTGAAGATCAAATCGGCATACAATGGGATCATTGGAAGACCACTGCTGAATGCCATCGAAGCAGTAGTCTCGACCTTCCATCAGATGATCTTGTTCCAGACCCCCGACGGAGTCAGAAAGGCAAGAGGGAATCAGAAGCATGCACGGACGTGGTACACACTATCCACCGCTCCGAGGAGGATCGAGCAGGCTGACCCTGTTGACCCACCTATCAAGGATTGACGGTCCGCCGCGGTCGTAGAAATGGAGAGCATCCGAGTCTCCGACGAGGAAGGAAAAACCGTCTCTATCGGGTCGATGCTCCCTTCCGACCTAAAAGAACGGTTGGTCGCCCTCCTAAGAGAGCACGTCGACATCTTCTCCTGGACTCCAAAGGACATGCCCGACATCGACCCTGAGGTAGCATCCCACAAGTTGGGAGTCGATCCGACCTCCAGGCCCATGAAGTAAAAGAAGAGAAATATGGTAGGCGAAAAGATGAATGCTGCTGTCGAAGAAGTGGATCGAATTTTGGAGGCCCGCTTCATTTGAAAAGTCAAGTACCCTGAATGGCTCTCGAACATCGTGATGGTCAGGAAAGAGAACGGCAAGTGGCAAATGTGCGTCGACTTCACTGACCTCAACAAGTCGTACCCCAAAGATAGCTATCCCTACCACGGATCGACCATCTGGCGGTAGTGCTTCAGGCTACGAGCTCCTCAGCTTCATGGATGCCTTCTCAGGATATAACCAGATTCAGATGGCACCAGAGGATGAGGAGATAACTTCTTTCATCACCGATCGAGGTATTTTCTGTTACACCAAAATGTCGTTTGGTTTGAAAAATGCAGGGGCCACGTACCAACGAATGATGAACAACATATTCGAGGCTTAAATAGTCGACGACATGTTGGTCAAGTCGAAGAAGTCAAAGGATCACATTGCAGACCTCCGGGAGATATTTGCACAGATCCGACGATACAACCTTCGGCTGAACCCCGGCAAATGAACATTCGGGGTTTGTTCGGGGAAATTCCTCGGGTTCATGCTGACGAATGAGGGGATCGAAGCTAACCACGACAAGATTGCTGCCATCATTATGATGAAGGAGCCCTCGACCCTCAGAGAGCTCCAGAGGCTGAACAGAAGGATAGCAGCCTTGGGGCGATTCCTGTCCAAATCAGCCGAGAGGTCATTATCTTTCTTCAAGGTGTTGAGGAAGGCAATAGCCGCTACGTCAAGCGGCAAGAGAACCATCGAATGGGATGCAGACTGCAAAAAAGCCTTCTTCAAGTTAAAGGAGTACCTTTGCACCCCACCGCTCTTGATAATGCCAGACAAGGATGACCAGCTCATCCTCTACCTGGCCGCCATCGAGGAGGCTGTAAGTTCGGTGCTGGTCAAAGAAGACGCGGGGGTATAACGGCCTATTTACTACGTTAGTCAGGTTCTCCGAGGTGCAGAGATCAACTACACGAGGATCAAAAAGATGGCTTTCGCACTGGTCCCATCCACATGGAGGCTACGACCATATTTTCAAGCACACACCATCTTGGTCCTCACCGACACTCCCCTAGAACAAACCCTGAAGAGGCTCGATCGTTTAGGGAGAATGACGAAGTGGGGGGTCTAACTAAGTGAGTTTGACATTCAATTCAAATCGAGAACCACCATCAAAGGGCAGGCCCTTGCTGACTTTATCGTCGAGCTCACCTACAACGATGGCCCCCCAAAAATAGGTATACACAACTAGCTCACTCCCTGAGGCTGCCCCCTCGTCCTCAACGAGCGTTAACCCATCAAGCGGAACAAAAGATGCAAGTGAAGACAATGGAACCTGGATCGTTCAAGTCGACAGTTCATCCACATAAACCAGAAGCTGGGCCAGGATAATCATCCAAACATCTGTGGGAGACATATTTGAATACGCCCTTCGTTTCGACTTCCAAACCACTAATAACGGTACGGAATATAAAGTGGCCATCAACGGACTCCGACTGGCTCAAGCCCTGGGGGCGAGAGTAATCCCACTACTCAGCGACTCTAGCCTCGTCATCCATCAGCTCAATGGGACATTTGAGGCCCGCGATGACTCAATGCAGAGTTACGTGCAAGTCGCTAAAGCAGAGCTGGCTACGTTCGCACGCGTAGAAATTCATCACGTGCCAAGGTCAAAAAATCATCAAGCTGACGCCTTGTCAAAGTTCACATCGTCCTCCCCTGCGGGACTCGATCGGGCCGTGTATGTACAACGTCTACCCCATCCCAGCGAACTGACACAAGAACTGTTGAACCTTAATCAAGGGGCCATGTGGATGGATCCGATAATCCGTTACCTTAACACCGGGGAAAAATCGACCGACCCAGTGGAGGCACAAAAACTCGAGCAGAAGGCCTACCAATTCGTCCTGCTAGATGGTTCATTGTACAAAAGACGATGGACCAGATATGACATCTTCCCCTACCTTAAATGCCTAGCCCCGCAGGAAGCGCACTACGTGATCCAGGAGATCCATGAGGGCTATTGCAGGAACCATTGCGGTGGGAAATCCATAGCCTTGAAGGCCATGAGACAAGGGTATTTTTGGCCAACAATGTTCAAAGATGCCGTCGATTACGTTCGACGATGCTCAACCTGCCAAAAGTTCTCAAAGATTAGCTCGGCTCCACCAACTGATCTGATCCCCATCATCAGTCCAGTTCCTTTTGCCAAATGGGGACTAGACCTCCTTGGACCATTCAAGCCAGCAAGTGGACAACGGAGATACCTAATAGTGGCAATCGACTATTTCACTAAGTGGATTGAAGCGGAGCCTCAATCCCAAATCACCCGGAAGGAGGCTCGAAGCTTCGTTTGGAAGTCTGTCGTCTGTCGTTTTGGCATCCCACAATCCATAGTAACTTACAACGAGACACAATTCAACAGTGTCGTCTTCAGAGACTTCTGTGCAAAGCTGAAGATCAAGCTGCACTTCGCCTCTGTCGCCCATCCCCAGTCGAACGGATTGGCAGAGTCAGCCAACAAAAGCATCCTTGGGCAACTGCAAAAGAGAATAACCGGGCTCGAAGCAACTTGGCCGGACAAGATCCCTGGCATATTGTAGTCGTACAGAACGACCCACAAAACCTCGACAGGGCAAAACACTATTCATGCTGGCTAACGGGTGCAAAGCCGTCGTCCCAGTGGAGGTCAATGAGCGACCGCTTCGTCTCCAATACTATGACAAAGAAAGAAACTCAGAGGGCCTCAAACTCAACTTACAACTGGTGGACGAGGTATGCAAACGGGCATTAGCAACCCTCATTGAACAAAAGGGACGCATGGCCCGCTACTTCAACTCGAAAGTCCGCGAACGCAGCTTCTGCATGGGCGACTTGGTGCTGCGTAATGATGCTTTCACTACCAAGATCATCAAGCAGGGGAAGCTCGCTACCAAATGGAAAGGACCCTACACGGTGATTGATGTGCTCGGTCCTGCCACCTATCGGCTTGCTACTTTGGATGACAGTGAATTTCCCCTTCCTTGGAACGTGAAACATCTACGAAAGTATTTGCAATGATTGTACTAAAAGGGTAAATGCCCGTTCATTTTTTATCCTATGCATGTTTATTATGAATGCAAGGTAGATCGTCCTTTGACATCAGACGAAATACTCTCGTCTCGTAGACCGTAAGTCGAAGGGGCCTCGACCCTCGCCACCGAACGACCCTCGTCAGCTGTAAGTCGAAGGGGCCTCTCTCCTCGCCACCGAATGACCCTCGTCGGCCATAAGTCGAAGGGGCCTTGCCCCTTGCCACCGAATGACCCCGTCGGCCATAAGTCAAAGGGGCCTCGCCCCTCGCCATTGAACGACCCTTATCGTCCGTAAGTCGAAGAGGCCTCGCCCCTCGCCACCGAACGACCCTCGTTGGTCGTAAATCGAAGGGGTTTTGCCCCTCGCCATCGAACGATCCGCATAGGCGCATAAGAGGTTCGCCCCTCTCTACCCCCAAAGAAGCGTGATTCATGATTTAAAAGGCTATATTCATTAAGTGAATAAGCATAACCTATCTCCGACATAACTTGAGGTTATATTCATTAAGGTTATATTCTATGAAGTCTCGAGTTAGGTCATTGAGGGGCCATACACGTGCAGATATTCAGATAAGAAGGGAATGCGGATCGAAAACAAAGTCGCAAAAAGTTTTTTCTTCATTGATTTCAAATTAAAGAAATTACAGAAATTACAAAATCGGCAAAAAAGAAGCACTTCCTAAGAGGGAGGGGGAGCGCTCCCTGACACCAAGACACTGGTTAAAGCCTCCATCACCTTCGTAAGCTTAGCAGTAAGCTCGGTATTCTCCTTCACGGCAACCTCCTCGAGCGCTATGACTCTGGCTTGAAGCTCGGCTCTCTCCACCTGGCTAGCTTCCACCCACCTCTCAAAGTCATAGACTTTGGCCCGAAGCTCAACCATCTCCTTCTTGAAGGCGTCGAGCTCCTCTTCAAGCTGGGACCTCTCCGTCTGCCACTGGAGCTCGGTAGACTTATGAAGGGCAGATAGCAACGAAAGGCTGTCCTTAGCTTCCGTTGCCTCCCACTCGACCGCCGCCTTGTCAGCGAGGGTCTTCCCCAAGGCCTTCTCTGCCTCCTTCGCCCGTGCTTTGTAGCGGCGTGCTCTACGCTCCACGTTCGCCACCCGCTGACCTCCATCGATCAAGTCGACAACCTGGCGGTGTAGCGCAGCCCCGAGAGCAGACATCTATAAACAAAACAAAGGTCAGTCAAGAACATCGACCAACCCGGATACCAAAAAACAAAGGCTCGGATGACATACTAGGTACCGGCTCCCCACGAAGAAGTTAACCATCTGCTCGAGGTCCAACTTCTGCAGGAACTCCATCCTTAGGGAGGACTGAGTTCTCCACCACCCTGGCAGTCGTCCCGAAGTCCATCAGGGCCGACACCTCCTTACCAACGGCAAAGGGGGAAGATTAAACTCACCATGGACCGGCCCCGAGGATCAAGCCAAAAGCCGATTGAGCAGTAGAGCTCGATCGAACTCCCCAGGGATCGATCCGACCAACGGATTAGGCGACATGATGTTGCCCCATGGCCACTGATCCATAAGGGGCACCGTGGGGCCCTGGAGCGTTGAAGGGGTCTATGCCGCCTCGGAAGTCTCGAGAGGAGCGACCCCCTTGCCTTTCCCCATGGGGTCCTCTTCGTCCACTTGCCTCCTCTTCGGAGACCCCTCCTCCTCGCGAGAGGGTGTTTCCCTCTTCTGACTGACTCCTCCAGTCGGCTCGATGACGTCAACAGAGTCGACATCGACCACCTCTGGCGCTGCTGCAACCACGACGAAGGCCAAGGGGACAGGGGGTCACGCGGGAGTTAGCTGGAGGCCTCCCTCGAAGACGCCCGGGAAGAAGGCTTAGAGGCCTGCCTGGTCTCTCTCCCTTCGAAGGAGGAGCTCTGATGGATAATGAGGGGGCTGAGAACCTGATCCCTCGACTCGAGCACTCGACTGGTCGGTTTGGGCACCCGACCTTTCGATCGTCCTTTTCTTCTTCCTCTGCTCTCTCCAGACTCTGTCCAAACTCGACTCACCGCTGCGTCGATGGTCGTTGGTCATATCTGCAGGCAACGAAGATAATTACCATGAGTGGCGAAGATAAAGATGTGGATTCAAGATACCTTACCCGGGCTCCATAGAAGGATCTTTATCGTATTGTCGTCTAGCAAATAATGAATCGACCTATCTTGACCAGGTCGACGCAATAGAGTCTTCACTGCCTCAGCCTCGCTCGGCGACAACCTGTCTCTGACTTGCTCCAAAGACAGATGAGACTCCTTCGCAAGCTCGGGGTTCGGAGAACTCCGACCATTGAGCAGCGGTCCCAGATTAGGTAGGACGACAAACACGAAGGTATCCATCCATCCAGGGTCAGAAAATGGAAGGTCGTATATGAGCCTCGTACCCGGGCAAGCAACGATATGGTACCACACTCAGTGAGGATCGGCTATTATCCTAAAGAAGTACACGAACAACCCGAGGGTCGGACAAACTCCACAAAGCTCGCACAACTCGATGAAGCCGACTAAAGGAGGGAAAGCATGAGGAGAGAGTCTATAGAGGGAGAGCTCCGAGAAGCACAGAACTTCCATAATGAAGGGATGAAGGGGGAATCGGATTCCTAGACGAAAAGACTTGAGATACACCCCAACCTCTCTCTTTTGCAGGAAATACACTCTCTCATTTGAATCGGGCACCTTAACCCTAAAGGGATCACAGAAACAACCTCGCCAAACCTCGGCGGTCAGATCGAGGAAAAACCTAGGGGCCATGTCTAAGATGACTCCAGGGACCTTCGATTTCCGATCCCTCCTACGAATTGGAAGGTCGGGCTCGACCCAGACTCCTTTTCCTTCTCAGGAACTTCCACGCATCGAGGGGGCCGAAGACGCTCCGAGTCGGCACCTTGAACACTACCGGAGCAAACATGCCTGATAAACCTACAAGGGAAGAAGAATCGAGGAGGGGAGATACCTTGAGAAAGAACATGCGAACTCTGAGAGAAGCGACACTGGAAGCAAGCTGCTGAAACAAGGGAGAAAACAAAGGGGAAAGATCTCAACCTTTTCTTTGATTTTTCTCTTATATGTCAATAAACCCAATCGACTGACATCCGATGCACGCCACATGTCCAAGACCAGCCACCAGAAACTTCTGAGATTGCTCCAAAGGTAAAAGGGTTTTGGCGGTACATATCAATCAAATATTTCGAAAATTGTGCACATTTAAGGAGATTGCTCATCATTTGGTCTCAGTCAGCGCGAATCCTGAGGCACAAATGATGTGGGCCATTGTTAGTGCACAGGTATGAACCCAGCTTGGGTATCCGCATACCCGACCCGTTAGCATCCACAACCCATTACCCCTTACTCTAAGCGAGCTACGACTGAGTCATGCGAACGGGTATTCGACCGTTGGGCTAGCGTCGACATTCAAGGGAGAGTTAATGGGGCCGAGTAAATGGGCAGCCGTTAACTCGAATCCTGGAGAAGATCGTGTCCCAATCAATAAGGGACTGTTACACATCATCGAGAAGGAGCTACCTATAAATAGGCCGACAAACGAAGGTAAAGGGGTTCCATCTTCAAGATCGACGATCACTATCCAACCTCGAAGGTCGATATCAAGCCCTTCAACCTTGAACGATCGACACAACGGTCACTCGTAGGTCAATCGTAGGTCGTATCACCCTCAACTACCATCATTCGACACTGGTTCCTCCAACCAAGGGTCCCACTCCAGACGCTGACAAAGCTCCAGCTCAGCGCTTCGAGTCTCCGTCAGCTTGACAACTGTCTTGGTCAATTTTGGCCTTAACACATCTGATTTTGGTTTATATTATCCAAAATCAAATTCATTTGATTTAGTTTCATATAGTGACACAAACTTTGCTGGTGGCAAAATCTGATCGTAAAAGTATAAGTGGAACTTGTCACTTTTTAGGTTATGCATTAGTATCGTGGTTTAGTAAGAAAAAAACTATGTTTCTTTATCTACTACTGAAGCAGAATAAATTTCCACTGGTTTAGCATGTGCACAGATTTTATGGATGAAACAAATGATAGTAGATTATGGCATTAAATGTAACACATGTCCAATCATGTGTGATAACACTAGTGCTATAAATTTATCCAAAAATCATGTACATCATGCACGCACTAAACATATAGATATATGTTACAATTTCTTGGATGATCATGTCCAAAAGGGTGATATTATTCTTAAGTATATCGATACTAAGAATCAAATTGCCGATATCCTGACTAAGCCTCTTAATGAAGAGACTTTTCTAAAACTTAGAAGAGAACTTGGTATTGTTAGTGAATCGGAATTTTCACTATAGATTATAGTAACTTATTATGTTATTATCATTATATAATTTTTCTGGAATTTTCAGAATTATTTTATATTTTTATTATTCTACTAGCACATAGCTCAGGTCGACTGAGCCGCTAGATACTATTATGTCTCAGTTTTTTTTGAAAAGTTAGCGAGTATCTTTATTAATATGTACCAAATTACATACAGTCCTACTTTGGTGAGAAGGATATTATAAGGAGAGGATAGGGCACAGGCGCCGTCACTCCCCATTGTCGTATCCTCCGCCAAAATAGAACGAAAACAAAACACTGGAAATACACGAGGAAAAATGCAACAACGCAACAGTAACATCAACCATTGTCACTGATAGCCCAATTTGCAAAAAATTCAGTCTCTTTCTCTGTGGTTGGGTCTTGATCATGCATGGCCACTCTAATATCAGCAGCAATCTCTTCAAATAGTGAGGTCTTGCTTCTTTTATCTTCGTCAAATAACCGTCTATTCCTTTCGCGCCAGATATGCCAAACCGTTGCTACCAGACTGGTTTTAGCCAACAAACTTAGACTGCTCTTGTCACCAAAATTAGCCAGAAAGTAACTACCCACCTCAGATAGAGTACGCGGGATATGCGAAGGAACCTTTAATTTCAGTAGCGATCTTTGGAGGATATACTTAGAGTAGTAACAGTAAAAAACAAGTGGTCAATACTTTCATCCATATTATCATCACATAGGACACAATTGCTAGGTGCATCATTTAACCATCTGACAATCTTATCACGAGTGAGCAATTTGCCCCTAGAAGCTCTGAGAAGAGTAATTGACATTTAGGGATGTAGTTGGCATACCAGACGAGCTTGTGTAGGGGGAAGGCCGAGCTCCTCCTTCGCACCCCCTCCCAAGCTTGCTTGAAAGAGAATAAATCGCCGCCCATCCACTTCCATCCATCAGCTCCAGGCCGCAATATGATGTTACGCAATAGTGGTCGGACATGGTCAATAGCAGGGTCTGTCGACCAGCCGTGCCCAGTCTAATAGTCCGATACCATCTTGCTTTCGGCATTTGCAGGAACTAAGAACCGAACAGCAAGCAGGCCCCCATCAAGCCAGTTCTCAGTCCAAAATCTAGTAGATTGCCCGTCCCTTACAATCCTCCTGATGAGAGACACGGTGATGCGGCGATTCCGAACCAACCTCTTCCAGGTTCTGGAGTTAGTGACATCAACTTTGGCCGCACAGAAGTTTTCAGAAGATCCATATTTAAGCCTCATTTGATTAGCCCAAATAGAGTCAGAGGTGAGGTACCTCCAAATGAGTCGAACACTAGAAGCCGCATTAAGCTCGTCCAATAATCTAATCCCCACTCCCCCATCAGATTTTGGCTTACATATGTCATCCCAAGCCCACGCCCTGGAGTTTCCCTTAATAAAATTCCTACAGATAGCAGTGATAGAGTGCAATACGGTAACCGGGATATGATAAACTTGCATCCAAAAGGCCACCATACCAAAGATAACTGACCTCACAAGTTCTATACGTCCCGAGATTGAAAGATTCGTACTTGTCCACCCGCTCATCCTCTTCTTGCATTTATCCACTAGGTTCTTGTAATTTGGGGCAGTCGGGTATTTTAGAGACAGCGGTAGCCCGAGGTAGGTGGTGATGGTTGAAGCAATTTTGATACCCAGATATTCTGCCAGAGATTCCTTATTCCGTGTCCCCTTGCTAAACAGGCAAGCACTTTTATCCCAATTTACTTGTAGCCCAGTGTACATTCCAAATTCTTCCAGCAAATTTTTTTATGCCCCGAAATGATGTCTGATTTGCGCGACAGAAAACCAATAGGTCGTCCGCGAATAAGAGATGGGAGATGGAGCCTGATCGCCGCATAGGGAGGATAGTTCGAGAGTTTATAGCTTTCTCTACAAGTAGAGAAAAGGTTTCCATTAAAATAACAAAGAGAAAGTGGGAGAGAGGGTCACCCTGGCGTAGACCTCTGTTACTCCTGAAATAACCGCAAAGGGCGCCGTTCACCATAACAGAGAAAGATGGGGATGTAATGCACTCTCTAACCCATGAAATGAATGTGGGAGGGAAGCGAAGCTACTGCATAAAATAGAATAAGAACTCTCGATTTACGCTGTCAAAAGCCTTCCTCAAATCCAGCTTCAGGCACGATCTACTTCCCATAGGATTATTGAAGTCTCTTATCTGTTCATGTGCAATGAGAGTACAATGTGACAGTAACCTTCCCTTAAGAAAAGCAGCCTGGTTAGAGGAGATCAGCTCATGGATCACAACCTTAAGCCGGTTGCAAATGATTTTGCTGATGAACTTATAGAGGACATTACAACAGGCAATAGGTCTGTAGTCCCCCAGTCCTGAAGCATTAGAATTCTTCGGTACCAGTGTAAGGAACGTATGATTTACTTGCTTTAAAAGAGATCCAGAAGTGAAAAAAGATTTAATAGCAGTAGTAACATCCTCACCAATAATATCCCAATTCTGTTGGAAGAAGTACCCATTATATCCATCAGGGCCGGGGGCCTTATCAGGCCCAATTTGAAAGACTGCCATCCTGATTTCCTCAGTAGTAACCCTTCTGCTAAGCCAAGAGGCAGAGTCAACCGTCAAGATACGTTTTGGGACAACTTTAGGGAAGGAATCCAGATAGTGGTTCTGATTGTATAGCTCCCTGTAAAACAACGGGGCAGACACCTTCAAATCATCATAAACCTTATTGCGCAATCCATGTGAATCCACAAGGTGACTCAAATTATTCCGGTTGACTCTGACCTTCATTGCATTGTAAAAGAACTTGGTATTTCTGTCACCCAGGGAAATCCAGTCCTGCCTACTCTTTTGCCTGATCATATCCTCTTCATTTTTGAGAGCACTAGACAGCTCTTTAATAAGGCGAGACTCATTTGTTTGGAGAGAAATATCATCATGGATACATGGGTTTCTTCTGATCTCTTCCAACTGGCGCCTGTACTTCTCTACACACTTATCTGCTTGATAATCTCTAGCCCAATTCCTGAGAACAGGCTTCAGCCTCCCAAGTTTTTTAACCAGCCGAAACATGGGAGTGCCCCATTCATCACCGGGCCAATTAGCAGTGATAATATCTTTGAACCCATGACAAGAGGTCCAATAGTTATAGAATTTGAATGGCTTTGGTTCAGGATATACCTGACTGTGCAGATGAACTACCATCTGAGAGTGGTTGCTAGTAGAAGAGTTCCGATACTCAAAGTGTGATTCCAAAAGTTTAGAGATCCAATCTGCATTAATGAAGACTCTGTCAAGTTGGGCGACAATACGGCTAGCTCCCACCCGATTGTTGCACCAACTCAGCCTATTCCCCGTACTCTTAAGCTCCTGGAGAGCACATCTAGATATTCAATCGTAATAATCCCGAACCATGATCTCCTCCACTCTCCTCCCACCTTTTTTATCACTGGAATAAAGGACACTGTTGAAATCCTCGCCAACCAACCAAGGTGATCCAACCACTCTGCTGCAGTCGCCCTGAAGGCTCTCCCATAATTGCTTCCTCTTCCCCATAGTATATTACAAGCATATACTCCAGTAATTATACAAAAGAACCCCCCTATTGGTGCATCTTACAGTAACATGCTGAGCCGATGAGGATAAGCAAGCTGTCGTCCAGACTTTAGGGTCAAAGCACATGAATATTCGCCCACCTCTTGCAAAATCAAAATTATCATGTGATAGCCAATGTTCAGGGGTAATAGCCATACCTGCGGAAGTCGTTTTGAGTTTAGTCTCTACGAGAATCATAGCAGTAGGCTTCACCGTCTTCAAACTATCCCGTAACTCCCTCTGCCGTAAAGAGTTATTAAGGCCCCTAGTATTCCAAAAGAGTACTGTCATTGATCAAGAGTAGTTTTGCGTCCTTGGCTACTTTCCAGGAGGTGATTGCTTTTCCTGGAGAGGACCAGAGGTGTTGGGGCAGATTTCTTTTTCGACGCCTTGGTAGCAGCATGGCGAAGTTGTTCCTCCACTTCAGTATCCCACTCGGGGTTATCAGTAGCGATTTCTCCAGGGACACGATCAATATCCGATGACTCTCGCTCTTCAGTAATAAGAGACGGGAGCGGCCTATTCTCCCTAGAAGATCCCACCGTTCCCTGAGCCTTGTGTACTATAGATTCGATATGAGTTCTTATAACAGAGGAATGTCCTGCTATTTCATTACCAACACCGCCAGCCAAGGACCCTTCACCTCCCGCAGTAACATTCTTCAAAATCTGTGGATTCTCCAATAACACCTCATTCACATGCAACAGACCTTGGGTACCACCCTCCAGATTGTCGTAGGGCACATCTCGAGAATTTCCTTCCCCTTCGGTGTCAAGCAACCCTTCAATACTTCCACTTGCAGAATCTTCGTTTGCTTGTAAAGTTTGTTGAGGATTAACATCCTGCACCTTCATCAAGGATACGTGTGGATTGCCCAAGTCATGCTCACCCTCAAGGGTACAATCTGGTTCACCACCCGATGAGTTATCACCCTGATCAATAGTGATGTTATGTTGCCGAGCACCTACTTCTCCATTATTCTCAAGCACCTCCCCTTCACCAATATTGGGTGTTTGGATTGAAGGGGGCACTCGACCATCAGGGCACTGGCTGTCCGAATGCTCGTAGCAGACAAATCTAGAACAGCTAGGTGGCTCACCCTCCACTTTTACATCAACCGAGATTGTAGGACCATCCTCCGTTCCCACAAGCACGAACTTTGGGATAGAATTCTTAGCGTTTATTTCCACTAGACACCTCGCGAAGGAGAGACGTTCCTTCTTAGCAGTTAGTCTATCCAAACATATAGGTATCCCAATAACAGACGCGATGCAATTCAATATTTCCAAGGTCCACATACCCAAAGGGACACCATGGAGTTGGATCCACACAGGCACAGAGGAGACGATATCTCGCTCAAGCTTGAGAGCAGAACTCCAACGCTGAAGAACGACAAGCTGTCCATCAAACATCCAAGGGCCCCATGCAGTATCTTCTCACACTCCCCTTCGTCTTCGAATTTGAAGCAGAAAAAACCATTTTCACGACTATAAATTTTGACACCTTTCTTTAAGTTCCACAGCCTCTCTACCCAAGCACAAATTTTGTCACGCCCCGCTTCCCATTATACTTGGGAGCGAGGATGTGAGCGGGCCCGCTTGGGCTGGAGCGGTGAACTCCAACCCAATAAGCGTCTGTGGGCAAACCGTAATCAGGTTCTTGCATTCAAACTCGGAACAAAAGGAAATTTCATTATTATTACATTGATGTCCAGATTTACAAGTACACAATTAAGGCCAACTTGGCCATTAGATACAGAAACGCAAACAGAATTACACTTGAATATAAATACAACAAATATTATTCTTAAGCAACGTTGCGAAGGCACGTTGTTCTCCAGCGGCAGATCTCAGCGTCTGGACACCCTGGTCGAGCTGCTCAGTCTCAAGCCTTGCTCTTCAGCAAACCTGTCTAATACCTGACGTATATTTCACAAGACAGAAACATACGTCAGCGAGGGTCGCTCGGCAAGATTTTAAAAAGATTAGTAGGAAAAAGACACTCGGCAAGATTTAGTATAATTTACAAAACTTTAGAAATGAAAGACACAATATGTTTCCAAAAAGATGAAACATGGCAGCATGAAGCAACATGGGAACATAACATCATGTAGTGAGTAAAGTAGGGAGCAAGCGGAGTGTGGTGCGTAAAGTGGCGGGCACAACAAGGTGTAGTGTGTAAGGTAACCAGCATGGCAAGTGTAGTGTATACAGCAATAGTCGTGACGGTGTAGAGTGTACAGCAATATGTATAGCAAGTGTGGTGTGCACAGCAATATGTATAGCGAGTGTGGTGTGCACAGCAATAGTCGTGATGGTGTAGTGTGTACAGCAGTATGTATAGCAAGTGTGGTGTGTACAGCAATAGTCGATCGTGACAACAATTTTAGCAGTTTACGATGTAGCTTCAACAGAGGTAAAGAGAAAGGTGCATCAATCATTCAATCAATCTCATATCTAGTGACAAAGCCCAGTGTCTGAGGGGGAGGTGACCAGCATCACACCCAAGTCAACGGGAGCTACCCGTGACTCTATACTCACCGACCCGGCCAGGTGTCGGTCAAGTTCACCAATCGAGTGCAATCCAGCTTTCCAGCCTCTACTACACTAGACTACCCCACCCAAGTGTACTGTTGGAACACGAGCCAGCCTAATTCATATTACAAGCACGAGTTTGTCAACTCTCATGACATCACGATTTCACGATTTTTGCCGCTTGGGCGCACGAATTTACAATCTCACGTTTTCAAGTATTTCATTCCTTCAATGTGTTCCATCAATAACCATTCAATTAAGTGTATACAAGCATGTTAAGTTATCAGCGTGACAGGCATTATGGCGTGACACAACATTAGTGGTTCTCGGTTTGACAAAAATGTAGCAACACTTTAAAACACGTAAAAGAATGCACACTTGCATATCAGAAAGTCACAGGTCCAATCAATTAAAAGTAAGACATGTAAAAAGTGCACTTGCATATCGGGATATCTCAATTTAAAACAATCGGAGAAAAGCAGCGGTAAGAATGTACACTTGCATATCATGCTGTCTCTGTTTAAACAATCACAAGTAACAGTTTATAAAAGGAATGAACACTTGCCTGGTATAGTTGGTTCTGGGTGTTCAAGCAATAGCAGAGAAGACACGACGTATCACTCTGCGTCATGAGTAGAGATATTTAGCTAAAAGGTGTTTAACTAAAAGATATTAACGTACTATAATAAAAATATAACTAGCTGATAATAAAATCACTAAAGTACTCGTAATAGGTCTAATGTTATGCACCAACTTTATTAGAAGCTAACCTCCCGTATCTTTATAATTATCTAACTTATAAGGATACTGCATAATATAATTTATATATCTATACATATAGGATGTGAAATAGCTTACAGTACCCATCCCCAAATATCATAATTAACACATCTCACGAGGTGTACTCCATACTCATTTATAATATTATACTTAACATATAAATATCTTAAACCTCCTTCACCATTCTCTTCTCACCTTTGTTCTTTCTTCCCTCCGTTGGTTTGCAGCAGTAAGAAGGGGGCGGCTCGATTTCAGCGGAGCAGAGTCAGCGGCAGGGCGGAGGAGGCGCCGTGCGGCTCGGAGGGCTGGAGAGAGGGTGTCGACGGCGAGTGGATGAAGAGGAGGCCGCCGCTGGGTTGACGTCGCGAGGCTCTCGAAGAAAGGCAGCGATCAGTTCCCAGGCGGGCAGATCGGAGGCGGGCGGTGGTCGCTCGGGGATCGGGCGTCATCGGGAGACAGCGGCTTCGGGCGATTCGGGGCGGAGGCTGTGTTGATCGGAGGCGGCTGCTGCGATCAGATCTGGCGGTGGCGGTCGAGATCTAGGCGGCAGTGGCGCTCCGGGCTTGGCGACGGCGGTTCCGCCGCGCGGCGCAGGCGAGATCGGGGGTCCGATGCCTTGGGGGCTGCGAGGCGAAGTGCTGGCGGCTCACCGGAGGCGGGTTTGTGGCTCCTCTGTTCCGAACAGAGGAGGGGAGTGGAGACAGGGGAGGCCTGGGTTCGGCGACTTGGCACCGTGGGGCGAGGTGGCGGAGGTCGATTGGTGTACAGGCAGTGGGTTGGGCGATCCGGCGGTGGGAGGAAACTGGGCAGCGTGCGGTGAAGGCCTGGCGAGAGGAGCGAACGGCGAAGGGAGGAAGGCGGAGGATCCCCTGTTCGAAACAGGGTGGACGGGGATGGAGGCGCCTGGGCTTTTGGTTTGAAGAGGGAGAGCTGGGCGGTGTGGGTTCTTGGTAGGTGAGGTGGTCGGCGTTTGCTGCTCGGAGGCGAGGGCGTTAGGGGCGGATCTGGGTTGCCTTTGGTGGTTGCCGGAGGGTTGGAGGTGTCGGGTGATGAGGGGTTGGATGCCTCGAGTTGTTTACGAATGGAAGGGGAAACTGGGGTTGAGGGCTTGTAGGGGAGGAAGGCTCAGTTGTTGTAACTGGGTTTGAAGGGAGAGGGAAAGAGATTGTCCTGGGTTTTTAATAGGGAAAAGTTTGAGGATGGGGAATGAGTTTTGTTGGGGGAAATGACAGGCTGGGGTTGCGTATGTTATGGGGTTATAGAAGGAAGTGCTTATATTAGTAAAGTTTGAGACTGAGGCAGAAAATGAAACGGACAGAATATAATTTCAAATATTTGAGAGTAGAGTTTAATTGTCATAAGTTATAGTAATGGTCTCCACGGGCTTGTATGGTAAGAATTTAGAATTATTATTAATAGGTTTTAATAGATTTAAATTAAGGGAATAATGACTAATCAATAGGTTAAATGGATTTTAAAATGGTAAGTTTTGAAAAGAAGAATTAATAGGTTTTATTAGGATCTAATAGGGAAAGTTTTCAAACATTTTTTTTAAAAAAAAACTTTAAGTTCGATTTTGAATTTTGAATTGAAAATTAAAAACAGATTTTAAGAGGAGGGATTTAAAAATGGAAGGCTACTTGAAAAATTCCAAATTCAAAATTCGAATTCGAAAATCTAAACTAATTATAAAAGATATTTCTAATATAATTATACGAAGAATTTATTGTAATTTAAAATAACTATGATATTAATGAGTATGCAAAAACAGAAGTGGATACGGATACGGGTACTGAGACAGAATGTCAAACAACGGATACAGGGGAGAAATACGAGAGGGAAAATCGGATAAAAGTAACGATAGAAACCGGTCGTTACAAATTTGCCCATAGAAGGGGACTTCCCCCAACACATAGCCCACCAAGGTGAATTTCCATTGTTCTGTGCCATGATCCAAGGCAGATTTTGCCACCATTGCCATGACCGTACCATCATCTTTGGAAACAGGAGCGACATAGCTCATACCCATGTCTAGATCATATTTCCTGATATTAGAGCACACATCGACCCAAGACTGTTTAGCGCACTTAGTGTTAAAAGATAAATCAACAGGGGGTCGCTGTGACTTTCTTTCGAACACCTTCAGTGCGTTAGAAGGAAGAAGAGCGTTAGATACTCTTGGCCTCGGGAAATCCCTACCAGCAGCAGGCCATTGACCATAGGACTTAGGGCGGAAACTCTTGTGATGCCATGAATCCTTGCGAGCAACCCTGACCAGATTCCCGGTGCCACCCACCCTAGATCCACCTGCCAACCGTTTCTTACACCGGTCGACGACCATCCAGTCACCATCTTTACCTCCAAAGTCGTCCTTTACAGAGCCTTGGGGAACAACCTGCCCGCCTTGAGGAAGTCCCATTTGCTTATCATGATCACCAGTTTCTCGAACTGGCCTGCCATTAGATTTGCTCCTATCGCCAGTAGATCCGCTCCTGTCGCCAGGTGCGCCAGTCTCCCCGATCTGAAGAACAGGACCGCCAGTAGATCTTTCCTTCCGAATGCCAGGATCACCAGTTGATTCCCTCCAATCGCCAGGATCGCCAATCGCCATTTTTTCTTTATGTCTCAGTTATATATATATATATATATATATATATATATATATATATATATATATATATATATATATATATATATATATATATATATATATATATATATATATATATATATGTAAATCTTCAAATGAGAGCATTTCGCACGGTGCGAAAATGTTTTTATTTGAAGATTTACCTATATAGGGCAATCTTCCATTGCGAAAAAGTGGTGCGAAAGGCCGTGCGAAAACATTTTTTTTATTTTTTTGAAATTTTTTTTTCAAATTTTTTTTGAAATTTAATCCATACGATTATATACCCCAAGGAAAATAATGGGTGAACCCGTTGGGGATTAGAGCACCCATCCACCAGTTACAAATTTAACGGTCTCAAAACGTGCGAATTTGATAAAATGCCTTGATCGAAGGCCAAATGACATTATTTCTCAACCATTATTTTTTGAGGGGGGTATAACAACATATAATGAGGGTGGAAAAAAGAATTTTTGAAAATTTTTTTCAAAAAAAAGATAAAAACATTTTCGCACCGTGCGAAATGTTCTCACATGAAGATATATATATATATATATATATATATATATATATATATATATATATATATATATATATATATATATATATATATATATATATATATATATATCATAAAATTTCTGACCTGATCGGTCAACCCTTTTTGAAATCACTAAAAAGAAAAAGAAAACTACTTTTTGTTTTCCCTCCAAAGTTCAAAGCTCCTTGGAAAGGCAAATTGTCAAGTACAAAGCAGATTGGAAAGGGCCCTTGCCAAGTCAAATCCTGGTACAACCTACCCCCCAGGCATTCGACAGAAGTCAGGTCCTTTTGTCCTTTATTTTGACCGGTTTGTTTATTGAAATACTCTTCCTTTGCATATCTTTCCCCCTAGGCATCTTCTCTGCCTCAATTAGCCGACTAGGAGATTTGCCTAGTCGACCAGAAAATTCCAGTTTTTCGAAAAACTATGATTTAGACCATTTTCTTCCACAATTTTCTGCACCAATTGGTTCTTCAATGGCTAGAGAAGTTAAGGGAAGTTTTTTAATTGCTTCCAAATCAGTTTTTCTTTCAAGTTTCGAAATTCACTCTTTTTTTTCTCTATTTAAATCAATGGGTTCTCCTTCACTTCTACCATGCGAAAACCACTTTCTCATTGGTCCAAATGTGCATCCCTCTTTAGATACAGATCTAGGATGGCGTCCTCCTCCTCCCATCGCTCAAACCCCTCTAACCGCTGGCCTTTGGTCTTCAATACCGACGAAGCCCGTGAAAAGTTTGATTCTATGGCCAATACTCCATTTTACCCGGAGAGATTCATAGATGTCAGTGATTCCAAAATCATCAACTATGATTTCTTCAACCTTCTTCATGATGTCTCCCTCCTCCAGCTTTGGAGTTACGCCGAGATCGTTACCTACTATCTAAGCCTTGTTAAAGAGTTTTATGCCAATATGGAAGTCACTCACGATGATGGCGATGTCTATTTTGCGTCCATCGTCAAAGGCCACGAGATCCATCTTACCTATGCTACCCTTGCCGAATGCTTAGGTATTCCTCGCTCCAATGTCTCTGACCTTGTATTCCCAATGGATAACTCCAGTGTTCTTGCTCGCTTAAGTCCTACCTTCCGTATGGGTATGGGCGCAATTGATTTACTACCCACTCCACGTCTCCTCTTCAAAATCCTGATTTACAACCTCCTTCCCAAATCCGGATCTCTAAACTATTTTAGCAATCATCTTGCTCTTTGCATTTATTCCATTGTATGTGGTTTGAAGGCAAACTGGGCTTACGCTATCATGATGGTGCTTACGAAACCCATTTCATCGCATATCTACTTAGCATGCACCATTACCCGGATATCCAAACACTTCAATATTACTCTTGTTGGTGAAGTTTCAGTGTTTCCTACCATCAACTTTGATCGTTCCGTCCTTAATCGCATGACCCTACCACCACCTCCTCCCAGAAATGAAGAAGAAGATCGACCCATTGAACCTCCTCTATTTCATCGCCGCTTTGGTGTTAATTCCAATAATCCTAACCCTCCTCCTCATCACTCCTCTTTGCAAATGCAGATTGATAACTTGCACAAGGATGTTAACAAATGATTTGCGGGAGTGCATGAGCATTTGAGCGGTTTTGAAATGCGTCTAGAGAACATCACCTCCACCATGAACAAGGCTTCGAGACTTCCCAAAGCAATCAGACCTAGATCCTCAGTCTCCTCGAACACTGGTCCATATATTCCCCTTCCACTTTGCAGCATCCTCCTCCATCGCATTGAGTTATTTCGGGCGAAGTTCGGTTATTAGTCGACTAGGGCTATCAGTTAGTCGACTAATGCTTAGTTATGACTGGTTATTATTTCTGTTGTATTGTTTGGTGATTGTTTTTGTTTTTAAGTTGTTGTTATGTAGTCAAGCCAGTATGTACTATGATTAGTTTGGTTTAGGTTGAATTACGTTGTTGTGTGTTAGTTCTTAGTTGTATGTTGCCTAGCAAGTACTTGGTCTCCTATGTATGGCCTTATCCTTGTATCACTTATGTTATTTTAATGAAGTTCAGTTTGTTTAGTTCCTATTCTGCACTGTTCTTAGCACTCTGCACAGATTAGCCGACCAAGACAATCTTTCAGTCGACTAATTTGTAATTTGGCCGACTTTCAACCCACTTTTGATAATTTCAATGGGAAAAATATGAACTGTTAATTATACATATAGAATTCAATGGCATATTAGTGAGACACATATACATTTCCCTACAAGTGAATTCTTACAACCTTTCCCAAAGAACTTTTTACAACCATTCATTTTCACTTGCTAGTTGATATTAAATTGTTACACAATCATTCATTTGGCAAATTTTTTATTCATTCTATCAAGCATATATTCAGGGAGAGCTTTACAATTAAAAATATTTCTTTACAATCCCATATATATTTCATATTATCTTTAGATATATTGTAATCATCAAAAGGGGGCAAAATGTTGGAAACATAAAGTTTTTTTCCGATAAATTTTTTGATGAAATAATCATTTTGTATATATATGTGTATACTAACTCTTTGGATGCAGATTATCAAGCTCAACTTCTTTACATATGACAATCGTCAAGTTACTTTGCAAGATAAAGCATCAAAATGCAAGACGAAGCTCAAGCGGTGAATTCTTATATATTGAGAAAGATGATGTAATTTGTCTTTTTATACTTGCATATCTTTAGATTGTCAAAGCATTGATAATACTCTATCTTAGTTCTTTATGGTTCAGTCTCAAAAAATTAGCAGACCAGCACTTTCCTTTAGTCGACTAATACAGTTTTTCTTATTTTTAAAGAAAAATAAAATAATTTTTGGTCAAAATATATTTTCCAATCACAAGGAGCGCTTTCTGAAAATTTCTCAAATTTTTGTTCCTAGTCGACTAATAGGTTTTCCTAGTCTACCAACAATTTTTCAAATAGTTATATTGGCAGTTATTTTAACTGATTTCTATTAATTAATTTTTAATCAATTAATGGAAGTTATAACTACCTTGTCAACGAATAGATTTGGACAGTTTCTAGCAGTGTACGACAATTTTTAGCCATTTGATAACTATCTCCTGTCAAAGGACACTTCAACGGTCATTTTCTAGTCTGACTACATTATAAGTTAACTAACACTTTTACCTAGTCGACTAATTTTTGGAAAAATGGCTCAGAATTTTTCGAAAATTTAGGCAGTTGTCAAACGTTCAAAAACTAACTTTTGGGGCTATAAAATACCCCCAGACCCCTGCCTAAAAATCACAAAAATTCACGCACTCTCTCTTTTCTTAAGTTTTCTTTCTCTCTCTAGAAAGTGTGTGATTTTCAGATTTCCATAGGGGAACCTCTGCAGAAATTTTGCCCTATTAGGAAGTCCAATTTCCAAGAGTGTTCTACCATAATTCATATCTTGAAACTTGGAGATTTCATCACCATCCTTGCACTATAATTCCGACATTATCAAGGCTATATGTGATAATGTTTCATGTTCTTTCTTATTTGGTGAATATCTTGTTGAAGAGATTGTACAAGTTTGCAACACATGGAGTATTGGCATCTTTGTATGTTGATTACTTTTGGGGAGCAAGTGTTATAGTTGATTAAAATCTCTACAGTGTAGAGGACTGGACGTAGGATCACAAGGATCCGAACCAGGATAAATCTCTGTGTTTGCGTTGTTATTATCGGGATTATATTATTTACTTCCGCATTTTAATTGCAATTTTTAGTTACTTTTAAATTGCAATTTTGTCGTGATATACACTATTCATCCCCCTAGTGTATTTGGTGTGCTAGTAGATCCAATAGAGCATTCATTTATAGTCTGTTTTCTAAATATGATTTAGAAGAACGAACTTATATGAATCGCCGAGAGTTTTCAAGGTCAGTGGAAGCGAATATAAAACATGTGAGGCATCAAGGAGCCGGAACATATGGTTTGACAAAGTGGTCAAAGAGTTTGACACTTTATCAAAAAAATGATTATGAACCGTCTAAATGACTAGTAACTTATTTGGATTATTCTCGTAAGGTATGATGACCTGGATGAGATCGAGGCAAGACATTAATTATGGATTCCAAGAAGACCAAATGAATTATTTGGATGAGATTCAAACATGTGGTCTAAAATGAACATGGAAACCCCTTTAGTCTATACAGTAGACGGTTTAGCAGATCCACTCACGAAGGATTTACCACATTAAGTCTGGAAAGACTTATATGTGAATGCGGTATGAGATGCTGGGATAAATAGGCCTAAGTGCAAGTGGGAGATGTAGCGAGATGTGTTTACCCTTGAGGCAAATTTATCTCGATGTATGTGTACAAGCGTCTTGTTCATAATAACAGTACGTTCTTTGGTAAGAATTTACCTAAGTTTAATAATAATATTGTCTTCATAGAACTTAGGTATAGTCCTGAGACTTAATACGAGGTCAAATACGTATCAGGATGGAGATCTCGATCATGGAGAAGTATTTGACCGATTGTAGCATAGGTCTAAAAACGTACGTGGTCGTAGATGTTTCGAGAAATGGATATCGACACATCAGATAGACCATTATGTCTTAGTCTTCACAATGTAATGATGACGATGATCTCATGGTCTTTTGACTTGGCGAAGTCAAAGACGAGACACAGGTGCTCATTAGAGAATGAGTTCACTGAACGACCCAACAGAGTTATCATATGATTTACATTGACCAATCTGTCAACGATAACTCTTGGTGATGATAGGTAAGTTGGTCTTTTGACTTGAGGTCATTGTACAAAACTGTACGTGAACGGTGTCACTTAGATCACTGATCTAGCCTCAGGGCAAGCCTCATTGAAAGGTCTTTGGTTGGGTGACATTTGAAGCGTGCGAGAAGAGTAATGACCAAGATATGATTCGTCTCTCCCGGTCAAGGGGAGTTAGTGCCGTAGTGTTAGTTCGATCTTTAGTGAAAACTCTGGCCAGAGTATGGTGGAAGAAGTCCAACATTTTTTTGACTAAAGATCGATGGAGATTAACCAAGTTCAAGCTAGTTGGGTTGACAGTTGACCATACCCTAGGCTTGACTAATCGGCTTAGTTTGACGAAGAGACAAAAACTGCAGTATTCATCACGGACACAGTCAGGGAGGTCCCGACAATACTCATGTCAATGAGTTAACCACATAAGTATGATACTTAAACAGGAACAACACATGCTGCTCATGGTCACTGTCGTCTCGGGTTTCGATCCCCACCTGTAGTAGGGTCAGATTGTAGGGTCTCACACTGAGCGAGACATTCTCTAGTAATAGGTAGAAATTAGAGAGAATATGCATTTGATGCAAGGGATAGAAAACTGCAAAGAGTTTGCAGTTAGTTTCTGCATTCGGGATAAATTATCCTGAGTGCAAGTGGGAGATGTTGAGGGATGTATGCCCTCAGTTCATTTATGTTTGATGCGAATGATTTTTTAAAATAGATGTGGGAATTTACATATGATGCAAAGAAAATTAAATGTGACGTAAATTGTTTACATGCATATTTAATATAATAAATACATAGAAATGGTTACGTGAATGATGGGATCATCTCGATCTAAACGCAGGTTCGAATAGCGTCGAAAATGGACTCCAAACGAATAAAATAGAGCCGAAACAGCCAAGAGGGCCCATTAAAGGGCATTGCAGGTCGGGCGCGCCCGTTACGGGTCGGGGCGCACCCAACCTGTAGGCGCAGACCTCACCCACTCAGGCGGGCACGTGTTGTGCATGTGCTCGCCCGAGTGGGCAGGCACATGCGCCTGTCGAGCAGGCGGGCGCCCGCGCATACTGGCGCCCGGGCTCGTCGGGCGAGCGAGCAGGCACCCGTACCCGCGGGCGCCCGGGCCCGCCAGGCGAGCGGGTGGGCACCTGTACAGGCAGGCACCCGGGGCCTACTCGGCGTTTGAGCGGGATCCGCCCGCCTGCTGTGGGCGGGCGCCCCAAAGCGTGCACACAGTTTTGGCGGTGGGGCCGTGGGCCCCACCACATAGGGTTTCAGACCTTATTGGATGTCTATTTTGGGCGCTCAGTTTTTGCAAAAAACTGAGTTTATGCTATTTTTGGACTGTCGTTTGAGGGGTCAAACGAAGTCGGAATGAGTCCCAGTTTTTCCCTACGCTTTCACCGTTCAGCCCTCTTCGATTTGATAGGTTATATCACTTGCGAAGCTCAATGGTGAGGGATGAAAAATTCGCTAAAGTTTGGCCTTTGTGAAAGGCAAACTTTAATTAATTTTTCCTCCAAAACTTTTAGTCCCACATCGGATATGGAGTGAAGGGAAGAGGTCAGCTGCCTATATAAATAGGAGCCTATTCCCCTCCTTGAAACTCGTCCCAAGCTCCAGATCTGAGTAGCTCCATTAAACGTGAGCTAGTCCTGATCTGAGCTTAAATTAATTATTCTCTTTCTCCTTAAATTCTTCCTTGCTCTTGTTCGGGCTCTAACAAAGCTACGAAGGAGCTCGGATCGGATCTGAAGTCTTGACGGATGATCCACTCAAGGTGAAATCTTCTTCGGCACGTGGTTGGCTCGGTGACTTAGGTGTTGATTACCTTCGGACACCGCGCGGTTCAGAAAGCAGTTTGGCTCGGGACGAGGTGCGGCTCAAGACACGGTCGGCTTGGGAGAAGCGGCGTGGGGTCAATGAAATGTTTCTGAAAACAACGATTCGTATTCTGTGGAAACGAAGTGAAAGGTATGCAATTTACTATTCATGCATTAATAATTGCAATTGTTAGATAGATCTATCCTTAGGGGTTGGTCGGACCCAACCCTGGGATAGTAGAGATCTTGGCTAGGGTTAATATCTTTTGGGCTTGTTCTTAAAACTGTTTTAAGATAATTTTTCGCTACTTTATTTGATATCTTCGTCTGACTGAATTAGGCCGGAAGTCGATTTTATTGCCCTAAGGACCAGAAAACCCTTCATGATGTGTAAGCTGTCTCTTCACGGCATCCACCCAACCATCTTATAGATATCCTACTGCAGTCAGGTCATCGTCAGTGTGTCTCAATCACTCATCAATCTTCAGAGGGTTTGCCTTGCCAGAGAGATTAAAATTGAAGACACTGAATAATTAAACCAGAAGAAAAGTAGGATGATAAAATTGTGCAGGAAATATGGCACACGCTGGAGGTGACGCATGAGGGAACATCACAGGTGAAGGAGTCTAGACTTGCCTTGCTAAGCACACAGTACGAGAGCTTCCGCATGCTTCCGTCAGAATCCATATCAGAGATGTTTGCGAGGTTCACGGACATCGTTTATAAGTCTAGCTCCCTTGGTAAGCCATACTTTAGCCTTGAGCATATGAAGAAAATCTTAAGGGCACTGCCAAGCTCGTTCAGGCCTAAAGTCACTGCCATTCAAGAAGCAAAAGATCTATCACAGATGAGAGTGGAGGACTTGATAGGAAAATTAATGTCCCACGAGCTTGAGCTACAAAATATAGAGACTAGAGAGAAACCAGAGGCGAAGGAAAAGGAACTGAAACCACTAGCTCTTCAAGCTAGCGAAGATGGCGACGACGACGATGAGATAGCACTGATGGTGAGAAACTTCAGAAAATACGTCAGAACTCCTCAAGGAAGAGAAGAAATGTATAAAAGGTTCATTCTCTATAACAATTTTAATTATGATATAAATCCCTCTGAACAGAATACTACTAATAGAGTTGAAGCTTTAAATGCAGGAAAAGGGGCACTACGCGAAGCATTGCAAATAAGAAATGGCTAATGTCGCAGAGAAGAAAGGAAAAGTTGTGGTGCGAACGTGGGACATGGACAGTGAAGATGAGAATGAGGAGTTGAAGCCCATTCCTCCCTCTGATTAATGGCAAAGCACGATGAGGTAAAATCTTGCACCAAAGCTGAACTTTTAAATATTTGTAAAGGAATGCAAGATGAGATTAATGAGCTAGAACTTACTTTAGATGACGATAGGAATGATTGTTTTGAATTGCAAAAAGAAAATTGTGACATGTTGAAAGAAACTGAAAATCTGAAAGAAGAACTTATTGCATGCAAATCAACCATCACCAGGTTGAAAGAAGAAAAATCTAGCTCACATGAAAAAGTTGATTATCTTTCTTGTCCCTCTTTGTTAAAAGAGATTAGCACGCATAACGAAAATTATTAAGATTGAAACTGAAAATAAATTGCTCACTGAAAAAATGTGCATGCTAAATAATGAGCTTAAAGAAAAAATGATTGTTTTTGAAAAGAAGGACGAGGAAAACAAGAAAGCTTTCATAAATAAATGCACTTTGATTATGAAAGAAAATACTTTATTGAAATCCAAAGTCACTAGTCTAGAATTGTCATTAAAGAAATTTTCAATTGGAAAACAATCGTTGGACATTATTCTTGGAAATCAACTTTTTGGCAATAATAGGCGAGGACTAGGATATGGTTTTAAAAATGTTGAAAAGACTAAATATAGAAAAGTTCACATTGAAACAACAAAGATTGTAAATCTTCATGCAAAGTGCTTTACATGTGGTTGCGGTGGTCATACTTCATATCATTGTAAATATAGGAACAAAAACATTAAGTTCAAGCAAATATGAGTTCCTAAATCTTTAATGATTAACATAAGTGGATCTTATTGGATTCCAAGGTCACACATAATATCTATCGTGTAGGTAAGATGGAGATTTGGCGAGTGACTATGGCATGAATATTTCATTATTTAGTTCATTAGCCAAACGACAACTCGAAGGCATATTTTTTTACTTTACACTTAATGCATACCTTCATAGCATTTTTTTGTTTTTGTGTGCTTGATTTGATTTTTTTTATTTTTTATGCTAGTTTGTTTGCTTTCTAGCTTGTTTAATTCTTTAAAAAAAATAAAAAAATTGAAAAAGTCAAAAAGCAAAAATTGAGCTTAATGTATATTTTTTCCTTTGTGTCACTCAAGTGATATTTAATGAATGAAACTCATATCCTTGTAGAAATGATTGTATTATTGTTATAGCTACATGCGCATGTTAGTACCTTTAAATAGTCATGACATGCTTAATGAAGTGAGTAACATGATTTCTACACCTACACTTTCACTTCCACTAGTATTGAATATTGTTGCACAATTGGAGATTCTTTTATGAAATATTGGAAAGTGAATGTAGGATGAATAATAACTAAAAATCTAAGGGATATGATGTGTATTTACCATGGATAAAAATTGAGCTCAAAAGAATTGAATATGAAAAAAACATGAATATTGCTCCGTATGTAAAATGGATACAATTCATAGCAAGTATACTAACATATGCTTCATGGGTAATTTTTAGCGGTTGTATTATACTCGTCAAGCAATGCCACCCCACATCTAAGAGTCCTTATATGCTATGTTTTTGGGGCGTGGTACCTTGAACTCATTTTTAATGAGATGGGGAAAATCAATCCTAGATGATTTAATGTTTAATGGAAAATTGGATTGGTTTTGGTTGAGTTTCTTAAGAGTGTCTCCCTTTGTGCTTCAATTATTTAATCATCACATTGGTATCACACTTACACGATGGTGTAGAAGTCTACGTTACACTTTTCATTGAATTTGAAGTGTTTATTCTAAAAAAATGGCATGCAAGTGCTTGTCACGCCCCGCTTCCCAAAACAACGGAGGCGAAGCGTGACTAAGGCCCGCTTAGGCCGGGACGAGGAGCCTGGACCCAATAAGCGTCTGTGTGGTACTCCAAGTCGAAGGTACAGGTCCCTGCATGTTAGTACAGAACAATAAAAGTACGAAAAATAAAGACAATCATTTTATTCCAAATTAAATATCCAAAGTACGGAGAGTCTAAAACGCCCGAAGGGCTACAACTGCAGAAAAGGAAACTACCGGTGCAAGCACCCAACCTAGACGGGAAAACAAAAGGTGCTACGCACCCACCAACTAAGATGGAACCTCCGGATCAGCAGTGGGGATCTCTAACTCTAGTCGTCCTCGGGCACGTACTCAGGATCGATGTCCTCCGGCTCTACGTCCTCGGGTATCTCGGTCTGGTCGTCATACTCCGGCTCGACACCTGACGTACAGCACCAAAGAAAGGAACTGTACATCAGGTAAAGTCTACAACAGAAGGTCAAACTCTACTGCAAGTGTACTGAACTATTAAACATCGTTTTACTGGTTGATTAGCATGCTGGGGTTATAACAAAAGTAACAAAATAAGTAACGTAGCAGGAAAGTAAAGCGTAGAAGGAAATAATCGTAGCGTGTGCTACCGACTACGGGACTAACCTAAAGGTGTCAAGACAAGACGAAGAGAGACAAGACAAGTCGGACACGACACGACACGTGAGACACGAAGGGTTCACGCCTTACAGGTTGAGGGGGATCAGACCCTCTCCCCGTGCGCACGCTCAACCCTACCCCAAACCCCAGAACTCAGGACAAGAAGTACAGAGATCACTTCTGATCACTCCATATTTTACACCTTTTTCCTGCATGATTGCATGCCATTTAGATCGCTCAAATCGTGTTTTTCACGTTTATTCGACGATATTGCGATGCTTTTCACGATTTGTTGTTTTTGTCGTATTTCAGGAGATTTGGAGCGATTTGGAGTGATTCTGAGATGCACCCAATCCGGAGTGTCACCGACGACTCTCTTGAGGGGTATTTTGCGATTGGAGAGGAGTGGAAGAAGAAAGAACGTCGTAGGATCGACGAGGAGGCAAAAACATGAAGAATGGGCATTTTCAGCATGCCACTCAGCCGAGTGAAGGAGTCACTCGGCCGAGCATAGACAGCCCGCTCGGCCGGCCAGATCAGACACGCAACAGGGCCAATATCAGCGTGTACTCGGCCGAGCATCGCCATACCACTCGACCGAGCACCGAGTCATCCCTCGCCCGAGTGGAGCCAAGATGATGGCATCAAAAATGCTGAACTCTCTGGAATCCGTTTGTACAGTCCCAAGCTCCGACTCGGCCGAGTGAGGAACACCGTCCGCCCGAGTGAAGAACGCCCACCGCCCGAGTGAAGAAAAGTCACTCGGCCGAGTGACTCCCGAGGAGACGACCCCCCAACTCTCTGTAATTGTACAGGGTCTCTCACTCGGCCGAGTGACATTTGTCACTCGACCGAGTGAGCCGCGCTGCATGTAGCGTAAACTGTGATTTTGAGGCTGCGCAAGGGCATTTTCGTCAGGGTTTTTTGGGTGATTTTGGGGGGTATTTAACCCCAGTTTTTAACCTAGTTTAGGGAGGCTTTTCAGAACTTTTTTGCAGCCTTTTTAGATTAACTTTTTAGGAATTAGATTTAGCTTTTAGGGAGGAGATAAAAGTGATATTTTGTTGGATGCTATCTTGTTCTTCATTGGTTTGTCTCTCTCTCTCTCTCAAAAACTCCATTTTTATTGATTTATTGAATATAGCTATGAATTCCATTGATTTTATTTGTGAATTTCTATTGAATTTGATTATGAATTGTGAGTAGTTTCATCGTCTTAGGGCATATGGATGAACCCTACGAGCCCAATTTCAAATTTGTGATGAATTGGTGAAACTATTGCTAGGATTGAGTAGGGTTAGTTTGGGATTGCTATAATACGAATAGCTAGGGATTCATACCGATTGGGATTTGCAAGAGATTGGATCCCAATTCGATAGGAAGCCCTAGAAATTCAAATTGGGTTGCAATTGAATTTCTCCAGAATCGGTTTGCAAGAGATTGGACCGAAACTAGGGTTTTCGATTGCAATTCTATACCAATACCCGTTTGTAAGAGATTGGACGGGTAGGAACTATCCCAACCTAGGTCGTAGCTCGAGTTTGCACGAGAGTGGGCTCGAGATACGATTGAACGATGATGTTGTTCTTCACGCTAGTTAGCCTAGGTTAGGGTTTGCAAGAGATTGGACCCTACCCTATGTTGGCTATAGACCGGCAATAGCGCGAGAGCGTGAGCTTGGTTCTACATTTAGTTGAAACTAGTTTACCCGAGTTTCAAGTCTAGCAATTGTTAAACCTACGAATCGCAATGATGAGATACGGCGTGTAGCGGGGATTCCCTACCCCTAGGCGTCTTTATTAATTTGTTATTTATTTTATACAATTGAACGACTGTGACAGCATTACTGCGAACGTTTCTTGACTTTTCTTATAGCCAGGTGATTGAAGAAGACACTGTTATTAGGCCTCCCTGTGTTCGATACCCGCTCGCCGCTACACCGTGCACTTGCGGTAAGACTACAGTGTTGTCGCTCCGGGACGTGTATCCGGGGTGCGACCCAGTTTTTGGCGCTGTTGCCGGGGATTTATCTCCGTGTATTTGCGCCATACTAGGTTGTGCTATAGGGTTGCATTCTGGTCCGACCAAGTTTTTGGCGCCGTTGCCGGGGAGGCAATAGTGTTTGATTCTACCCACCTAGCTATTTCCTTTTTTTTGTTCTATTATTTCTATTTTTATTTTGCCCTTCCGTTGTGCTAACTATTTCTTTGAAACTCTGTTTTCCCTTGCATGTACACGAGATCCTCGGCGAACCCCGAAGAGATACTATACGATCCGGAGATCGAGCGTACATTGAGGAGGATCCGAGCGTTGAGGAGACCCGTTACGGAAGGAAATTTTATGACCCATCCTGAGACACCTGAAGAATTGGCGGTGTGAATGGCGAGGATTATTTCCATAAGAGATAGGCTTCGGCCTAAGACTTCTTCCACGACCTCGTCCATAGCCATGCCGGAGTTGGCGGCTGACAAAAATTTTGAGTTGAAGACCGGATTGGTGGTCCTTATGCAACAAGATCCTTTTCATGGGAACTCCCATGAAAACCCTCATTACCACATCCAGCTCTTCCTATCAAAGTGTGCCACCTTCCAAATGCCGGGCGTCTCCGTGGATGCTATCAGACTGTGCCTCTTCCCTTTCACACTCAAGGACAAGGAATTATATTGGTTGAGGACACAAGTTGAAGGAATCTTCACCACTTGGGATGAATTGGTGAGTGCCTTCGTCGACAAATTTTACCCGCCCTCCAAGACGGTGAAGATAAGAAGTGCTCTCATGTCCTTCAAGCAAGGACCACAGGAGACTCTCTATGAAGCATGGGAGCGCTTCAAGGACTTGCAACATTAATGCCCCCATCATAGCATTGAGGATTGGGAGCTTGTCCACAGTTTCTACAATGGACTCCAACCGGGCACGAAGCAGATTATTGATGCCACCGCAAATGGAGCCATTTTGTCGAAGACTCCCAATGAAGCTACGACCTTGCTTGAGGAGATGGCCTCGAACAACCAATAGTGGGGTGACGAGCGAGGACACTCTTCGTCCTCCTAGAAGCAGTCTAGCATTTATGAGGCCAAGGCCGTCGCGGAGCTAGCCAACAAATTTGATTCTCTCCACAAGGTAGTGGAGAGATTGGAGAAATTTATTACGGAGCCTCAAGGAGCCCCTTCTACATCCACGCCGACAAATCATATGAGTGATTGGCAAGACCAATCCCAAGCCATGTATGTAGGAGGAGAGCAAGGAGAAGGAGCTTTGGAGCAAATTCAAAACGTCGCGGGGAATTCTGGATATTGGGCCAATCTGGCCGCTAGAAACCATCCGGGTTTTTCATATGCCAATAATGATGGTGCATTGAACCCCCCGCCTCAACAACCTCTTCAAGCTCGGGTCCACCACCATAACCAAATTATCAACCATGGGGGCCACCGCAACAAAACTTCCCACCGAGGCAACAAGTGGGACCTTATAGGCCACCCGGGTACAATCAAGGGTGGAGAAATCCCAACCCTCCGCAAGCTCAACCACGTCCGAATTTTGAAGCTAAGGTGGAGGAGTTTATGGCGGAACAAAGAAAGATCAACGCCACGTTGAAAGCGGGACAAGATTCTCTCGCCACCGTCGTCGCTCAAATTGGGGAGCAACTTACGTTGCTCAATAAAAACAACCGACAATTGCCGGCTCAACCCGAGCCGAATCCACGGGGCAACACCGGCCATATCAATGCAGTCGTTGCGGTTACAACAAGAGGAGGGAAGGATACCACTCCCCCCATGACCCAAATCAAGGAACCCGTGGTGGAGAATCTACAAGAAAGTGAGCCGATAATTGAAGTGGCAAAGGAGAAGGAGCCGCAAGAAGGAGAAAAATCTTGAATGGAGGAGCTTATTGATGAGCGCCGATTTATTCCACCAGTGCTCTTCCCTCAACGGCTAGCTAGAGCCAATATGGAGAAACGGCTAGCCAAGTTTCTCGAGTATTTGAGAGGGGTGAGCCTCAATATCCCCTTCCTCGACGCTATAGTGGAAATCCCATCTTACGTCAAGTTCTTAAAGGACTTGATCATGGGAAGGAAGAGGAAGGAGAAGATAATGCTCGCGGAGGAAGGGACTTGGTTCACAAAGAGGGAAAAGGAACCCGCCAAGTTTAAAGATCCAGGGAGTTTCCAGATTCCTTGCACTCTAGGCGGCGTCCCCCTACAAAAAGCATTGGTAGATTTGGGGGCTAGTGTTAGCCTCATGCCTCTCTCCATGTTCCAGAAGTTGAATACCGGCACGGATTTAAAGCCTACCGACATGCGGATTCAACTAGCGGACGGGATGATTACACGACCGGTTGGGATTGCAGAGGACATCCCACTCCAAGTTCCGGGGGGCATATGTTTGCCATGCGATTTCGTGATAATGGACATCAAGGAGGAGGGCGATACATCGCTCATACTTGGACGCCCATTCCTCGCCACCGCCGGTGTCATCGTCGATGTACGGGAGGGGACTCTTACCTTGAACGTCGGCAACATCGAAGTGGAGCTCCATATACCGAAGGCGATGAAGCACATGCCGTATCATGAGGAGCTAGATTACATGGACCTCCTTGATGAGGTCATCGAAGAGGCGATCCCCCACTCCATCGGTGCACCCCACGAAGATAGCTTCGAAGAAGGCCTAGATTTGGCCGAAGAAGAGAAGACGAAGCACTCCCCCGATATCTACATGGTGATTGATGATGGTGACGCTGACGTCGCAAGAATACGGGAGCTCTGTAAGCTCTCGAAGTCGAGGACTCCGAAGAAAGCTCCACCGATACGACGATCGGTGTCACCGGTAAAGTCGAAGACTGGAGCAAGCTCTAGCTTGGGGGAGCCACCCCCCAACATTGCCCATGACGAAGGGGCGCTGGGGAAGACCACACACCATCATGATCCAAATCCGAGCGGTCTTCCCGGTAAATTCGACGGGTGCATCTCATATGCACCCAACATCCCGCGATAAGTTGAAAATTTAAAGGGGTCGAGCTCAAGACCTTAAACGAGCGCTTGTCGGGAGGCAACCCGACGGTTATCGCATTTTTTCTATTTTAGTTTCTACTTTTGTTTTAGACTTTATTAGTGTTTTTGAGTCGTTTGTCCGAAATTTTTTGACAACGGGTCCTATTTTCTTTGACAGGAGGAGAAAAAAGATATCTATTATATGGAGGATGACCGAGGCGAAGAAGAGCGCTCCAGGAATGCGCTCGAGGACTAGGCGGAAGAAGAAACCACCTGGAGGAAGAAAAATAGAGAGTAGAGCCAAAACGGAGCCCCGAAGCAGAAAACAGAGCCCCGCTCGGCCGAGTACCATAGCCACTCGGCCGAGCAAAGAAAGCCGTCCGCCCGAGTGGCGCACCAACGAGGGAAGTCTGCTGTACCCAACTCTCTGTCTTTTTTGTGATTTTAGTATAAACTGCCACTCGGCCGAGTATATTTCTTCACTCGGCCGAGTGAAACTGATACACTCCTAGGGCGAAAATTGCCGAGTAGCTTGAGCCACTCGGCCGAATGGACTTTTTCCACTCAGTCGAGGGTGGCAAAGCCACTCGGCCGAGTCGTAAGCGGAGGGAGAAAATTTAAAAAACTTTTTCATTACGATCAGTCGGCCGAGTGACTTAGTCACTCGGTCGAGTCGTAACTTCCCTTATATAAGGCGAACGGGCTCGACGCGATTTTCGAAACGCCCAAAATCAGTTCTCTCACCTGAGCCCGTGACCCTTCAGCTCCCTCGCTCGCGATCGACTCCCACTCGTCCGATCCCCCACGCCACCGGCCCCGATCGCCGACCCACCGCCGGCGACCGCTCCGGCGACCACCCCCGCCGCCGGCAACCTCCCTCGCCGCCGGCCAAGCTCCGGTAACCCCTATTTTGCGTAAAATCCTATTTTCTCCCCATTTTTGACGATCCGAGTACCCATTGAGCCCCTAACTCAAATTGATTTCTTTATTTATCTGTTATACCCCATCTCCCCATGTATTTTGAATTTTATACGCTGATATCATTGTTTGATGCGTAGGCTATCTTGGGGGAGCTTAGGGGAGCTTCCGGACGCGCTATTGGCTTCGTGGAGGCGGCGTCTTCGCACCTACCCGCTGTTTTGCTCTTGCGGCATGTTCATGTACCTTCGTTCCATTATTTTTGACACGCCGCATTTTATATTAGCTGGGTGAGCACTCGGGGCACACATGCCGCCCCGTACACGGCCACGCACTCGGGGAGCTTCCACCAAGCGGAAGCGGATGGATGAGCCCGGCCCCTCCCACGCTAGGGAGGACTCTCCTCCACCTTCACCATCTCACCCCCACACAGTCATTACCAGCCGACCCCATCCATCCGTAGCCACTTCCAGCCGACCTCGTTCACGCACAGCCACCACCGGCTCCCGTTGTCGGGCCGCTGGGGATTACGTTCAGAGACGACGTACATCGCGTCTGATTTGAGCGTATCGCCCAGTGCCCGATAGTACTCTCCAGGTTCGCCCATTTAGCTGACCTAGACCGCCTGGGGGTACTTGAGGGGATGCTCACGTTGTACGACAATGTGGGTTGGCGAGATTTTCTTTCTGTGTCGGCGGACACCTACGTCCGTTTGACACTCGAGGTACTCAGCTCGATCGCCCGGACCGCGGAGGGATGCTCCTTTAGACTTATGGATCGAGAGTGTCAGATCACTCTCGATATGCTTAGAGCATTCTTTCAGTGGCCCGCAGTCCCCACGCCCGACCGATCCTACGCCCCCACACACATCCCTCCCCTATCTTTCGATTCACACGCCTTTTGTGCCAGGATCACAGGTTTACCTCAGGCCTTTGACCCTAGTAGGGCCAAGGCCTCGGCCATAGTCCACCCCTGCCTCCGCATAGCACAGCGCCTTATGGCGACCACTTTTCTAGCGAGGTACGAGCCTGGGACGATGTCTACACCTGAGCTCTATATGCTCTACGCGATGACTCGCCCCAGAGTTCTGGATAGGGATGGTGTTACAATGGTCCCTGTCGTTGAGATTGACGTCGCTAGCTGGTTTTTGGACCGCATCATCGTATCGGTGGGCGCTCGCTCCCCGATATGTTGTGGCGGCCTGATCACCCTGCTAGCCCTGATGACCGACGAGGACCTTCCGGCCGACCTGCGTCGACATTCGGGCCCCACTTCACTTTCGTTAGATGTCATAGCCCGGATGAAGATGCTTCATCCCCACGGCCAGCAGCACTGGGTATGGTTGCACGGTCCCTTCGGTGCTGACTACATGATCCTTCCGAGCCCCGCTCGGACACACATAGGACCAGCACACGAGGACTGGCTTCCGGCGATGGATCTTCTGATCCCAGCCTCCTACGTGCTTGAGGCCGAGGAGGCTGAGCAGGCACACCCTGCACCTGTTGACCATGTGATCCCTCAGCCTGAGCCTGCACTTTCTGTCGCTCCCGACACTTCTGTCCCCACTTCTGCCAGTGTCGGGAGTACAGTTGCTGAGTCGCCGTCCACTACCACCACGTCTACCACCACCACCACCACTGCTATACCCCGGTCGGTTGACCACTCACCTCTCTGCTACCCGAGTGTCCCCCTGATCACTCCGTATTTTACACCTTTTTTCCGCCTGTTTGCATGCCATTTAGATCGCTCAAATCACGTTTTTCACGATTTATCGACAATATTGCGATACTTTTCACGATTTGTTGTTTTTATCATATTTCAGGAGATTTGGAGCGATTTGGAGTGATTCCTAGATACACCTACTCCGGAGTGTCACCGAGGACTTCCCTGAGGGGTATTTTCAGATTGGAGAGGAGCGGAAGAAGAAAGAACGTCGTAGGAGCGACGAGGAGGCAAAAACACTCAGAATGGGCATTTTTAGTGTCTCACTCGGCTGAGTGAAGGAGTCACTCGGCCGACCAGCGAGACCCCGCTCGGCCGGCCAGATCGGACACGCTCCAAGTGTGCACTCGGCCGAGCATCAGAAGCCACATCGGCCGAGTGACGAAACCCCGTCAGCCCGAGTGGCACTCAGATGACACCCATCAAAAACTCCCAACTTACTGTTTTCTGTCAGTCTGAACATCAGAAGACCCACTCGGCCGAGTGGCAATTGCCGACCGCCCGAGTGAATAGAAGCCCATCGGCCGAGTGACGACAACTCACTCGGCCGAGTGACCCCCGAAGTGAAGACCCCCAAGACCCCAGACTTACTGGAAATTCTCAGGGTCTCCCACTCGGTCGAGTGACTTTTGTCACTCGGCCGAGTGAGCCGCGCTGCCTGTAGCGTAAATTGCGATTTTCAGGCTGCGCAGGGGCAATTTTGTCACAGTTTTTGGGCGATTTTGGGGGGTATTTGACCCCAGTTTTTAACCTAGGTTAGAGAGCTTTTTCCTGACTTTTTGACAGCCTTTTAGATTAAACTTTTTAGCTTTTGATTCTTGTGATTGGAGAGGAGAGAAAAGGTTATTTTTGTTGGATTCTTGGAGAACTCTATTGGTTTGTCTCCCTCTTCATTAAAAATATTATTTTTATTGCTTATTTGAATATTGCTATGAATTCTATTGCTATTCCAATTGATTATTCTTCTATTTGTGATATGATTTGTGAGTAGTCGTAACGTCTTAGGGCGTGGGGATGAACCCTACGAGCCCAATTTCCGATTTGTGATGATTTGGTAGAACTATTGCTAGAATTGCTATTAGGGTTAGTTTGGGATCGATATATTACGGATAGCTAGGTGTTCATATCGATTGGGATTTGCAAGAGATTGGATCCCAATTCGATAGGAAACCTTAGAAATCCGAATTGGGCTGAAATTGAGTTTCCGTAGTATCGGTTTGCAAGAGATTAGACCGATACTAGGGTTCTCGGTTGCAATTCCATACCGATACCCGTTTGCAAGAGATTGGACGGGTAGGAACTATCCCAACCTAGGTCGCAGCCCGAGTTTGCACGAGAGTGGGCTCAGGATGCGATTGAACGATGACGTTGATCCTAATGCTAGCTTGCCTAGGCTAGGGTTTGCAAGAGATTGGGCCTGAGCCTAGGTTTGCTATAGACCGGCAACAGCGCGAGAGCGTGAGCTAGGTTTTACATTCAGTTGCAACTAGATCATCCGAGATTCTACCCTAGCAATTGTGATACCAATGAATCACATTGACGAGATACAGTGAGTAGCGGGGATTCCCTATTCCCTAGGCGTCTTTATTTGATTTGATATCTCTTTACTTTGTCTGACGATTGTGACAGGATCGCCGAAAGGCAAATTCCCTCTTTTCTATCCTTATAGCCAGGTTGTTCGGAGAAGGCACTGTCATACGTCCTCCCTGTGTTCGATACCTGCTCGCCGCTACACCGTGCGCTTGCGGTAAAACTACAATCGTTCTCTGGGTGTATATCCGGGGCCGATCAAGTTTTTGGTCGTGCTCTTGGGTTGCATTTTGGAGCGATCAAGTTTTTGGCGCCGTTGTCGGGGAGGCGATTGTGTTTGATCCTACCACCCTAGCTATTTCTTTCTTTTTGTTTTATTTCTTTATTTTTATCTAACCCTTCCATTGTGCTAATCACTTCTTTGAAACTTTGTTTTCCCGTGCATGTACACGAGATCCACTGTGGACCCCGTCGATATATTGTTTGATCCTGAGATCGAGCGTACATTGCGGAGAATCAGAGCAGAGAAGAGACCCGATACGGAAGGGAGGTTTATGAACGTCCGGGAGACGCCTGAAGAGTTAGCGGCAAGAATGGCGAGGATTATTTCCATTCGAGATAGGCTCCGGCCTAAGACTTCCTCCACGACCTCGTCCATAGCCATGCCGGAGTTGACGGCCGACAAGAATTTTGAGTTGAAGACCGGGCTTGTGGTTCTGATGCAGCAGGATCCATTTCATGGGAACGCCCATGAAAATCCCCACTACCACATCCAGCTCTTCCTATCAAAGTGCGCCACCTTCCAGATGCCGGGCGTTACCCTAGATGCCATCAGACTGCGCCTCTTCCCCTTCACATTAAAGGATAAAGCTCTTGATTGGTTGAGGACGCAAGCTGAGGGAGTCTTTACCACATGGGATGAGTTGGCAAGCGCGTTCATTGACAAGTTCTATCCGCCTTCCAAGACGGTAAAGATTAGGAGTGCTCTCATGTCCTTCAAGCAAGGACCTCAAGAGACACTCTACGAGGCTTGGGAGCGCTTCAAAGACCTACAGCATCAGTGCCCCCACCATAGCATTGAAGATTGGGAGCTAGTCCATAGCTTCTACAATGGTCTCCAACTGGGGACCAAGCAGATTATTGATGCCGCGACAAATGGGGCCATCCTATCGAAGACTCCCGACGAAGCTACGGCCCTAATTGAGGAGATGGCCTCGAACAATCAACAATGGGGCGAAGAGCGAGGAAACTCTTCGTCCTCCTTGAAGCCATCTAGCATCTATGAGGCAAAGGCCGTAGCGGAGCTGACCAACAAGTTCGATTCTCTCCACAAGGTGGTGGAGAGACTGGAGAAGTATATTACGGAGCCCCAAGGAACCCCTTCCACATTTGCACCAATACATCAAATGTGTGATTGGCAAGACCAATCCCAAGCTATGTATTTGGGAGGAGAACAATGAGAGGGATCTTTGGAGCAAGTTCAATACGTCGCGGGGAACCAAGGATATTGGGCCAATCCGGCCACAAGAAACCATCCCGGTTTCTCCTATGCAAACAATGATGGAGCATTGAACCCGCCACAACAACTACCTCAACAAGCTCGACCACAACAACAACAACAACAATAACAACAACATTATCCACCGAGGGGGCCTCTGCAACAAAATTTCCCACCAAAGCAACAAGTTGGACCCTATAGGGCGCCCGGATACAATCAAGGGTGGAGAAATCAAAACCCTCCACAAGCTCAACAACGATCTGAATTTGAAGCTAAGGTGGAGGAGTTTATGGTCGAGCAGAAGAAGATCAATGCTTCCTTGAAGGTGGGCCAAGACTCTCTTAAAACTGTCGTTGGACAAATTGCGGAGCAACTTGCGTTGCTCAATAGAAACAGTCAACAGTTGCCGGCTCAACCCGAGCAAAATCCACGGGGCAACACCGGCCATATCAATGCCGTGGTTACAGTTACTACGAGAGGCGGGAAGGATACCACTCCCGTCATGATTCCTATCGAGGAGCCCGTGGTGGAGATTGTAGAGCCAAGCGAGCCGGTCATTGAAGTTAAGAGAGAGAAAGAGCCGCAAAGGGAAGAAAAGTCCAGAGCGGAGCAATTGATTGAAGAGAGGCGTTTTATGCCCCCGATCCCATTCCCTCAGAGGCTTGCTAGAGCAAAGATGGAGAAGCGACTAGCCAAGTTTCTCGAGTATTTGAGAGGGGTAAGCCTCAATATCCCCTTCCTCGACGCTATCGTGGAAATCCCGACATACGCCAAGTTCCTAAAAGATTTGATTACGGGAAGAAAGAGGAAGGAGAAAATCATGCTCGCCGAGGAGGGCTCTTGGTTCACCAAGAGAGAGAAGGAGCCCGCCAAATTCAAAGACCAGTGGAGTTTCCGAATTCCTTGCACCTTAGGCGGCGTCCCTCTACAAAAGGCATTAGTGGACTTAGGGGCTAGTGTTAGCCTCATGCCTCTCTCTATGTTCCTAAGACTAAACACCGGCACAAAATTGAAACCTACCGACATGCGGATACAACTAGCAGATGGTCGGATCACAAGGCCGGTAGGGATCGCAGAGGATATCCCGTTACAAGTCCCGGGGGGAATATGTTTGCCATGTGACTTCGTGATCATGTATGTCAAGGAGGAGGGAGATACGTCACTAATACTTGGACGCCCGTTCCTCGCCACCGCCGGTGTCATTGTCGACGTACGTGAAGGGACTCTAACATTGAATGTCGGCAACATCGAGGTGGAGCTTCATATTCCCAAGGCAATGAAACACATGCCTTATCATGAGGAGCTGGACTATATGGACCTCCTTGACGAGGTTATTGAGGAGGCGATCCCCCATTCCATCGGCGCTCTATTCAAGGAAGACTTTGAGGAAGGGCCGGACTTAGGCCAAGAAGAAAAGATGGAGCATTCCCCCGACCCCTCCATGGAAATTGATGAAGGTGATGCTGATGTCGCGAGAATACGAGAGCTCTGCAAGCTCTCAAAGATGAAGACTCCAAGGAAAGCCCCACCGATACAAAAATCGATGTCACCGGTGAAGCCGAGGCCCGGAGCAAGCACTAGCTTGGGAGAGTCACCCCCCAACACTACCTGAGGCAAAGGAGCACCGAGGAAGAACACCCCGCCACAACATCCAAATTTAAGCGTTCTTCCCAATAAATTCGACGGGTGCATCTCATATGCACCCAATATCCCGCATTAAATTGAAAATCAAAGGGGGTCGAGCTCACGACCTTAAACGAGCGCTTGTCGGGAGGCAACCCGACGGTTATCGCTTTATTTTTACTTTTCCTTTATTTTTGTTTTAAAAATTATTAGTGTTTTGAGTCGTTTGCCTAAAAATTTCGTGATAACTGGTCCTATTTTTCTTTGACAGAAGAGGAGAACGAGGTACCTATCATTAGGAGGATGAACAAGGCGACGAGGAGCGCTCCAGGAATGTGCTCGATGCTTAGGAGGAAGATGAAATCGACTGGAGGAAGAAAAACAGAGTTTAGAGCCCAAACGAAGCCAAACAGCAGAAAACAGGGTTCACTCGGCCGAGTATACTAGTCACTCGGCCGAGCACATAAGTTCGTCCGCCCGAGCGGCTCACGAACAAGGGAAGTTTGCTGTACCCAACTCTCTGTTTCTTTTCTTGATTTCAGTATAATTGCCACTCGGCCGAGTATATATATTCACTCGGCCGAGTATATATATTCACTCGGCCGAGTAAAACTGATACGCTCCTAGGGCAAGTATTGCCGAGTAGCCTGAGCCACTCGGCCGAATGGACTTTTTCCACTCGGTCGAGGGTGGCAAGGCCACTCGGCCGAGTCGTAAGCGGGGAGGAATTTTTCAAAATATTTCCGTTACGATCACTCGGCCATGCGACTTAGTCACTCGGCCGAGTCGTAACTTTTCCTATATAAAGGGGAGCGGGTCGGCGCGTTTTTCGAAACGAGAGAAATCCCAAAAATCGCGATCGATCGTATCCCTCGCCCGCTGCCCCCCCTCACTCGCCCGATACCCGCTCGCTGCCGCCACGCTCGGCCGACCACCGCTGGCCGACGCCGCCCCACCCTCGCCCGAGTCGCCGCCGGCGACCTCCTTGCCGGCCGAGCTCCGGTACCTTTATTTTGCCTATTTCCTCCTCTTTTGCGTATTTTTCGACGATCCGTGTGTTTAACGAACCCCAAATTCAAATTAACTTCATAATCTATATATCATACCCCTAACCCCCCATACATTTTGAATATTACTCGCTGATATCTTCGTTTGATGTGCAGGGTATATTGGGGAGCTTAGGGGAGCCCAGGGGAGCTTCCGGAGAGCGTTTTTGGCTTCGTGGAGGCGGCGTCTTCGTACGCGTCCACTATATTGCTCTCGCGGCGTGTTACGGTATACTCGTTCCACTCATTTTCGCACGCCGCATTTTTTATGCTTTTGGTGAGAACCCGGGGCCCACATGCCGCCCCGGACACGGCCACACACCAGGAGAGCTTCCGCCAAGCGGAAGCGGCCGGATGAGCCCGACCCCTCCCACGAGGTGGATGACTCTCCTCCGCCTACACCACCACACCCCGTTCACCCCGCACAGCCTACAGACCCTGCACACCCCGCACAGCCTGCAGTCCCCGTTCACCCCGCACAGCCACTCCCTGCCGTCCCACAACCACCACCACCGCCACCGACTCCACTTGTCGGGCCGCTGGGGATTACGTTCCGGGACGACGCACACCGCGTCGTTTTTGAGCGCATTGTTGGAAACAACATCCTAGCCTATATTTGATGATAACAAACCCTACTGAACTGTTCTAATATGTTTGTTAAGTGTGTCACAGGTCCCTATACATTGAGACGGTCATGATTACTCAGCTTACACATGTACGTACTCAAGTATGTTGAAATACAAGGCTGAAACTACATTTGGAATTATGCAAGCTGCTCAAACAAGGGAGTAAGCTCTGAAACTCTACCCTACAGTTAATCATAGGCTATAAACATCATGGGAATTTTCTTAGGAATTATGGAAATTGTTTGAAGTCAAAATACGGGGAAATACGAGGAAAAACAAAGTATACAAAGAAGGAAATTTTTATACAAGTGATGAAATGAGGTGAAACAATTCTAACTTGTAAATATGGGGCTCTGGGATTTTTGAGAATTTTTTCAGAATTTTTGGGATTTATTTGATGCCAAAATACAGTGGAATACGTCATAAATACACTGAAAAATCGACATACGGTAATGTTCATACGACGGCTGTCGACATACCGACTTTGCGGAAAGCAAATTTAACACGGGTTTGACCCGCGAGCCGCCTCGTGGCGGATCCCTTGGAACAGTAACCAAACCCGTTAAGCTCAATCCTATATAAACCCATGTACACTCTTCACATTTTCATCAATAACTTGAGTTCTAGAGATCCAAATTGAGCACCGTTTACGACGTTGCGACCGTGACTTCATCCCCGATGCAGTGACACCAAGTTCAGTAGCTAGTTCCTCCTGTGCAGCAAATGAGATCACTTTGAGTGAGGAACTTCTACCGACTACTTTCACGGGGACAGCGACTACTTCTTCTACAGACATCTGATGATCATTCCGTAAGAAGCGTTGCGAAGCTACGACGTGCTGAAAGACGACAACCAGAGAGATCTTCACAAATGAGCTTTCTAAACTCTTGATCATATTTATTTGTGAATACGTTGTATTATTTGTCGTTGAGATTTTGGTTTACACTTTCTTCCACTATATTATTTTGGGAAATCCGAGTTGTTGGGGCATATCGGATTGGGAGAGCATCATTATATTGTTATTCTTTTTGGGCTTTGGTGAGCTAGGGTTAGTCAGTGTGGTTAGAGTTGGGGCTCTAATCTTGTGTGACTGTAACTGCTTAAAGAATCAATTTTAGTGATGTTGTTTTGGGGTGGATGTAGGTCTTGGGAGACCGAACCACGTAAATCTGATGTGTCATCTGCTTGATCTGCTTGTGGTCTTATCTGCTCTACTATTGCTTTTACTCATCTATTTTAATTAGACTTAATTATTTTTATCTTGCGATAATTTGGTCATCGGCCTATTCACCCCCCCTCTAGGCCCTATTTAGATCCTACAATTGGTATCAGAGCACCAGGCTTGACCATTTAAGTCTATTTTACAATGAGTCTATATGATTCAGCATTTTCTGAAGGTCAGTCTACTGTCAGACCCCCAAAATTTAATGGAACTGATTTTGCATATTGGAAAGCTAGGATGAAAATATACTTAGTATCTACTGATTATGATGTATGGAAAATTGTTGATCATGGATATACATCACCTGTGTTAATTATTGAGAATACTGAAATCCCAAAACCTGAGGATAAATGGGATGATATTGATAAAAAACTATTTTCATTAAATGGAAAAGCAATGAATGCTATAATTTGTGCACTTGATAAAACAGAATTTAACCGTGTTTCACATTGTTAAACTGCACAGGAAATTTGGCGTACTTTAGAAGTTACACACGAGGGAACTTCTCAAGTCAAAGAATCCAGATTAGCGCTTCTCAGCACGGAATACGATGGCTTCCACATGAAACCTGCAGAGACGATCAAAGACATGTATGCAAGATTTACGGACATCGTCTACAACTCAAGGGCACTTGGAAAAACGTATCCAAGCGTGGAACTGGTAAGGAAAATTCTTCGAGCCTTGCCAAGTACTTTTCGTCCCAAGGTTACCGCAATCCAAGAAGCTCGAGATCTCTCCAAATTGAGCTTGGATGATTTGATTGGGAACCTGATGTCCCATGAGCTTGAACTGAAACCATTGAGTCAAGAGAAAAGGGAGAAGCCAAAGCTACAAAGTCAATAGCTTTCAAAGCTGAAGATAGTGACGATGATATTGATGATGAGCAAGCGCTGATGGTCAGAGGCTTCAGGAGATACATCAAGACACCGCAGGGCAAATCTGAAATGTCAAAAAGGTTCAATCGCTTCAATAAATTTAATCCTTCAAACTTTTCTTCTGAACAAAATACTACTAAGTCAGTTCAGTGTTTTAAATGCAGGAAACAAGGACACTTCATGAAGAATTGTCCAACTTTGAAGGATGCCTCGACAGAATCAAAAGGAAGATCCCTTGCTGTGACATGGGATGACGATGACGAGGATGAACCAGAAGAGGAAGTTGCTCACTCATCTTTATGTCTGGTTGGAGACATTGACTCGACGAAATCCAAGGTACATGAATTCTCTCTCTCAGAATTAATGAACATTTGTGAAAATATGAACATAGAGATCACTAATCTAGAATCATCTGTAGAATCTTTAAAAGAAACCAACTTTGAATTACAGCATGATAATTATCATATTTCACAAAATGAAGAAAAAATGAAATCTGAGATTGAAGATCTTAATGCTATAATTGCCAAACTTAAAGGAAAAACTAGTTTGCATGAAACTCTTAAATGTGAATCTTGTACCATGCTGAAACTAGAAGAAAACAAGTCCAAAGAAAAGATTGTGAGCCTTGAAAAGAAAGTTGAAAACTTTAAGAAAAATGAAGATGGAAATAAAAAGGCCTTTATTAGTAAAAGTACCATGCTTGTGAATGAAAACTTCTATCTAAAATCCAAGATCTCTGATTTAGAATTGAGTATTAAGAAATTTGGTGTAGGAAAGAAATCTCTCGACATCATTCTTGGTTATCAATCACATGGAAACAATAGACAAGGACTTGGATATGGAAATCATTACGATGAAAAGAAGATTGTTCACAACAAAGTTGTTAAAAGGAAACCTGCTTATGCTAAATGTTATACATGTGGTTCTATTGATCATTCATATAGGAACTGTTTGTATGGAAACAAGAAAATCAAGTTTAAACAAGTATGGGTTCCTAAAGGCACTTTCACTAACCATCGTGGACCTATTTGGTTGCCTAGGTCACACATGTCCTGTTTTTCTTATGTATAGGTGCACAGCTTGGCTAAGGAACAAAAGTATGAGTGGTATTTGGATTCTGGCTGCTCAAGACACATGACTGGAAGTTACGACAAGTTCCTTAGCCTCGTAAAGCAAGAAGGAGGAAGTGTTACACTTGGGGACAACGGTAAATGCAAGGTAATTGGGAAAGGTGTTGTAGGTAACGACACTTTTCAACTGAAGGATGTCCTATGGGTTGAAAATCTTAAACACAACCTCATCTCTATTAGCCAGCTTTGTGACAAAGGTATGAACGTAGTATTTGATGCAAAATTTTGTAAAATCATTGATACTGTCACAGGTAATGTTTTGATTACATCTAACAGGAAAAATAATGTTTATACACTTTTTATTGAAGAACTAACAATAGCTAAATGTTTGATTGGCAGGGAAGACGAGGCAACACTGTGGCACAGGAGATTGGCACATGCTGGAATAAAATTGTTGCAGAAACTAGAGAACAGAAATCTAGTAAGAGGACTGCCACATCAGAAATACGAGAACAGTAAGTTGTGCGTAGCATGCACAAAAGGTAAGCAAACTCGATCTACCTTTTCTGGAATGAGAGAAATAGCAACTACACGCATTCTAGAATTAATTCACAAGGATTTATTTGGACCAACAGATGTTGCTAGTTTAAATGGAAAGAGATTTTGCTTAGTTTTGGTCGATGATTTTTCAAGATTTACATGGGTTTATTTCTTAGCCAAAAAGTCAGACTCTTTTGAAAACTTTCAAAACTTTTGCAATCAAGTTTCAAATGAGAAAAATCTTTCAATTATAAAAATCAGAAGTGATCATGGAGAAGAATTTGAAAATATAATCTTTGAAAATTTTTGTTTAGAAAAAGGAATTATGCATGAATTTTCTTCTCCTAGAACACCGCAACAAAATGGAGTAGTTGAAAGAAAGAATAGGACTCTAAAAGAAATGGCTAGAACTATGCTGAATGAGTATGAATTGCCTATGTCTTTTTGGGCTGAGGCAATAAATACTGCTTGTTTTGTTTGTAATAGAGTCATGCTACGACCAATAATAAAGAAAACTGCTTATGAACTTTGGAATGGAAAGACTCCTAATATTTCATACTTTAGAGTATTTGGATGCAGATGTTTCATATTAAACACTGGAGATCAACTTGGTACATTTGAATCCAAATCAGATGAAGGAGTGCTTGTAGGATATTCGTCAAGGAGCAAAGCTTACAGGATTTATAATAAACGCACTTTGACTATTGTTGAATCAATTAATGTTAAATTTGATGAAAATGAAAACAATTTTTTTAATTGCAGGGAAACTGAAAGTGATGCAATTGCAGAGAATGATAGCGGTGCAAGGGAAATTGTTGAACCAAGTCAAGCACAAGAACCTACTGAAAAAGAAGAGAACCAATAGGAAGAACCACTGAACAGAGGAGTGCTGAGATATAATCCAAATCATCCACCAGAACTGATCATTGGAGCACCCATGGTAGGTATAAGAACTCGTTCATCTTTTAGCAATCTTTGTGCTTTATGCATTCATGGGGATTTTATATCTGAAATTTAGCCAAAGACTATTGAATCTGCTTTGATTGAGGAAAGTTGGGTAATGGCTATGCATGATGAATTGAATGAATTTGATAGAAATAATGTTTGGACTTTAGTGCCACGACCCAAAGATTATCCTATTGTAGGTACCAAATGGATTTATAAAAACAAGCTTGATGAATCAGGAAGAGTAATCAGGAATAAGGCTAGATTGGTTGCTAAAGGTTATAATCAAATTGAAGGCATAGATGTTGATGAAACTTTTGCACCAGTTGCTAGATTGGAAGCTATAAGAATTTTGCTAGCCTTTGCAAGTTATAAGAAACTCAAGCTTTAACAGATGGATGTTAAAAGTGCATTCTTGAATGGATACCTGAAAGAAGATGTGTTTGTTGAACAACCCCCTGGTTTTGAAAGTCATGATTTTCCACACCATGTTTTTAAACTTCAAAAAGCATTATATGGTTTAAAGCAAGCTCCTAGAGCTTGGTATGATCGCCTTAGTGATTATCTTTTGGAAAATGATTTTAAAAAGGGTAGTGCAGACAACACACTTTTTATTTTGCATGATCATAATCAGTTTCTCATCGTACAAATATATGTTGATGATATTATTTATGGTGCTACTGATGATCTTTTATGTCAAAAGTTTGAGAAGGTCATGCATGATCAATTTGAGATGAGCCTTGTTGGGGAACTGAAGTATTTTTTGGGATTCCAAGTAAATCAAACTGCAGAAGGCATCTTCCTATCGCAAACCAAGTACATCAGAGAACTATTGAAAAAGTTTGGGATGGAAAAGGCAAAAGGAATTGGAACTCCCATGAGTCTCACGATGAAGTTGGAAAAAGATGAAAAAGGAATCGACGTGGATCAAAAGCTTTATAGAGGTATGATTGGCTCTCTCCTTTACTTAACAGCGTCTAGGCCCGATATAATGTTTGCTGTTTGTTTGTGTGCACGTTTTCAAGCTTGTCCAAAAGAGTCACACTTAATTGCCATAAAAAGGATCTTTAGATATTTGATTCACACATCATCTTTAGGCCTTTGGTATCCTTCATGTGGTTTATTTGATTTAATTGGATTTGCTGATGCTGATTATGCTGGTAGTATGATTGATAGAAAGAGCACTAGTGGAACATGTTTTATGCTAGGACATTCATTGGTTTCTTGGTCTAGTCGTAAGCAGAACAGTGTTGCTTTGTCCACTACTGAAGCTGAGTATATTGCCCTTGGCAGTTGCTGTGCCCAAGTACTTTGGATGATGCAAACCCTGTCTGACTACGGCTTGGATCTTAGAAAAGTTCCATTACGATGTGATAGTAAGAGCGCTATAGATCTTTCTAACAATCCTGTTCATCACTCTCGGACAAAACACATAGACGTAATACATCATTTTCTTAGAGATCATTTGGCAAAAGAGGATGTATCCATTGAATATATTTCTACTGATTCTCAGTTGGCAGATATCTTTACAAAACCTTTGCCAGAAGATCGCTTTTGTCGTCTACGTTTAGAACTGGGCATTATTGATCATATTTAGAGTGAAAATATTATTTGGTGTGCTTTTATTGTTTTTGTGTGGTGTGCTACAAAAAGAAAAATAAAAAAAATGAAAAAGAAAAATAAAAAAAGAAAAAAGAAAAATATAAAAAGAAAGGGAAAGTGAATTATCTATCTCCTCATTTTGCACTTTTCATCAGAAACAGCTTTAAATGCAAAACATATGTCTTATGGATTTTGAATATTATATTCTTAACAATGCTTGCATTCAAAGACTACATGCTTAATTAGGTCATATTCATTAATGAGTAACTAACGTTTTTCATCTTCCAATCACACTTACACAGATCAAAATGTTTTTGATATGGATTTGAAATATTGAATAAGAAAAGTGGTTGTTGGTGGACTAATTTATGTTTTAATGGGATATGATGTTTCAAGGCATGGGTAAAAAGAAAAGCTCTCATCAAAATATACGTGTATAAAAAGAATAGCAAGACGAGTGTCTTCAAAATATATACACAGAGCTTCGTATGAAAAATGGATACGATCCATGTCCTTGATACTACCCTTGGACATCCAACTTATGCTATAAATGTCATTTTTTTAGCGTTGGTGTTAAGTCCGTCAAGCACTGCCATTTCACATTTAAAAATCCTTATCGGTTATGTTTGGAATTGGTAACTTGAACTCATATTACATGAGAAGGGGAAACTCAATCTTTGACGTTCATATATTCAGTTGAAAAGTTGGATATGACAGGCTGTATTCCTTATTACATCTCCATATGTACTACATTTTTGATCCTTACACTTAAGCACGAAGATGAATTATGGTAGTTATGACTTAGTTCTTATTCCTTATTTATTCATTTTGGTCAACGATGTATTGCCTTTTGTTTTGGTTTATAATGTTCAATTTTCCATTCATCATATGCTATTTCATACATTTTTTGATGAAAACAAAGGGGGAGAGAAATATTAAGATGAGCATGTCCATAGGGGGAGCATGTCAATAGGGGGAGCATGTCATTTTATTTTGCCATTCATGCTCATATTCATGCTTTACACACTTCACACACTTCACACATTTTTGATGTAATCTTAATGTCTGGTTTGTTCTCATCAAAAGGGGGAGATGTTTCCATCCTAGCCTATGTTTGATGATAACAAACCCTACTGAACTGTTCTAATATGTTTGTTAAGTGTGTCACAGGTCCCTATACATTGAGACGGTCATGATTACTCAGCTTACACATGTACGTACTCAAGTATGTTGAAATACAAGGCTGAAACTACATTTGGAATTATGCAAGCTGCTCAAACAAGGGAGTATAGCTCTGAAACTTTACCCTAGAGTTAATCATAGGCTATAAACATCATGGGAATTTTCTTAGGAATTATGGAAATTGTTTGAAGTCAAAATACGGGGAAATACGAGGAAAAACAAAGTATACAAAGAAGGAAATTTTTATACAAGTGATGAAATGAGGTGAAACAATTCTAACTTGTAAATATGGGGCTCTGGGATTTTTGAGAATTTTTTCAGAATTTTTGGGATTTATTTGATGCCAAAATACAGTGGAATACGTCATAAATACATTGAAAAATCGACATACGGTAATGTTCATACGACGGCTGCCGACATACCGACTTTGCGGACAGCAAATTTAACACGGGTTTGACCCGCGAGCCGCCTCGTGGCGGATCCCTTGGAACAGTAACCAAACCCGTTAAGCTCAATCCTATATAAACCCATGTACACTCTTCACATTTTCATCAATAACTTGAGTTCTAGAGATCCAAATTGAGCACCGTTTGCGGCGTTGCGACCGTGACTTCATCCCCGATGCAGTGACACCAAGTTCAGTAGCTAGTTCCTCCTGTGCAGCAAATGAGATCACTTTGAGTGAGGAACTTCTACCGACTACTTTCACGGGGACAGCGACTACTTCTTCTACAGACATCCGATGATCATTCCGTAAGAAGCGTTGCGAAGCTACTGACGTGCTGAAAGACGACAACCAGAGAGATCTATATTGTTTTGGGAAATCCGAGTTGTTGGGGCATATCGGATTGGGAGAGCATCATTATATTGTTATTCTTTTTGGGCTTTGGTGAGCTAGGGTTAGTCAGTGTGGTTAGAGTTGGGGCTCTAATCTTGTGTGACTGTAACTGCTTAAAGAATCAATTTTAGTGATGTTGTTTTGGGGTGGATGTAGGTCTTGGGAGACCGAACCACGTAAATCTGATGTGTCATCTGCTTGATCTGCTTGTGGTCTTATCTGCTCTACTATTGCTTTTACTCATCGGTTTTAATTAGACTTAATTATTTTTATCTTGTGATAATTTGGTCATCGGCCTATTCACCCCCCTCTAGGCCCTATTTAGATCCTACACGCATTTCCCAGCGCTCGATCGTACCCTCCAGGTTCGCACACCTTGCAGACCTAGGACACCTGGGGGTACTCGAGGGGATGCTCACGTTGTATGACAACGTGGGATGGCGAGATTTTTTCCAGGTGTCGGCGGACACCTTTGTCCGCCCAACACTTGAGGTGCTTAGTTCTATCGCCCGGACTGACGAGGGATGCTCGTTTAGGTTTATGGACCGAGAGTGCCAGGTCACTCTCGGTATGATGAGAGCTTTCTTTTCGTGGCCCGATGTCCCCGGGGCCGACCGTGGTTACGCCCCCACTCACATTCCCCCACCTTCCTTCGATTCCAACGCTTTCTGGGCCCGGATCACGGGTTTACCAGCTGCCTTTGACCCTAGTATGGCCAAGGCCTCGGCCATCGTCCACCCTTGCCTCCGCATAGCTCAGCGCCTTATGGCGACTACCTTTTTGGCGAGGTATGAGCTTGGGACGATGTCCACGCCGGAGCTTTATATGCTCTATGCGATGACACGCCCCAGAGCTCTAGCTAGGGATAGTGACGAGTTGGTCCCCGTCGTCATGATTGATATCGCGAGCTGGTTTTTGGACCGCATCATCATATCGGTGAGCGCTTGCTCACCGATATGTTGCGGCGGTCTGATCACCCTGCTCGCCCTGATGACCGGCGAGGACTTTCTGGATGACCTGCGATGAGCCCCGGGCCCCACTTCACTGTCCATAGACGTCATGGCCCAGATGAAGATGCTACGTCTGCACAGTCAGCGGCACTGGGTTTGGTTGCACGGTCCCTACGGTGCGGATTACATGATCCTTCCGAGCCCAGCTCGGACACTGATAGCACCAGCACAGGTGGACTGGCTTCCGGCGATGGATCTCCTGATCCCCGCCGCCTACGTGCTTGAGGCTGAGGAGGCCGAGCAGGCCGAGCAGGCCCACGCTTCACACGCTGCACCCGCTGACCCCGCTGCACCTGCTGACCCCGTGGCCCCTCAGCAGCCTGATATTTCTGCTACTCCCGACACCTCTGTCCACACTTCTGCCGGTGTCGGAAGTACACTCGCTGAGACCACTTGCACTACCTCCATGCCCACCACCACTCCCACCACAGCTGGCCCTCTGTCCGTTGAGCCAGTTTCCTCCGCCCTACCCGAGCGCCCACCGACTATTGTTGAGAGCGGAGAGCCCACCTTCGCTGCTGTCATGGAGACCGTGGTCGTCACCTCTGTCTCCACCGCAGCCGTACTTTCTGAGAGTGTCGTGACGTCTGTTCCCACGTCTGTGTCACTGACCTCTCTGGCCGCCTCGTCGCCACTTTTGTACTCCACTTCCGCTGCTGCTGCTTCCACCTCATACTAGCCTGCGCCCTAGCCCCACACTGAGGCTAGGCCCACACTTGCGAGCACAGCACCCTTCCTCCACATGCCTGCTGAGCCCATCCACTACACCACCCGAGTCCGCCAGCCCCGTCCTGCACAACACAGACAGGTGCGTCCCTCTGCACCACCTCCCCCCGATACTGTACTTCAGAGCATTCGTGCTCTCGAGGGGGCGGTGAGTGCCCTCAGAGGTGACCTCAGGACCATGTCTGCCACCGTCATCGCTATGGCCAGCCGCTTCGACCTACTTCCGGGCATTCACTATTGCCTCACTCAGATTCTCGAGCGGCTTCCTCGCGTACCCACACCCACCCAGCAGGTACCCACCCCCACTCCTACACACACCCAGCCTGCTTCCACACCCACACCCACTCAGCAGACTGTTCCCCATCCACCACCACCACCTCCGCCTCAGGACGGAGACGGCGCAGCCCCACCCTCTTAGGCACCGTTGATGCCATTGATCTTTTTTGCCGTCATGCTGCCCGTCTCTGCTAGGTCCTGATGATTTTTGCCCACCCCCCTCCCCTCACTGTTTTTGGGTCCACATTTTGTTCACATCTTTCTATATCATTTTTGGGAGCGATGGAGAGATTTTTGGTGTCACACTTTTATATCTGATTCACTCCTATATCTGCATGCATCATGTCAGCATCATATTTTTCATTTCGTTCTTTTTATTTTCTTTTTCATCATGCATGCATCCTCACCTTCCCCTCACATTACACGTCTCTCGGTGTACCACACTTCGCACATTGAGGACACTGTGCACTTTAGCTTGGGGGAGTGAGTTCTCACGTTCTTCTCGATTTACCAACTTCATGTTTAGTTTTTTTTTCACGCAATTTTCCGCTTTTGCACTCACTTTCACCACTTTTTCTTTTTTTACCATGCATCACGTTTTTTCTCATTTTCTTCGTGTGCTGCATTGTAAATAGCTTTATTTTCCCTCTTTATCTTTATTTCTTTCATCTCATGCTAGAGATGATTTTTCTGTGATGAAGATGACGTGGAGTTAGCTTTCTCTATATGCATGCTATATTTGTCATGTCTTAGATTTTATTTCTGATATCATATGCTGTGATTCGCCTTGCATTTAGAGATAGTAACCCACACTTTTTCCGCATGAAAATGGATGAAATTTTATTATTAGCTGAGTCTGAATTTTCATGTGTATGCTATCGCAGAAAACACACCAAGATTCACGCATTGAATGCTTATATCTGGAGTACCGTTTTCTCTTCCTATATCACTTCTATTTGCATGATTTGTACATTTCACTTCAGGATGATTGAATGATGTTAGCTATGATAAATCTGGATTAGTTTTGCTTTTTTGTGATCGAAACCGAGTAGATTAGATTACCCTGCTGAAGTTGTCGTGCACGTCTTATAGAGTGAACTGAGAGACATATTTATTTCTTTCTCCACATATCTTGAACATCAATTCTCTATTTTAAATTCATTGGTGAATCTCCCCTTAGCGATTCTAATATATGGCATTTCCCCCGTCATTAAAATCCTAGCTCCAAATTTCCCAAAACCAAAAAGAAAAAGAAAAAATTCTTGTATTTCCTTCTTTATCTTTGATTTGGGATCATTATGTATATATGCTATTAAAAAAAGAGAGAGAAAAAGAAAAGAAAAAGAAAAGAAAAGAGAAAAGAATCTCAATAAACGGTCCCATCTCATGTTCTCTCTTTCTTCCCTCTTTTTGTTTTTATTTTTACTACTTTTGGAGCTTCATAAAAATGGGGATGTAAATATTGTTTTTTTTATGCCACCACGCTTATAGATAAGCTTGGGGGGAGAATCCAATGCTGTGTGACAGAGGAACTACTTGACGGTGCACGACAACCTAGGCTAAGTAATATTCTATACTCGTTGAGATTGTTTTAGCTTCACAAAATCCAGAAATCTATGCCTAACACTCATTTCATGAAATCCACGCTTTTCTATTCTTTCTATTCTATTGTGTGATATTCTTACACTCCTCATAGAAAGCATTCAATTGAAAAGTGTGTGATCTGCGATATTGTATACCGCTTTAAATGATTCAGACGATGTTAATTTTAGAATTATTCCGTTTTTCATGCTACATCAATATTCTTGGGTTTTCTATTTCTATTTGCACTATTATACTGTGATATCGAAATAAAATTCTTTGACATGTGTTTTACATTCGGTGCATGCTATATGAGTAAGCAAAACCCACGTCCTGAGAAAAATGATCTAGCAGCTTCCCTCTTCGCTTTCTTCTTTCTTCTTCGTTTTTCGTTTTCCGTCGTTTTCGTTTTCTGAATCCACCGGGTTCGCCTTTTACTTATCTTCCTCGAGGACGAGTAAGAGGTAAGCTTGGGGGATTTTGATCACTCCGTATTTTACACCCTTTTTCCGCCTGTTTGCATGCCATTTAGATCGCTCAAATCACGTTTTTCACGATTTATCGACAATATTGCGATACTTTTCACGATTTGTTGTTTTTGTCGTATTTCAGGAGATTTGGAGTGATTTGGAGTGATTCCTAGATACACCTACTCCGGAGTGTCACCGAGGACTTCCCTGAGGGGTATTTTCAGATTGGAGAGGAGCGAAAGAAGAAAGAACGTCGTAGGAGCGACGAGGAGGCAAAAACACTCAGAATGGGCATTTTTAGTGTCTCACTCGGCCGAGTGAATGAGTCACTCGGCCGACCAGCGAGACCCAGCTCGGCTGGCCAGATCGGACACGCTCTAAGTGTGTACTCGGCCGAGCATCAGAAGCCACATCGGCCGAGTGACAAAACCCCGTCCGCCCGAGTGGCACTCAGACGACACCCATCAAAAACTCCCAACTTACTGTTTTTCGTCAGTATGAACATCAGAAGACCCACTCGGCCGAGTGGCAATTACCGATCGCCCGAGTGAATAGAAGCCCATCGGCCGAGTGACGACAACTCACTCGGCCGAGTGACCCCCGAAGTGAAGACCCCTAAGACCCCAGACTTACTGGAAATTCTCAGGGTCTCCCACTCGGCCGGGCGACTTTTGTCACTCGGCCGAGTGAGCCGCGCTGCCTGTAGCGTAAATTGCGATTTTCAGGCTGCGCAGGGGCAATTTTGTCACAGTTTTTTGGGCGATTTTGGGGGGTATTTAACCCCAGTTTTTAACCTAGGTTAGAGAGCTTTTTCCTGACTTTTTGGCAGCCTTTTAGATTAAACTTTTTAGCTTTTGATTCTTGTGATTGGAGAGGAGAGAAAAGGTTATTTTTGTTGGATTCTTGGAGAACTCTATTGGTTTGTCTCCCTCTTCATTAAAAATATTATTTTTATTGCTTATTTGAATATTGCTATGAATTCTATTGCTATTCCAATTGATTATTCTTCTATTTGTGATATGATTTGTGAGTAGTCGTAACGTCTTAGGGCGTGGGGATGAACCCTACGAGCCCAATTTCCGATTTGTGATGATTTGGTACAACTATTGCTAGAATTGCTATTAGGGTTAGTTTGGGATCGATATATTACGGATAGCTAGGTGTTCATATCGATTGGGATTTGCGAGAGATTGGATCCCAATTCGATAGGAAACCCTAGAAATCTGAATTGGGCTGAAATTGAGTTTCCGTAGTATCGGTTTGCAAGAGATTGGACCGATACTAGGGTTCTCGGTTGCAATTCCATACCGATACCTGTATGCAAGAGATTGGACGGGTAGGAACTATCCCAACCTAGGTCGCAGCCCGAGTTTGCACGAGAGTGGGCTCGGGATGCGATTGAACGATGACGTTGATCCTAATGCTAGCTTGCATAGGCTAGGGTTTGCAAGAGATTGGGCCTGAGCTTAGGTTTTCTATAGACCGGCAACAGCGCGAGAGCGTGAGCTAGGTTTTACATTCAGTTGCAACTAGTTCATCCGAGATTCTACCCTAGCAATTGTGATACCAATGAATCACATTGACGAGATACGGTGAGTAGCGGGGATTCCCTATTCCCTAGGCATCTTTATTTGATTTGATATCTCTTTACTTTGTCTGACGATTGTGACAGGATCACCGAAAGGCAAATTCCCTCTTTTCTGTCCTTATAGCCAGGTTGTTCGGAGAAGGCACTGTCATACGTCCTCCCTGTGTTCGATACCCGCTCGCCGCTACACCGTGCGCTTGCGGTAAAACTACAATCGTTCTCTGGGTGTATATCCGGGGCCGATCAAGTTTTTGGTCGTGCTTTTGGGTTGCATTTTGGAGCGATCACCCCCCACCATACTTGAGAGCGATGAGTCTTCCTTTGCTTCCATCGTGGAGACCCTATCCACTTTGATCTCCGTTGGGGTTTCACCTTTTGGACCCCACACTTCCTCCCCAGCGGTCGACCTTTCTGTCTCCACCGTAGCTGTCCTATCTGAGAGTGTCGTGACGTCTGTTCCCACGTCTATGTCACTGACCTCTCTCGCTGCCTCGTCACCGATTTTGTCTTCCACTTCCACTGCTGCCGCTTCCACCTCACACCTGCCTGCGTCCCAGCCTCGCACTGAGGCTGGGCATCCACTAGTGAGCACAGCCCCCATTCCACCCATGCCTGCTGTACCGATCACCTACACTGCCTGTGTCTGTAACGGCCTGTTTCTATCGTACCTTTCATGCACGTGCTTTTGATCGTGCACGTGTTTATTTTTGACTTTATTTGTTTTTGTAAATTATTGAGCGATATATCTACGTGATCGTCTCTGGAAGTATTAGATTGAGGAGTAACTTTGTAACAACATATCTCGTGTCGTTCTTCAGCAACGCTATCTTAATTGGCGTGACGTCGCGACTTTCTGCTTTGATGCGAGACGTTACGAATTTTAGTTTCGTCTCTCGACATCAAAATGAAGATTCATCTTCTCCACTATCTTTCTTTAGTCATCTAGAACACCCCATAATTATTTTATAATTTTTGGACTTAATTTGACCTATTTTCTATTTTTTTGAAAGCTTTAAATAATTTTAAAACCAATTTTTATAATATTTTTAATTACAATAAAATTTCTATATTATAATAACGTATTAAAGAATTTTTAGGAAAAATTTTAGAATTTTTGGCCGCTCCCATTTTGCGTGAGGGAGAGGAGAGTAATTTTTAAGTAAATTAATTATTTTAAATTATTTTAATAATATTTTTCCGAACCCAAACCCTAACCCTAGCTCTAACCTATTTAAGTTAGCCCTAGGAAAAGCTATTTCGTCATAGCTCAAAACCCTAGCCGCCGTTTCATCTTCTAAAGCTTCGTCGCAACGTTGCGACGATCGCAGCGTGCACGACCGGAGCTCTCCCCCGCAAATCCCCTTGCACGACCGGAGCAGCACCCCGCATCGCCGCTCACACAGCCACTGCATCGCTTTCCCCCGCTGTCGCCTGCTCCGACCGAGGCTCTCTCTCGGTCTGACCGAGAGCCTCCCTCGCACAGCCGCCCGCATCGCCCCGCTCCGCATCGCCAGCGCCTGACCGACCCGCCCCGTCGGTCTGACCGAGGCCCGCTCCGCACCCGAAGCCGCTCCGCACCCCGCTCCACTGCCAGCTTCATCCAAGCGCCCGACCAACAAGATCTGTCGGTCTGACCGACAAGAACCCTCGCACCGACGCTGTGCCGACCTCCCCCGCATCGCAGCTCGCACGACCGAGAGCTTCTCTCGGTCTGACCGAGAGAAACCCTCGCACCGAGGGTGAACGACCAACGGCCTAGTGTCGCAAGTGGGTTTCTCCCACACTAACTTCTGTGGTGGGCCCCCCAAGTGCTCCTGAGGTGTTGTGGGCCCCCTTGGACCCCTAGCACTGTTGTGGGCCCCACTTGGACGTGCTACTTCGCGGATTTGCCGTCTACGACGTTGCGACACGTCGTAGGCCTTCGTCGCAAGTTTGGACTTTTGGAGAATCGTGCGAGGACCAGATCTGAAGCTGTGGAGTCCTCTGATCAGATCCGACATCCAATCGGCAGCAAACTCCGGTTCAGGTTGGTTCCCCGAAACTCGTAGAAACCCCCACAATAGCTGACTGAACCCTAAACTAAAAACCGTCAACTTGAACTAAATTTAATTTTCAGCTCCTGTAAAACGTTGTACGAACATAGAAAATCGACGAACGGACTAATTTGACTGTGCACATAGGATAGATCGTCGATTAGGTTGATACATCAAAAAGTGACTTTTGACGAATAGGATAGTCCCGAAAACCTAGAAACGAACCTTAATAGGATTTGATGAATTTGGGACCTGACATCGTCGCCGTGGCGATATTTCAGACGGACTTCTGTGGACGAGACGCTTGGACGAGACGCTTCGAGAGGACGACACACTCGCCATTTCAGGCAAGTGTACTCACTTGCGCTTTTGACCGTGCCTTGGTCTTAAACTACTAGAACTGTTAGACTGTGAACAAATAGAACCGGATGTGAAATGATAGCGTCCGGGACGTCTTGACGACTTAGACTTGACGACGAAGTCTAAGCTCGACAAACAACAACTTTTGACATCGTAGGGCTATCTTGTGTGTGCGTGCGTGTGGACACCCTAGAATAACAATTCCTTACACTTGTCATGTTATGTCCCAGTTACACAAAAAGCCTGCGGGCGTTTCGGGTGCTCTCCATGCGAGAGTGATCCCCGTGATACAAAAAGCCTACGGGCGTTTCGGATGCTCTCCATGCGAGAGTGATCCCCGTGATACACAGCCTGCGGGCAATAGGGCACTCTCCAAGCTAGAGAGAGTGATCCCTTGTACTGATTCACAGCCTACGGGAAGCTCGGCACCCACCTAGCAGAGTGAGTGTCCCAGCAGACCGAGAGGATAGAGACTCTCACCTAGCAGAGTGAGTAGTCCTATACAGTTGTACGGTTTCACCTACGAGGCGTTCGTCGCTCACCTAGCAGAGTGAGCGATACGCTACCGACCGTGGGGATAGAGGCACTCACCTAGCAGAGTGAGTGGCCCTATATTGTCTTGTCCTGAGTTCTGGGGTTTGGGGTAGGGTTGAGCGTGCGCACGGCAAGAGGGTCTGATCCCCCTCGAACCGTAAGGCGTGAACCCTTCATGTCACAATTGTCCTGTCTTGTCTTGTCTTGCCACGTTTCGTCTTGTTCCGTCCTGTTTATCCTGTCTTGTCTTGACACCTGTAGGTTAGTCCCGTAGTTGGTAGCACACGCTACGACTACCACTTGTCTCGTTTTACTTTCCTGCTACATTACTTCCTTTCGTGTTACTCTGTCATAACCACAGCATGCTAATCAACCAGTAAAATGTTGCGTAAAAGAACCTCAGCATGTTAATCAACCAGTAAACCGTTGTTTAAAGTTCGGTGCACTTGCAGTAAAGTCTAACCCTTATTGTAGACTTTACCTGACGTACAGTTCCTTTTTCTTGGGTGCTGTATGTCAGGTGTTCAGCCAGAGTTCGTGGACGAGGCAGACTCACTGGAGTACGAGGAGCCGAGGACGTCGACCCAGAGTACGTGCCTGACGAGGACCAGACTCGAGGACTTTTCAGTCGTCACCCTTCTGAGGTTACTACTTTAGTTTGCTCATTCGGTAGTTGTTGCCATGCTTAGGCTCCTTTTTAGATTTTGCACTCGCTGGATATTATACCTCTTATTGTTAATGAATGCAACTTTCTTTCTGTACTTCCTATTGTTTCGAACCTTATTAAATGCAAGAACCTAAAACTTCTTTTAAAATGGTACCTCTACAGACGCTTATTGGGTCCGAGCTTCTAAAGCTCTGGCCTAAGCGGGCCTCGTCACGTTTCGCTTCCGTCCATTTTGGGAAGCGGGGCGTGACAGGTTTTAGTGGTGGCCCATGCAGGTCATGCAAAAGTTCGGAACAATAAAAGTACCGCATTCATTTGATATCCACGTGCAAGTCTGAATTAGTTTCACAGTCTTAGATAGTAGGAAGACTTAGGTAGACGTCCCAGGTTGATAGTCGGATGCCTTGGTTAAGATTTAGTCGTCCTCGTCCTAGACTATTTTAGCATCCCCATTTGATCCTGATCGTATTAGATATTTAGAGTCCTTCTTTTAGTTAGTCGCTCGCCCAGCTCCATCGACTTCGGGCCCAGCAGAACGTAACCTCGTTTCTCTTAGGAACTTTCTCTTTAGATTCCGATTATATTCTAGCTCATTAGGAAGTCTTAGAGCTGAGTTGTCCTAAATCTTTAGACGACCCGATGCTTAGAACCCTTGTCCTCTAGCATCCCTCTGATCCTTGCAAATTTTGTGCTATCGACCATAGAGTCCCATCGTAGCTCCTCATGATTCGTATCTTACGCGTAATCTTCATGCGATCACTTTTCCTTCCTCCCGATTCTCGTGATCGTTTCCTGACGATCATCATCGATCTTTCGAATCCCTTCCTTGACAAATTCTACCTTCCCCAAAATTATTTTCGACTTTCCTTATTAAGTTTTCGTTCTAGCCTGATTTCTTTGAAAACCCCTATATTATATATTTAAAATTTGCTGTTTTGGATCGAGTTAAAAACTTTTAATTGACTTGGAGCTTTCTTGGACATAAATGTTTTAAGTCAATATCTCGTATTATTTGCCTTGTTTCCAAAATATATATATTACTTTTATAAACTACACAATATATTCCTACTATCTTGTATTTATTTTCAAAATTTCCCCTTTCCCAAAACCTGCTTCCTTTAAAAGTATTTTCGAAATTCATTATTAAATTCTCCGCCCAATTTGACTTCTTTGAAAACTTTTTATTTAAAATTTCTTACTTTCGGTTGATTTAAAATTCTTTCGCAAATTTTGAAACCTTTCGGTCGTGAAAGTTTTAAGTTACGATCTCATACTTATTTTCGAATCAGTATCCATCGTATTTTTGTTTTAAAACTTTGTTATCATTTCGGGAATTCAATATATCATTTTTCTACCTACGAAATTTATTTTAACCATTTACGTACGTACTTTAGAATATTTTTCTAAAACAAAGGGGGATTTTAAATTTCTTACATATAAACATCTCTATGTTCATCGTGCTCATACTTCAAGAACCTTTGTTTAAATTCATTTTCATTTACAAAACAATCGCTACCTCATCCCACTTTTATTTCCTTTATTTCTTGTTTTCGAAACCCATTATTAAGTTCTTCGCTCGGTTTAACTTCCTTGAAAACCCTTTATTATATATATTTAAAATTTATTGCTTTTCGATTAAAAGTTCCTTCTTAGATTTTGAAATCTCCTTGGTCGTCAATTTTCAAGTTACTATCCGAAAATTATTTCAAATCGGTATCTTTCATATTTTCATTTCTAAAACCGTGTTAACATTTTGATAATTCAATTTATATTTTTCTGGGCTATCAGATCTATTTCTAAGTCACTTACAGTTCATACTTTTAAAATATTTTTTGGACTAGGTGGAACTTCAATTATTGTTATTATTATTATCATATCTAATCTATGTTCCTCGTGACCACATTTCAAAATCTTTGTGAAAACTTATTTTTTTCATTTGCAAAACAATCGTTTTACACCCAACCAACTACCTCCTTATATTGCCTTATTTGAACTCGTTCCTTCCGATCTTATTTTGTTCCGCTTTTGATTTAGTTTTCTTTCCTTCTTTTATCTAGACATTAGACCTTGTAGTTGTCCATGCTATCTCCAGTTTAGGAGTAGGCCCTCTGGTAGGTGATGTCGTTGCAGTGCCTGAGTATAGGTAGAGTGTGTAGACCTGTATGAGTGTGTCATCTTTAGGATCCTGATGTTTGTCTCCTGTGTCTTGAATGTGTACTCAATGTTAACCATGGTAAGCTGGAAGTTGTCTGAATGTCGGTATTCATACTTATATGAATGGTGTCATCGCAGGCAGATCCTTAGACTGAGTTTTAATTTTAATGAATGGTTTATCTTGGTTGTATGTGAATCATATCAGAACTTTGTTTTTTTAAAACCAAATCTTTAAAGTTTTAAAACTAGCTCACAAGATCACAAATCACTTAACCTCCCTCATCCATTACCGCAACACCACACGTTTCTCCCCAAATGTTTTTAAAATATTTCTTTGGCCTTAAGTCTCTCTTTCTCTTCTCTTATTTCTTCCTTAAACAAAAAAAAATTTTCATGTTTATGATTGTTATATTAAATGGGGCCTAGCTATTATCGTTATAGGATTTTGTTTGCAGGTAGGCTTCGAGTGAGATGAGTTTTATTATAGGAATGATTAATTGATTTTGGGAACACAAGGATGACGGATTAGAATATTTTTTTTGGATGAAAAGAATGAACTGTCTCAGACTTATTTATAAAACCGAAGTGTGGAGGACTCAATGGAGAATTCTGTTTGAATGAAATTATATGCGAGGAGATGATAACTTATCAGACTTGAGGCTTAGACGGGTAGTAGATAGGAGTAACTGCGGAGAATAGTATGAGTTAGGGTGATCATGAGATTGAGTAGAGCTTATATTAGCATTGAGACGGATTGATGAATTGACGTGAGAAGACTTTGAGAATAACACGACGTGTGGAGATAAATGGATGATTAGGCAGTCGGACTTAATATTGGTTGGGATTAGTTATAGTGAGTAGGATGTGATGTACTTCTGATAGATCAAAATTATTTGGTGGATAAATTTATGGGGAGATATGACGAGAATGTATTAAAGACACGACGATTGCTGATTGGTGAAGGTATTACAGGATAGACAAATGTTTTTGTCTTGGATTGGTGGATGACTAGAATCTCATTTTTGGAGATTTATTAATGATGGGAAAAGATTTAGAAATTCAAAAGATATTATTGAGAAGATGATTATCATTATTTCTTATGAGAACTTGGAGTTGGAAATTGGAACAGTAGTGATGGATCTATAGCTAAGTATTAGGACGTGAGTTTAGTCGTGGCTTTGCCCAGTGAAAAGAAGGGTCATGATGGATTATTGGAGGAACGATATTGAAGTTTTAATGATCAGAGATCATGGAGTGGAGGATAGGAGTTATAAGCTTAGGTATTTATAAATTTTGTAATTAGTCTTAGTGTGAGTGATTCCGAGGGCGGAATCATTTCTAAGGTGGGTAGAATGTAACGGCCTGTTTCTATCGTACCTTTCGTGCACGTGCTTTTGATCGTGCACGTGTTTATTTTTGACTTTATTTGTTTTTGTATATTATTGAGCGATATATCTACGTGATCGTCTCTGGAAGTATTAGATTGAGGAGTAACTTTGTAACAACATATCTCGTGTCGTTCTTCAGCGACGCTATCTTAATTGGCGTGACGTCGCGACTTTCTGCTTTGATGCGAGACGTTACGAATTTTAGTTTCGTCTCTCGACATCAAAATGAAGATTCGTCTTCTCCACTATCTTTCTTTAGTCATCTAGAACACCCCATAATTATTTTATAATTTTTGGACTTAATTTGACCTATTTTCTATTTTTTTGAAAGCTTTAAATAATTTTAAAACCAATTTTTATAATATTTTTAATTACAATAAAATTTCTATATTATAATAACGTATTAAAGAATTTTTAGGAAAAATTTTAGAATTTTTGGCCGCTCCCATTTTGCGTGAGGGAGAGGAGAGTAATTTTTAAGTAAATTAATTATTTTAAATTATTTTAATAATATTTTTCCGAACCCAAACCCTAACCCTAGCTCTAACCTATTTAAGTTAGCCCTAGGAAAAGCTATTTCGTCATAGCTCAAAACCCTAGCCGCCGTTTCATCTTCTAAAGCTTCGTCGCAACGTTGCGACGATCGCAGCGTGCACGACCGGAGCTCTCCCCCGCAAATCCCCTTGCACGACCGGAGCAGCACCCCGCATCGCCGCTCGCACAGCCGCTGCATCGCTTTCCCCCGCTGTCGCCCGCTCCGACCGAGGCTCTCTCTCGGTCTGACCGAGAGCCTCCCTCGCACAGCCGCCCGCATCGCCCCGCTCCGCATCGCCAGCGCCTGACCGACCCGCCCCGTCGGTCTGACCGAGGCCCGCTCCGCACCCGAAGCCGCTCCGCACCCCGCTCCGCTGCCAGCTTCGTCCAAGCGCCCGACCGACAAGATCTGTCGGTCTGACCGACAAGAACCCTCGCACCGACGCTGTGCCGACCTCCCCCGCATCGCAGCTCGCACGACCGAGAGCTTCTCTCGGTCTGACCGAGAGAAACCCTCGCACCGAGGGTGAACGACCGACGGCCTAGTGTCGCAAGCGGGTTTCTCCCACACCAACTTCTGTGGTGGGCCCCCCAAGTGCTCCTGAGGTGTTGTGGGCCCCCCTTGGACCCCTAGCACTGTTGTGGGCCCCACTTGGACGTGCTACTTCGCGGATTTGCCGTCTACGACGTTGCGACACGTCGTAGGCCTTCGTCGCAAGTTTGGACTTTTGGAGAATCGTGCGAGGACCAGATCTGAAGCTGTGGAGTCCTCCGATCAGATCCGACATCCAATCGACAGCAAACTCTGGTTCAGGTTGGTTCCCCGAAACTCGTAGAAACCCCCACAATAGCTGACTGAACCCTAAACTAAAAACCGTCAACTTGAACTAAATTTAATTTTCAGCTCCTGTAAAACGTTGTACGAACATAGAAAATCGACGAACGGACTAATTTGACTGTGCACATAGGATAGATCGTCGATTAGGTTGATACATCAAAAAGTGACTTTTGACGAATAGGATAGTCCCGAAAACCTAGAAACGAACCTTAATAGGATTTGATGAATTTGGGACCTGACATCGTCGCTGTGGCGATATTTCAGACGGACTTCTGTGGACGAGACGCTTGGACGAGACGCTTCGAGAGGACGACACACTCGCCATTTCAGGCAAGTGTACTCACTTGCGCTTTTGACCGTGCCTTGGTCTTAAACTACTAGAACTGTTAGACTGTGAACAAATAGAACCGGACGTGAAATGATAGCGTCCGGGACGCCTTGACGACTTAGACTTGACGACGAAGTCTAAGCTCGACAAACAACAACTTTTGACATCGTAGGGCTATCTTGTGTGTGCGTGCGTGTGGACACCCTAGAATAACAATTCCTTACACTTGTCATGTTATGTCCCAGTTACACAAAAAGCCTGCGGGCGTTTCGGATGCTCTCCATAAGAGAGTGATCCCCGTGATACACAGCCTGCGGGCAATAGGGCACTCTCCAAGCTAGAGAGAGTGATCCCTTGTACTGATTCACAGCCTACGGGAAGCTCGGCACCCACCTAGCAGAGTGAGTGTCCCAGCAGACCGAGAGGATAGAGACTCTCACCTAGCAGAGTGAGTAGTCCTATACAGTTGTACGGTTTCACCTACGAGGCGTTCGTCGCTCACCTAGCAGAGTGAGCGATACGCTACCGACCGTGGGGATAGAGGCACTCACCTAGCAGAGTGAGTGGCCCTATATTGTCTTGTCCTGAGTTCTGGGGTTTGGGGTAGGGTTGAGCGTGCGCACGGTAAGAGGGTCTGATCCCCCTCGAACCGTAAGGCGTGAACCCTTCATGTCACAATTGTCCTGTCTTGTCTTGTCTTGCCACGTTTCGTCTTGTTCCGTCTTGTTTATCCTGTCTTGTCTTGACACCTGTAGGTTAGTCCCGTAGTTGGTAGCACACGCTACGACTACCACTTGTCTCGTTTTACTTTCCTGCTACGTTACTTCCTTTCGTGTTACTCTGTCATAACCACAGCATGCTAATCAACCAGTAAAATGTTGCGTAAAAGAACCTCAGCATGTTAATCAACCAGTAAACCGTTGTTTAAAGTTCGGTGCACTTGCAGTAAAGTCTAACCCTTCTTGTAGACTTTACCTGACGTACAGTTCCTTTTTCTTGGGTGCTGTACGTCAGGTGTTCAGCCAGAGTTCGTGGACGAGGCAGACTCACTGGAGTACGAGGAGCCGAGGACGTCGACCCAGAGTACGTGCCTGACGAGGACCAGACTCGAGGACTTTTCAGTCGTCACCCTTCTGAGGTTACTACTTTAGTTTGCTCATTCGGTAGTAGTTGCCATGCTTAGGCTCCTTTTTAGATTTTACACTCGCTGGATATTATACCTCTTATTGTTAATGAATGCAACTTTCTTTCTGTACTTCCTATTGTTTCGAACCTTATTAAATGCAAGAACCTAAAACTTCTTTTAAAATGGTACCTCTACAGACGCTTATTGGGTCCGAGCTTCTAAAGCTCTGGCATAAGCGGGCCTCGTCACGTTTCGCTTCCGTCCATTTTGGGAAGCGGGGCGTGACAGTGTCAGACAGCCCCGACCTGCTCAGCCTAGACCTGTCCATCCCTCCGCTCCACCACCCCCTGACGCCTTAGTTTAGAGCATTCGTGCTCTTGAGGGGGCGATGAGTGGACTCAGGGGCGATTTTAGGGCTCTGTCTTCCACAGTCACCGCCATGCAGCACCGCCTCGAGCTACTTCCCGGCATTCACTTTTGCCTGACCCAGATTCTCGAGCGACTGCCACGACCACCACCCACCCAGCAGACTATTACCCAGCCACCACCACCCCCACCTCCACCTCAGGACGGAGATGGCACAGCACCACCAGCTTAGGCACACCCTTGATGCCATTGCTCCTTTTTGCCGTTATGCTGCCCATTCTCTGCTTGGTCCTGATGATTTTTGCCCACTCCTCCTCCCATCACTATTTTTGTCCACATTTTGATCATATCATTCTATATCCTTTTTCGGGAGTGAGGGAGAGTATTTTTGGTGACACACACATATCTGCATCACTCTTATCCTTGCATGCACCACATTCGCATCATATTTTTCATTTTATTGTTATTTTTATTTCTTCTTATCATGCATGCATACCCACCCCCCTCCCATTCCACGTATCTCGGTGTGCCACACTTCGCACATTGAGGACACTGTGCGCTTTAGCTTGGGGGAGTGAGTTCTCACACGTTACGCTTTTATCACCTTTATTTTTAGTTTTTCCACGTTTTCCCGCTTTTGCACCCATTTTTCATCACGTTTTTTTCCTTTTTTTACCATGCATCACGTTTTTCTTATTTTCTTTGTTTGCTGCATTGTAAATAGTTTTTATTTTTCTTTTGTCTTTATTTCTTTCATCTCCTGCTAGAGATGACTTTTCTGTGACGACGACGACGTGGTGTTAGCTTTTCTCTATATGCATGCTATATTTGTCGTGTCATAGCTTTTTTATTTCTGATATCATATGATATGTTCTGCCTTGCATTTAGAAATAGTAACTCACTCTCTTTTGGTGTATGAAAATGGATGAAATTCTATTATTAGCTGATGTCTGATGATTCATATGTATGCTATCGTAGAAAACACACCAAGATTCACGCATTGATTGCTTATATCTGGAGTACTGCTTTCTTTTCTCATATCACTTCTTATTGCATGATTTGTACGCTTCACTTCAGGTTGATTGAATGTTTGCTAGCTTTGATAAATCTGGATTAGTTTACCTTTTGAGATTAAACTGAGTAGATTATATTACCCTGCTGAAGTTGTCATGCACGTCCTATAGAGTGAACTGAGAGATACATTTATTTCTTTCTCCACATATCTTGAACATAATTTCTCTATTTTATATTCATTGGTGAATCTCCCCTTAGTAATTCTATTATTGGCATCCCCCGTTATTAAATCACATGCTCCAAATTCCCCAAAACCCAAAGAAAAAAAATACTTGTATATCCTTCTCTTTGATTTGGGATCATTTGTGTATATATGCCATTCAAAAAAAAGAAGAAAAAAAGAGAAAAAGAAAAGAAAAAAAAAGAGAGAATAAGAAAAGAAAAGAGAAAAGAAGTTCGAAAACGATCCTATCTCATATCCTTTCTCTCTTTCTTCTTTTGCTTTTATTTTTGTTTCCTTTGACTTTTGGAGCTTCATAAGAAACGGGGATGTAAATATTGTTTTGTATATGCCACCACGCTTATAGATAAGCTTGGGGGGGAGAATCCAATGATGTGTGAGAGAGTGACTACTTGACGGTGCACGACAACCTAGGCTAAGTAATATTCTATACTCGTTGAGATTGTTTTAGCTTCACAAAATCCAGAAATCTATGCCTAGCACTCATTTCATGAAATCCACGCTTTTCTATTCTTTCTATTCTATTGCGTGATATTCTTACACTCCTCATAGAAAGCATTCAATTGAAAAGTGTGTGATCTGCGATATTGTATACCGCTTTAAATGATTCAGACGATGTTAATTTTAGAATTATTCCGTTTTTCATGCTACATCAATATTCTTGGGTTTTCTATTTCTATTTGCACTATTATACTGTGATATCGAAATAAAATTCTTTGACATGTGTTTTACATTCGGTGCATGCTATATGAGTAAGCAAAACCCACGTCCTGAGAAAAATGATCTAGCAGCTTCCCTCTTCGCTTTCTTCTTTCTTCTTCGTTTTTCGTTTTCCGTTTTTCGTCGTTTTCGTTTTCTGAATCCACCGGGTTCGCCTTTTACTTATCTTCCTCGAGGACGAGTAAGAGGTAAGCTTGGGGGATTTTGATCACTCCGTATTTTACACCTTTTTTCCGCCTGTTTGCATGCCATTTAGATCGCTCAAATCACGTTTTTCACGATTTATCGATAATATTGCGATACTTTTCACGATTTGTTGTTTTTGTCGTATTTCAGGAGATTTGGAGCGATTTGGAGTGATTCCTAGATACACCTACTCCGGAGTGTCACCAAGGACTTCCCTGAGGGGTATTTTCAGATTGGAGAGGAGCGGAAGAAGAAAGAACGTCGTAGGAGCGACGAGGAGGCAAAAACACTCAGAATGGGCATTTTTAGTGTCTCACTCGGCCGAGTGAAGGAGTCACTCGGCCGACCAGCGAGACCCCGCTCGGCCGGCCAGATCGGACACGCTCCAAGTGTGCACTCGGCCGAGCATCAGAAGCCACATCGGCCGAGTGACGAAACCTCGTCCGCCTGAGTGGCACTCAGACGACACCCATCAAAAACTCCCAACTTACTGTTTTTCGTCAGTCTGAACATCAGAAGACCCACTCGGCCGAGTGGCAATTACCGACCGCCCGAGTGAATAGAAGCCCATCGGCCGAGTGACGACAACTCACTCGGCCGAGTGACCCCCGAAGTGAAGACCCCCAAGACCCCAGACTTACTGGAAATTCTCAGGGTCTCCCACTCGGCCGAGCGACTTTTGTCACTCGGCCGAGTGAGCCGCGCTGCCTGTAGCGTAAATTGCGATTTTCAGGCTGCGCAGGGGCAATTTTGTCACAGTTTTTTGGGCGATTTTGGGGGGTATTTAACCCCAGTTTTTAACCTAGGTTAGAGAGCTTTTTCCTGACTTTTTGGCAGCCTTTTAGATTAAACTTTTTAGCTTTTGATTCTTGTGATTGGAGAGGAGAGAAAAGGTTATTTTTGTTGGATTCTTGGAGAACTCTATTGGTTTGTCTCCCTCTTCATTAAAAATATTATTTTTATTGCTTATTTGAATATTGCTATGAATTCTATTGCTATTCCAATTGATTATTCTTCTATTTGTGATATGATTTGTGAGTAGTCGTAACGTCTTAGGGCGTGGGGATGAACCCTACGAGCCCAATTTCCGATTTGTGATGATTTGGTACAACTATTGCTAGAATTGCTATTAGGGTTAGTTTGGGATTGATATATTACGGATAGCTAGGTGTTCATATCGATTGGGATTTGCAAGAGATTGGATCCCAATTCGATAGGAAACCCTAGAAATCCGAATTGGGCTGAAATTGAGTTTCCGTAGTATCGGTTTGCAAGAGATTGGAGCGATACTAGGGTTCTCGGTTGCAATTCCATACCGATACCAGTATGCAAGAGATTGGACGGGTAGGAACTATCCCAACCTAGGTTGCATCCCGAGTTTGCACGAGAGTGGGCTCGGGATGCGATTGAACGATGACGTTGATCCTAATGCTAGCTTGCCTAGGCTAGGGTTTGCAAGAGATTGGGCCTGAGCCTAGGTTTGCTATAGACCGGCAACAGCGCGAGAGCGTGAGCTAGGTTTTACATTCAGTTGCAACTAGTTCATCCGAGATTCTACCCTAGCAATTGTGATACCAATGAATCACATTGACGAGATACGGTGAGTAGCGGGGATTCCCTATTCCCTAGGCATCTTTATTTGATTTGATATCTCTTTACTTTGTCTGACGATTGTGACAGGATCGCCGAAAGGTAAATTCCCTCTTTTCTGTCCTTATAGCCAGGTTGTTCGAAGAAGGCACTGTCATACGTCCTCCCTGTGTTCGATACCCGCTCGCCGCTACACAGTGCGCTTGCGGTAAAACTACAATCGTTCTCTGGGTGTATATCCGGGGCCGATCAAGTTTTTGGTCGTGCTTTTGGGTTGCATTTTGGAGCGATCACCCCCCACCATACTTGAGAGCGGCGAGTCTTCCTTTGCTTCCGTCGTGGAGACCCTATCCACTTTGATCTCCGCTGGGGTTTCACCTTTTGGACTCCACACTTCCTCCCCAGCGGTCGACCTTTCTGTCTCCACCGTAGCTGTCCTATCTGAGAGTGTCGTGATGTCTGTTCCCACGTCTATGTCACTGACCTCTCTCGCTGCCTCATCACCGATTTTGTCTTCCACTTCCACTGCTGTCGCTTCCACCTCACACCTGCCTGCGTCCCAGCCTCGCACTGAGGCTGGGCATCCACTAGTGAGCACAGCCCCCATTCCACCCATGCCTGCTGTCCCGATCACCTACACTGCCCGTGTCAGACAGCCCCGACCTGCTCAGCCTAGACCTGTCCATCCCTCCGCTCCACCACCCCCTGACGCCTTAGTTTAGAGCATTCGTGCTCTTGAGGGGGCGATGAGTGGACTCAGGGGCGATTTTAGGGCTCTGTCTTCCACAGTCACCGCCATGCAGCACCGCCTCGAGCTACTTCCCGGCATTCACTTTTGCCTGACCCAGATTCTCGAGCGACTGCCACGACCACCACCCACCCAGCAGACTATTACCCAGCCACCACCACCCCCACCTCCACCTCAAGACGGAGATGGCACAGCACCACCAGCTTAGGCACACCCTTGATGCCATTGCTCCTTTTTGCCGTTATGCTGCCCATTCTCTGCTTGGTCCTGATGATTTTTGCCCATTCCTCCTCCCATCACTATTTTTGTCCACATTTTGATCATATCATTCTATATCCTTTTTCGGGAGTGAGGGAGAGTATTTTTGGTGACACACACATATCTGCATCACTCTTATCCTTGCATGCACCACATTCGCATCATATTTTTCATTTTATTGTTATTTTTATTTCTTCTTATCATGCATGCATACCCACCCCCCTCCCATTCCACGTATCTCGATGTGCCACACTTCGCACATTGAGGACACTGTGCGCTTTAGCTTGGGGGAGTGAGTTCTCACACGTTCCGCTTTTATCACCTTTATTTTTAGTTTTTCCACGTTTTCCCGCTTTTGCACCCATTTTTCATCACGTTTTTTTTCTTTTTTTACCATGCATCACGTTTTTCTTATTTTCTTTGTGTGCTGCATTGTAAATAGTTTTTATTTTTCTTTTGTCTTTATTTCTTTCATCTCCTGCTAGAGATGACTTTTCTGTGATGATGACGACGTGGTGTTAGCTTTTCTCTATATGCATGCTATATTTGTCGTGTCATAGCTTTTTTATTTCTGATATCATATGATATGTTCTGCCTTGCATTTAGAAATAGTAACCCACTCTCTTTTGGTGTATGAAAATGGATGAAATTCTATTATTAGCTGATGTCTGATGATTCATATGTATGCTATCGTAGAAAACACACCAAGATTCACGCATTGATTGCTTATATCTGGAGTACTGCTTTCTTTTCTCATATCACTTCTTATTGCATGATTTGTACGCTTCACTTCAGGTTGATTGAATGTTTGCTAGCTTTGATAAATCTGGATTAGTTTACCTTTTGAGATTAAACTGAGTAGATTATATTACCCTGCTGAAGTTGTCATGCACGTCCTATAGAGTGAACTGAGAGATACATTTATTTCTTTCTCCACATATCTTGAACATAATTTCTCTATTTTATATTCATTGGTGAATCTCCCCTTAGTAATTCTATTATTGGCATCCCCCGTTATTAAATCACATGCTCCAAATTCCCCAAAACCCAAAGAAAAAAAAATACTTGTATATCCTTCTCTTTGATTTGGGATCATTTGTGTATATATGCCATTCAAAAAAAAGAAAAAAAAGAGAGAAAAAGAAAAGAAAAAAAAAGAGAGAATAAGAAAAGAAAAGAGAAAAGAAGTTCGAAAACGATCCTATCTCATATCCTTTCTCTCTTTCTTCTTTTGCTTTTATTTTTGTTTCCTTTGACTTTTGGAGCTTCATAAGAAACGGGGATGTAAATATTGTTTTGTATATGCCACCACGCTTATAGATAAGCTTGGGGGAGAGAATCCAATGATGTGTGAGAGAGTGACTACCTGACGGTGCATGACAACCTAGGCTAAGTAATATTTTATACTCGGTGAGATTGCTAAAGTTTCACGAAATCCAGAAATCTATGCTTAGCATTCATTTTATGAAAACCACACTTTTTCTATTCTTACTGCTCTATCATGTGATATCCTTATACTCCTTATAGAAAGTATTCAATTGAAAAGTGTGTGATCTACGATATTGTTGATCGCTCCGGGACGTGACCCAAAAGAACGGTTGTAGTTTTACCGCAAGTGCACGATGTAGCAGCGAGCGGGATATCGAACACAGGGAGGACGAATGACTGTGCTTGCTCCGATCAACCTGGCTATTTAAGAAGAGAAATTTGCCTTTGGCGATCCTGTCACAATCGTCAGACAAATGTGCGAAATATCAAATCAAATAAAGAACGTCTAGGGAATGGGGAATCCCCGCTACACACCGTACTTCATAAATGTGGTTCATCGGTATCAAAATTGCTAGAATGAGAATTCGGATGAACTAGTTGCAACTGAATGTAGAACCAAGCTCACGCTCTCGCGCTGTTGCCGGTCTATAGCTATCCTAGGGTCGGGTCCAATCTCTTGCAAACCCTACCCTAGGGAAGCTAGCATTAGGATCAACATCATCGTCCAATCGCGCACCGAGCCCAATCTCTTGCAAACTCGGTCCACGATCTAGATTAGGATAGTTCCTACCCGTCCAATCTCTTGCAAACGGGTTGACGTGCGTTTATATTTCATATATTCACGCACGTTTTCTTTTGTGTTTCTCCATGTTTTTCCGCCGTCTCTTGTTCGTTTTCGTGTATTTTCCCGTTTTCTTTCACTTTTCTTTGTTTTTCCATGATTACAGGGGATTGACCACGTAGGGGACGTTTAACGATGATATCCCAAGTCCCCGGAGCAACGGGAGAAGTCACGCGTGATCCAGGGGGTCAAACGGCGAAGTATTCATCTTTCAGCCCCTCACCCGGTCGGTTGGTCATCTCCAACCGATCGGGTGATGCACGCGTGCACCAACCGGTCTCTACCGCAGCTCACAAAGAAGTCACCTGACCGGTTCACAGACCGGTTCTGCGGGCAGCTGTTCTCTGTTTTTTCGAGCAGAATTCCAACCGATCGGGTGACTCTCACCCGATCGGTTCATCTGTAGCTGAGAAATATGAGCTGAAGACACGGGCGTTCAACCGACCGATTCACCCGACTGCTTCAAGATCCAACCGGTCACTCAAGAACTCACCCGATCGGTTCATGTGATCGGGTGAAAACTCGCCGTTTTCTGATATTTATTTGTAACGGATCAACCGATCGGTTGACTTGTCAACCGATCGGTTGATGCGACGGCCTATATATAGAACCCCTAGGGTTCCGAAAACGGGAGTTGCTGTTTTTCTACTGTTTTATTTCCTTGTGACGGCTGTAATTGTTACTCTTTTGTAAGTTTTCAGATCTTTCTAAAATTTTAGTATTGTCTTTATTACTCTATTACTTCCGCATTGCAATTGTCCGATTATGATTCCAACAGTTAAATTTCATTTAGATTGCTTTTTCATGAATTTCTGTGAGTAGTTCCCCAAATCTGGGATTTTGGTGGAAACCCCTTCGGGGGCTCTTCCCGATGCGTCCATAGGGTTAGGAAATCGATAGGGAGTAGGAATCTAACGGTTACGCGGGGCGTTTCATTGTCATCGGCGGGAAAAAGACCGCCTTTGACCGTCGGGCCAAGGGGGAATAAACTTGGCGGTTGACTCCCTAGCCATAGCTCACGCCTTTAGCGTAGACGCCAAATCCTAGCACGCGGGAGCGGCAGGATGAGACGTTGGGAGATATCGTTGCGGACTTAGTGCTCCCGGGATCGATCAGTGTTAATGGACACGGGAGTGCCCACTGATCGAATCCGGGAAGTCCGGTGTATCATCCTGGGCACCGACCGGAATATCGGGCCCATGGGACGCCGGTACCACTTTCAGAGGCAACGTCTCACCATTAGACCCTAATCCCGATCGCTATCCATACCCGTAGGCCGTATCAGCGAGAGTCTCGCGTCGGGTTGGAAACCAAAGTCCCTGGTTTACTTTCTTTTCGTTCATACGCTTTCATTTTCTTTCGTGACAACCAACCTCCGATTCGGGCTAGCTCGCCCCTCGGGGTGATTTAGGTCCTACCTGACCCAAGCACAACCTCGCCTCCCTGAGTTCGATATTCCCGCACCCTACACTAACCGTTAAACTTGCGGTAAATGACACCGCGCCGCCGCGACGCAAGCGGGGCGCCGGTCAAGTTTATGGCGCCGTTGCCGGGGAGGCAACGTGCTTGTTATTTTAGGATCTCATGAACCCTCGTGTCTAGCTCACATCCCTACCTCGCGATAATTTTCGCATTCTCCTTTTTCTTTTTTATTTTTCTTATTTTTATTTCTTATATTATCTGTTTCTTTCCCACTTGTCGCTTCACGGGTGTTTGTTGTTTTTCATGCGCAGGAGTTCAAGGAGTCTTGACGACTTGATCCCCCTCGATCCAGAGATTAACGCCACCCTTAGGCGCTTGGCCGCCGAGAAGCGGAGAAGGGAAGATCCCGAATCCATGGAGGAGAACACCCCACCTCACAAGTCTCTGCTGGAATACTCGATGCCATCTATCGAGTCCACTTCCGCCATCCGTCCTCCAGCTATCACAGCCCAAAGCTTTGAGCTAAAGCCGTCATTGGTGACATGGATCCAGCAGGATCAGTTTGCGGGTGCACCCATGGAGAGCCCGATCGAGCATCTAGACTCCTTCTTGGAGAAGTGTGACACCTTCCGGATTAATGGTGTCACGACAGAGGCTATCCGTCTGAAGCTGTTCCCCTTCTCCTTGCGAGACAAAGCAAAGCAATGGCTAAGGGGGAAGGACCCCAACACTTTCAACACCTGGGAGAAGCTCTCCAACGCTTTTCTGACAAAGTTCTTTCCTCCGGGGAAGACCATGAAGTTGAGGAGTGAAATCTCCTCCTTCTCCCAGGCCAGCCACGAGTCCTTGCATGAAGCTTGGACGAGATATAAAGAGATGCAAAGAAGATGCCCTCACCATGAGCTTCCGAAGTGGCAGATTATCAATCTGTTCTACAATGGGTTGAGGGATGACCTAAAATCTTCTATGGACGCCGCGGCTGGGGGTTCCTTCATGTCTAGAAGCGAGGAAGATGCCGGGAATATTCTGGAAAATATGGCATCCAATAATGAGTGGTGGTGTGACGAGAGAGCCACACCAAGAACTGGGGGTATACACAGAGTCGAGGACGTCGACAAACTTTCAAGCAAGTTTGACTTGCTTTCGACCCAGATCTCCGCACTGATGGTAGGAGCCGGTGGGGCCGGTACACAGCAAGTTTCTACGGTAGAGTCCGAATTCCTTGGGGAATTCGACGGTGGTGACATCTCACCACCGTTGGATCAGGCGAGCGCACTATTTTACAACCCCACGGGGAATGCGCCATATCCACCAAGGACAAATTCCAACCCGACCTACTCTCCCAACAACCGGAACCACCCGAATTTCAGCTACCGGCCACCATTTCAGCCCTCGCCGCCTCAGCAGTCGCAGCAACAAATTTATCAAACGGCTAGACCACCACAGAGTCAGGTTCAGCTGCAACCGTTTCAGCAGCAACCTCAGCAACAAACTTACGCCCCCAGGAATCAGCAGCCGTTCCAGCAGCAGCAGTATGGCCAACAGAGGGCCGTCTCTCCGGTTGAGTCTCTCTTGACTCAATATATTACCAACCAGGAGAGGATCAACCAAAAGCTGGAAATGGGTTAGCGGGCCCTCACGGACCAAGTAACCCAGCTGGGGTTACAGGTGGCGAACCTTGCAAGGTCACAAAACCAATTGCCGCCACAACCGGAGGTGAACCCGAGGGGAGCACCCCAGACATTGGCACTCGTGCACGAGCACGCGAATGTGTCTGCTATCGTTCTGAGAAGCGGGACACAAATTCCTACTAGAGTGCCCCCTAGCAACCCGGAAGCACCGTCGGTCGTTGAGAAACCGATCGAAAAATCAAACGACGCCGGTGCTTCGTCATCAAATCCTATGACTCCGGAGGGAGTCTCTGAAGAAGAGAAAGAGAAGAAGGAGGAAGAGAGCCCTAAAGTGTATAAACCCGTTGTGCCATTTCCCCAACGGTTGGCTCAGGCAAAAATTGATGAGAAATATGGCAAGTTCTTCGCCATGGTCAAGGACCTGAGTTTGCAGATCCCCTTCCTAGAAGCAATCGAAACAATCCCCTCCTATGCAAAATTCTTGAAAGATTTGGTGACTAGAGGGTCCAGGAAGGAGAAAGTAGTGTTGATGGCGGAGTGTAGCGCTCTTATCCAGAGGGGAAAACCCGCCGAAACTCAAGGACCCGGGGAGCTTTTCCATTCCTTGCACGATCGGAGCAGTGAAGGTTAATCGTGCACTCGTCGATCTAGGAGCGAGTGTTAGCTTGATGCCCTTGTCGATGTACAAGAGGATAGGAATGGGCGATTTGGAGCCCACCGGTATGACCCTACAACTAGCTGACCGGTCGGTCAAATATCCGGTGGGAATTGTTGATGATCTCCCCGTGAATGTGAAAGGGGTGCATGTGCCTGTGGACTTTGTAGTCATGGACATGCCCGAAGACGCACACACCCCCATTATCCTGGGACGGCCTTTCATGGCCACTGCTGGCGTTCTAATAGATGTGAAGAACGGAAAACTCTCCTTGAACGTCAGCGGAGAGAAAGTTGAGTTTGATCTGGGACTATCCATGAAGCACCCCGATCCCCCTGATGACCCTGGATGCAATTTGCTTGAGATAGAAGAAGAAAAAGCTGTAGAGGAGAACTCCTGGGAGATTCTCCTGAGAAACCCCCCCGATGACTTGGGGGATTTAGAAGATGAAGAAGGCCCCGAAGACAAAGAAGCTGCTGGAAAACCAAGTGCAGCGAGAACGACCCCTCCCGGGTTCCCCAAGGCTCCTCCTGTGAGGAGAACGGGGAAAGAGCTCACGGACCTCACTAAAGACGAGGTCCGGATCCTGAAGAAGATGGCGGGAAGCACCAACACCAAGGAAAAGCCCCCGGATCTCAAGAACAAAGGGAGGGTAGTCGAGCAAGTATTTTTCCAGCCGCTGACTACTCCAAGCGCCTTCAGCTCCAACAAGGAAGAGATGCCGAAGTTTGGGCATCACCCGTATCAGCCACCATGAGCATCTCTTGCGGGCGTCGAGCCAACGACGTTAAACAAGTGCGCTTCATGGGAGGCAACCCATGTTCTAAACTTTTTCCCACTTTTTAGCGTTAATTTTTACTTTATTTTATCTATTTTTATAAATAAAATCAGCCGCGAGAACATCCGTTCGGGGACTTAAGCAAATTTCTTGGTTTTTGCAGGAAACAGGCCCCAACCGATCGGGTGACAACTCACCCGATCGGTTGGGACGTATCAGATACATGCCGAGATCTGTCCCCATATGACCCGATCGGTTGAGTAATGAAGAGACCGGGTGGCAGACCGGGTGAGCTGGGGAGAACTCTCGGGAAATTTTGGGGAATATCAACCGATCGGTTGAGTTCGAGCGCGATCGGTTGACCTAACCGGGTGAGCAGCCCTAAGTTCTCGGGAAATTGAGTGGAGCGGCCAACCGATCGGTTGAAAAGTCACCCGATCGGTTCGCCTGTAGCATTTCTTCGGCAAGATTTTCGACCTAACCGTCAACCGATCGGGTGACAAGTCACCCGATCGGTTCGACTTAAAATCCTATATAACCACCCCTGACACCCGTTCGTTTTCTCCCTCGCCCGATCGCCCGAACCTCTGCCGTTTCATCTCCCGTCGTGCGCCTTCCTGCTTTCTTCCCCAAGATCAGCCTCGATCTTCTTCTCCAACCATTTCCCTACCCATCCACCATCATTTCTCTCCATTCCCCCGTCATCTCCCTACACACAAACCCTAGATTTCCCCCATTTTTCCCCCCCGCTTTGGAACTTGTTGAAGAGATCGCTGTGGCTTCACATCATGCTCCAATCGAGCAGCATCGGGGCATCCACGAGCAACTATCTTCATCTCATTTTGGGTAACCTCGCTCCTTTGCTTAATTTTAATCTTTTCCCAAATATTCTGTTTGCTTGTTGGTCGTATTTTGTGTTTGTGTTGAATTCGTTGTACTTTCACACACCTACGCGCACAAACAACACCTACACAATGCCTCCCTGCCGTATTAAACCCACAGACGCTAGCTCTTCGAACCCTAGGCCCACCCGTCGTACCCGTCGCACACAGCCCACCACCTCTAACCCATCCACCACACCACGCACCACTTCCCCACCTCCCGGTTACGATCCCGAATATGGGATGCAATTCCAATCCGATGACCATGCCGACCGATTCACGGCCATGGTCCTCCTTGCTGGTCAGGGTGGTCGGATAACCCAGGAATCCGTCGACCGTGACCTCCCCTTCCTTCAAAGCTTCGTTCGCCACATCCGCGAAGACCCACCCGACGTCTCCGAGCTCCACATTCCACCCCCCACGACCCCTGGTCCCCAGCGCAGGCCCCCGTCACCACCCCCAGAGGGTGGTGCCCCTGCTTGATTTTTCTCTCCCGCTTTTGCCCCCCCCCATTTTTGTGCCCATCTGTCTTTTCGGGGCCCCGTTTTGTCTCTGTCGGAGGGAGGGGACTATTTGCGTGTTGTTTTCTAGATTCACCCCTTTTATTTTTGACTCCCCCTTGCACATATCTGGATTTTATTGATCATATCATTTCGCTAGCACTTTCTGGTCTAGCTTGGGGGACGTCTGTCTTGGTGTGCTATCGTGTTTTGTTTGTTTTTCTCATTTTTTGTGTTTGTTTGTTTTTCACTTTTTGAGTGTCGTGTCGTGTAATTTTATTTTATTTTTATTTTCGTATTGTTTGATTTTGATTTTGATCTTTCTTTCTTTTTCGGTTTCATCTATGTGTTTTCCTCGTTTTCATTTCTTTTCGTGTCCGTGCGTATCCCCCCCATTTTCATTGCCCTCCCGTGCTCACTCTTATTGCATTGAGGGCAATGCAAGTTTCAGCTTGGGGGAGTCGCACTTCGTGCGCCATTTGTGTTGTTTTTCTACGTTATTTGAGTCGTTTTCCATCGTGTTTTTCTTTTTTCTTTTTCCTTCTTTCGTTAGCTCTTTCTCCTAGAAATGAATCCTATGATGAATTGCCACAAAGTCACACACACCTAGCATTGCATCGATAATCACACTCACTAACCCTAGGATTTCGAGTCCTCTTGCATTTCACGCATCGTGGGTCCACTTAGCTTTTTGTGAGTCGTGTGTCGTGACTAGCATTTGGTATGCTTCTGCTTTGTGGTTTTACTTTATATACCTGTTCAGGAATGACCCCTAGATTATCATGTTTCGATATTGAATATGCGGTATTTGCTTCTAATGTCTGCTTCTATATGCATGCTATTTATATCGTATACTTCAATTCGCATGCGTCGGGATTCCACAACTAAGGACTAGGATAACCCATTTAGCCTAAGCTCTATTTAGCAAGAATAGTCTCCTTTGCCCGGGTGTTTAGATTTCGACTTCTTTTTTGTTTTACTTGGTGCAAATCCCCTCGTCGTGTACCGTTCTCCCACTTGGGAGAGTACACAAGTGTATAGCCAAAACCCCAAAAATCCAAAAAAATGGGAGAAAAGAAATGAAAAACCCAAAAAGAAAAGAAAAGAAAAAGATTGTATAGCCAAAAAGCCAAAAAAATATGCAAATACCCAAAACCCAAAAAAATTCCCGTGTGAATATTTTCATACTTGCCAAGAATAAAGGGAAGGCGAGAATTTGCACCGAGTGTTCTTCTCCACATCATCTCAACCCCCGTCGTTATCGAAAACACTTGGCTTAGGAACTATTTAGCTAGTATCTAAGCTTTAGTGGCGTGATTTCCTTAACCCTAGTTGTGGAGTCCCCGATGCATGATACGCTTCTATTCCCACTCTTCTCATGCATGCTTGAGCTTATATCCGCCGCTTAATTCAATTCGGATCAATATTTTGGGTCATTTCTTGGATTTGTGTATATCGAGCCTCATTGCACATCGTAGAAAGCTTCACCATTTGCTAGCACGCGACCACGCTCACTCGCGCTTCACTGCGTGGACCCACGACACTTATTTGGACTCGCTTTCCTAGGTTTAGTGATGTGATTTGGCGTTTGCTTGCTTGGTGTGTCGTTTTTGATTTTGATGGCTCTGATGGACGATCTAGGGCTTAGAGTTTTCTTTTTCTTTCTTCCTCTCTATTTTTCCCTTCCGAGCTCCTACTCTCACTCGTCTTCCTCGAGGACGAGGAAGAGTTCAGCTTGGGGGATTTTGACGTGCGTTTATATTTCATATATTCACGCACGTTTTCTTTTGTGTTTCTCCATGTTTTTCCGCCGTCTCTTGTTCGTTTTCGTGTATTTTCCCGTTTTCTTTCACTTTTCTTTATTTTTCCATGATTGCAGGGGATTGACCACGTAGGGGACGTTTAACGATGATATCCCAAGTCCCCGGAGCAACGGGAGAAGTCACGCGTGATCCAGGGGGTCAAACGGCGAAGTATTCATCTTTCAGCCCCTCACCCGGTCGGTTGGTCATCTCCAACCGATCGGGTGATGCACGCGTGCACCAACCGGTCTCTACCGCAGCTCACAAAGAAGTCACCCGAGCGGTTCACAGACCGGTTCTGCGGGCAGCTGTTCTCTGTTTTTTCGAGCAGAATTCCAACCGATCGGGTGACTCTCACCCGATCGGTTCATCTGTAGCTGAGAAAGATGAGCTGAAGACACGGGCGTTCAACCGACCGATTCACCCGACTGCTTCAAGATCCAACCGGTCACTCAAGAACTCACCCGATCGGTTCATGTGATCGGGTGAAAACTCGCCGTTTTCTGATATTTATTTGTAACGGATCAACCGATCGGTTGACTTGTCAACCGATCGGTTGATGCGACGGCCTATATATAGAACCCCTAGGGTTCCAGAAACGGGAGTTGCTGTTTTTCTACTGTTTTATTTCCTTGTGACGGCTGTAATTGTTACTCTTTTGTAAGTTTTCAGATCTTTCTAAAATTTTAGTATTGTCTTTATTACTCTATTACTTCCGCATTGCAATTGTCCGATTATGATTCCAGCGGTTAAATTTCATTTAGATTGCTTTTTCATGAATTTCTGTGAGTAGTTCCCCAAATCTGGGATTTTGGTGGAAACCCCTTCGGGGGCTCTTCCCGATGCGTCCATAGGGTTAGGAAATCGATAGGGAGTAGGAATCTAACGGTTACGCGGGGCGTTTCATTGTCATCGGCGGGAAAAAGACCGCCTTTGACCGTCGGGCCAAGGGGGAATAAACTTGGCGGTTGACTCCCTAGCCATAGCTCACGCCTTTAGCGTAGACGCCAAATCCTAGCACGCGGGATCGGCAGGATGAGACGTTGGGAGATATCGTTGCGGACTTAGTGCTCCCGGGATCGATCAGTGTTAATGGACACGGGAGTGCCCACTGATCGAATCCGGGAAGTCCGGTGTATCATCCTGGGCACCGACCGGAATATCGGGCCCATGGGACGCCGGTACCACTTTCAGAGGCAACGTCTCACCATTAGACCCTAATCCCGATCGCTATCCATACCCATAGGCCGTATCGGCGAGAGTCTCGTGTCGGGTTGGAAACCAAAGTCCCGGGTTTACTTTCTTTTCGTTCATACGCTTTCATTTTCTTTCGTGACAACCAACCTCCGATTCGGGCTAGCTCGCCCCTCGGGGTGATTTAGGTCCTACCTGACCCAAGCACAACCTCGCCTCCCTGAGTTCGATATTCCCGCACCCTACACTAACCGTGAAACTTGCAGTAAACGACACCGCGCCGCCGCGACGCAAGCGGGGCGCCGGTCATGGGTATCAGTATAGAATTGCAACCAGGAATCCTAGTATCGGTCCAATCTCTTGCAAACCGATACTTCGAAAAATCCGACTCCAACCCAATTCGGATTTCTACGGCTTCCTATCAAATTGGGATCCAATCTCTTGCAAATCCCAATTGATAAGAATACCTAGCAATCCGTAGTAAATCGATCCCGATCTAATCTCTAATAGCAATTCTAGCTCAATTTCTACCAATTCATCACAAATATGAAAGTGGGCTTGTAGGGTTCATCCCCACGCCCCAAGACGTGGAGACTACTCACAAATCATAGCAAGATCACAAAAATAATCGTTGAGATAAGCAATAGAATTCATCACAACAATGATATAAACAATAAAAATAGAATTTTTAAGGAAAAGAGATGCAAACCAATGTAGTTCTTCAATTAATCCAATAAAAATCCAAGTTTTGCTCCTTATCCAATCACAAGAATAAAGCTAAAAAACTAATCTAAAAAGCTGCAAAAAATCTAAGAGAGAGCCCCCAAAACTAGGGTAAAAACAGGGTTTAAATAGCCCCAAAAATCGTCCAAAAATTGTGACCAAAATGCCCCTGCACAGTCTGTTTTCCGCAGTTTTCGCTACAGGCAGCGCATCGCACTCGGCCGAGTGACAAAAGTCGCTCGGCCGAGTGAGAAACCCTGTAATTTTCCAGTAAGTCAGGGCCTTCAGGGGTCTCTACTTCGGGGGCGGCTCGACCGAGTGAGTTGTCGTCACTCGGCCGATGACTTCATGATACTCGGGCGGACGGGATAATCCACTCGGCCGAGTGGGTCTTCTGAAGTTCAGGCAGCCGAAAAACAGTAACTTGGATGTTTTGGAGGGGCTTCGTCTGGGCGCCACTCGGGCGGACGTGGTATCGTCACTCGGCCGATGTGGTCTTCGGTGCTCGGCCGAGTGCACATAGAAATCGTGTCTGAACTGGTCGGCCGAGCAGTGTCTCGCTGGTCGGCCGAGTGGCTCCTCCACTCGGCCGAGTGGGACACAAAAAATGCCCAATCTGCTTGTTTTGGCCTCCTCGTCGCTCCTGCGACGTTCATTCTTCTTCCGCTCCTCTCCAATCAGCAAAATACCCCTCGGGGAGGTCGTCGGTGGCCGTCTAGAGTAAGCACATCTCGAGATCACTCCAAATCGCGCCAAATCACCTGAAATGCGACAAAAACAACAAATCGTGAAAAGTATCGCAATATCGTCGATATATCGTGAAAAACATGATTTGGGCGATCTAAATGGCATGCAAACATGCGGAAAAAAGGTGTAAAATAAGGATTGATCAAAATCCCCCAAGCTTGCCTCTTACTCGTCCTCTAGGAAGATAAGTAAAAGGCGAACCCGGTGGATTCGGAAAACGAAAACGGCGAAAAACGGAAAAAGAAAAACGAAGAAGAGTGAAAGCGAAATAAAACAAAGAAGAAAGAAAGAAGCGAAGAGGTAGGATACTAGATCATTTTCTCAGGACGTGGGTTTCACTTACTCATATAGCATGCACTGAATGGAAAATACATGTCAAAGAATTTTATTTCAATATCATAGTATAATAGTGCAAACAGAAATAGAAAACCCACGAACAACGATACAATCATGAAAAACGGAATAATTTTAAAATTAACATCGTCTGAATCATTTAAAGCGGTATACAAATCACAGATCACACACTTTTCAATTGAACGCTTTCTATCAGGAGTATAAGAGTATCACACTATAGAATAGAGAGAATAGAAAAGTATGGATTTCATGAAATGAGTGCTAGGCTTAGATTTCTGGATTTCGTAAGACTAAAATAATCTCACCGAGTATAGAATATTACTTAGCCTAGGTTGTCGTGCGATGTCAAGTAGTCACTCTCTCACACATCAACGGATCCCCTCCCCCAAGCTTATCTATAAGCGTGATGGCATAAAAAATATTTACATCCCCATTTTTATATATAGCTCCAAAGGTAATAAGAAGAGAGAAGAAAGAAAGAAAGTGAGATGGGATCTTTTATTGAGGATTTTTCCACTTTTCTTTTTTTTTCCACTTTTTTTTTCAATAGGCAATATATACACAACGATCCCAACTCAAAGAGAGATAATGATATACAAGAATGTTTTTCTCTCTTTTATTATATTTTTTTTGAATAAGAAAATTGGAGCTAGGAATTAATAGCGGGGGAAATGCCATAAAATAGAATCGCTAAGGGGAGATTCACCAATGATTTTAAAGGTAGAGAAATGATGTTCAGGATTTGTGGAGAAAGAAATATATATAACTCTCGGTTCACTCTATAAGACATGCACGACAACTTCAACAGGGTAATCTAATCTACTCAGTTTCGATCACAAAAAAGCTAACTAATCCAGATATATCATAGCTAACATCATCCAATCATCCTGAAGGGAAGTGTACAATTCATGCATATAGAAGTGATATAGGAAAAGAAAGTCAGTATTCCAGATATAAGCATTCAATGCGTGAATCTTGGTGTGTTTTCTGTGGTAGCATACATATGAATATTCAGGCTCAGCTAATAATAACATTTCATCCATTTTCATGCGGAAAAAGGTGTGGGTTACTATTCCTAAATGCAAGGCAAGTCATAGCATATGATATCTGAAATAAAACCTAAGACATGACAAATATAGCAAGCATATAGAATAAGCTAAATCCAACGTCATCATCATCATAGAAAAGTCATCTCTAGCATGAGATGAAAAAGAAAGAAATAAAGATAAAGGAAAAATAAAACTATGCAATGCGGCACACAGGAAAATAAGAAAAACGTGATGCATGGCAAAATAAAAGAAAATTGATGAAAAATAAGTGCAAAAGCGAAAAAATGGTGTGAAAAACTAAAAATAAAGGTGGCAAATCGAAAAAGAACGTGAGAACTCACTCCCCCAAGCTAAATGGCACAGTGTCCTCAATGTGCAAAGTGTGGCACACGAGGAGACAAGAAATGTGAGGGGCAGGTGATGATGCATGCATGATAAAAATAAAAAGAAAAATAAAGAAATGAAAATATGATGCGGACATGATGCATGCGCAGATAGGAGTGATGCAGATATATAAGTGGCACCAAAATCTCTCCCTCTCTCCCAAAAAAGATATATAAAGATGGTCGACATGAGAATCCCAAAATAAGTGAGGGGAGGGGGGGTGGACAAAAGTGCAACGGGACCCAGCGGAAACGGGCAGCACAACGGCAGGAATAAACCAAGGCATCAAGGGTGCCTAAGAAGGTGGCGCTGCACCGTCTCCGTCCCGAGGCGGAGGAGGTGGTGGTGGTGGGTGCTGCTGAGCTGGGGTGGGTGTGGAAGCGGTGGCAGGTCGGGTGTGTGTGGAAGTGTGGGCGGGAACCTGCAGGGTGGGTGGGGGTACGCGTGGGAGACGCTCCAAGACCTGTGTAAGGCAGTAGTGAATCTGAGGGATCAGGTCGAAGCGTCCAGCCATCGCAGAGACGGTGGAGGACATGGTCCTAAGGTCACCTATAAGACCACTCACCGCCAACTCAAGAGCACGTATGCTCTGCAGTACAGTGTCGGGCGGGGGTGGTGCAGAGGGACGCACCGGTCTAGGCTGTGCAGGGCGAGGCTGGCGTACGCGAGTAGAGTATGTAACGGGCTCAGCAGGGAAGGGGACAAAAGGTGCCGTGCCTGCAAATGTGGGCCTGGCCTCAGTGTGAGGCCGGGACACCGGCAGGTGAGAAGTGGAGGCAGCGGCAGCGAAAGAAGTGTGCAAAAGTGGCAGCGAGGCGGCCAGAGAGGTCAGTGGCACAGAAGTGTGGACAGACGCCACGACACTCTCGAAAAATACAGCGGCATTGGAGACAGAGGGCTCTCTGCACTCGACTACGGTCGGCGGGCGCTCGGGTGGGGCAGAGGAAATCGGCTCAGCAGACAGAGGGCCAGTGGTGGTAGTGGGTGCTGAGGTGGTGGAAGTGGTGACAGCCGCGGAAGTGGTGGAGGTGGTGGAAGTGGGCTCAGCTGAGGTACTCGTGACACTGACAGAAGTGGGGACAGAGGTGTCAGGAGCAGCGGAAACATCTGGTATGGCCTGAGGGGCCACTGGGTCAACAGGGTCGGCAGCAGGCTCGGCAGGGTGTGCAGCAGGGTCTGCGGGGGCAGCCTGGGCAGTGTGGGCAGCGTGGGCCTGCTCGGCCTCCTCGGCCTCGAGCATGTAGGCAGCGGGGATGAGAACATCCATCGCAAGGAGCTAGTCGACGTGGGCTGGTGCAATCTGAGTCCGAGCAGGGCTCGGGAGAATCATGTAGTCGGCACCGTAATGGCCGTGCAACCAGACCCAGTGACGCTCACCATGCGGACGAAGCATCTTCATCCGGGCCATAACGTCTATCGACAGAGAAGTGGGGCCCGGGACCCGTCGCAAGTCGTCAGGTAGGTCCTCGCCGGTCATCATGGTAAGCAAGGTGATCAGACCGCCGCAACATATCGGTGAGCGAGCACCCACTGATACAATGATGTGGTCTAAAAACCAAGCCGCAATGTCGATCACGACGGTGGGGACAAGCTCGTCTCCATCCCTAGATAGAGCTCTGGGACGTGTCATCGCATAGAGCATGTAGAGCTCTGGCGTAGACATCGTGCCCGGCTCATATCTGGCCAAAAAGGTGGTCGCCATGAGGCGCTGGGCTATGCAGAGGCAGGGGTGGACAATGGCCGAGGCCTTGGCCCTACTAGGGTCAAAGGCAGCGTGGTGGCCCGTAATCCGGGCCCAGAAGGCACCGACGTCGAAGGAAGGTGGGGGGATATGGGTGGGGCTGTAACCGCGATCGGCTCCGGGGACAGCGGGCCACGAGAAGAATGCTCTCATCATATCGAGAGTGACCTGGCACTCTCAGTCCATGAACCAAAACGAGCATCCCTCGTCGGTCCGGGCGATCGAACTCAAAACCTCAAGTGTCGGGCGGGTAAAAGTATCCGCCGACACCTGCAGAAAATCTCGCCAGCCCACGTTGTCGTACAACGTGAGCATCCCCTCTAGTACCCCCAGGCGTCCTAGGTCAGCGAGGTGTGCAAACCTGGAGGGTACGATCGAGCGCTGGGAGATACGGTCGAAGACGGCACGGTGTGCGTCGTATCGGAACGTAATCCCGAGCGGCCCGACCAGTGGAGCCGGTGGTGGTGGCTGTGGGTCGGCAGGGAGAGGCTGTGCGGGCTGTGGGTGCACTGCAGGCTGTGCGGGGTGTACGGGGTGTGTGGGGGACGGTGGAGGAGAGTCCTCCACCTCGTGAGAGGGGCCGGGCTCGTCCAACCGCTTCCGCTTGGCGGAAGCTCTCGTCGAATGCGGCCGTGTCTGGGGCGGCATATCGGCCCCGAGCGCGCGCCGAAAAACGTGAAAAGTGTGGCGTGTGCAAAAATAATGGAAAGAGAGTACCCCGACACGCCGCGAGTGCTAAGCAGTGGAAGCGTGCGAAGTCAGCGCCTCCGCGAAGTCCGAATCAGCCCGTAGAAGCTCCCCTGAGCTCCCCTAAGCTCCAATAAGCAACCTGCACATGAAAAGGCGATATCAGTGAGTAATAATCAAAATGTATGGAGCATTAGGGGTATAATAGATAGATTTAGGAATTGATTTGGGTTAGGGGGGCGTTTAGCACATGGATCCTCAAGAAATACTCGAAAAGAGGAGAAAACGGGCAATAGGGGTGATACCGGAGGTGGCCGGAGCAGCTGCCGCCGGCGGCGACTCGGGCGAGTCGCGGCGGTGGTCGGCCGGCGGTGTCGGGCCGAGCGGCGGCGCGGGCGAGTGGGTCGGGCGAGTGATGTGCGAGCGAGGGCTATCGGGCGAGGGAAACGAAGGGTCGCGGGCGTTTGGGGATTTTTGCGATTTCGAAAAATGCGCCCCCCTCGCCCTTATATAATAAAAGTTACGAATCGGCCGAGTGACTAGGCCACTCGGCCGAGCGGGATCAATGAAAATTTCTCCTCGCTTACGCTTCGGCCGAGTGGCTTTGTCAGCCTCGGCCGAGTAGAGTAAGTCCATTCGGCCGAGTGACTCAAGCTACTCGGCAAGACTCGCCCTAGGAGGGTATCCGTTTTACTCGGCCGAGTGAAAATATGTACTCGGCCGAGTAGAATTTATACTGAAATGAGGAAAATAAACAGAGAGTTGGGTACAGCAGACTTCCCTTGTTCGTGAGCGGCTCGGCCGGACGAACTTGTGTACTTGGCCGAGTGACTAGTATACTCGGCCGAGTGAGCCTTGTGTTCTGCTGTTTGTCTTCGTTTTGGCTCTAAACTCCGTCTTTCTTCCTCCAATCGATTTCATCTTCCTCCTAAGCGTCGAGCACCTTCTTGGGGCGCTCCTCGTCGACTCGTTCATCCTCCTCATGATGGATCTACCTATCTCCTCTCCTGTCAAGAAAAATAGGACCCGTTATCACAAAATTTTTGGGCTAACGACTCAAAACACTAAAAATTTCTAAAACAAAAATAAAGAAAAAGTAAAAATAAAGCAAAAACCGTCGGGTTGCCTCCCGACAAGCGCTCGTTTAAGGTCGTGAGCTCGACCCCCTATAATTTTCAATCAATGCGGGATGTTTGGTGCATATGAGATGCACCCATCAAACTTTCCGGGGAGAACGCTTGGATTGGGAAGTTGCGGCGTAGTGTTCTCCCGCGGTGGTCTCTCGTCTCGAATAGTGTTGGGGGGAGGCTCCCCCAAGCTAGCATTTGCTCCGGTCAATGGCTTAACCGGTGATGCCGATTTCCGTACCGGCGGAGCTTTCTTTGGAGACTTTAGTTTCGAGAGCTTGCAGAGCTCTCGAATCCTTGCGACATCAGTGTCGCCTTCATCATCTTCAGCGGAGAGGTCGGTGGAATCATTTTTCTTCTCATCTTGGCCTAAATCCGGGCCTTCCTCAAAATCTTCATCGAAAAGAGCGCCAATCGAGTGAGGGATCGCCTCTTCAATCACCTCATCAAGGAGGTCCATGTAGTCAAGTTCCTCATGATAAGGCATGTGCTTCATGGCCTTAGGAATGTGGAGCTCCACCTCGATGTTTCCGACGTTTAAAGTTAGGGTACCTTCGCGCACGTCGACGATGACTCCGGCGGTGGCTAGGAACGGGCGTCCAAGTATCAATGAAGTGTCTCCCTCCTCCTTAACGTCCATGATCACGAAGTCACATGACAAGCATATTCCCCCCGGGACTTGTAGCGGTATGTCTTCGGCAATCCCCACCGGCCTTGTTATCCATCCATCGGCTAATTGAATGCGCATGTCGGTGGGTTTCAACTTTGTCCCGGTGTTTAGCCTTAAGAACATGGAGAGAGGCATGAGGCTCACACTAGCCCCAAGATCAACCAACGCCTTTTGAAAAGGAACGCCGCCCAAAGTGCAAGGAATCCGAAAACTCCCCGGATCTTTAAATTTTGCCGGCTCCTTCTCTCTCTTGGTGAACCAAGAGCCCTCCTCGGCTAGCATGATCTTCTCCTTCCTTTTCCTCCCCGAAATCAAGTCCTTCAAAAATTTAGCTTACGTGGGGATCTCGACGATGGCGTCAAGGAAGGGAATGTTAAGGCTAACTCCTCTTAGGTACTCGAGAAATTTTGCTAGCCTTTTCTCCATTTTCGCTCTAGCGAGCCTTTGGGGGAATGGGACCGGTGGCATGAAGCGCCTTTCCTCAATCAATTGCTCCGCTCTAGATTTCTCTTTGTCTTGTGGCTCCTTCTCCTTTTCAACTTCAACTATCGGCTCAATTGGCTCCAAGCTTTCCTCCACGGGCTCCTCAATAGGAATCATGGCGGGGGTGGTGTCCTTCCCGCCTCTAGTAGTAACGGCAACTACGGCATTGATGTGGCCCGTGTTGCCCCGTGGGTTTTGCTCCGGTTGCGCCGGCAATCTTTGAGTGTTCCGATTGAGCAACGCCAATTGCTCCGATATTTGAGCCACAACGGTATTAAGGGAGTCTTGCCCCGCCTTCAAGCTAGCATTTACCTTATTTTGCTCGACCATGAACGCCTCCACTCTAGTTTCGAAGTCGGATCGTTGTGGAGCTTGTGGAGGGTTTTGATTTTGATTCCTCCACCATTGGTTGTATCCGGGAGGCCTATATGGTGGAACTTGTTGCTTTGGTTGAAAGTTTTGTTGTGGAGGCCCCCTCGGTGGATAGTATTGTTGTTGGGGTGGTGGTGGTCGAGCTTGTTGAGGTGGTTGTTGTGGCGGGTTCAAAGCTCCTTCATTGTTGGCGTAAGAGAATCCGGGATGATTTCTTGTGGCCGGATTGGCCCAATATCCTTGGTTCCCCGCAACATATTGTACTTTCTCCAAGGATCCTTCTACTTGCTCTCCTCCCGAGTACATGGCTTGAGATTGGTCTTGCCAATCACACATTTGGTTCGTCGGCGCGGAGGTGGACGGGGTCCCTTGGGGCTCCGTGATGAACTTCTCCAATCTCTCCACTACCTTGTGGAGAGAATCAAACTTGCTCGTAAGCTCCGCTACGGCCTTTGCCTCGTAGATGCTAGTTGGCTTTAAGGAGGACGTAGAGTGTCCTCGCTCATCGCCCCATTGTTGGTTATTTGAGGCCATCTCCTCAATTAGGGCCGTAGCTTCCTCGGGAGTCTTTGACAAGATAGCACCATTCGCCGCGGCATCAATAATTTGTTTGGTCCCCGGTTGGAGACTATTGTAGAAGCTATGAACTAGCTCCCAATCTTCTATACTGTGGTGCGGGCATTGATGCTGCAAATCCTTAAAACGCTCCCAAGCTTCATAGAGCGTCTCCTGGGGTCCTTGCTTGAAGGACATGAGAGCGCTCCGGATCTTCACCGTCTTGGATGGCGGATAGAACTTATCAATAAATGCACTCGCCAACTCGTCCCAAGAGGTGAAAACTCCGTCAGCCTGCGTCCTCAACCAATAGAGTGCCTTGTCCTTAAGCGTGAAGGGGAAGAGACGCAGTCTGATAGCATCGATGGAGACCCCCGGTATCTGAAATGTGGCGCACTTCGACAAGAATAATTGGATGTGGTAGTGGGGGTTTTCATGGGCGTTCCCATGAAATGGGTCTTGTTGCATCAAAACCACCAATCCAGTCTTTAGCTCGAAGTTCTTGTCAGCCGCCAACTGCGGCACGGCAATGGACGAGGTAGTAGAAGAGGTCTTAGGCCGAAGCCTATCGCGAATAGAAATTATCCTCGCCATCCTTGCCGCCAATTCTTCAGGAGTTTCCGGGTTGGTCATATACCTCCCTTCCGGATTTTGTCTCTTTTCCGCTCTAAGTCTCTGCGCGGTACGTTCGATCTCGGGATCAAATAATAAGGCTTCTGGGTCCGCTGTAGATCTCGTGTACATGCACAGGGAAAACAGAGTTTCAAAGAAATGATCAGTACCGTGGAAGGGTTAGGTAAAAAAAGAAATAAAAATAAAAAGAAAGAAATAGCTAGGATGGTAAGATCAAACGCAATCGCCTCCCCGACAACGGCGCCAAAAACTTGATCGCTCCGGGACGTGACCCAAAAGAACGGTTGTAGTTTTACCGCAAGTGCACGGTGTAGCAGTGAGCGGGATATCGAACACAGGGAGGACGAATGACTGTGCTTGCTCCGATCAACCTGGCTATTTAAGAAGAGAAATTTGCCTTTGGCGATCCTGTCACAATCGTCAGACAAATGTGCGAAATATCAAATCAAATAAAGAACGTCTAGGGAATGGGGAATCCCCGCTACACACCGTACTTCATAAATGTGGTTCATCGGTATCAAAATTGCTAGAATGAGAATTCGGATGAACTAGTTGCAACTGAATGTAGAACCAAGCTCACGCTCTCACGCTGTTGCCGGTCTATAGCTATCCTAGGGTCGGGTCCAATCTCTTGCAAACCCTACCCTAGGGAAGCTAGCATTAGGATCAACATCATCGTCCAATCGCGCACCGAGCTCAATCTCTTGCAAACTCGGTCCACGATCTAGATTAGGATAGTTTCTACCCGTCCAATCTCTTGCAAACGGGTATCGGTATAGAATTGCAACCGGGAATCCTAGTATCGGTCCAATCTCTTGCAAACCGATACTTCGAAAAATCCGACTCCAACCCAATTCGGATTTCTAGGGCTTCCTATCAAATTGGGATCCAATATCTTGCAAATCCCAATTGATAAGAATACCTAGCAATCCGTAGTAAATCGATCCCGATCTAATCTCTAATAGCAATTCTAGCTCAATTTCTACCAATTCATCACAAATATGAAAGTGGGCTTGTAGGGTTCATCCCCACGCCCCAAGACGTGGAGACTACTCACAAATCATAGCAAGATCACAAAAATAATCGTTGAGATAAGCAATAGAATTCATCACAACAATGATATAAACAATAAAAATAGAATTTTTAAGGAAAAGAGATGCAAACCAATGTAGTTCTTCAATTAATCCAATAAAAATCCAAGTTTTGCTCCTTCTCCAATCACAAGAATAAAGCTAAAAAAACTAATCTAAAAAGCTGCAAAAAATCTAAGAGAGAGCCCCCAAAACTAGGGTAAAAACAGGGTTTAAATAGCCCCAAAAATCGTCCAAAAATTGTGACCAAAATGCCCCTGCACAGCCTGTTTTCCGCAGTTTTCGCTACAGGCAGCGCATCGCACTCGGCCGAGTGACAAAAGTCGCTCGGCCGAGTGAGAAACCCTGTAATTTTCCAGTAAGTCAGGGCCTTCAGGGGTCTCTACTTCGGGGGCGGCTCGGCCGAGTGAGTTGTCGTCACTCGGCCGATGACTTCATGATACTCGGGCGGACGGGATAATCCACTCGGCCGAGTGGGTCTTCTGAAGTTCAGGCAGCCGAAAAACAGTAACTTGGATGTTTTGGAGGGGCTTCGTCTGGGCGCCACTCGGGCGGACGTGGTATCGTCACTCGGCCGATGTGGTCTTCGGTGCTCGGCTGAGTGCACATAGAAATCGTGTCTGAACTGGTCGGCCGAGCAGTGTCTCGCTGGTCGGCCGAGTGGCTCCTCCACTCGGCCGAGTGGGACACAAAAAATGCCCAATCTGCTTGTTTTGGCCTCCTCGTCGCTCCTGCGACGTTCATTCTTCTTCCGCTCCTCTCCAATCAGCAAAATACCCCTCGGGGAGGTCGTCGGTGGCCGTCTAGAGTAAGCACATCTCGAGATCACTCCAAATCGCGCCAAATCACCTAAAATGCGACAAAAACAACAAATCGTGAAAAGTATCGCAATATCGTCGATATATCGTGAAAAACATGATTTGGGCGATCTAAATGGCATGCAAACATGCGGAAAAAAGGTGTAAAATAAGGAGTGATCAATTGTATACCGCTTTAGATGCTTCAGACGATGTTAATCTTAGAATTATTCCATTTTTCATGCTATATTGATATTCTTGGGTTTTCTTTTTCAAATGCACCATTATACTATGATATCAAAATAAAAGTCTTTGACATGTGGTTTATATTCGATGCATGCTATATGAGTAAGTAAAACCCACGTCCTGAGAAAATGATCTAGCAACTTCCCTCTTCGTTTTCTATTTTGTTTTTCGTTTTCTGTTTTCCGCCTTTCCGCCGTTTTCTTTATCTTTATCCACCGGGTTCGCTGTTTACTTATCTTCCTCGAGGACGAGTAAGAGGTAAGCTTGGAGGATTTTGATCACTCCAAATTTTACACCTTTTTTCTGCATGATTGCATGCCATTTAGATCGCTCAAATCGTGTTTTTCACGTTTATTCGACGATATTGCGATGCTTTTCACGATTTGTTGTTTTTGTCGTATTTCAGGAGATTTGGAGCGATTTGGAGTGATTCTGATATGCACCCACTCCGGAGTGTCACCGACGACTCTCTTGAGGGGTATTTTGCGATTGGAGAGGAGTGGAAGAAGAAAGAACGTCGTAGGAGCGACGAGGAGGCAAAAACATGAAGAATGGGCATTTTCAGCATGCCACTCGGCCGAGTGAAGGAGTCACTCGGCCGAGCATAGACAGCCCGCTCGACCGGCCAGATCGGACACGCAACAGGGCCAATATCAGCGTGTACTCGGCCGAGCATCGCCATACCACTCGGCCGAGCACCGAGTCATCCCTCGCCCGAGTGGAGCCAAGACGACGACATCAAAAATGCTGAACTCTCTGGAATCCGTCTGTACAGTCCCAAGCTCTGACTCGGCCGAGTGAGGAACACCGTCCGCCCGAGTGAAGAACGCCCACCGCCCGAGTGAAGAAAAGTCACTCGGCCGAGTGACTCCCGAGGAGACGACCCCAAGACCCCCAAATCTCTGTAATCGTACAGGGTCTCTCACTCGGCCGAGTGACATTTGTCACTCGGCTCCACGCTGGCTGTAGCGTAAACTGCGATTTTGAGGCTGCGCAAGGGCATTTTCATCAGGGTTTTTTCGGCGAGGGGGGGGGGGGGGGAGGTATTTAACCCCAGTTTTTAACCTAGTTTAGGGAGGCATTTCAGAACTTTTTTGCAGCCTTTTTAGATTAACTTTTTAGGAATTAGATTTAGCTTTTAGGGAGGAGAGAAAAGTGATATTTTGTTGGATGCTATCTTGTTCTTCATTGGTTTGTCTCTTTCTCTCTCTCTCTCTCTCTCTCTCTCTCAAAAACTCCATTTTTATTGATTTATTGAATATATCTATGAATTCCATTGATTTTATTTGTGAATTTCTATTGAATTTGATTATGAATTGTGAGTAGTTTCATCGTCTTAGGGCGTAGGGATGAACCCTATGAGCCCAATTTCAAATTTGTGATGAATTGGTGAAACTATTGCTAGGATTGAGTAGGGTTAGTTTGGGATTGCTATAATACGAATAGCTAGGGATTCATACCGATTGGGATTTGCAAGAGATTGGATCCCAATTCGATAGGAAGCCCTAGAAATTCGAATTGGGTTGCAATTGAATTTCTCCGGAATCGGTTTGCAAGAGATTGGACCGAAACTAGGGTTTTCGATTGCAATTCTATACCAATACCCATTTGCAAGAGATTGTACGGGTAGGAACTATCCCAACCTAGGTCGTAGCTCGAGTTTGCACGAGAGTGGGCTCGAGATACGATTGAACGATGATGTTGTTCTTCACGCTAGTTAGCCTAGGTTAGGGTTTGCAAGAGATTGGACCCTACCCTAGGTTGGTTATAGACCGGCAATAGCGCGAGAGCGTGAGCTTGGTTCTACATTTAGTTGAAACTAGTTTACCCGAGTTTCAAGTCTAGCAATTGTTAAACCTATGAATCGCAATGATGAGATACGGCGTATAGCGGGGATTCCCTACCCCTAGGCGTCTTTATTAATTTGTTGTTTTTTTATACAATTGAACGACTGTGACAGCATTACTGCGAACGTTTCTTGACTTTTCTTATAGCCAGGTGATTGAAGAAGACACTGTTATTAGGCCTCCCTGTGTTCGATACCCACTCGCCGCTACACCGTGCGCTTGCGGTAAGACTGCAGTGTCATTGCTCCGGGACGTGTATCCGGGGCGCGATCAACTTCTGCTAAGGAAGCACCTGAAACGCCCGCAGGCTTTTTGTATCACGGAGATCACTCCCGCAAGGAGAGCATCTGAAACGCCCAAAGGCTTTTTGTATCACGGAGATCACTCCCGCAAGGAGAGCATCTGAAACGCCCGAAGGATTTTTGTATCACAGAGATCACTCCCGCAAGGAGAGCATCTGAAACGCCCGAAGGCTTTTTATATCACGGAGATCACTCCCGCAAGGAGAGCATCTGAAACGCCCGAAGGCTTTTTTTGTGTAACATGGACAAGACACGACCAGTGTTCGGGAGAGTTATTCTAGGGTGTCCACACGCACGCACACACAAGATAATCCTAAGGTGTCACAAGTTGTTGTTCGTCGGACTTAGACTTCGTCGTCAAGTCTAAATCGTCAGGATGACCCAGACGCTATCATTTCACGTCCAGATCTAAACACTCACAGTCTAACAGTTCTAACAATTTAAGACCAAGACGCGGTCAGAAACGCAAGTGGGTACACTTGCCTACGGTGGCGAGTGTGTCGTCCGTCCGGGGCGTCTCGTCCAGTCGTCGCGTCCGCGGTAGTCCGTCTGAAACAGTCACGGCGACGGTGTCAGGTCGCGATTTTAGAAATTCCTAATTAAGTTCATTTCTAGGTTGAATGTGGCTACCCTAACAGTCACGAGTCAAGTTGTCCGATCAGCCTATCCGACGATTCTATCCTATGTGCACAGTCAAAAGTCCGATCGTCAGTCTACGGTTCCACATCGTTTTAAGAGAGCAGAAAATTAAATTTACTGAGTTAAGTTGCCGATTTTAGTTAAGTTTTCAGTTTTGCTACTATGTGGGTTTTGCTACGAGGTAGGGGAACCAACCTGTCTGGTGTCTGGAGTAGCACGGACGTAGCGTCTGAACGGCAGGAAGTCTGCGTCGTCTACGGCGTCTCGGCTACGGGTAGCGGAGCGAGACTTGTCCGGGCAGCGGACAAAGTGCATAAGAAGCGAGTAGAGGCGAAACAGCGTCAACGGCGTGATCAACGCTGAAACAGCGAGCAACGGCATGAAAACGGTGATACGACGTCACCGTAGATCGGCCGAACGCTGTCCGGCCTAGGGGGAAGTCACGGACACTCGGGGGAAGTGCCGCGACGCTCAGCAGCAGTTGGAGAAGTTTCGCGGCCGTCGGAAGAAGTCACAGCGGCTGCCGCCGCGATTTGTAGCCACGAGCAAGGCAGCCGGCACCCGTACAATGATGAGGCAGCGGAGTCAGGCCGTCGGCAGTCGCGTGGAGGCATCCCCGGTTGCTGACGGTGAACAGAGGTCGCGGCGAGTCGGATCGACGTCGAACGGCGTCGTACGGGCTGCAGCGACGACGGGAGTCATAGTCGGCGTCGGGGAGCGCCTGCGACTCGTGTTGGGGCAGTCGTCGACGTCGCGCGGTGTCGGTCAACGTCTCAGGCGGTCTGCGACGAGAGGTCTCGGCGGTCGTGGGCGGTTGTCGGTCGGAGGAGCGGCGACCGGAGTGAGAGGGGGTGAACGTGAGGGTGAGGGGGAAAAATGGCCTGAGGGCTTTGAAATATTAACGGCAGCTGAAAAAAAATTGTCACTTAGCCCTAGGTCTGAGGTGTCACGTGAAAGGAAAAGAGAAATAGGTAGGGTTTTTAATAATATAAATTTTGATATTCACCTAGGGAAAATAGGGTTAAGTGTGGGAGATAGAGAAGGGGAGGGGGTGCAACCAGGGATAAGCCTAGGGCCAATAGAAAACAGTTTAGGAAACAAATCATGAAATAATTTAAAAGATATAGCCAGATCTGTCACCGATTTCGAATTTGAATTGATCGGGAAATCGACGGTCAAGATTTATCCGGGGGATAACTCTCAAACCGGGCGTTAGAAAAATAATCCGAAAATACCGGGGCGATCGTAGAGATGAGACGCACAGATCTACGGAGCCCGATTGTATGTAACATCTACCAAAAATTTACGTAAAATTGGAAGCGGCATTTTGAGCCAATTGACTAAAACGCCCCTATCGTTCAAAGTCGTTTTGCAAGAAACGAGCCGTGAAATGACGTTTCCAAAAATTACTATAAAATTTTACACACCCAAACAGTCACAATGGCACATCACATCGCACAATTTGGAATCCAAAAATAGCCAAATAAAATACGTGCACGATAAAGCACGTGCACTCAGAAAATCTCATAAGGTCGGAAAACGACCGTTACATTCTACCCCACTAAAATAAATATTCCGTCCTCGGAATCAATCAACACTAATCAGCAAACAGGAAAGGATAACGCTCTCTCATCTCCTCCTCGCGCTCCCAAGTGGACTCTCCAGGTGATCCGTGACGCCATATCACTCTCACCAGGTCGACTACCTTATTCCTCAATTGCTTCTGTCGGCGGTACAAAATCTGCACAGGCTGATGGTCATATGTCAGGTCCGGACGAACCGTGATCTCTGAGAAATCCACAGTGTACGATGGATCACTGACGTACCGACGTAACTGAGATACGTGGAATACGTCGTGAACACCCTCCAATGACGGTGGCAGAGCAAGGCGGTAGGCCACTGCTCCCACACGCTCCAGCACATCAAATGTCCCAATATACCTCGGGCTCAGCTTTCCCTTCTTCCCAAAATTCATTTCAGATAGAACGAAAGGAATTCCACGAGCACTAGAAGAAGGATGGCCAGCACATTATCACCATAGGTATTGTCTGCGGCATATTATTACAAATTACAAGGCGAAAGGATTCCAAACACGTACCTTGGAGGGAAACTAAATCCAGTTCTATTTAAAAAAGATTAACATGTTAAAATGGTACATCAAGACTGTTGGCCTATTTAGTTCACTAAACAGGTCTGTTACGCCTATTTGACCGAGACCCATAAAGCACGAGCCCAAGAGCCCATCTGCATCCTCAAAGCCCATTCGACAAAGGCTCTACAAGGGACCTTCTTGAAATGTCGATCCGACCCGGCCCCCATAACCCGTTGGTCGCTCGCTCACTCCTGCGAAAACCGCTCCCCCGGACACGCGACCACTAAATGGCGATAATGGGGAGGTGCTGGCATGCCGGAGAGGGCGGCGGCAAGGGGGGACGGATAGGGCACGATCGATGGCGGGCGTGGGACGTGGGCCAGAGCCAATCACGCTGGGAGCTCTACAAAAGGGTCAGGAAGACGACGAAGAAAAGGACCGCATCTCAGGTAACAAAACCTAAGGTACTCCATCAACAACCTCGTTCCCCCAATTCATCTCCTTCCTCCCCCGCTCGCGCTGAGAGACGCCGTCACGATCTCCTCACGAGTCGGACCGTCTCCGCCGGGCCTCCTTTCTCAGATCTCTATCTGACTTAGGCATCGGAGGGGATTTGGCCGGAACCAAGGTCCGGCCCCCTGACGAGCGTTCTCGTCTGCGCAGGTGGACAATAGATCAACGGGCCGAGGCTACCCCTCGCCCCTCTCCGACCACTCGATCAACCGGACAGTGAGGCTTCCCCTCACCGTCAGCCTGCCGTGGCCGAACACGTCCTACCGAGGCCGAGCATCCTAATCGAGTCCGAGACTCACCCTCGCCACCCGTCGGCCGTGCATCTACCCGGGCGATTGAGGCTACCCCTCGTCCCCCTCCCAGCCGAGGCCGAGCACTCCTGTCCGAGGCCGAGCACCTAAACCAGGGCCGAGGCTACCCCTCGCCCCTTCTACACCGATTCGAAGCCCCCGAGGGACCCGAAGCGGGCCCCTCGACCACGTTGACCGGGTTCTCCACGGTCAACGCTTTGTAGTGAGAAAACACTCTGAAACATCTGGCGCCATCTGTGGGAACGAAAACTGTCCCACGAAGAAACAAACCACATCTGCGATGACGCGGCCCCCCTCCTCTCGGCGAAAGAAGGGCGAGGCCCTGACGCGGGGCGACAGGCCCCGCCATCGTTGCCAAGAATGGGCACGGGACCGACGCGAGGAGAGTCGTGAGGAAAGGGCCGGGGTGCCCTCCCCTTCCCCACCGGTTGGGAGACCGAGTGCGCCCGTAACGGCACGCAGCTCGGACGTGGCTTTGGTGGTATCAGTGGTCATAGACACTACCTTAGTGCGACGGCTGCTTGTCGACACCGGCAGCTCCTGTGACGTCCTATTTATGTCAACCCTGGAGAAGATGGGCCGGCAGAAAGGAGACTTGCGACCTCGTTCGGGTCCCGTGGTCGGATTCACGGGTCACTCCACCCCCATCATCGGCACTATCCATCTCCCGGTAACGCTCGGAAACACACCAGACTCTGTGACCCTAGCGGTGGAATTCATCGTATTGGGGATCGGGTCGGAATACAATGGGATCATCGGCCGACCCCTACTCAACGCCGTCGGCGCGGTGGTCTCGACCCTCCATCGGACCATTAAGTTCCGAACGCCGGGGGGGATGGGGCAAGTCGAAGGCGACGCGGGGAGACCGAATACCTGCTATCAACTGGCGGAGGAAGGTCCCGAGGATCGTCTAGCTGACCGGATGGCCGCGCTCGACTTAAGGAGTGGGCCTAGGCCCACCCCTGCGGAGGAGCAGGAGCAAATCCCGGTCACTGACATCGAGGGCCGGTTCGTCTCGATCGGGAGAGGGCTGAGCCCGGACCTAAGGGACCAGCTGATCGAATGCCTGGAGGCGAACCTGGACATCTTCGCCTGGTCGCCTGAAGACATGCCCGGCGTGGACCCCCAGGTGATCGTCCACCAGATCAACGCCGACCCCAACTTCAAACCGGTTAGGCAGAAGAAGCGTAACCTGGGCAGCGAGAAGATGAAGGCAGCCTCCGAGGAAGTGGAGCGTCTCCTCGATGCCGGCTTCATACGAGAAGTCTGGTACCCGGAGTGGCTGTCGAACGTGGTGATGGTCAAAAAACCCAACGGGAAGTGGCGAATGTGCGTGGACTTCAGTGACCTCAACAAGGCCTGCCCCAAGGATAGCTACCCCCTGCCGCGCATCGACCACCTGGTGGACAACGCCTCGGGATACGAGATGCTAAGCTTCATGGACGCTTACTCCGGGTACAATCAAGTCCAGATGGACCCCCGGGACGAAGAGATGACAGCCTTCACGACGGACCGGGGAACCTACTGCTACAAGAAGATGCCCTTTGGCTTGAAGAACGCGGGGGCCACCTACCAGAGAATGGTCAACAAGGTGTTCAGCTCCCAGATCGGGAGGAACCTAGAAGTCTACATCGACGACATGCTTGTCAAGTCAAGGCGACCGGAAGACCACATCGCCGACTTGCGGGAGACCTTCGAGCGGTTGCGGCAACACCACATTCGGCTCAACCCCGCGAAATGCACGTTCGGGGTAAGATCTGGCAAATTCTTGGGATTTATGATAACTAATCGTGGTATTGAAGCTAATCCCGACAAGATCGAGGCGCTGGTTAACATGCGCGAGCCGACGACGATCAAGGAGCTACAGAGGCTGAACGGGCGCATCGCAGCCCTGGGGCGATTCCTTTCCAAATCAGCGGAAAGATCGCTTCCCTTCTTCAAGGTCCTGAGGAAAGCAATCGCGGAACCTCCGAACAATAGGAAGACGATACTCTGGGACGAAGACTGCTCCCGGGCGTTCGGGGACCTCAAAGAGTATCTCCGCAGCCCCCCTCTCCTGTCCAAACCCCGGGAAGGGGAGTCGCTGAGCCTTTACCTGGCGTGCGCGGAGGAAGCTGTGAGTTCGGTGCTGATCCGGGAGGACAGCGGGGTGCAATGGCCGGTATATTACACGAGCCGGATCTTGAAGGGGGCGGAGGTACGATACTCGCCCATGGAGAAACTGGCGTACGCCCTCGTCCTCTCAGCGCGAAGGCTCCGACCCTATTTCCAGGCCCACACCATACTGATCCTGACCGACTCACAGCTAGAACAGAACCTCAAGAGATTCGATCGAATGGGAAGGATGCTAAACTGGGGAGTGGAACTGAGCGAGTTCGACCTCCGATTCAAACCGTGCACGGCCATCAAGGGACAGGCCCTAGCCGACTTCATCGCCGAATGCACGACGGAAGGAAATGGCCCCCCCCCAGAGGGAGAAGGCCCGGGGATGGTAACTGCTCAACCCTTGTCCTTTCTTTCGGCTGACCACTTTCAGCCAGAGGATCCAGGAGCGTGGATAGTTCATGTGGACGGGTCGGCCACGCAGTCAGGAGGAGGGGCCGGGATTGCGATCTGATCTCCGGAGGGGAACATCGCGGAATACGCGTTGCGGTTCGAGTTCCCGGCCACGAAAAACGTGGCGGAATACGAAGCTGTGATCAACGGCCTGAGGCTGGCCCTGGAGCTCGGGGCCGAGTCCGTCTGCCTCCTCAGCGACTCGAAGCTCATTGTCAACCAACTCTTAGGGAGTTACGAGGCACGGGAGGAGGCGATGCAGAGATATCTCCCAGTCGCCAGAGCGGCGATGTCCAAATTCAAGGACGTGGAGGTCTTACACCTCCCACGATCAGAGAATGCGCGGGCCGATGCGTTGTCAAAACTGGCCTCGTCCTCGCCAAAGGAGCTGGGCCGCACCATCTACGTAGAGAACCTGCCGTCCCCCAGCACGATGGAGCACGAGGTGATGGCGATCGACCAAGAGCCCACCTGGATGGACCCGATCATCCGATACCTCACCCACGGAGAGGTGCCGGCCGATGGGGATGAGCGCCGAACCCTGGAGAGAAAAGCTCTCCGATACGTGATCCATGAGGGGACGCTCTACCGGAGACGCTGGACCAAGACGGACGTCCTCCCATACCTGAAGTGCATCGGACCGCAAGAAGCCGACTACGTCCTACGGGAGGTTCACGACGGGATCTGCGGGAATCACCACGGGGGCAAGATAGTCGCGCAGAAGATCTTAAGGCAGGGGTACTACTGGCCGACCTTGGCCAAAGACGCTGCAAGCTACGTGCAGAAATGCCAAGAATGCCAGAGGTACGCCCACCACATCTCGACTCCTCCGTCAGAGCTCATCCCCATCGTGAGCCCCCTCCCCTTTGCGAAATGGGGGCTCGACATCCTCGGACCGTTCAAGCCAGGACGAGGGCATCGGAAGCACCTGATCGTGGCAGTGGACTACTTCACCAAGTGGGTCGAGGCCGAGCCGTTGGCAACCATCACGTGGAAGAAAGCGAAAAGCTTCATGTGGAATTCCATCATCTCCCGATTCGGAGTGCCACGGGCCATCGTCACAGACAACGGGAAGCAGTTCGATTCAGCGGGGTTTAAAGATTTCTGCGAGGAATGGGGAATCAAGCTCCTCTTTGCCTCGGTAGCACACCCCCAAACCAACGGGATGGCAGAGGCGGCCAACAAGTGTATTATAGAGCCCCTCCGAAAGAAAGTGAAGGACGCCGAAGGGAACTGGCCGGAAGAGCTCCCCGGGATACTCTGGTCATACCGGACGACCCACAAGGAGGCTACGGGCGAGACCCCCTTCATGCTCACCTACGGGGCCGAGGCGGTGGTACCGGTCGAATTGGGTGAAGAATCTCTTCGCCTCAAATACTTTGACGAAGACCGGAACTCGCAAGGCCTAGGGCTCAGCCTGGAGCTCCTCGACGAGCGACGGGAGCAATCACTGGCCACCATCGTCCGCCAAAAGCAGAAGGTGGCCCGATACTACAACGCTCGGGTGCGGGGGAGAAGCTTCCACCTCGGGGACCTGGTCCTCCGAAAAGCGGGCTTCACCACCGATACCGCTCGCAGAGGGAAGCTCGCGGCTAGATGGGAGGGACCCTACAAAGTCGTCGAGGTCCTCGGACCCGCAGCCTACCAACTAGCCGACATGGAAGGGAGAGTTCTCACTCACACTTGGAATGCGGAATATTTACGCAAGTACTTTCAATAGATGTATCGTTTTCTATGAAATAAACTTGTTTTAAATTCATTCCCTTCCAGATAAAGCAAAACGGTATACAGGAGGATACACGAAGAGGTCGAGGGGCATTCCCCTCCCTCATTTTTCTCCGGGGGCGCCAGGGGAGCCACAGGCCGGGGGCTCACTAGGGTCCCCCCTTACTCCGTTCGGCGTCAGAGTACCTCCGAAGTTTCTCGAAGTTGATTCCCGAGAGCGGGAACTTCTCTTGGATCTCGGACTGGCACCGGGCGAAGCCCTTCTCGTACGCCTCCAACAAGGCGGTCTCCACAAAGGAGGTGGCATACTCCGCCACGGCATCCTGAGCGATCCGGGCAGGATCCACCTCCTCGAGCCCACGCAGCTGGGCCTCTAGGGTCTCTACCTGGCGTTGGTGCTTCGCCCTCTCCTTCTCGATCTCCCGGGATTTCTCTCCTAGTTGGGCAGCAAGGGCCCTCGCCTGCTCCTCCGCCGCATCCAGACGATCGGAGAGCTCCGAGTCGTCGGGGGCAGCAGCCGGGCCGGGGATCTGCTTGACTCCTCCAGACGCGTTGACGTCTTTTAAAAGAGAGGCGAGCCGCGTCTCGGCCTCGGACTTCACGGCCAGAGCCACGGCTCTCTCGCGATCCGCCGCCTCCAGGGCAGAGGACAGCTCAGTTATGCGGGAGTTCAGGGATTGGACCCGCGCTTCCTCCAACTGACCAGCTTCCTCCTCCTCCTCGCCAGGGACCTCAGGTCCTAGCCCAGCCACGGATTTGGCTTTGGGAAGAGCCGCGAATTGGCGCCTCATCGAGAGGCCCACCGAGGACAACTGTGCCAAAGCAACGAAGGTAAGAGGGCAAAAGCGGCTGGAGAACGAGGGGACAAGCAGAGACGCACTACCTGTTGACCAGCATGGATCACGAAGGTAGCCAAGCAATCACCTCTGACTCTGTCCAACACTGCCTGGTCGGGAGGGAGACAACAGTTCTCGGCCACTCGAGCGGCGGCTCCACGGCTCGAGAACACCGACTCCTTCTCACCCACTGGAAAGCGTGGACAAAGAAGACCCTCCCCTGACGAAGGGAACTCGCCAGGAGCGGAGCGGAACGCCCCCAGATACCGACTGTAAGCATCAGGGAGAGAGCCGTCCGGAAGAGGTGAAGGGCCGGCCCACGGCCAAGCAACCTCAACGGGAGCAGGATGAGGTCGGTCAGCAGTCGGCTGAACGTCGGCCCCCTCGACCCCCCCACGGAGCCTCTCGGGAGATCCCTGCAAGTGGAGAGAGGGAGACGACATCTTCTTTCGCTTCGAGCCTCCGGATACGGTCACAACCCGCTGCTTCTTCCGGACCGCCAACACATGGTCCCTTCTGCGCGGATCCGGGTTTGAAGCCTGCACGAGAGCGCTGGCAGGAGAAGGACCGAGAGGGAACCCACCTGCACTCAAAGGATAAATGAGAGACAGAGCAGAACCTGGGCGATCTCGAGGGGCGAACGCTCGGAGCAGCTTACCTAGGGGCCACACCGTCTTACGCAAATTAAAGTCACTAAAGAGGAAGTCGATCGAGCACTCCCTCGGAGGAATCGCCAACATGTCCCTCGCCGTCTGCTGCTCAGCGACCGTCGGCTCACCCAGATTAAGAACAACGGCACCGGCCGCCACCCACCGTGCCGGGAAGTGTACGCTCGAGGGGAATGTGACGAACACGTATTCCCCCTTCCAGCGTTTCAGAGAACTCGGCAACCCCAGCACCAGGGGCATCTTCGGGCGGGCGCTGATGTAAATCCACACCCCCGATTGGTGGAGGCTCAGGTGGTAGAACTGGGCAAAGAGGCGGAGAGAGGGCACCACACCCTTCAGCATGCAGACGACAACGAACCCGACGAGGATCCCGACGGCGTTGGGACAGAATTGACACAAGCACACATTGTGGGCCTGAAGGAACTCAACGATAAAAGGATGAAGCGGGAAACGGAGCCCGAAGTGGAAGCACTTCTCATATATTCCGACCTCATTAGGACCAGGAGAGCAGATCCGCTCGTCAGCCCCAGGGGCACGAGCCGAGTAGGGCGGGAGCAGGTAGGAGGAGCGCATGCTCCCGATGGCGGTGGCACAGATCGACGAAGGCCACGCCAAGACCTCAGAAGGAACCCCTGAAAGATCATCCCCGTGCTGACTGATCGCTGAAGGAGTGCCACCCGCCAGACCCGGAGCCGCATCGCGCTCCGACCGAACCGAGCCCGTAGCAGAGGAAGACGACATGGGGGAAAGCTCAGACAGAAGGGGGATCAGCGCAAAGAAGAAAGACGATGGGATGGCGGCTCACGAATCCCTCGGCTTCTTCACTTAAGACGACTCCGCGAGCGGCAGGGATAAGCTTGCCGCTACACGTGGCAACATCTGAAGGCCGACGGCGCTTCAGAACCCGCGCCTTAAAAACATCGAACGGGCTAACTCATGATGACGACTAATAAATGAGTCGGCATCGACTGGAGAGCCTGTCAAAATCGGCAGAGGTCACATCGGCCGAGCCGAACCGACCGAGGCCGATCAACCCGACCGATGGGGGCAATTGTTACGCCTATTTGACCGAGACCCATAAAGCACGAGCCCAAGAGCCCATCTGCATCCTCAAAGCCCATTCGACAAAGGCTCTACAAGGGACCTTCTCGAAATGTCGATCCGACCCGGCCCCCATAACCCGTTGGTCGCTCGCTCACTCCTGCGAAAACCGCTCCCCCGGACACGCGACCACTAAATGGCGATAATGGGGAGGTGCTGGCATGCCGGAGAGGGCGGCGGCAAGGGGGGATGGATAGGGCACGATCGATGGCGGGCGTGGGACGTGGGCCAGAGCCAATCACGCTGGGAGCTCTACAAAAGGGTCAGGAAGACGACGAAGAAAAGGACCGCATCTCAGGTAACAAAACCTAAGGTACTCCATCAACAACCTCGTTCCCCCAATTCATCTCCTTCCTCCCCCGCTCGCGCTGAGAGACGCCGTCACGATCTCCTCACGAGTCGGACCGTCTCCGCCGGGCCTCCTTTCTCAGATCTCTATCTGACTTAGGCATCGGAGGGGATTTGGCCGGAACCAAGGTCCGGCCCCCTGACGAGCGTTCTCGTCTGCGCAGGTGGACAACAGATCAACGGGCCGAGGCTACCCCTCGCCCCTCTCCGACCACTCGATCAACCGGACAGTGAGGCTTCCCCTCACCGTCAGCCTGCCGTGGCCGAACACGTCCTACCGAGGCCGAGCATCCTAATCGAGTCCGAGACTCACCCTCGCCACCCGTCGGCCGTGCATCTACCCGGGCGATTGAGGCTACCCCTCGTCCCCCTCCCAGCTGAGGCCGAGCACTCCTGTCCGAGGCCGAGCACCTAAACCAGGGCCGAGGCTACCCCTCGCCCCTTCTACACCGATTCGAAGCCCCCGAGGGACCCGAAGCGGGCCCCTCGACCACGTTGACCGGGTTCTCCACGGTCAACGCTTTGTAGTGAGAAAACACTCTGAAACAAGGTCATACGAGTTAATTTTGATGATGACAAACAAGTCGTGCGACTAACGTATTTCATTAAGTGATTACAGGGAGCAAAGCGCAAAATAAATATTATTGGCAAGTGATTCTGGATCGGAGGCAGAAGATGCTGCGAAACAAGACAGTGGATCTTGTAAGAGTCATGTGGCACGAGGAATCATCTGGAGAATCCACTTGGGAAAGTGAGGATGAGATGTGGGAGAAATACCTATATTTGTTTATGTAATACTCTCGAATCAATGTATCATGGTAGACTTGTATATATTTATATAAGAGATTGTTTCTACTCTCCTTCTTGATATTTTTGTAATTCCGAGAACGGCGCGGTTCGGAGAAATCTTCAGGAAGACGTGATCTCCAGGCTGGAACTCCAACGGCCTCCTCTTGGCATCAGCCCAATTTTTGAATCGATCCTGCGCAACTCTGAGCTTCTCCCTGATGTCTCTCACGACATCCACAGCTTCCACTATCATCTCAGGACCCAACAGCTCCCGATCTCCAATGTCATCCCAGCTCAGTGGCGATCGACATTTTCTCCCATATAAGGCAGCAAACGGCGCCATGCCAATGCTCTCCTGGTAGCTGTTGTTATAAGAAAACTCCACCAAGTGAAGATGGTCCTCCCATGATCCCTTCAAATCGAGCGTACAAGCTCGCAGCATATCCTCCAGAATCTGAATAGTCCTCTCAGACTGGCCATCGGTCTGCGGGTGGTACGCCGTACTGAAACTCAGACTCGTACCCAAATTCTCCTGCAGACTTCTCCAGAACTGAGATGTGAACCTCGAGTCTCTGTCAGACATGATGCTCACGGGGACTCCATGTAAGCGTACAATCTCCTGCATGCACACGGTCTACGTCACCACTTACTCAAAGAGGAAATTAAAGAGAAGTAAAAACGAATTTTTTTTACCTCTAGGTATTTCCTCGCCAAAGCTTCCGTAGACTGGCCCACTCGGAAGGGGATGAAATGCGCAGACTTGGTTAACCGATCAACGATCACCCAGACTGCGTCGTTCTGTTTCGGGGTCCGAGGCAAACCAGTCACGAAATCCATCGTGATATGTTGTCACTTCCACTCTGGGATAGGAAGTGGTTGCAGCAACCCAGCAGTGCGATGGTGCTCAGCCTTCACCTGTTGGCATATCAAACACTTGGCAATGCTCCGTGCCACACTCCTCTTCATGCCAATCCACCAGTAATTCAGACGGAGGTCCTTATACATCTTGGTGCCACCAGGATGTATAGAATAAGGTGAGCTATGAGCCTCGCTCAAAAGCTCCTCGCGAACATCACCTGCAGGTACGCAGAGTCTACTGTCGTACCGCAGCGAACCATCCTCATGAATCACGAACTCCGTCTGTAGTCCAGCTTCAACCTGCCTCCTGATCCTCTGCAGCTTCGGATATCCTGCCTGTGCTGCCTTGATCCGATCCACGATCGTGGACTGAACCTGCAAATCCATGAATGAACGAACCACACAAGGTAGGACGACCTCCAAATCCTTCTCTCTCAGCTCCTGCTGAATCCTCCAGTCGGCAGTAAGCATCATTGCAGTAGGGAGTCTACTCAAAGCATCAGGCACTACATTCACCTTCCCCGGATGATACTACAAATCTATCTCATAGTCAGCCATGAGCTCCAACCATCGTCTTTGACGCATGTTGAGCTCCTTCTGCGTAAAGATGTACTTCAAGCTTTTGTGATCGGTGAAGATCTTCACGCTCTCACTCAGCAAGAAGTGCCTCAGATCTTCAATGCAAAAAATCACCGCTGCCAACTCCAGATCGTGTGTCGGGTAATTCTTCTTATGAGTCCTCAACTGACGAGAAGCATACGCGACCACGTGGCCATGCTGATGCAACACGCATCCAAGGCCCTTCCCTGATGCATCATAATATACTTCGAAACCTCCGCTCCGATCCGGTACAGCCAAAACTGGTGTTGTGGTCAACCTCACCTTCAAGATACTGAAGGCCTCCTCACAAGCATCCGACCAAAGAAATTCCACATCCTTCCTCGTCAGCTTCGTCATCGGCTCTGCAATCTTCGAGAAATCCTTGATGAACCGCCGATAATAGCCTGCTAAGCCAAGAAAGCTCCTGATGTCCGACGCTGACTGCGGAGTCGGCCAATCTCTGACTGCTCTGACCTTCTCCGGATCTACAGATATGCCATCACCGGATACCACGTGGCCCAGAAACACGACCCTGTCCAGCCAGAACTCACACTTACTATACTTGGCATATAGTTTATGTCGCCTCAACGTCTCCAGCACTGTCCTCAGATGACAGCTGTGCTCCTCCTCAGACTTCGAATAAATAAGAATGTCATCAATGAAGATGACAACAAACTTATCCAGGAAGTCGTAGAAAATCAAATTCATCAAATTCATGAACACAGCTGGAGCATTGGTTACGCCGAACGGCATAACCACGAACTCATAATGTCCGTACTTCGTCTGGAACGCTGTCTTCGGAACATCATCCTTCTTCACCTTCAACTGATGGTACCCGCTCCTCAAGTCCAACTTTGAGAAGACTCTCGAAACTCCAAGCTGATCAAAGATATCGTCGATGCGCGGCAGCGGATACTTATTCTTCACGGTGACAGCATTCAGCCCCCGATAGTCGACGCACATCCTGCGGGACTCATCCTTCTTCTTCACGAGCAATACAGGTGCACCCCACGGTGACACACTAGGGTGGATGAAACCCTTCTGCAGCAACTCATCTAACTGCTTCCGCAGCTCCTCGAGCTCAGCGGGAGCCATACGGTACGACGCCTTCGATATTGGCTGCGCTCCCGGCATAAGATCAATACCAAATTCTAGAGCTCTGTCGGGTGGCAGACCCGAGATATCCTCCGGAAAGACGTCGTCGAAGTCTCTGACGACTGTCGGTCGCTCGATCTCCATCTCCATCTGCATAGCTGCTACAATCGGTGCCTCCGGCTTGGCCCGAAATCTGATGGGCCCAAGCGACTTATCTCTGCTACGGAACTCGAACTCCGGATGGCCTGGAATCCGGAATACAACCCTCTTGCTGTGAAAATCGATCGAGGCGTGAAAATCTCCCAACCAATCGATGCCAAGAACGACATCGAAGTGTGGTAGGTCATGGACAATGAAGTCTGCAAATAATTCGTGTCCACTGACCACTAAAGGAATCGATCGACAACCCAAGTTCACAGTCACCACTCCGTTCCCTGTGGTGATGTCCCAACACTTAGGAAGTGTATGGGTGGTGTTTCAGAGTGTTTTCTCACTACAAAGCGTTGACCGTGGAGAACCCGGTCAACGTGGTCGAGGGGCCCGCTTCGGGTCCCTCGGGGGCTTCGAATCGGTGTAGAAGGGGCGAGGGGTAGCCTCGGCCCTGGTTTAGGTGCTCGGCCTCGGACAGGAGTGCTCGGCCTCGGCTGGGAGGGGGACGAGGGGTAGCCTCAATCGCCCGGGTAGATGCACGGCCGACGGGTGGCGAGGGTGAGTCTCGGACTCGATTAGGATGCTCGGCCTCGGTAGGACGTGTTCGGCCACGGCAGGCTGACGGTGAGGGGAAGCCTCACTGTCCGGTTGATCGAGTGGTCGGAGAGGGGCGAGGGGTAGCCTCGGCCCGTTGATCTGTTGTCCACCTGCGCAGACGAGAACGCTCGTCAGGGGGCCGGACTTTGGTTCCGGCCAAATCCCCTCCGATGCCTAAGTCAGATAGAGATCTGAGAAAGGAGGCCCGGCAGAGACGGTCCGACTCGTGAGGAGATCGTGACGGCGTCTCTCAGCGCGTGCGGGGGAGGAAGGAGATGAATTGGGGGAACGAGGTCGTTGATGGAGTACCTTAGGTTTTGTTACCTGAGATGCGGTCCCTTTCTTCGTCGTCTTCCTGGCCCTTTTGTAGAGCCCCGGCGTGATCGCCTCTGACCCACGTCCCACGTCCGCCATTGATCGTGCCCCATCAGTCCCCCCTCGCCGCCGCTCTCTCCACCCTGCCAGCACCTCCCCATTATCGCTATTTAGTGGTCGCGCGTCCGGGGGAGTGGTTTTCGCAGGAGTGGGCGAGCGACCAACGGGTTATTGGGGCCGGGTCGGATCGACGTTCAAGAAGGTCCCTTGTAGGGCCTTTGTCGAATGGGCTTTGAGGACGCAGATGGGCTTTTGACCAGTAGTCGGGCTCCTGGGCTCGTGCTTTACGGGTCTCGGCCAAATAGGCGTAACAATTGCCCCCATCGGTCGGGTTGATCGGCCTCGGCCGGTTCGGCTCGGCCGATGTGACCTCTACCGATTGTGACGAGCTCGCCAGTCGATGTCGACTCATTTATTAGTCGTCATCATGAGTTGGCCCGTTCGATGTTTTTAAGGCGCGGGCTCCGAAGCACCGTCGGCCTTCAGATGCTGCCACGTGTAGTGGCAAGCTTACCCTCGCCGCTCGCGGAATCGCCTTAAGTTCGAGAAGCCGAAGGGTTTGTGAGCCGCCATTGGTGGGGTCGATCAGCCTCGGCTCGCTCAGATCACCCGTTATGTCTCCTGGGATTCCGAGCGGCGCTTCAATCAAGGCGAGGCCATAAATGCAGGTCATGATGAGGCGGATCGATTGGTCTTCAACTGGCACCAATTTCGGAACGCCGCCGACTCTTCGAGCCTCGCCACGCATTCTTGTCAGGCGCTTCGAATTCTCCCCTGGCATATAAGATCCCCAGTTGTGTTGATCTCCACTTCTTCTTCGATCCTCCCGGTATTCAGAGCCTTCAGCAACTCGGAGTTCCCCGTCGCCTTCGCTTCTTTGTCCCCTCCAAACTAGTTGAAAATAGGTAATTCCTCTCTTGCTTTCATCCTATGGCTGCTCTTAGGATAGGCGGTTCTGGCCGGAGGACGAGGGGTCCTCCGGAGTCCGGGCGGGGCGAACCCCGGCTAGGGGAGTCTGGTTCCCCCGCCGGGAGTCGTTCTCTTCAAGATAAGGGGAAGGAGAAACTTTTTCCAGACTACGCCCGTGATGACGTGGCGTTGGCTGTCGTACGGCTTAATGTGCCCCCGGTTGTCCTCCGTACGCCGTCGAGGACCCCTCCTTCGGTGGCCGCGGTGATCCGGGAAAGATATCTCTGCTTCCCATACGAGGTTCGGGTTCCATTTGTCGACGAGCGGATTTGCCTTCTGAGGAGCAATGAGGTCGGTGTCTACGTCGAGATGTTCCGCCTGGGTCTTCGCTTCCCGCTCCATCCCTTCTTCATCCAGGTCATGGAACATTTCACAGTGTCCCTGTGTCAGTTCACCCCGTGTTCGATCGCAGTACTGACGGGCTTCGTAACGCTCTGCTGTACCCGTGGTCTGGAGCCGACTCTCCCCCTTCTCTTCTACTTTTACCAGGCCCAGACGGTCGGTCCGGGGTCATGGCTGCTACTCCGAGCTCGTTCGAGGAGGGAATGCCTGATCGGGTTACCCCGCTGGTCAGGGGATTGGAACTTGGATTATGTCTTCGTGGTCTTCTTGGGCGAGGCCCAGATTCTGACAAGCTGGGGCAGTTCTGTCCATCCTCGCCCGTCGTTAGTTCTCTCAGACGCCGACCGGGCAGCCGCTGCGCTTCTGTTGGCTCTTCCTTTGGAAACGAAGTCCATTTGGTCTTTGCTGGACGACCTACTCCTGAAGGCCGTCTTGTGGTCTCCGGGTAGGTCGCTTTTTCATCCCCGGATCGCCCTATGACTCATCCTGATTTCGGTCTCCTTTGCAGGGATGGCTGGCCACGAATTCGTCCGTGACGTTGACGAGCTGATCCGTCGTGGAGCCGCTCGGAGCCGAGGTAGTACCTCTGGAAGGGTGCCTCGGAGGACCGTTGAGGAGGAGGTGCGCCGAGCCGAGCCTGCCGTGGGTAAGGTGGCGGCCGCGCCTCCCGCCTCTTCTTCTAGCGATCCCCTTCCGGGGGGTGAGGATGGTGCGAGGCGGAAGCGTTCTCCTCCGGCGCCTTCGGAGCTCCACGGTGGAAAGAAGAGGAAGGAGGACGTGGATCCCTCCGGCCCGACAAGTTCCGCGCTTCCCGTGGCGACCGCCGGGGATCCTTCGATAGCTTTGCCGGCCACCCCCCTCGCAGCGTCTTCGCCCGTATCACCAGGGGTCGGGGCCTTGTTGGCGAACGACTTGGCTTCGATTGTCGTCCCTGGGAGTTCGATGTTTGCTGACCGAGCCGTGGCCCAGCAGGTTGCCGAGGTCTCCGTCCCTCCCCGGGACCGCAGCCTCCTCAAGAAGATCCCGGCCGACAAGATGTCGGATTCCTTGGTCTGGATCCTCCAACAGGTTCGGTTATCTTGCTATCCTCTCTTTCTCTTTATCCTCTTCTTAGCCCATGTCTCGTCTTTTCAGGGTTCAGCACTTGCTGTGGAGTTGCAGTGTCGAGCCGTCCGCTTGAGGGAGCTGGAGGAGTCCTCCATGAGGGCTCAGGAGCGGGCCGGGGCGACCGAGGTGGCCATGATGGAGGCCCAGATGGAGTCTCGGCGCCTCGCCCTCCGTGTGGCTGCGTTGGAGGGACAAGTGGGTGACCTCGAGGGAAAGCTAGGGGATGCTCATCAGTCGGCTGAGGAAGCGGCGGAGTCGTTCCGTCTGGAGAGGGAGGAGCTTCAGAGGGAACTGTCAGACCGGCGTCAGGTAATACGGCTTGCGGAGGAGGTGGAGAAGGGCGTCGTCGAGACCCTGGGGAAGAAGATCTTCGAGGTTCTCAGGGAGGCCTTCGGTAAGTATATAGACATCATCGCCCCCCGGATCGTCGAAGTCGTCCAGTCTTCCTTCCGGGAATGTGCGGAACGTGTCCGGCAAGTCCCTCCGTCAGTCGAGTCCCCTCGCTCCGAGCAGGGCGAAGTGCCCGAGGATGTGTCCTCCCGAGCTCGGGCTCCTTAAGCCGTCCCTCCCAGCCTTATCCTCAAATTTTTAAGCATCCGCTTCGCTTTGGGCCAGTCTACTTGAAATGGATCCCTGGCCCCCGCTACCTCCTTCGGCTTCGGTACCGGCTCCATGGCTCATAATTGCTGGTTGCATGGCTACCAGCTTGGGCTACCTACTTCGGGTCTTTTGTCAACCAATTTTGCTCTGTCGGTGTCGATCTAGCTTCCGTAGGCGAAGAACTCTGTCATTCGTCGTAAGTAGATTGTTTGTAGGGTGTTTCCTTCGCCTTGATCCCCTGTAAATAAGACGCATTTTTGTACTCTGGTTAGCTATTATAAACGAAATCGACTTACTTGGACTTCTTGTGTATTTTGCGTTGTCGCCTTGTTCTCGGCTTAGGAGTGGACGAAGCTGGCGTTGGCTGGGGAGATTCTCCCCAGACTTAGGGGCACAGGAGTCGGTCAGCGAGGGCGAAGCTCCTCGACTTAGGACCGGTTGGCGTCCGTGCCTCCTGGGGGAATTGCCCCCAGACTTATGAGCGCTGGAGTCGGTCGGCGAGGGCAAAGCTCCTCGGCTTAGGACCGGTCGGCGTCCGTGCCTGCTGGGGGAATTGCCCCCAGTCTTATGAGCGCTGGAGTCGGTCGGCGAGGGCAAAGCTCCTCGGCTTAGGACCGGTCGGCGTCGTGCCTGCTGGGGGACTCGCCCCCAGACTTATGAGCTCTGGACTCGGTCGGCGAGGGCCAAGCCCTTCGGCTTAGGACCGGTCGGCGTCCGTGCCTGCTGGGGGAATCGCCCCCAGACTTATGGGCACTGGAGTCGGTCGGCGAGGGCAAAGCTCCTCGGCTTAGGACCGGTCGGCGCCCGTGCTTTGCTGGGGGAGTCGCCCCCAGACTTATGAGTGCCGGAGATAGTCGGTGAGGGCAAAGCTCCTCTTCCTCCTCCAGTGAGGTGGCGGTCCCCGGCCTTTTGCGTTATTGGCGACATGTCAACTCCGTCGGAATTTTAAATAAAGACAATAAAAAGAAGGCGTTTGTACTCTCATGAGTCCAGTTGGACCGGTACATTTGGAGGAAACGGAAAAGGGGAAATGAAGCTAAACAGAGGGATGTAAAACTAGATATCTCCCTCATACTTAGGCTGCCCCCGGGGGGAGGGACGTTGCCTGCTCACTCTATGATGCGGAGGGGGCCTTGGATGGTGTTGATCTTCTTCCCCTTGTCCGGCTGCGTGGAGGTCCCTTCTCCATGGGCCGGCTCGTCGGCCTGATTCCTGGCGTGCCCTCGGCTCATCAGCTTCTCAATGTCCTTCTTCAAATGCCATCAATCTTCCGTGTCGTGACCATCGTCCTTATGGTACTTACAGTACTTCTCCCTGTTCTTCCCGCCTCTTTTAGCCTTCGGCGGGGGGCGATCAGCTCGCTCTTCCTTCTGTACTTGGGTGAGAATGGCGTCTGGGGTGGTGTCCCTCGCGCTTTCTCCCCGTTGCCTGTTCCTCTGTCTCTTTTCGGTCCGGTATCCTTCGGGGCTTGCTCGTCCGCCGTCGCCACGCTTGGTCCCTCGAGCGGTTTTTCCTGCATCCTCGTCCAAGGCTTCCTCGGTCAGCATGAAGCGTTCGGCCCTTGCCATGATCCCGGGGAGGTCCTTTGGGGGGTCGTTGTGCAGGGATTTCTTGAGGCCCCTGTGGCGAAGCCCTTTCTTAAGAGCCGTCTGGACCACCAGGTCGGGTGGGTTGTTCACGTTTAGCCTTTCCGCATTGAAGCAGCGCATGAACTGTCGGAGTGGTTCGGCCGGGCCTTGCACTATGTTGAACAGATGTTCAGCACCAGGTTTGATCAGCCTCCCCGCCATGAACTGTTTGCAGAACAACTGGGCGAGTTGCTCGAAACTGTCGATGGAGCGGCCGGGCAGGCTGTGGTACCAGATCCTTGCCGCTCCCCTGAGAGTAGAATAGAAGCCCCGGCAAAGCAGGTCGTCGTCAGCTCCCTGGAAGGCCATGTCCCCCTCGTAGTCCATCACGTGGTGTGCCGGGTCTCCTATTCCGTCGTACTTTCCCAGCACCGGGATCCTGAATCGAGAGGGGACTCGGGCGTCGGTTATTCTCCGTGATAAGGGGCACCGGTCCCCGTGGATGCCTCCGGGGATGCGGTATTCGCCTGCTTCCGGCTCGATCGGGGGTGGAGGTAGCACCGGCGCCGGTGGGGCTGGCTCCGCAGCCTTCGCCACGCTGGGGGTCGGGCTGACCCGACGCTCCTGACTCCTCCTGCGGGAGCTCCTGCTCCGCCGTGACCGGTCTCTTGAGTGGTGTCGTTCGCTTCTCCTGCGGCGGGACGACCGTGATCAACGGGACGATGCCGTCATCGATTCGCCGTTCGTCCCTTCGGTCTCTCTTCGGCTTCTTTCACGATAGGGCGAGGAGGCACGTGACCTCGCCTGACGGGAGCCGGACCGCGTGAACCGACGCTCTGCGTTCGGTTTCCGGGTCCCGTGGTCGTCGACCACCACGGACCGCAAGTGCGAGGGACCCCCCGCCCATCGGTGGCTATCGTTCAACGCGCCTCCGTCGGACGGCGCGGGGCCGACAAGCTGCTGCACCGTCGCGACCAACGTCTGGAGGCTCGCGTTGGTCTCCTGAGCCAGGGCACGGAGCTGTCCCTATGTGGCTAGTTCTGAGCCACCGGTCTCTTCGGTTGAGTGGGCGGGGTGGCCGTCGACGTGCGTGTCCTTGGGGTTGCCATTAGATGCGCCATTCCCCTCCTCCGGGATGGGGGTCATGCGCTTCCTTCCATTGCTGGCTCGCACCATTGTAGGTGTGGTTTGCTTCTTCGTGGGACAGTCTTCGATGTTCCCACAGACGGCGCCAGATGTTTCAGAGTGTTTTCTCACTACAAAGCGTTGACCGTGGAGAACCCGGTCAACGTGGTCGAGGGGCCCGCTTCGGGTCCCTCGGGGGCTTCGAATCGGTGTAGAAGGGGCGAGGGGTAGCCTCGGCCCTGGTTTAGGTGCTCGGCCTCGGACAGGAGTGCTCGGCCTCGGCTGGGAGGGGGACGAGGGGTAGCCTCAATCGCCCGGGTAGATGCACGGCCGACGGGTGGCGAGGGTGAGTCTCGGACTCGATTAGGATGCTCGGCCTCGGTAGGACGTGTTCGGCCACGGCAGGCTGACGGTGAGGGGAAGCCTCACTGTCCGGTTGATCGAGTGGTCGGAGAGGGGCGAGGGGTAGCCTCGGCCCGTTGATCTGTTGTCCACCTGCGCAGACGAGAACGCTCGTCAGGGGGCCGGACCTTGGTTCCGGCCAAATCCCCTCCGATGCCTAAGTCAGATAGAGATCTGAGAAAGGAGGCCCGGCGGAGACGGTCCGACTCGTGAGGAGATCATGACGGCGTCTCTCAGCGCGTGCGGGGGAGGAAGGAGATGAATTGGGGGAACGAGGTCGTTGATGGAGTACCTTAGGTTTTGTTACCTGAGATGCGGTCCCTTTCTTCGTCGTCTTCCTGGCCCTTTTGTAGAGCCCCGGCGTGATCGCCTCTGACCCACGTCCCACGTCCGCCATTGATCGTGCCCCATCAGTCCCCCCTCGCCGCCGCTCTCTCCGCCCTGCCAGCACCTCCCCATTATCGCTATTTAGTGGTCGCGCGTCCGGGGGAGTGGTTTTCGCAGGAGTGGGCGAGCGACCAACGGGTTATTGGGGCCGGGTCGGATCGACGTTCGAGAAGGTCCCTTGTAGGGCCTTTGTCGAATGGGCTTTGAGGACGCAGATGGGCTTTTGACCAGTAGTCGGGCTCCTGGGCTCGTGCTTTACGGGTCTCGGCCAAATAGGCGTAACAGGTGGGAATGGAGTGCTTTGTTATAAATCTCCGGGATAAGATGCACATGGATGCACCGGAGTCAAACAAAGCCAAGGCAGGGTGAGAGGACACAAGAATGGTGCCTAAGATATAAAGAGACTAAGGTCAACAACACTACTCTGGCAAACAAGGCAAACAACATAGCTAAACATTAAGATCTATACTACGAAAAGAAAGTCTAGATTCGAAGTATACCTGTAATAACTCCATCCAGCTCCTCAGTCTCAACAGCGGTCATAGTGTATGTCGGCCTCTGGGGTTGCACTGCCCTCTGAAACATCTGCCTCTGTGGTGCCAAGGGTGGTCCACGTACGACAGCTCCTCTCTGAATTGGGGCAGGTGCTCTACTCTGTAGCGGGGCTGGTGCTCCGACCATAGCATGACGCGCTCTTGGACAATCCTTAGCTGCATGCGAAGCATCTCCACAAATCAAGCACAGTCACAGCTTCCGCCTACAATCCTTCTGAACGTGTCCTGTCTTCCCGCAATAATGGCATAGTCCCTTACTCTGAATCTGCATAGGTGCTCCTGGCCTCTTGAAAGGCACTGTCTGGACTGGTCTCATCGTCGGCCTAGCAGGTGGCCAGTACTGCTCCATGGGACGCTTCCCCTTATCAGCTGGAGGGTCAGGTAATCTCATGATTCTTCGCAGCATCTAGCACCTCCCTCATAGTCATGAAACTCGTCGAAGACATAGAAGCCTGAATCTTCGGACGCAGTCCCTGACGAAAGCGATCAGCTCGCTTCTCCTCCTTCCTTACCATATGCGGAGCAAAACGACTCAGCATCTCGAACTCAGCTTCATACTCCTCGACAGTCATATCCCCCTGCTTCAGATCTATAAACTTGCTCAATAGTTCCATCCTATCAGACTTGGTGAAATACTTGTCCTTGAACATAGACCTGAAGGTCTTCCACTCCACTGGTTTCTCCAGACGCCTCTCCTCGATGCGCCACCAGTTTCTTGCATTCTCTATCAGCTGCATCTTCGCTATCTCCACTCGGGTATCATCAGGAATCTTCGCAGCAACTAACTTCTCCTCCGTGCTCTGGATCCACTCGTCAGCAGCTAGGGGTCCCTCTTTCCCTGAAATGTCCTCGACTGGAGCTCGTTGAACTACTTCACTCCTGGAGCAGCTCGTGGGGCAGGCGGAGGTGGTGGTGGTGCAACCGAAACAGCCTGGGCAGCACGCTGGGACTGCTGAACCAACTGATGCTGCACCTCCAGCATCTCTCTCATCACGCCGAGAAACTGACGGAACTCTCCGCCCTGGTCTTCCGGAACTCCATCGCCTGAGTTCCCGGATCGGGTCACGCGTCGTCCTGCCATCCTATTGTCAAGAAATACAGAGATTAGACTCGTACGATTATTGGATATCATAAAATGAATGTCCTGACTCCTATTGTTCTGTACTTGCAGAAAGTATGGGGTGGGACCTGCATGGGCCACCACTAAAACCTGTCACGCCCCGCTTCCCAAAACAACGGAGGCGAAGCGTGACTAAGGCCCGCTTAGGCCGGGGCGAGGAGCCCGGACCCAATAAGCGTCTGTGTGGTACTCCAAGTTGAAGGTACAGGTCCCTGCATGTTAGTACAGAACAATAAAAGTACGAAAAAGAAAGACAATCATTTTATTCCAAATTAAATATCCAAAGTACTGAGAGTCTAAAACGCCCGAAGGGCTACAACTGCAGAAAAGGAAACTACCGGTGCAAGCACCCAACCTAGACGGGAAAACAAAAGGTGCTACGCACCCAACAACTAAGATGGAACCTCTGGATCAGCAGTGGGGATCTCTAACTCTGGTCATCCTCGGGCACGTACTCAGGATCGACGTCCTCCGGCTCTACGTCCTCGGGTAGCTCGGTCTGGTCGTCGTACTCCGGCTCGACACCTGACGTACAGCACCAAAGAAAGGAACTGTATGTCAGGTAAAGTCTACAACAGAAAGTCAGACTCTACTGTAAGTGTACTGAACTATTAAACATCATTTTACTGGTTGATTAGCATGCTGGGGTTATAACAAAAGTAACAAAAGAAGTAACGTAGCAGGAAAGTAAAGCGTAGCAGGCAGTAGTCGTAGCGTGTGCTACCGACTACGGGACTAACCTAAAGGTGTCAAGACAAGACGAAGAGAGACAAGACAAGTCGGACACGACACGACACGTGAGACACGAAGGGTTCACGCCTTACGGGTTGAGGGGGATCAGACCCTCTCCCCATGCGCATGCTCAACCTTACCCCAAACCCCAGAACTCAGGACAAGAAGTACAGAGATCACTTCCGCTAGGGAAGCACCTGAAACGCCCGCATGCTTTTTGTATCACGGAGATCACTCCCGCAAGGAGAGCATCTGAAACGCCCGAAGGCTTTTTGTATCACGGAGATCACTCCCGCAAGGAGAGCATCTGAAACGCCCGAAGGCTTTTTGTATCACGGAGATCACTCCCGTAAGGAGAGCATCTGAAACGCCCGAAGGCTTTTTGTATCACGGAGATCACTCCCGCAAGGAGAGCATCTGAAACGCCCGAAGGCTTTTTTTATGTAACAGGGACAAGACACGACCTGTGTTTGGGAGAGTTATTCTAGGGTGTCCACATGCACGCACACACAAGATAATCCTAAGGTGTCACAAGTTTTTGTTCGTCGGACTTAGACTTCGTCGTCAAGTCTAAGTCGTCAGGGTGACCCAGACGCTATCATTTCACGTCCAGATCTAAACACTCACAGTCTAACAGTTCTAACAATTTAAGACCAAGACGCGGTCAAAAACGCAAGTGGGTACACTTGCCTGCGGTGGCGAGTGTGTCGTCCATCTGGGGCGTCTCGTCCAGTCGCCGCGTCCGCGGTAGTCAGTCTGAAACAGTCACGACGACGGTGTCAGGTCGCGATTTTAGAAATTCCTAATTAAGTTCATTTCTAGGTTGAACGTGGCTACCCTAACAGTCACGAGTCAAGTTGTCCGATCAGCCTATCCGACGATTCTATCCTATGTGCACAGTCAAAAGTCCGATCGTCAGTCTACGGTTCCACATCGTTTTAAGAGAGCAGAATATTAAATTTACTGAGTTAAGTTGCCGATTTTAGTTAAGTTTTCAGTTTTGCTACTGTGTGGGTTTTGCTACGAGGTAGGGGAACCAACCTGTCCGGTGTCTGGAGTAGCGCGGACGTAGCGTCTGAACGGCAGGAAGTCTGCGTCGTCTACGGCGTCTCGGCTACGGGTAGCGTAGCGAGACTTGTCCGGGCAGCGGACAAAGTGCGTGAGCAGCGAGTAGAGGCGAAACAGCGTCAACAGCGTGATCGACGCCCAAACAGTGAGCAACGGCACGAAACTGGCGATACGACGTCACCGTATCTTGGCCGAATGCTGTCCGGCCTAGGGGAAGTCGCAGACACTCGGGGGAAGTGCCGCGACGCTCAGCGGTAGTCAGAGAAGTCTCGCGACCGTCGGAAGAAGTCGCAGCGACTGCCGCCGTAATTTGCAGCCGTGAGCAAGGCAGCCGGCACCCATACATCGATGAGGCGGCGGAGTCAGGCCGCCGGTGGTCGCGTGGTGGCGTCCCTGGTGGCTGACGGCGAACGGAGGTCGTGGCGAGTCGGATCGACGTCGAACGGCGTCGTACAGGCTGCAGCAGCGACGAGAGTCGTACTCGACGTCGGGGAGCACCTACGACTCGTGTTGGGGCAGTCGCCGACGTCGGGCGGTGTCGGTCGACGTCTCAGGCGGTCTGCGGCGAGAGGTCTCGGCGGTCGCGGGCAGTTGTCGGTCGGAGGAGCGGCGACCGGAGTGAGATTGGGTGAACGTGAGGGTGATGGGGAAAAATGGCCTGAGGGCTTTGAAATATTAACAGCGGCTGAAAAAAAATTTTCACTTAGCCCTAGGTCTGAGGTGTCACGTGAAAGGAAAAGAGAAATAAGTCGGGTTTTAATAATATAAATTTTGATATTCACATAGGGAAAATAGGGTTAAGTGTGGGAGATAGAGAAGGGGAGGGGGTGCAACCAGGGATAAGCCTAGGGCCAATAGAAAACAGTTTAGGAAAAAAATCATGAAATAATTTAAAAGATATAGCCAGATCTGTCACCGATTTCGAATTTGAATTGATCGGGAAATCGACGGTCGAGATTTATCCGGGCGATAACTCTCAAACCGGGCGTCAGAAAAATAATCCGAAAATACCGAGGCGATCGTAGAGACGAGACGCACAGATCTACGGAGCCCGATTGTGCATAACATCTACCAAAGATTTACGTAAAATTGGAAGCGGTGTTTTGAGCCAATTGACTAAAACGCCCCTATCATTCAAAGTCGTTTTGCAAGAAACGAGCCGTGAAATGACGTTTCCAAAAATTACTATAAAATTTTACACACCCAAACGGTCACAACGGCACATCACATCGCACAATTTGGAATCCAGAAATAGCCAAATAAAATACGTGCACGATAAAGCACGTGCACGCAGAAAATCTCATAAGGTCGGAAAACGACCGTTACAGTGCTAGTGGTAATTTATTATACTCTATTTTTGCTTGCGACATGAATTGGACTTCGTTTATACATTTTTGATGATAACAAATGGGGGAGAAAATATTGAGAAAGATTTGAATGATTTGGTGTGCGCATTAATGCTTATATGTTGCATATATGAATATTGGTTTAAGGGGAGCATTAATGAATATAATGAAGGTGCTTAATGAATATATGAATATTTGTGCAAGGGGGAGCATGCATACATGTTTGAATGCTTGAACATCATTGTTTGCATGCTTGTATGCTTACACATCATTGCCAAACTTGTTGCATATTGCATACATCCTCTATCTTCACGCTTCACACACACATGTCACGATGAAATCATTTGAATTGTTATTGCTCAAATCTTATATTGGTTTGTCATCATCAAAAGGGGGAGATTGTTGGATACAACGTGTTGTTGGATACAACGATCGATGACTTCGTGTTTGATGATAACAAACGTGTGTGAACGATTTAATGTGTGTTCTAAGTGCTTTCAGGAATGGCACTCTCGTGAATACTCAAAGAGAGACTATCCAAAAGTGATGGAGAATGTGCCATGCATTAGCCAAGTAGACTAAGTAAAAGATTGAGAATATGGCTACAAAAATTGGGCTAAGTCAAAGATGAGAAGATAAGAAGCAAATTAATTCAAATCCATATTTGAATTGATTCAAATCAATTGGTGCAACATTCAAATCCTAATGCCATGCAAATTGAAGACTTGGTCAAAGCTGGAGAGATATGGAGAATCTCATGCAAATCAAAGGTGATTAAATGAGATCTAATTCAAATCCTATAGCTACTCAAATTCAATTCCATAGCCATCAATATTCAAACTCCATATCCAAAGAGATTCACTCAAATCCTAATCAATTTAGGAGCTCTTCCAATCTCCATCAAATATGGGATTCTAATTGATTCTATCATATCTCATCCTCTCCTATATAAACCCATACTCAAAGAGAGAGATTTTGAGAGAGAGGCAACCAAATAAATTTGGCCACAACCCTAGAGGAAAGCTTCTTGGCCGCAACTTTGGAAGGAAGAGTTCCCATTGCGCTACATTGAATATTTCTTCTTCCTCCTTGCATCAAGTATCTTCAAAGACATCTCCAAGCTCCTATCTGCATTGCAACCTCTCCATGGCCGAACTTTACTTATCATTGCTACATCTCATTGCCAAAATCATAACTCCAAGAGCCCTCCATTAGACATTGCGCAAGCTACCCATCTACATGGCCAAACTCCAAAATCCCTTGCATCTCTTCTCCTTGCGCAAGCCACCCTCAAGTCCTCCTTTTGTCTCCTTCCGAAATGATAACGGAAGCGACGGGCTGAGCTGAGCGAGAGCCATCCTGACTCGTAGTCTCCTTCGACGAGACATAAAAGGAGGATCTGGAGGTCAGTCTGGTGCCACCTCCCAAGGATGAGGAGCTCTGACTAAGGGGCAAAGGAGGCTGAGCACTTGATCCTTCGATGCTCAGCTTCTTCTTCCGCTGCTCCGCCCAGATCCGGCCCAGAACAGGGTCTACATTTTTATGATCTCCTCCAGACATATCTATAAATGAAGAGTATAATTACCGTAAGTAGCTGTAATAAAAGTACATAAGCAGTGCGCATTACCCTGATTCCATAAAATGGTCTTCAACTGATGGTTGTCCAGCAAAAAGGAAGTTGATCTCTCCACCAGTGGTCACTCAACAAGCGTTGAGCTGCTTTGGACTCGCTAGATGATAACCCATACTCCTTGAAAACATCAGGGTTAGGAAGATTCCAATCCGTGAGGAGCGATCCTAAGCTTGGAAGAGAGATAAATACAAAAGTATCTTCCTAACGAGGGTCGGTGATAGTAAGATCCCAAACAAGCATTCTGTTCAGACGAGCCACGATGTGGTACCATATTTTGCCAGGATCAACCACCATTCGGAAGAAATATCTAAATAGACGAATGGATGGTTGAACCTCACAAAGTTCACAAAGCATGGTAAAACAAACCATGGGAGAAATAGCCAGGGGTGCAAGTCAACAAAATGAAAGCTCCAAATAGTCAAAGATTTCTACTAAGAAGGGATGGAGAGGGAAAAGAATTCCAAATTGGAAGGATTTAAGGTACACTCCGATTTCGTTCCTCCGAGTGAAACAAATTCTCTTGTTAAACTCCAGAAACCTAACCCTATAAGGAGGAAATAGACAATCTGACCAGATCGTAGCGATCAGATCGTATGAAAGCTCCGGCACATTGTCCAGTATCACTTGTGAAAATTTGAAGCCGGATCCTTTCGGAGAACAGGGAGGCAGGGTTCCATCCGAAGCCCCTTCTGTCACAGCCTGATTTGCCATATACAATGAACTACATGTGTATCGTCTCCATATACGTGTAGAAGGGTGTCAGGTGTTGATATGAACGCTATGAGTGTAAGGGTAGCTAGTGGCAATCAAGTAATTCCCTAGGTTGAGTAAGGGCATTTTGGTCATTTGGTAATAGGTGATGGATGTAGTGTACATGCATGAATGGTGAGGTGATGCATGGATGTGTGATGCTTGAATGTGCTTGTATGATGGTGTATGTATGTGTGTGAATGGGTGTGTAGGATTGGTGTAGATAGATTAGTGTGAAAAGGGTTAGGGTGGTGGCATTTTCGTTATATTAGATAGAGATGTGTGTATAGTAAAAAGGGGTGTGTGTAAAGTAGTGGTGATCGCTCCTGGATATATACCCGGGAAACAATTGTAGTTTTACTGCAAGCGCACGGTGCAGTGGCGAGCGAGTATCGAATACGAGGAGGTGGTGTTGGCTCTAATCTATCTTAGGTTGGTTCGACTACGAATGTTTTATTGGTGGAGATGGTCATGGTTATGATGTGATGTAATGACAACGGTGATGGATGTCGGTGTCGGTGATAAAGATGTTGGATAAAATTCAATATAATAAAAGAGTCTAGAGTTAGGGAATCCCCACTACGGATTATCATGCATCATTGTGAATCGTGAATCTCAATATTACTAGACTTGGGTTGAGGTGAACTAGTCGTAACTAAATAGAGAACCAAGCTCACGCTCTCTCGGTATTACAGGTCTATAGCAACCTAGATCAGAGCCCACTCTCGTGCAAACCCTAATCTAAGCCACTAGCATTAAGATCGACATCTTCGTCCAATCTCACATCGTCGTCCAATCGCACCTCGAGCCCACTCTCGGGCAAACTCGAGTTACGATCTAGATTGTGATAGCTCATTCGTCCAATATCTTGCAACCGAATTTGGGTATAAAATTATAATAAAAATATTAGCTTTGGTCCAATCTCTTGCAAACCAAACCTAGTGAATCTCGATTATAAATCTAAATCGAATATCTAGATCTTCCCATTGATAAGAGCTCAATCTCTTACAAACTCTCGATCAATGGAAATTCCTAGCTATCCGTAATAAATCAATCACAATCTAACCTTCTGGCAATTCTAGCAACATAGAAATTCATTCATCACAAATCTAGCATTAGATCCATAGGGTTCATCCCCTTCCCTAGAACAAAGATCAGCCAAGCATAGCAATAACGATATAGGAATCAATAAAAAACATTGCTTGCATATAAAAAGATATCAAATCACAGATTCAAATAACAATAACAAAGATACTTAGCTTTCATGAAGAATTCCAATCCAAATGCAAGCTTTTAGATCCAAGAGGGGGCCTAGGGCATGGCCTAACCTCTGAAAAAGTCTCCAAGAAAATGCTAGGAACTCTCCTCTAATGACGGCTACAAATCTTATAAATAGTCCCCTCAAAACCCTTGCAAATAACCCTAAAACCCCTCTGAAATTCGTGCCCAAAGTCAGCTCTGGCCGTAACTTAAATTATGGGCCCATGCTGACTCGGCCGAGTGAGATTCTCACTCTGGCCGAGTAGCAATTCCAGCACTGTAGCATCAACTTGCAGAAATTCTCCAGATTTCATCAGACCTCCGATTGGTATGTTCTTAGCGGCGTTGGAACCGTTAGGAAGTCTACTATCCATAAAAAATATGATAAAAATACTTTGCCAATGAAATAATGGCAGATTTCAAAGGAGTGAGAAGCTGTCTGAAAATCTGGGCGCTCGTGTCACTCGGCCGAGTAGAATTACTCACTCAGGCGAGTTGACTTCCTACTCAGCTGAGTAGGGTCTTCTACTGTACTCCCAAAATTCCAAAGAGTCTGCTTTGGTTTCCTTCAGAAATTCTGACTCACTCGGACGAGTGGAGTTCTCTACTCGGACGAGTGGGATTCTCTACTCGGCCTAGTACACTGTCGCACAAGGTGTTTTCGTATGAGTCGTACTCGGCCGAGTGGGCTGCGTTACTCGGCCGAGTGGCCTGTTTCTGGAAGCAACTCTTCTCCTCCTCGCCCCCTCGTCGATTCTATCGATCTTCTTCTTCACCCGCTCATCGTCCAGCGTCGTTAGCTCCTCAATAAGTCCATGAGCGATGTTCCAGCACGCGTGCAAATCCCTTAATCTCATTTATGCTCCCGATCACTCCATATTTCCTGAAATCCAACAAAAACAAGAAATAGTGAAAAGTAACGCAATATCGTCGAATAATTGTGAAAAGCGCGATATGGGCGATCAAAATGGTATGCAAATATGCAGAAAAAGTTGTAAAATATGGACCGATCCAAATCCCCCAAGCTTGCCTCTTACTCGTCCTCGAGGAAGATAAGTAGAGAGACGAACTCGGGAAATGAAAACAAAGGAAATGAAAGGAAAGAAAAAGAATACGAAGTGGAATGGGTCGCTAGAGTATTCTCTCAGATCTCAAGCCATAAGCTACACATCACGATAACTCTGAAAATACGAATCACGTGCTATAAAATTTTTATATATTACTTAAACATGGTACTTACAAGCTTTTAAGAACAACAAAAGGGACTCTCGAAATTCATACAATCAATTCATATCCACATCATGCATTTCATAGAATTTAATATACAAATGTTGGCGATGCACTTTTCAATCAAGGGTTATAACAGAAGCATATAAAAATCACACCAAGCATGCAATATAGAATGGAATAAGAGACATGTCATTCACATTTTCATATCAATTCATAAGAAATCTCCATAGCTAAGGTAATTCGCTAAGTCTAAGTATTATCAAACTTCCCCATTCGTGCACCTCTCCACTCTAATGTCGTACTCACTCATATGGTCAAATAAATTCATCCCCCCCCAGCTTAGCTTGAGGCATCGTATCTAAAGGAATATGATAGTGGAAAATGGGATTTTTGCCTTAGGTTTCCCAAGTATTTTGTGGCTCCAATAATGAGATGGAGAAATATCTTTCTTTTTCTTTTTGAACTCTTTTTTTTTTTCATTTTCCTTTTTGGATTTTTGTAGGAGCTATTTGATTAGTATTTTTGGTTTTTGGCTCCTTTTTGGCTTTTTGGACTTTTTTGGAGCTAACTTTTTCTTTTGTAGGGATTTTTGGGAAATAGAAGCATGTAAGTAGCATTAGGAGATGAACTCAAGTGACATGTAGAGACTAAAAGATATTTGTGGAGAAAGAAATAATGTATCGCTCGGTTCACTCTAAGATGTGCACAAATGGTTGAATAAGATAATACATCAACTAAACTTATATGTTAGCATGGATATTCTCAATCATGTCAATGAATAGTGAAGTCAAGTAGTAAAGTTTACAATCATATCAGGCATGCAACAGAAGGTGAATAAGACAATAAAACTGATGCTTCAGATTTACTAATGATGCATGAATCTTGGTGCATTTCCAACAAAAGCATACTAAACACTAATCCATACATTCAGCTTCAATTAATATCATGCAGTGATATAGAGGAATCATCAAAAGAATATATAAGCAAGCACATGGATAGCAGGACTATGAGATACTCTAAGTAGCATGGCAAGGAATAATTAGCATCGTGATGGTTGCTAAAGCATTAAAAGATATCATCATAAGGAACATATCTAGCAAAAGAAGGAAAAGAAAATAAAGAAATAAAAAAATAAAAGAAAGGAAAGAAAAGAAAAACAAGCACACAATATGATGCATGAACACACGTAAAAGGAAAATAAGATGTAAAAAACAAAAAGAAGATGCAAAAATTTTGAAAAATTCTAAAAACCCTAAAAACAAATTAAAAGTGCAACTAAATGGCATGGAAATGCACTCCCCCAAGCTTAAACTTCACATTGTCCTTAATGTGATCATAATGGAAGAATATGAGAAACAACGATATATATGGGGGGAATGAAAAATGATGAAATGAATGACATGAAATCCTAATGCAACTACAAGCACATGCAATGATGCATGAGAGCGCCTTCCCCCAAGCTTATACCAAACAATCCTATTCAAATGACTAAATCAAAAATGCCACGGCTTTGCTAAGTGAGATTGAGTCAAACGAATAAGAATGTGAGTATTCACTTGAAAGAGATGTTCGATGGTGGTGAGCAAAAGGGATGTGACACATCAAAATGTGAAGAGGGCAATTAATATAACATATAAAGGGTAGGGTGTAAATGAATATTGTTACCGTCATATGAGATAATATTTATTCTGAACAAACTAATCTATATTGTCCTCTCGCTGTCGAGAGGATTCGTGTTTATTTAAAGCATAAAAATTTCTACACTACTGGATTGATATCACCTATAACAAAAGGCGGATCCAGTATCTTTGTCGATGCAGGCAACTGCTCCAACTGCTCCTTTCGTGGCTCCGCCAGGCGCGTGTGTCCACGAACACCAACGAACTCCAGTAATGCATCCTCCAGCATTCCCATAAGGAATCTACATGTACCTTGTAGAGAATAGGATGCATCAGTTTGCTGCAAAAATTTCACACTCATAATAATAGTATTCCAAAGAGGATCTTCTATAGAAATATATGAAATAAATAGTGGTGGATGATACTTCCCTGGAAATAATTTATATCCTCTTGTGCTGTGATAGCTATCTTCATGGTGTCCTCTCTCAGCTGCTCAGGTAACTCTGGATCATAGGTGTGGACTTCCTCGATAGGATCGTTTAGATATAACACATCCAAGCATACCTCCAGTCCATAAACGTATATATGCTGCAAAAGGTACGACGTATCAAAAACATCTGAATCAAAATAAATATCAAATGGAATACATGATTCAGAAATGGAATGTGTAAAAATATCTCCCTGAGTGGGAGCAGTAAGCTCTGTGGGATAGTCCTCGACGTCAATGGAAGGATAAGGTGGCTGCAGAAACTCTAATGGAGGAGGGTAATGCTCGGGATCCTTGTGAATGGCTGTGTCCTCGTCTCGATGCACGACCTCCTTGTCGATAAGCTTTGGCTCCATGTGTAAGGCCTCCTTAAAAGCATGCTCCGGATACACGAGGTAAATAACCTCAATGTCTTCTCCATCTGAATCATCTTCGGCCATCCACTCATCGTATGGACTAGTTGTACCGGTGGGTGGGGGAGTGACGACGGTGCAACCCAGCTCTGCAGCAACAAGTCCCGAGTGTCTAATTACAGTTCTCTCATCAGAAGTGGCTGTATCCGTGCCTGGTACCGTTGTCTCCTCAGAGGTGGAAGCATCAATGTCCTCAGCCTACCGTGCAAGAATCTCATCTAGGTACGCATAAAAATGTGTGGTCCATATAATCTCAGCCTCAGTGGAAGGTAGAGGTGGCTGCATAAGCTCAACTGCAGGTGGGCAAGACTCTGGATTTATCTGGATTAAGTTACCCTCGTCCCAAAGTGCTACCTCCTCAATGTAATACTCTGGCTTTGCATTGAGGCCTCCTCGTCAATATGCTCTGGCTCGACAGGGTGCTCTTTTGCCTTCTTATCAACTATCAATGTAGGCTCTCTCTGGAATGGTGATGCCGGGTGCTCATGTGTGTCAACTTGTGGGGATGTATCATGTGGAGGAGAATGCCCACAAGCACTCCAAAAATATAGTCTATCCCCCTCAAGACTGACACGTATGTCCTCCTCAATTGTTTCTGTAGCTGAAACATAATTCATAACAAAATTTGCAAATCGTACCTCGAATGCATCACTTGTCGAAATGTTCTCTGAACCGATGAACTTCACTGACTCCAAGATGTCCTCCAATAATCTCTGAAATGCGTCCTCCTCTGACTGCGCATATGACTCAATTTTTGCTTCCTTCACTGCCTCTTCGTCCATCCACTCTTCATATGCAATAGCTGTATCGTAGGATGTGGGATCGACGACGGCACATTCTGGATCTGGTAATATGACTGGTGATGCTTCTTGCCCATAAGATGAAGAAGCAGAACTGATATCTTTGGAAATCCCAGCAACCTTAAGCATGAGCGCATTTATTTTAAGTTCCCTCTTCACCCATTTCAATTGAAGGTTGCTCTTTTCAAGCCTGGCTTGTATTTCAACCTGGGTGCATGCATCTCATCAAAAGGTATTCTCCCGTCTTAGCATTCTGATCAAAATCTATGGTCCACATAGTATAATCCATAACACCTGATCAACAAAGATAAATATCTAAAGAAAAATATTAGTGGCATAAAAGAATATAGAAATGATAATAATGGTGGCGAGGGTGAAAATTTCCTTTTGTTAATTTTTTTTCGTAGTCTAATCAACCTAATTGTGACAAATTGGCACCCAACGGGAAACACCTCCCCAGCAACGGTGCCAAAAACTTGATCGCTCCTGGATATACACCCGATAAATAATTGTAGTTTTATCGCAAGCACACGATGTAGTGGCGAGCGGGTATCGAACACAAGGAGGTGGTGTTGGCACCAATCTATCTTAGGTTGGTTCGACTATGAATGTTTTATTGGTGGAGATGGTTATGATGTGATGTAATGACAATGTTGATGGATGTCGGTGTCGGTGATAAAGATGTTGGATAAAATTCAATATAATAAAAGAGTCTAGAGCTAGGGAATCCCCACTACGGATTATCATGCATCATTGTGAATCGTGAATCTCAATATTACTAGATTTGGGTTGATGTGAACTAGTCGTAACTAAATAAAGAACCAAGCTCAAGCTCTCTTGCTATTGCAGGTCTATAGCAACCTAGATCAGAGCCCACTCTCGTGCAAACTCTAATCTAAGCCACTAGCATTAAGATCGACATCGTCGTCCAATTGCACCTTGAGCCCACTCTCGTGCAAACTTGAGTTACGATCTAGATTGTGATAGCTCATATTCGTCCAATCTCTTGCAAACGAATATGTGTATAGAATTATAATAAAAATGCTAGCTTTGGTCCAATCTCTTGCAAACCAAACCTAGTGAATCTTGATTATAAATCTAAATCGAATATCTAGACCTTCCCATTGATAAGAGTCCAATCTCTTGCAAACTCTAGATCAATGGAAATTCCTAGCTATCCGTAATAAATCAATCACAATCTAACCGTCTAGCAATTCTAGCAACATAGAAATTCATTCATCACAAATCTAGCATTAGATCCATAAGGTTCATCCCCTTCCCTAGAAAACAAAGATCAACCAAGCATAGCAATAACGATATAGGAATCAATAAAAAACATTGCGTGCATATAAAAAGATATCAAATTATAGATTAAAATAACAATAACAAAAATACTTAGCTTTCATGAAGAATTCCAATCCAAATGCAAGCTTTTAGATCCAAGAGGGGGCCTAAGGCATGGCCTAACCTCTGAAAAAGTCTCCAAGAAAATGATAGGAACTCTCCTCTAATGACGGCTACAAATCCTATATATAGTCACCTCAAACCCCTTGCAAATAACCCTAAAAACCCTCTGAAATTCGTGCCCAAAGTCAGCTCTGGCCGCAACTTAAATTCTGGGCCCACGCTGACTCAGCCGAGTGAGATTCTCACTCTGGCCGAGTAGCAATTTCAGCACTGTAGCGTCAACTTGCAGAAATTCTCCAGATTTCATCCGACCTCCGATTGGCATGTTCTTGGCGTAATTGGAACCATTAGGAAGTATACTATCCATAAAAAATATGATAAAAATATTTTGCCACTGGAATGATAGCAGATTTCAAAAGAGTGAGAGGCTGTCTGAAAATCTGCGTGCTCGTGTCACTCGGCCGAGTAGAATTCCTCACTCGGGCTAGTGGACTTCCTACTCGGCTGAGTAGGGTCTTCTACTGTACTCCCAAAATTTCAAAGAGTCTCCTTCGATTTCCTTCGGAAATTCTGACTCACTCGGGCGAGTGGAGTTCTCTACTCGACCGAGTGGGATTCTCTACTCGGCCGAGTACATTGCGGCACAAGGTGTCTTTGTATGAGTCATACTCGGCCAAGTACGCTTCTTCACTTGGCCGAGTGGGCTGCGTTACTCGGCTTAGTGGCCTATTTCTGGAAGCAACTCTTCTCCTCCGCGCATTCTCATCGATTCTATCGATCTTCTTCTTCTCCCGCTCATCGTCCAGCGTCGTTAGCTCCTCAATGAGGCCATAAGCGATGCTCTAACCCGCGTGCAAATCCCTTAATCTCATTTATGCTCCCGATCGCTCCATATTTCCTGAAATCTAACAAAACAAGAAATAGTGAAAAGTAACGCAATATCGTCGAATAATCGTGAAAAGCGCGATATGGCCGATCAAAATGGTATGCAAATATGCAGAAAAAATGTGTAAAATATGGACCGATCAAGTGGCAAACTTGTAATTACTTGGAAGTTGAGGGGCATTTGGGCAAGGGTATTTTAGTCTTTTACCTTATGTCATGATGAGTTAGGATAAGGGTATGTGATTTTTTCTTAATAGACTTCTAGAGCCCTCTCTTTCTTTCTCTCATTCTCTTTTCATTTCATTTCATTTCATTTCTTTATTTCCTCTCCATCCCTTTCTCCCCTACCAAGGCTAGCCACGCTCTCCCCCCTCTCCCCTTCCTTTAACATCTAAAACCCCAATTCTCCATTAATTTTGCAAGTGGTGGCCCATGCAAGTCCCCGCACTGCGGCTGCGTAAGGGTAGTACGGGTGATGTTTCCAGAGATAGGAGTTAAATCTTAAGGTGGGTGGTGTCTAGCCTTAGGACGAAGTCCTATTGCTAAGAGCTCGGAGTATAGAGTTATCTGGGGGTAGTTCTGAACAATTGGTTTGAGATACGTATAGGCATATCAGGATGATATGTCTATTGATATGTGCACTTGTATGATGTTCTTGTGTGTGTGTTTATAGATATATTCATGTGTAAGCCACGTTAAGGATACGTGTAAGGATCCTTAGCATAGTGTATAAGTCAGTGGATATGTTAGGATGTGTGTATATGCACGTGGACCCATGTGTGGTTCATTGTATCCCACTTCTGTAGATGTGGGTATACTAGATGTGTCGGGTCATTAGTGATGAAACTATTTACTTGAATATTAATTGACTATAAAAATACAGGTTGTTTGCATGGTTGATGAGGTGTTAGGTGAGTGCATACGTATGTGGTATGGATATTATATGTAAGGCAAGTTGGTATATGATTGATTCCGATTATCGATGAATATTGGATAGACACGTCGTGGTATTAGTTTTGTGTGGGGGAAACGAGGATGTTTCCCTACTAACATGTTGAGTGTGATAGCAAGATTATGTGTTCTTGTTTAGCTATGTGTGTTGGTTATAAGTGGTATATCAGAGTGTACGTCTATGGTGATAGACGTATATGTCTTGATGAGTCATATAAGTGTACATGATGTGCTTAAGATATGTGTATGTCGGTTGTGTGGGTAAACACTTATGTGTGTTTATATACATGTGTATGTATATGATCTTTGAAGATGTGTATGTGTGCATATGTGACACTTGATTGTATGTGTATATATATATTTGGTTGTAGGTCTGTATATGTACCTGCATATCTATTTATTACTTATGCTTGCATGTTTGTGCCTTACTTGTGTGTAGGCCATATAGCATGTATTGGATGTGGTATATGAGCTTATTCGTGTGGTGCGGTGGGGGCATAGCTAAGCATGTGTCTGTGATGTGTGCTTCTATATACTTAGGGTGGTATGCCCGATGTGGCGTGGTTGTGTGTGTGTCTGTATCATATGTATATTGGTGCATGTGCATAGGATTATAGCCTCTATGTACTTATTTGTTACTTTATCGTTTGTGTAATACATGCACGATCTTTGTGTGTAGTTAAATGCTTGTGGGCGCACTTGTATGCCTGAGTCTTGTGTGTTTGAGGACACGGGGTACAAATGGTGAGACACCGCGACTGTGACACAGTGTGTATGAATACCATGTGAATATGACTTCATACCGTTGTATATCCAGATATGGATGCAGACATATAGGTATGTGGGTTATATTCATATTTTCCCTATGTATTGTGATATGGCTCAAGTGTGATGTCGTATACACACATATGATGATAGAAGTAGTGTATATGTGGATATATATATATATATTTTTTTTTGGCAAGTAAAGTGATCTTTATTATTAACAATAGGTACATACAATAAACTTGCGAATGGTTCCAGCAGATAATTGGAAGAGAGGGGATAGGGCACAAGCGCCGTCACCCACTACCTCCAGTTATATACCTTCGCCAAAAGCGCAATACCGAAGATTCCCAAAGTATCAAAAACATATAAAACAGGCATAATAGATGAGAACACTCTATCCGGCATCAATAAAATCCCAGTTGTAAAAGGGGGTCCTGTCCGATCCCTCGTCTAAATTCATGTCGCGGAGAGAGATAAGGACATCAGCCGCAATATCCTTGAATAGATCCGTCTTCTCAACTTTAATATCTTCAAAGATCCTCTTGTTACGCTGCTTCCAAATGTGCCAAACCAAGGAGGCTACCACTGTCTTTGCCAGGACCCCCACAGGATCCGATTTGGAATAAAGGGATAGGATCAGATCACAGGTGCCCGTAATGGAGTTTGGAATTATACCTTTATAACCCAGCTTCAGAAGACATCTAGAAAGAAGATAATGCGTGTAGTTGCACTCAAAGAATAGATGCGGGATGGACTCCGCCACAAGACCATCGCATAGGACGCAAGACCGATCTGTAATAATTCCGCACTTGGCAAGGTGGTCTCGAGTAGGAAGCTTGCCTCTCAACGCACGCAGCAGGCATATTGACATTTTAGGAATTAATCTTGGATGCCATACAATATTATAAAAAGCAAAGTCAGAATGATGCTCACGGACTCCCTCCCAAGCCGTGCGGAAAGAGAAAGACTGTGAATGGCCGGATGAATGTGAATTGGCTTGGCCTGTGGAAAAAGCTCTAGCTGACGTTGCTTGGCCAGGTGAAAAGGCACTATAATGTGAAGTTACTGGGGCCCACTTCCACTCATCTTTGCCCAGGCCGAGACTTATTGAGTTGAGTAATGGGATTAACGGCTGGATGTGTGCATCAGTCGCCCAGGACGTCCCATTCCAGTAGTCACAGACACGCATCCTCTCCGTTCCAATTGGAGGTGGGTGAAGATGGCATAGGGGGCCCTTCGGATGCCAGTTATCAAACCAAAAGGAGGTTGATGAGCCATCATTTACTGTGCGCTTGATAAGCCTTTGGGAAAAACTACGATTCTTGAGAAGAAACTTCCAAGTACCAGACTGAGACGGGGTAGCCTTAGTATTGAAGAATCCATAGGATACATCCGCATAATTCCTCCTCATAAATTTTCCCCAGACACCTTCAGAAGTAAGCGCTCTCCAAGTTAGACGAACCCCAGAGGCAACATTCATATCTTCCAATAGTCTAAGCCCCACACCCCCCTCTTTCTTAGGTGTGCAAAAATCCTTCCAGGCCCAAATATTAGATTTTCCCCATATAAAACGGCGGCAGGCGGAGTTAATAGAGCGAATAACAGAAGCGGGAATACGATAAGCTTGCATCCAAAAGGCAACCATGCCGTAAATCACAGTCCGGACCAATTCAATTTTTCCGGCAATAGAGAGCAAAGAGGAAGACCAACCAGCAAGCCTCTTATTGCAGTTATCCACCAGGCGACCAAACAAAGAGGCCCTTGGGTAATTAGAGGAAAGGGGCAAACCCAAATAAATGGAAAAAGAAGATACCTCTTTAACACCCAGCATAGAAGCAAGATCCCTGGAATTACGCACCCCTTTACTGAAAATAACCGAGCTTTTTTCCCAATTAATATGAAGGCCAGAGAGATGATTAAATTTTTCCAGGACCTCTTTAAGACCAATAAAGGAACGGAGGTTCGCCCGGCAGAAGACCAGAAGGTCGTCTGCAAACAGCAAATGGGATATCGCACCAGTTCTACGGAGAGGGTGAATAGCACCACAGGATTCTGCCCTAGCCATTAGGAGGGAGAAGGCCTCCATAATGAGCACAAAAAGATATGGTGAAAGTGGGTCACCTTGGCGTAATCCTCTGTTGGAAGTGAAATAATCAGCAGGCGATCCGTCAACCAAAACAGAGAACATAGGAGTCAAGATACATTCAGAAATCCAGTTAATAAATTTATATCCGAAACCCATCTGGTGTAAGAGAAATAGTATGAATTGCCTGTTAACGCTATCAAACGCTTTCTGCAAATCCAACTTCACGCACGATCTAGATCCCATAGGGTTGCTGAAGTCACGTATTTGCTCATGGGCAATAAGGGTGCAATCAGCCAACAATCTACCTTTCAGGAAAGCAGCCTGATTAGGGGATATCAATTCACTGATGACATGCTGCAATCTATTACACAGGACCTTGCTGATGATTTTATAAATAACATTACAACATGAAATAGGTCTGTAATCTCCAAGCGCCTCAGCATTAGCCTTCTTAGGGATTAAAGTAAGAAATGTATGATTGATGTGTGGGAGCATGCGACCAGAGGTAAAGAAGGAGGAGATGGCAGCAAGTACCTCCTTACTAACAACCCCCCACTGATGCTGGAAAAAGTGAGCATTGAATCCATCTGGCCCTGGGGCCTTATCTTTTCCAATTTGAAAGAGAGCATTCTTAATTTCAGAATTAGAAACGGGCCTCTCCAACCAGATAGAAGCATCCAAAGTAAGTTTCCTTTTGGGAATTAAATTCGGAAATACGGTCCAGTAATCATTCTGCATGTAGAGACCTCTGTAGAAAAGGGGAGCTTCCCTTCTCAGGGCATCAGAGGAGGAAAATCTCTCCCCATTCGAATTAATAAGGTGGGAAAGATTGTTATGAGAACGTCTTGCCTTCATTGCCGTGTAAAAAAATTTGGAATTCCTATCCCCCAAAGTAAGCCAATTTTGTCTGCTTTTCTGCCGCATATCTTCCTCTTCAACATCTAAGGATCGAGCAAGATTAATACAAAGTAGCTTCTCAAGCTCCTGGAGAGAGGATTGAAATGGGAGCCTGCTATCGTTTTGCACAAGTTCCAACTTCCGCCTGCAGGCAATTACACTCAATTCGGACTTAATGCTGGAAGACCAATCCTTAAGAATTCCCTTCATATACTTAAGGTTGTTAACCAATCTTTGCATGGCCGAATTTCCATTCTGATGCCCCCAATTATTACAAACCAATTCATGGAAACCGGGAAATGAAGTCCAGGAGTTATAGAATTTAAAAGGAGTAGGGTAGTGAGATACCTTCGATAAAAGATAAACGATCAGAGCAGCATGGTCGCTCGTGCCGGGAGAGGAATAATCCACAAAGGCATGAGGCAGGGAATCAATGAGAGGCATGTTGCATAGGACTCTATCCAATTTGGCAGAGATACGAGATGGACCGATGCGTCTATTATTCCAGCTGAAACAATGACCAGAACTTTTCAGCTCCATGATATGACAAGCCTCTATGCATGAATTGAAGGAGTCCATAGAACTAGGTTCCACAGGGCGCCCTCCCAGTTTCTCATATGAAAAGCGAAGGCAATTAAAGTCACCACCCAACAACCAGGGAATATTATATAGTAATCTAGCATCCGCTTCAAGATCAGCCCACAGAGGAGATCTGTTGTAGGGAAGATTAAATCCATAGACGGCAGAAAGGCACATACGGAATCCGGCTGAGTTAGTAAAGAAGGAAGAGATATGCTGAGGAGAGGCTGCAAGCACTGAAGAGGTCCAAACAGCTGAATTATAATAGATAACAATACGGCCGCCTTTATGATGGGATCTGTTATCGATAAAAACCCACTGATTACCAAAGCATTTAGAGATTCTAGCGGAATGCAGAGCTTCCACTTTCGTTTCAAGTAGACACACAATCGATGGCTTAATACTCCTCAACTTTTGCTTTAAGTCCGAACGTCGCGATGTATTATTAAGCCCTCGGCAATTCCAGAAAAGGACAGACATTACAAAATGTTGGGCAGCTGGGCAGAAGATGGGCCCGCAAGACGAGAACTTCTTCTAATTGTTGATGGAGAATTTCTCAGTGTTTTACTCTTGGTATGGCTACTCAACTCCTTCAGATTAGAGTGTTCATCAAGCCAATCTGGGTTCAGGTAGGTAGGTTCCAAGGGGGGGTCAATATCACCAGGACCTTCTGCAATTTGGATCAGAGTAGGTGCGGCTTTGTACTGGTAGGCCTCTTCAATAATACCAACAGGGGAAGATCCAGTTTGTGGAGGAGTAGTAGTAGGTCGATCTTCATTATGCACAGGTGCAGACTTACTGCAATCACCAACTTCAAATAGGGGAGAGCTACCTTCCGAAAGGCCCACTGGAGAAGGTTCAAGTACAGCAGTATTCAAGGTACTCTTTGAAGAGACAACTCCCGGATTTATAGATGTTGCTGGGTGAATATGAACCAAGTTTTTAGTCCCATCATTTACCTGCCCAGGGAGTGAAGTCTCCCTAATGACATTATTAGCGGTACATGCTGGGTCTTGCGGCCTTGATTTATTTTCAGATAACCCATAAGAGATATTCTTGTCTGCTTGAAGATGGATTGAAGGGGGCTCACTAGGAGGAGATAACATAGGGCATTGCGAATCCAGGTGACCGAAGCACGCACATCGGCCACATCGTGGGGGTTCTCCCTCATATTTAACATCAATGGTTATAATCGTCTGATCATCCAAAATTACCTGAACATTCCTTTGAAGAGGTGATTCAGAATCAACCTCAACAAGACAGCGAGCATAAGAGATTCTATCCAACGAAGCCGTTGCTTTATCCAAACAAATTGGTGTACCAACCCCACTAGCAATAATATTTAAGATATCAAGGGTCCACATTGACAGTGGTAAGTTGTGAAATTGTACCCATACTGGGACCGCTGTTAGAATGTCACGACCATGTTGGGTTGTCGACGTCCAATTTTGTAGTACCACTAGTCTGCCATCAAACAGCCAAGGACCGCCGTGCAAAATGGTATCACGGTCCTCCGCAAGCTCAAATCTGAAATAAAAATAACCATTTTCACGGGAGAAAATACGGAGCCCCCCTTTAATTCTCCACAACCTGTCCGTCCATGCCTTAATTTGGCCAAAAAATGGAACATCCCCCAAGACATAACCGACAAGAGTATTCTGCCAGCGAGATGCCCCAACATCAATCATTCCCGCCGACACCTTTACCTTCACAATACCATCAGTTTTGCTGACGGGGGGAATATGAGACATCACTAGAGGGTCCGCATATTTCCGACGAGAGCCACAAATATCCACCCATGACCTCTTGACCACCGAGGGGTTGATATGGATAGAAGCATTAGGCCTGACAGGAACTCTGACTTTAGGTGCAAATGAATTCGGAGAAGAAGCGACAGCACCATTGCTCGTCACACGCTGAGAATCCGAAGGATTGAACTTGGCAGAGATCACATTTTTCAGCTTCGTATCATCACGAATCAGAGGCCTAACCCAATTCCGATGATGAGGTTTCCCAGTAAAAGACCGATGACGACTAAAAGAAGTCCTATCGAGGCCAACCTTCTTCTTCCCCCTGGTTACTCGCTGCCAGCCCTCATCGCGAGTCACCACACTGCCCACGCCGCCCTGATCCTTCACGTTTAAGTAAAGACTACCATCGCCGCCGCCATGAATAGGCACTCCACCCTCATGTAGAGCCCCGTCTCCTAGATCGCCACCAGCAGCTCCCCCGGCTCCAAGATCTAACCCAGAAACAGCAACTCCGCCGCCGTCAAAAACCCCTCCTCCAACACCAAGATCAACCCCCGATCCGCCAACGAGCACGGATCCGCAGCCCACGTCTCGGGAACCCAACGATTTCTCAACTCCCCCCGAATTCCCAACTCCCCCTTTGTCACCTGAAGAAAGTCCACCGCCAGTTAACAATCCGCCAACGCCTAGGGCAGACGCCGCCGTCACTCCGCTCTCTCCCATTTTATATATATATATATATATATATATATATATATATATATATATATATATATATATATATATATATATATGGCTACATATATAGATGTATGTGCTAATACATATGTGAACTCGTGTGTGTACTTTGTATGTCCGAGTGTGTTATATGGACCTTGATGTCTTTGACTCTTGCCCCATATTCATAATACATGTAGTGGGTATACATAGTGCATGTATGTGCGCCCCTAGATGGTTAGTAGAAGGTATCTGTGATACGTGTTTGATACGTTGTGAACTTTGCTATGTCTGGGTGAGTGCCCATAAGTATGTATATATGTATGTGTGTGTGTGTGTGTGTGTGTGTGTGTGTGTGTGTGTGAGTGTGAGTGAGAGAGTGAGTGAGTGAGTGAGTGAGTGAGTGAGTGTGTGTGTGTGTGTGTGTGTGTGTGTGTGTATTTGCATCATATATGTGCCTGATGTATTGTGATATGTATTCGCTAGTGTATCGTAATGATGTGATAATAGTTGGTATTTAATAAGTGATGGTAGCCAGTGAATACTTGCACATTCTACCATATATATACACCTATATTGTGCACACGTGATGTGAGCACACCCTGGTGCATAAATATGATTAGATAGATGGTATGGTATATTTGTGACAATGTGAATGTATATGCATGAATATGGTTGGTGTAGTACAATGTAGCTGTTATTATGCATGTATATAACTATATACATGGGTGGAATATGTGTATATGTGTATCTCTATGTGTGTTGTTTTTGGCATAGTGCTGGTTGTATTATGTGGATACGAAGATCCATAGACCCGTTGACCCTTAGCGAGACCTTCCCTTGCCCTAGAAAGTCCGAGGACGGACTTTATTTTAAGGTGGGCAGGATGTCACAGCCTGATTTGCCATATACGATGAACTACACGTGTATCGTCTAAATATATGTGTAGAAGGGTGTCAGATGTTGATATGATACGCTATGAGCGTAAGGGTAGCTAGTGGCAATCATGTAATTCCTTAGCTTGAGTAAGTGCATTTTGGTCATTTGGTAATAGGTGATGGGTGTAGTGTACATGCATGAACGGTGAGGTGATGCATGGATGTGTGATGCTTGAATGTGCTTGTATGATGGTTTATGTATGTGCGTGAATGGGTGTGTAGGATTGGTGTAGAGGGATTAGTGTGAAAAGGGTTAGGTAGTGGCATTTTCGTAATATAGAGAGATGTGTGTATAGTAAAAAGGGGTGTATATAAAGTAGTGGCAGACTTGTAATTACTTGGAAGTTGAGGGGCATTTGGGCAAGGGTATTTTAGTCTTTTACCTTGTGTCATGATGAGTTAGGATAATGGTATGAGATATTTTCTTAAGGGACTTCTAGATCCCTCTCTTTCTTTCTCTCATTCTCTTTTCATTTCATTTCATTTCATTTCTTTATTTCATCTACATCCCTCTCTCCCCTACCAAGGCTAGCCACGTTCTCCCCCCTCTCCCCTTCCTTTAACACCTAAAACCCCAATTCTCCATTAATTTTGCATGAGAGCTTAGTTCACTTCAAGGAGGAAGAAGAGAAAAGAAGAGGAAAGGAGGAGGAATGAAGTTAAGGGTTTTTGAAGGAGGATTCTAACTTGAATGATGGAGGGCTTTGAGAAGAGTTGAGGGCTTATAAAAGGAGCTTCTCAGGAGGTAGGATACCCATCTCCACCTAGTATACCTTTACATGCATATTATTTATAGAGAACTTGCCTTTGTGTTGTTGGATCTGTTCTTGAAATTCCAGTAAATCTGTCTTCTTGTTTAGCCGCGATTTCTGCCCAAACTAGATTAAAGAAAAATCTGAAATAATTATAGTCATATAGATCTCGAAATCCTACACCAAAATCAAATAAAATATGATACATGATTCAATTCAAAAAATTAGGAGGAAAAGAGCTTTTCTGCAACATATCAAATTTCTGACAGTTTTGATACCCTGCACTAAAATGGTGATTACCATCACTATACTTAATAAAAATGAAAATTGATGATTTAGGACATCACGAAAATTAGGACTTCCTAATCTACAACTCTTATGTTATACGTTTTACCCAGACTTTAGATAAGAGAAATTCACTAATTTAGTCAATGCAGTTTTCCTGTTTTACAACAGAATTTCTACCTGTTACTAAATTGAGTACCATAAATCACACACACTATAGTATTTTTTAAAACTTGGTATGAAAATGTAAAACTGACATATCTACAACTTTGTAGTTTTAAGTTTTGTCAAATTCGAATGAGAAATGCCTCATATCTGGCCTTCAATCTGACTGGTTGTGTAATTTCAGCAAACTGAAATGTTTAAGAGATGCTATAACTATGAGTTGATGTTAAATTTTCCTCTATTATGCATGTGCATTGTTGTTACTTGAATTAGGAGTTCATTGTGATATTTTCTCTTGGATTTGCCCATGTTATAATCGACATGTTAATGACGTCGGCATGTGTTCGATGAAATGCCTCAATGAAGGCAATATCTTGTAATGTGAGAAATGTGCATGTGATAGTGTTGGCCTTGAGCCACATTGATGATTGGTGAAGTTAGAGGCTTGAATGGCATGGATACACTGTATGTGTGAATGGATGATGTGTTGTGATAGAGGGCATGTCACGTGAGTACATGACCCTATTTCTAGTGATGGACAGCTAAGGTGATATGTGCACCCATGCCATCATGATCCTAACGTGTCACTTATAATGTTAACCTATAATTCTGAATATGTCTCAATCCTCTCTAATGAGGGTGAGTTAGTAAAACCCGGGTTTAGGTGGAAAAGCTGAGTAAATGATGGATATGAGGTCTGGAATCTGGTGACTGTGGGGATGTGATATGTGATTATTCCCACTCGTTCTTACCGGGAGTGGTGGTTACTTGGAGGTGTGATGATGTGGTTTGGTTGTGGAGATGGATATGTGGAGATTCTCACTCCTGCCATGGACGGGGGAGCTGAGAGGTCCGGTGTCGTATAATGCTCGTGTCCACTGCGTCATGTGCATTTCCACCACAACTCTTGGGGTGAGGTCCAGATCCTTATATTCATGGTTTACGCAGGTTTTCAAATAACAACATAGATAAATGAGCTGTCTTAATAACTGAATAAGCTTGACTATAAGCTTGTGGCAATTGCCCGGCTTGAGACTCGTGTAGTCCTGTTACAGTTGTAATTGGTTGTGACACGTATGACTTGACCCTTGGCACCTTGTGTTGGATCCTGCCAAAACAGAGTTAGGATCGATAAATGAAGTTGAGACTTACGATTGCGTATGCGGCACGGTAGTCTACGAACTTTGCCTTCTGATTCGCCACGACGGATCGAGTCTTCTCACGAACGGAGTAAGGCTACTAAATCCACAATCTAAATCTCTAATTTTAGATTAAGAACTTGGATAAAGGGAGAGAAAGTATTTCGGCAGAGCTTCGCTAGAATGAAATTGCATGCAAGAATGCCATGCAAAAGTGTAAAGAAATGGCTAACCCTTGGGTCTTATTTATAGCCCCCAAGGTAGTTATTTTAGGAGTAATTGTTCCTTTGGAACAATTTAACTAAGGTGTACCATCGTACATGGCATATTATAAGTTTAAGTTGTACCATATGCATGGTACAATATAAGCTTAAGATATTACCCCTTTATTAGCCATATGTCGCATGCACTTATGCACATATAATGCGACTTTCCCATCAATCTAGAGATCCTCTCCGCAAGGGAACATATTCCCTTTGCACACGACTTCGTGTACGCGACGTTCGAGGTCCGTATTCCCTCATACATCCCCTACAAGGGTGTACTAACGTCTTCCATATCTAACATCTCCCACTCACACTTGAGGGGATTGTAAGAGAACGTCTTTCTCTTAGTTCTGTTATCTATCATACCGAGAAATAGACCGTGCGACCGTCATGCGCGTAGAGTTTGTTGTTGTGCACTTGTTAAAGATACACAACGACCTCGAAGGTGCAAAGTTGAGTAGTTCAACGCATGCTTTACCCTAGATTATTTCTTCACATTTCTTATACTTTATATTCAACAATTGAATCCCATCTGGATCACAATTGGCTGGCCAGCTTTGAATCATTAAAGTCCAAATGTGAATATGAAATCAATCTTCCTCTTCTTGCGAACCTTCTGATCTTGACTAGACTCGCTTTTCTAACGTGCCCCGCTGAGCCGAATTATCATAGCCCATAAGTAACACGCTAAGATAGCGATCATCTCGTCAAATCTAAAGGAACCAATTGGAGTACTTGAGGGTAAGAGTTAAGGCCCATATGGCCTTTGAGTCTCACATAATAGCAAACACTATTGCTACTAACTCAGTGGTCGTAATGCATACGTGGTATGAACACGTATTACAACATCGCTCCTTTCCCAGGGAGTGTATGTCTCAATGATGTTGTAAGGATGATGATCAGACACCACAATATCTGACTTTGAGTCCCTTATTCTACTCAAATAATCCTTTGGACTCACATCCCGCATTTAGACAGATAGGATTTAAAAAAAATCCTCTTAGATCTTTTGTAAGCATCCATATGATGCAGATCTTTCATGCGACCATTTTGTTTCAGTCATGACTCTTAAATCATCCGTCTGATGATTTTGACTTCAAACAGGTCTCATCTCTATTCCATCCGTCTGATAGAATAAGGCGGTTGCTCATGTGAGAGAGCCAACCTCAATCTGTCCGACATACTAGAATTCAGCTGAGATTTCAAAAATGTACACAAACATTTCTTAAGAGATTCATATGCAATGTTTGAAAAAAAAGAACTTATTCTTTTATCAAATTTGATCTTTCTCAGACACGGGAATATATATTGGTACAACTCAGCTCTTTACGCAATGCTTGGGATGATAAGTGTTTATAAAACACATTTCTGGGGATCGCTTTCGTAAGCGAATCCTCTATCATCTCATGCGTAGATATGTACCTTATGTCTACCTTCTTGGTTTTATCATAGTCTTTTGCAAATTCGTATCGGATATCAATGTGTTTGATCTTACAAGACACATTATCCTCTTAACCGCTTTCCAGTGTACTTGCCCTGTATTGGATTGGTAACAGCTTACCATTTCCAACGGCAAAACAGATGTCCGGTCTCGTACACTCCATAGCGTACATAAGACTATCAACTGCACTGGAATATGGAACTTTTTCCATAATTTCCTTTTCCTTTTGGTTCTTTGGACACGATTCCAGATATAAATTATCGCATATGCTTATATGAATATCAATGGACTTGCAGTCCTGCATATTAAATCGTTCTGGAACCTTCTGTATATAAGTCTCATGTGAAAGAGAAAGAAGTTTCTTCGAACGATTCCTTGAAATCTTAACTCCAAGGATATATGCGGCTTCTCCCATGTCTTTCATCTCAAAAACTGATGAAAGTCAAGCCTTGATATCCATTACAAAGCCCTTGTCATTTCCGGCTATTAAAATGTCATCTACATATAGAGACATGATAATATACTTGCATTTAATCCTCTTGATATATACTCAGTTATCTTTATCAAGAATGGTAAAACCATTTGATAACTTTATGAAATCGTATATACCATTGCCTCGAGGATTGTTTAAGATCATATATGGACTTATGAAGTTTACAAACCTTATGTTCGTTTCCTTCTTTTACAAACCCTGTTGGTTGTTCTATATAGATCTCCTCGTCCAATTCTCCATTGAGAAAGGCAGTCTTTACATCCATTTGATGTAATTCGAGGTCTAAGCAAGCTACCATTGCCAGAATCAGTCGAATCGAGGTAAAACGCACAACAGGTGAGAAGGTCTCTTCGTAGTCTATCCCTTCCTGTTGCGTAAAACCTTTCGCGACAAGGCGAGCTTTATATCTATATATAGAGCCATCAGCCTTATGCTTGATCTTGAGAACCCATTTGTTCCCAATTGCTCTATGTCCTTTGGGTAAGTTAACTAAGTCCCAGACTTGGTTAACTTTCATGGATTTCAATTCCTCCTTCATCGCTTCCATCCATTTGTCTTTTGCAGGGCATGATACGGCCTGTTTGAAAGTAGCAGGCTCGTCATCATCTTGTAGTAAAGTCATAAAGGTTTGCGGAAATTCATCCTCAAATCTTAGAGGAGACAACCTTGTACTTTACTACGTCGTATTTGAGATTCTTCAAGTCCTTGTTGACTCGAATTTAGATCAATTCTAATATCACTCCCACTTGGAATGTCGTTAGAATTGCTCCTACTTGGATCATTATTCCCGTATGGAATAGGATAATCGTCATTCGTATAATCCATTGGTGAAGGTTGAAACATATTTTCGTTTTCACCAAGAATTCTCCCACTCGAATGAGGTAATCCTTCTTGATCATAAATCTCAAATAGAGATAAGTCCTGACTTATCTCGCCCTGTCTTGGAAACTCGTTTTCCAAGAAAGTGACATCCCTCGACTCAAACTCAATTAGCCCACCATTGTCTTCCTGACTAACAAAAACATAACCTTTGGAGTTTTCTGCGTATCGTATAAAGATACATTTCCTTCCTCTTGGCCCAAGTTTGCCATACTTATGGGAGGAAATATGTGCGTAGAATGCACAACCCCAAGGTTTCAAAATGTTTTAAGTCAGGGAACCTTTGGTTCCACAACTAACAAGGAGTGGAGCTAACTGATTTCGAGGGTACGCGGTTTAAAATGAAAGCGGCCGTTAATAATGCATCACCCCAAAAAGGTGATTGGCAAGTTAGCTTGCGCCATCATTGAACGGACCATTTCCATTAAAGTCCTATTTCTCCTTTCTGCAACACCGTTTTGTTGAGGAGTATAAGGCATAGTTACCTGATGTACTATGCCTTTTTCATCACAAAGTTCCTTAAAACTTGTTGATTGATATTCACCGCCCCTATCGGTTCGCAAGATCTTAACCTTGCGATCTAATTGATTCTCCACTAAACTCATATAGTTTTTAAAGCAAGCCAAGGCTTCACTTTTGTGGGATATCAAATAGATATGTCCGAATCGGGTGAAATCATCAATAAAAGTGATGAAATAGGACTTTTCGCGTCTTGTCTTGACATTCATCGGACCTCATATGTCCGAATGGATAAGCTGTAATGGAACCTCGGCCCTTGTGCCGGTTCCAAACAGCTTGCAACAAGATTTCCCCACAAGGCAATATACGAAGGTCGACATTTCAACCTTTGAAACATTTGATAGAAGGCCACGTTTGGCAAATCTATCTATACGTGTTGGTCCAATATGACCAAGCCTTGTGTGCCAACAAATTATATTAGACTCATTAGTCAAAGAATTTGTCACAAGGAAATATTCATTACATGAGGAATCATACTTTGTACTTATTACAATAAATCCTTTGAAATACAAACCCAGTACCAATAAAGGAATTATTACAAAATAGGTCCATATTACAATCATGAAGGAACCAACTATAACCAAGACCCATTAAATTGACCACAGTTTTAATATTCCTTTGAATATATGGAAAGAAGAGAACATCATGAAGTAGGAGAGTGCGGCCGTTGTCCAAGACTAGCTTGCGAGTCCCAACGCCTTTCACTTCAACACGTGTGTTGTTTCCTACATTGATCCACTTCATTCCTTGGGGTATCCGGTGATACTCCACGAAGGACCGTCTGTCCTTTGCTATGTGGTCGGTGGCACCTGAATCAATTATCCCAAAATGGATTAGATTCCACAAGAAATGGTGAACTAGAAACACATATGTAACTAGTATTACAAGTTACCTCGTCACTTCCACTCGTACACGAACGAGCATAGTGACCGAGCTTGTTGCACTTGAAGCACTTGATCCTTTTCAAGTCTTTTTTCTTGTGCCATTTCTTGTGCCCACCCTTATGTTTGGGTTCCTTGGTAGACTCAGGTTGCTTATTACGTTCATTAGAAGACTTCGAACGATCTTTACGTTTCTTTCCCCCGTGTGAGGAACTAGCAACCATGTGCACTTCTGCACTTGGCTTGGCAGCCGCAAGCCGCTCTTCCTCTAATTCGAGGTGCTTGGAAACGTCGCTGAAGGTCTTGATGCTCTCATTGTGAGTGAGATGCATCTTCATTTGATCCCACCCATTTGGTAAGGAACGTATAACTGCTTGGATTTGTTGCTCATCAGTGAGCACATGACCTGCGTCCTTTAACTCCGAGATAAGGTTCGCCATATGTCGCAGATGTTTCCCCATGGAATGATCTGGACGTTTCTTATATGTATCGAACCTTATAGTTAAGGCGCAAAGTTTGGACATCGATGTGCCACCGAACTTCTCCTCTAGCTTGGACCATATGTCCATGGCTAGGTCATGTTCTCGGAAGATGCGCATTATGTCATCAGCCATACTGCTTAATAATGTAATGCGCGCTATCTTGTTCTTCCGAGACCAAGCATCAAATGCTTCCTTGTCTCGTCGGTGTTGGGCCGTAGTGCCCAACTCGGGTTCAATCATAACGTTCTTTAGAGTTTCGAGCACTTCTTGCTCCTCTAGAACGTATTGTATCTTGATGGACCAAAGGTTGTAATTATCGCCGTTGAGTTTTTCACCTCTGTTTAATTCAGCGATGATATTCTTTGAAGCGGAAGACATTTTACTTTTAAAATGCTGTAAAAGACATAAAAACCAAAGGTTTGATCAAAAAATTGCATTGAAAAATTCTTAAAATACAATTCCCATTTGAAGTGATATTAGAATATCCCATTTGGATAGTTCTAATTTCAACTCCCACTTGGAATGATATTTATAATTTGATAAGTTACTTTCGAAAAATATTGAAGATGTTACTCTAGAATCGGAAAGGTCACTATGTTTCCAATCACCATCTAGAGTAACTTTCAATATTTCTCCCTCACTTTATCAAATGTTAGTACTCTTATAGTACTTTGCAGCGGAAAAGCGTTTTTGAAAACTTATTTTTCAAAATGTATGAAAACGTATTTTTCAAAAAAATGAATATTTCATCTTAGTACCCTTATGATACTTAGTGAAACATTTGGCACTTCCTGACCATTTGTCGGGAATGAGCCGTAGCCGTGCCAAGGTCGGATCCCCCTTTTGGGATTTTTCTGCAAACTATCATCGCTGGCTCCTGTATGGATCCAGGCGTTTCTCCCCGTATGAGAGAATTTTGATGCAGACGACTGTCGTTTGGCCCCGTATGGGCTAGTCGACACGTTCATGTTCAACCAAGGCCTTTTGCTGAATTGGTCGACCAAAACACCCAAATTGGTCGACCAAAATTTGGTCTTCTTCACTCCCGGCCAGGGCCCCTGCCCTGGCCGAGGCTGGCCAAGGGCAACCTGCGGCAGCCCTGGCCACTGCCAGGGCCGGCCGGGCCACTGGCTTGGCCTCGGCCAGAGGCCGGCCAGGCCTCTGCCTGGCCCGGCCTAGGCCAGAGGCCCCTGGCCGGGGCCAGGGCCCCTGCCCTGGCCTCGGCCAGGGATGCCAGGCCCTGGCCATGGCCGGCCATGGCCGGCCATGGCCTGGCCTGGCCGCGGCCAGGGCTCTCTGGCCCTGGCCGTGGCCGGCCAGGGCCGGCCGGCCATGGCCCGGCCATGGCCCGGCCATGGCCCGGCCATGGCTTATTGGCCTTGACCGGCCATGGCCCTTTGGCCATGGCCGGTCTCCCCCCTTTCATGAGGTGGCCGCATACCCCCGCCGGAGGGGGTTGCCGTGGTAGTTATTGGCCATAGCCAACCCCCTCCGCATGGGGAGGGGGGGTGCATGGCCTTCATAGCCCATTTGGCCATGGTGCACATGCACCAAATTTCATCTTCCCCGATGGAAATAACTACCACCTTCTTCTCCGGTGAAGCACCCGTTCGTCGAGGAAGTAGTTGTCCTCCAATGGCCGTGTGCCAAAAAATGACCCTCTTCAAAAATTCGTAAACTACGCGCTCCACATGAAGAGAGCGCCCATTCCCTATGAATGGAGACTCAGCATCCATGAAGAGAGCGAGTTTGACGATATGAACGGTCGGTTCTTCCCGTCACGGAGAGTTCCTGCCATATCTATAATGACAGAAGACCCTAACGTGAAAAGAACAACCGCTGCGTTCTCTCCGTCACGAAGCATTCCTACCATATCCATAATGGTAGGATACCCATTCGTGAAAAAGACAACGACTCGTTCATAGTTTCGAAGGGGCGACGGTTTGACCGGAGCGAATCCGTATGGCTCTGATACCAATGTTGGATCCTGCCAAAACAGAGTTAGGATCGATAAATGAAGTTGAGACTTACGCTTGCGTATGCGGCACGGTATTCTACGAACTTCACCTTCTGATTCGCCACGACGGATCGAGTCTTCTCACGAACGGAGTAAGGCTACTAAATCCACAATCTAAATCTCTACTTTTAGATTAAGAACTTGGATAAAGGGAGAGGAAGTATTTCGGCAGAGCTTCGCTAGAATGAAAATGCATGCAAGAATGCCATGCAAAAGTGTAAAGAAATGGCTAACCCTTGGGTCTTATTTATAGCCCCCAAGGTAGTTATTTTAGGAGTAATTGTTCCTTTGGAACAATTTAACTAAGGTGTACCATCGTACATGGCATATTATAAGCTTAAGTTGTACCATATGCATGGTACAATATAAGCTTAAGATATTACCCCTTTATTAGCCATATGTCGCATGCACTTATGCACATATAATGCGACTTTCCCATCAATCTAGAGATCCTCTCTGCAAGGGAACATATTCCCTTTGCACACGACTTCGTGTACGCGACGTTCGAGGTCCGTATTCCCTCATACATCCCCTACAAGGGTGTACTAACGTCTTCCATATCCAACACCTTGTGTGTTTCTTTTCTGGCTTATGCCTTGGTGTCGTTCACCTTAGTCCTCTTTACTTTACTAGTTATTCGTACGGCTAACTCTCTTTTGCAGGAGCTTGTCACCGTGCGGCAGGTACGTTCCTTCCCTTGCCTTTACCCTACATAGCCATATCAATCTTGTATGTAGTCCATGCCTTTAGATGTACTACCACGTGGAGTTGGGATATCCTACTGGGACACGCGTTGACGTGCCACCGTTGATTTTATAGCTGTTGGCCCTTGGAGTTGGTAGCAAGTGGAGCAGTGGAGTCCAGTGGCAGAGTTGAGAATATGGGGTGGGGAGAGGAGAGGAGATAGAGAGTTGTTATACTTGGGGTTTACTTGTGGGGTAGAACTGAAATGGTGTATCAGTTATTGCAGTATGTACATGTGGATGATGTACCTTTAGTGTTGTACTCTGGTTGGTGTTGTTGTTATTCTGTGTTGTTCTTTAGTTATTTGTTCTGTGTGGTTGTGGTTAGAGTCATTTCAGGTACTAACTCAGCAGTGCGTAGTGGACCTGCTCGTACATTTACTTCTCTCACTTCTCGCTCTTCAGAGACCTGGAGAAAAGGGTTTAAATTCCTGGGTATCCTGGGGAGCGGGTCGTTGCACCTTCCCTTTCATATGAACCATGATGTGATGAAAAGGCCGGAAACGCGCCATTATCTCCTCATAAGTCGTTTCTTTGATCACTACATGTGGCCAAATTTCCACTATAAATCTAAATGGAAGAAGAGACCTACCTTAGCGAAAGTGATTGAACTTTGGAGGATGTCGGAGCGAAAGCAAATTTTCAACAATCCCAGAGCAGAGCAGGTAAGCCTCCCTGCTTGTTTATCCTTCCCATTTATTTAGAAAGGGTTTACGCCAGATCAAGGGATAAACGCTCGATGAGCGGCACGTGTCTGAACTTTTCAAACTACGACGAGGATCGAATCAGAAGATGAGTAGTTTTGGCGGTATAAATCAAATAATCATGTTTCAACCGTCTTGTGCATTTAATGTGGTTTCACATCATTCGCCCTCAGTCAAATTTCTCCTGAGCACAAATAATGGGGGGCCATTGTTGACGCCTGCGTACGGTCCACGAAGCAGGGACAAAAAAATACGACCCATTCAGAGAACTCGAGCCTCGGCATAGTGACCCGAAACCTGTTAGCGGGGGTGATTTAATATCCTTCGATGAAACAACTCAGGCGACCGTTGGAACCCCGCTAACTTTGAGAAAATAGTTAATGGAGAATGAGTAAATGGGCAGCCATTATCTGCAATCCTGGAGAAGATCCCGCTCTAATCAATGGGGGGCCGTAATGCACTATCAGCAGACATCTGCAGCTGTAAATAGAAGGGACAAGAATGAAAGAAGGGTTAGACTCCCAAGGTACGAGAGACCTAACCCTTAAAACTCTGTCTTCCACTTAATATTTCTTCCTCCAAATAGCTTGTGATGACTGACTCAATGCAAACCTCCAGGGGTAGATCTCGATAGCTACAAGCTCTCTCTTAAGTTCCCGTTCTAACTTAAGCGTCGAAGGAGATTTGGGTCGGAACCCAAATCCGACCCTGCTAATGGTCTTTTGTGGTGTAGATAGCCAAAGATCGACTCAACAGGTGGCTTGATCAATAGCTTTCAACTTTAATTGTACAAGGTTCAACCAAGCCAGAGGGTCGAATGACCTTCAACCTCATCTCAGGCGATCAACGACCCTAGGTTCTACCAACCGGGGTCCCGCCTGAACTGCTGAAAAGTCTCCACCTCGGTAGGAGATTCCATGTAAGTCTAAATATTGTTATCACCATTTTTTGGCTTTAACATCCAGATCAATGGATAAACACTCGATGCGTGGCACGTGTTCGAACTTTTCAAACTACGAAGAGGATCGAATCAGAAGATGATGATTTTCGGCAATATAAATCAAATAATCTTGTTTCGGCTGCCATGCGCATTTAATGTGGTTTCACATCATTCGCTCTCAGTCAAATTTCTCCTGAACGCAATGATGGGGGGCCATTGTTGACGCATGTGTATGGCCCACGAAGTGGGGACAAAATAATATGTCTGACCGGCGCCCCGTTTACGGTATGGGCGCGGTGTCGTTTTACCACAAGTGCACGGTTAGTGTAGGGTGCGGGTTTATCGAACTCAGGGAGGTGGATGGCTTGAGTGGCTACTAGCCTCGCCAAGGTTGTGTGCTAGCTACGCGGATGATATGGGTGAAGTGTAGAAATAAAAGAAAGAAATAAAAAGACACGACGTGAATCCCCGCTAACACGGGCTAGAGCACTCATGACACTTGGCATTTGACTTGATCCAAGGTGAGACATTGCCTCAAAAGGTGGTACCTAGCGTCCATGGCCTGATATTCCGGTCGGTACCAAGCACGCTAGGCCTACCCGGTTCCGGACGGTGGGCATTCTCATGTCCATTAACACCTTCCGCAACCTGGAGCATTAAGGCCACAATGATAACTCCCAACACTTTGTACAAGCCGTTCCCATGCGCGAGGACTCGATGTATACACTAGGGGCGTGAGCTATGGCTAGGGAGTCAACCGCCAAGTTTATTCCCCCTTGGCCCGACGGTCAGAGGCGGTCTTTCTCCCACCAATGACAATGAAACACCCCCGCGTACCCCTAATGGCCAAATAGGTCAAATGTGATTTCTAGCGATACATCGAAGCGGATCTTGACTGGACAAGCACCGGACCCCAACCCCCAACACATCTAGTATGTTGTCGTACGAATTGGACCCAGATCGCTAGAAATCCCCATTAACACATTTCATCGAACACGTGCCATGCAACCAAGTCTAATGTAAATTTCCAAGCAACAATCCTACCCTAACCCGTATTAGGGTTCATCAAAACTACTCAATGGTGAATAACATATAAACAAACAACACAAAAGACATATAAACTTTCACCATCAAGCAAAATAAACACAATACAAACAATGGAGAAAAAGAGAGGAAAATACTTATCTTGAGTTGAATCGTCAATCCAATACAAGACTTATTGAGCAAAAGACCTAATCTAAACTAACCTAGAACTCACAAGAGAAGGGGGGCAAAAAGCCCTAAAAACTCCAGGAGATCCCCCTCAAGTCGGCCAGCCTCGTGTATTTATACCCCCACTTCGAAACCCTAATGGTTCGGGTCCAAACCCGCAGGAAAAGCACCACCCGATCGGTTGATAAGTCAACCGATCGGGTGATCTGTTACAAATAGTAAACAGAAAACGGCGGAGCTTCACCCGGTCAGATGAACCGGTCGGTTGAGTTCTTGGGATGACCGGTTGGATCATGGCGCCATCAGGTGAAGAGGTCGGTTGGATGCCCGTGTCTTGGCTCCTCAGAATCAGCTACAGATGAACCGATCGGGTGAGAGTCACCCGATCGGTTGGCATTTGGCTCGAAAAGACAGAGAAACGGCCGTAATGAACCAGCCTGAGAACCGGTCGGGTGACATCCACTTGAGCTCTAGCTGAGACCGGGTGGTGCACGCGTGGATCACCCGATCGGTTGACTTTGTTCAACCGATCGGGTGAGGGGCTGAATGATGCAATCATCGTCGTTTGACCCCCTGGGTCATGCGTGACTCCTCCCGTTGCGCCGGGGACTTGTGATATCGTCGTTTTTATGTCCAAAATGCTAGAAATTCCTGCAAAATACCAAAACACGGAAAAGTGAAAGAAAACAAGAAAATACAAGAAAACAAATAAAAGACGGCGGAAAATACGGAGAAACACGGAAGAAAACGCGCGCAAATATATGAAATATAAACGCATGTCAAAATCCCCCAAGCTGAACTCTTCCTCGTCCTCGAGGAAGACGAGTGAGAGTAGGAGCTCGGAGGGAGAAAATAGAGAGAAGGAGAGAAAAAGAGAACTCTATATCCTAGATCGCCCATAAGGACCAACAAAATCAAACACGCCACACGAAGCAAGCATACGACAAAACACAACACTAAACCAAGGAATGTGAGTCCAAACAAGTGTCGTGGGCCCACGCAGTGAAGCGCGAGTGAGTGTGGTCATGCGCTAGCAGATGGTGTCACTATCTACTGACGTGTGCCCCGGCTTGCTAGCCGCAAATGGCCTGGGGACCCGCGTGGGGGTTTAGAAATTTGTAACCACAAGCGCACGGTGTTGTAGTGTGGCTCGGGGGTCGAACACAGTGAGGCTAGGATGTGCTTGTGTCAAGGAGGACCGAAATCACCCCGTGGGCGAGCTAGCCCGAATCGGTTGATGGGTTGTCACGGAAAGGAATGCAAGGTATGAACAATAAGAAATTAAACCCGGGACTTTGGTTTCCACTCCAACGAGGGACTCTCGCCGATGCGGCCTGCGGGTAGGATGGCGATTGAAATTAGGGTCTAATGGTGAGACGTTGCCTCTGAAAGTGGTACCGGCGTCCCATGGGCCCGATATTCCGGTCGGTGCCCAGGATGATACACCGGACTTCCCGGATTCGATCAGTGGGCACTCCCGTGTCCATTAACACTGATCGATTCCGGGAGCACTAAGCTCGCAACGATAACTCCCAACGTCTCATCCTGCCGCTCCCACGCGCTAGGATTCGGCGTCTATGCTAAGGGCGTGAGCTATGGCTAGGGAGTCAACCGCCAAGTTTATTCCCCCTTGGCCCGACGGTCAAAGGCGGTCTTTTTCCCACCGATGACAATGAAACACCCCGCGTAACCGTTAGATTCCTAATCCCTATCGATTTCCTAACCCTATGGATGCATCGGGAAGAGCCCCTGAAGGGGTTTCCGCCAAAATCCCAGATTTGGGAACTACTCACAAATATTCATTAAAAAGCGATCTAAACGAAAATGAACCGTTGAAATCATAATCAGACGATTGGAATGTGAAGGTAGTAGAGCAATTAAGATAATACTAAAGTTTAAGAAAGATCCGAAAACTTACAATAGAAAAGTAATTACAGCCGTCACAATAGGAGAAAACAGTAAAAACTAACAGCTCCCCGTTTCTGGAACCCTAGGGGTTCTATTTATAGGATCTCGTATCACCCGATCGGTTGACACGTCAACCAATCGGGTGATCCGTTACAGATGAAAAACAGAAAACGGCGAACTTTCACCCGGTCATATGAACCGGTCGGGTGATTTCTTGGAGTGACCGGTTGGATCTTGGCGCCATCGGGTGAAGGGATCGGTTGGGTGCCCGTGTCTCGACTCCTCAGCATCAGCTACAGATGAACCGATCGGGTGAGAGTCACCCGATCGGTTGGAATTTGGCTCGAAAAGACAGAGAATCGGCCCCAGTTGAACCGGCCTGTGAACCGGTCGGGTGACTTCCACTTGAGCTCCGGCAGAGACCGGGTGGTGCACGCGTGCATCACCCGATCGGTTGGAGATGACCAACCGACCGGGTGAGGGGCTGAAAGATGTAATCTTCGTCGTTTGACCCCCTGGATCACGCGTAACTCCTCCCGTTGCTCCGGGGACTTGAGATATCGTTGTTAAACGTCCCCTATGCGGGCAATCTCCTGCAAACATGGAGAAACAAAGAAAAGTGAAAGAGAACGAGAAAATACGAGAAAATGCATAAAAGACGGCGGAAAATACGGATAAACACAAAAGAAAACGTGCGTGAATATATGAAATATAAACGCACGTCAAAATCCCCCAAGCTGAACTCTTCCTCGTCCTCGAGGAAGACGAGTGAGAGTAGGAGCTCGGAGGGGAAAAATAGAGAGAAAGAGAGAAAAAGAAAACTCTACATCCTAGATCGTCCGTCAGAGCCAACAAAATCAAAAACGACACACCAAGCAAGCAAACGTCAAATCACATCACTAAACCTAGGAAAACGAGTCCAAATAAGTGTCGTGGGCCCACGCGGTGAAGCGCGAGTGAGTGCGGTCGTGTGCTAGCAAATGGTGTCGCTTTCTACAATGTGCTATGAGCTCATATACGCAAATCCAGGAAATGACCCAAACACCGATTCGAATTTGAAATTGCGATGAATATTAGTTCAAGCATGCAGGAGAAGAGTATAAGAATAGAAGCGTATCATGCATCGGGGATTCCACAACTATGGTTAAGGAAATCACGCCACTATAGCCTAGATACTAGCTAAAAAGTTCCTAAGCCAAGTGTTTTCGAAAACGATGGGGGTTGAGATGATGTGGAGTAGAACACTCGGTGCAAATTCTCGCCTTCCCTTTATTCTCGGTAGATAGGAAAAATATTCACACTTGAAATTTTTTTGGGTTTTGGGTATTTGTATTTTTTTGGCTTTTTGGCTATACAAAATTTTTCTTTTCTTTTCTTTTTGGGTTTTTCTTTTCTTTTCTCTTTTTTTTTGGATTTTTGGGTTTTTGGCTATACACATGTGTACTCTCCCAAGTGGGAGAACGGTACACGACGAGGGGATTTGCACCAAGTAAAACAAAAAAGAAGTCGAAATCTAAACACTTGGACAAAGGAAACTATTCTCGCTAAATATTGCATAGGCTGAATGGGTTATCCTAGTCCTTAATTGTGGAATCCCGACACATGCGAAATGAAGTACACGATATATATATATAGCATGCAGAAGCAGACAGAGAAAATAAATACCGCGTATTCAAATCGAAGCATGATAATCTAGGGGTCATTCCTGGACAGGTATATAAAGTAAAATCACAAAGTAGAAGCACACCAAATAGCTAGGCACGATGCACGACTCACAAAAAGCTAAGTGGACCCACGATGCGTGAAATGCAAGAGAACTCGAAATCCTAGGGTCAGTGAGTGTGATTATCGATGTCATGCTAGGTGTGTGTGATTTTGTGGCGATTCATCATAGGGTTCATCTCTAGGAGAAAGAGATAAAAAGAAGAGAAGAGAAAAAAAGAAATAATAAAAAAACACGATGAAAACGACACAAAAACGAAAAAAAGGACTCAAATGACGCACACAGTGCGACTCCCCCAAGCTGAAGCTTGCATTGCCCTCAATGCAATATGAGTGAGTACGGGAGGGCAATGAAGATGGGGGGGATACGCACCGACACAAAAAGAAATGAAAACAAGGAAAACACAGAGATGAAACTGAGAATAAAGAAAGATCAAAATCAAAATCAAACGACACAAAAATAGAAATAAAACCACATGACACGACACTCAAAAGGGGAAAAACAAGCACACACACAAAAATGAGAAAAACAACAAAACACGACAACACACCAAAATAGATGACGTGCGTTTATATTTCATATATTCACGCACGTTTTCTTTTGTGTTTCTCCGTATTTTCCGCCGTCTTTTATTCGTTTTCTCGTATTTTCTCGTTTTCTTTCACTTTTCTTTGTTTCTCCATGTTTACAGGAGATTGCCCGCGTAGGGGACGTTTAACGACGATATCTCAAGTCCCCGGAGCAACGGGAGGAGTCACGCGTGATCCAGGGGGTCAAACGATGAAGATTACATCTTTCAGCCCCTCACCCGGTCGGTTGGTCATCTCCAACCGATCGGGTGATGCACGCGTGCACCACCCGGTCTCAGCCGGAGCTCAAGTGGAAGCCACCCGACCGGTTCACAGGCCGGTTCAACTGGGGCCGATTCTCTGTCTTTTCGAGCCAAATTCCAACCGATCGGGTGACTCTCACCCGATCGGTTCATCTGTAGCTGATGCTGAGGAGTCGAGACACGGTCACCCAACCGATCCCTTCACCCGATGGCACCAAGATCCAACCGGTCACTCCAAGAACTCACCCGACCGGTTCATATGACCGGGTGAAAGTTCGCCGTTTTCTGTTTTTTATCTGTAACGGATCACCCGATCGGTTGACTTGTCAACCGATCGGGTGATACGAGATCCTATAAATAGAACCCCTAGGGTTCCAGAAACGGGGAGCTGTTAGTTTTTACTGTTTTCTCCTATTGTGACGGCTGTAATTACTTTTCTATTGTAAGTTTTCGGATCTTTCTTAAACTTTAGTATTATCTTAATTACTCTACTACCTTCGCATTCCAATCGTCTGATTATGATTTCAACGGTTCATTTTCGTTTAGATCGCTTTTTAATGAATATTTGTGAGTAGTTTCCAAATCTGGGATTTTGGCGGAAACCCCTTCGGGGGCTCTTCCCGATGCATCCATAGGGTTAGGAAATCGATAGGGATTAGGAATCTAACGGTTACGCGGGGTGTTTCATTGTCATCGATGGGAAAAAGACCGCCTTTGACCGTTGGGCCAAGGGGGAATAAACTTGGCGGTTGACTCCCTAGCCATAGCTCACGCCCTTAGCGTAGACGCCGAATCCTAGCGCGCGGGAGCGGCAGGATGAGACGTTGGGAGTTATCGTTGCGAGCTTAGTGCTCCCGGAATCGATCAGTGTTAATGGACACGGGAGTGCCCACTGATCGAATCCGGGAAGTCCGGTGTATCATCCTGGGCACCGACCGGAATATCGGGCCCATGGGATGCCGGTACCACTTTCAGAGGCAACGTCTCACCATTAGACCCTAATTCCGATCGCCATCCTACCCGTAGGCCGCATCGGCGAGAGTCGCTCGTTGGAGTGGAAACCAAAGTCCCGGGTTTATTTTCTTATTGTTCATACCTTGCATTCCTTTCTGTGACAACCCATCAACCGATTCGGGCTAGCTCGCCCACGGGGTGATTTCGGTCCTCCTTGACACAAGCACATCCAAACCTCCCTGTGTTCGACCCCCAAGCCACACTACAACACCATACGCTTGTGGTTACAAATATCTAAACCCCCACGCGGGTCCCCCGGCCATTTGCGGTTAGCAAGCCGGGGCACACGTCAAGTTTATGGCGCCGTTGCCGGGGAGGCAACGTGCTTGTTATTTTAGGATCTCTTGAACCCTAGTGTCTAGCCCTTATCCCTACCTCGCGATAATTTTCGCATTCTCCTTTTTCCTTTTTATTTTCTTCTTTTTATTTCTTATCTTATCTGTTTCTTTCCCACTTGTCGCTTCACGGGTGTTTGTTGTTTTTCATGCGCAGGAGTTCAAGAAGTCTCGACGACTTGATCCCCGTTGATCCAGAGATTAACGCCACCCTTAGGCGCTTGGCCGCTGAGAAGCGAAGAAGAGAGGACACCGAATCCATGAAGGAGAACACCCCGCCTCGCAAGTCCCTGCTGGAGTACTCGATGCCATCTATCGAGTCCACTTCCGCCATCCGTCCTCCAGCTATTACGGCCCAAAGCTTTGAGCTAAAGCCGTCTTTAGTGACATGGATCCAGAAGGATCAGTTTTCGGGTGCACCCATAGAGAGCCCGATCGAGCATCTAGACTCCTTCTTGGAAAAATGTGACACCTTCCGGATTAATGGTGTCACGACTGAGGCGATCCGTCTGAAGCTGTTCCCCTTCTCGTTGCGAGACAAAGCCAAGCAATGGCTTAGGGGGAAGGACCCCAACACTTTCAATACCTGGGAGAAGCTCTCCAATGCTTTTCTGACGAAGTTCTTTCCTCCGGGGAAGACCATGAAGTTGAGGAGTGAGATCTCCTCCTTCTCCCAGGCCAGCCACGAGTCCTTGCACGAAGCTTGGACGAGATACAAGGAGATGCAGAGAAGATGCCCTCACCATGAGCTTCCAAAATGGCAGATTATTAATCTGTTCTACAATGGGCTGAGGGATGACCTGAAATCTTCTATGGACGCCGCGGCTGGGGGTTCCTTCATGTCAAGGAGCGAGGAAGATGCCGGACATATTCTGGAAAATATGGCATCCAACAATGAGCGGTGGTGTGACGAGAGAGCCACACCCAGGTCTGGGGGTATACACAGAGTCGAGGACGTCGACAAACTTTCAAGCAAGTTCGACTTGCTTTCGACCCAGATCTCGGAACTAATGGTAGGAGCTGGTGGGGCCGGTACACAACAGATTTTAGCGGTAGAATCCGAATTCTTTGGGGAATTCGACGGTGGTGATGTCTCACCATCGTTGGATCAGGCGAGCGCACTATTTTACAAACCCACGGGAAATGCGCCGTATCCACCAAGAACCAATTCCAACCCGGCCTACTCTCCAAACAACCGGAACCACCCTAACTTTGGTTACTGGCCACCATTCCAGCCCTCGCCGCCTCAGCAGCCGCAGCAACAAACATATCAGCCGACTAGGCCACAGCAGAGTCAGATTCAGCAGCAACAATATCAGTAGCAACCTCAGCAACAATTTTTCGCCCCCAGGAATCAGCAGCCAATCCAGGAAGCAGCAGCAGTATGGCCAACAGAGGGCCGTCTCTCCGGTTAAGTCTCTCTTGACTCAATATATAACCAACCAGGAGAAGATCAATCAAAACCTGGAAATGGGTCAACGGGCCCTCACGGACCAAGTCACCCAGCTGGGGTTACAAGTGGCGAACCTTTCAAAGTCACAAAACCAATTGCAGCCACAACCTGAGGTGAACCCGAGGGGAGCAACCCAAACGTCGGCACTCATGCACGAGCACGCAAATGTGTCCGCTATCGTTCTGAGAAGTGGGACACAAATCCCTACTAGAGTGCCCCCTAACAGACCGGAAGCAACGTTGGTCGTCGAGCGACCGATCGAAAAATCAAACAACGCCGGTGCTTCGTCATCAAATCCTACGACTCCGGAGGGAGCCTCTGAAGAAGAGAAGAAGAAGAACGAGGAAGGGAGCCCGAAAGTGTTCAAACCCGTTGTGCCTTTTCCACAACGGTTAGCTCAGGCCAAAATCAACGAGAAATATGGCAAGTTCTTCGCCATGGTCAAGGATCTGAGCTTGCAAATCCCCTTCATGGAAGCAATCGAAACAATCCCCTCCTATGCGAAATTCCTGAAGGATTTGGTGACGAGAGGGTCTAGAAAGGAGAAAGTAGTGTTGACGGCGGAGTGTAGCGCTCTCATCCAGAGGGCAAATCCGCCGAAACTTAAAGACCCGGGAAGCTTCTCAATCCCTTGCACGATCAGGGTAGTAAAGATTCATCGTGCACTCGTCTATCTCGGAGCGAGTGTCAGTTTGATGCCCTTATCGATGTATAAGAGGATAGGAATGGGTGATTTGGAGCCCACCGGTATGACCCTACAACTTGCTGACCGGTCGGTCAAATATCCGGTGGGGATTGTGGATGACCTCCCCGTTAATGTAAAAGGGGTGCATGTGCCAGTGGACTTCGTAGTCATGGACATGCCTGAAGACACACACACCCCCATCATCCTGGGACGGCCTTTCATGGCCACTACTGGCATTTTGGTTGATGTGAAGAATGGAAAAATTTCACTAAACGTCAGCGGAGAAAAGGTTGAATTTGATTTGGGGTTGTCCATGAAGTACCCCGATCCCCCAGATGACCCTCGGTGTAATTTGCTGGAGGTGGAAGAAGATAAAGCTGCTGAAGAGAGCTCCTGGGAGATTCTCTTAAGAAACCCCCCCCCCCCCCCCCCCCCCGATGGCTTGGGAATTCAGAAGACCAATACGGCCCCAAGAACAATGATGCTGCTGGGAAAGCGAGTGCAGCACGTACGACCCCTCCCGGTTTCCCCAAGGCTCCTCCTACGAGGAAAACGGGGAGAGAACCCATGGACCACACCAAAGACGATGTCCGGATCCTTAAGAAGATGTCGGTAAACGCCAATACGAAAGAGAAGCCCCCGGATCCCAAGAACAAGGAGAGGGTAGTTGAGCAAATCTTTCTCCAGCCGCTGACTACTCCAAAGGCCGTAAGCTCCAATGAAGAAGAGATGCCGAACTTCGGGCATCACCCGTATCAACCACCGTGAACATCACTTGCGGGCGTCGAGCCAACGACGTTAAACAAGTGCGCTTCATGGGAGGCAACCCATGCTCTAAACTTTTGCCCCGCTTTTTAGTGTTATTTTTTACTTTATTTTATCTATTTTTATAAATAAAATCAGCCGCAAGAACATCCGTTCAGGGACTTAGACAATCTGTTGGTTTTTGCAGGAAACAAAGCCCCAACCGATCGGTTGATAACTCAACCGATCGGTTGGGATGTATCAGATACAAGCCACAACTGTCCCCAAAGGAACCGGTCGGTTGAAAAATGGAGAGACCGTGTGACAGACCGGGTGATCTGGGGAGAATTCTCGGGAAGTTTTTGGGGAATATCAATCGATCGGTTGAGTTAGAGCACGATCGGTTGAGGCGACCGGGTGAGCAACCCTCAATTCTCGGGAAAATGAGTGGAGCGGCCAACCGATCGGTTGACAAGTCAACTGACCGGCTTGCCTGTAGCACTTCTTCGGCAAGAATTTTTGACCTAACCGTCAACCGATCGGGTGACAAGTCACCCGATCGGTTCGACTTAAAACCCTATAAAACCCCCGACCACCCGTTCGCATTCACCCTCGCCCGATCGCCATTTCCACCGTCGTTTCGCCTGCCTCTCCTCCCCAACAGCCCGATTCACTCCCCCACGTCCTCCACTCCTCCAATACTCCCTCTCCCCACCTCCTCCATCAATCTCTCCATCATTTACACTCCCTCTCTCCTTTCATTTCGAGTTTCTGACCTAATTCCCCCCAAACAACGCCCATTTCGAAAATTCTTACTGAAAGAGGTCGCCGCGGCTCCACGCTACTCTCAATGTACATCGTGGGGACATCTACGAGCAAGCTTCGCCATTTCGCTTGGGTACACTCGCTCCTACGCTCATGTTTCTATTTTTGCCCTATAAATTGTGCTTGCTCATTTTGCTTGTGTTAGTGTGCATCCATTGCTTTTTGCACTCATTCATACACGCACACTCACGCATGGCTAAGGATAAAGACAAGGGGAAGGAGATTATGCGGGAGGAGGAACCGTCTCGAAAGAGACAAAAATAAACACGTCCCCCTTCCCGCACACGGGCACTGACACTAGGCCCTCCCCCGCCTGTTATCCCCCCTGTGGACCCAATGTTGGGCCCGCATGGGTATATCTTTAGGAACCAGGAACACAAGGATTTTTATCGTAGGCTCGATGCTTGGGGGCATCTATCAACTAAGTTCCCGCATACACAGACCCTGGTCGATCTCGGTGTCTACACCGAAGTCGAATCTCTTTTCGCTAACTTAGGTTGGTTGGCCTTTCTTAATGCATCTGCCATATCCTACCCAGCACTCACCCTCGAATTTCTCTCTACACTTGTTTGGGAGTCCGGGTCGATCATAAAATTCCGGGTGCATAACAAGAGTGTCACCACAAATCTGAATACCATTAACGATATATTTGGTTTCCCCAATCTTGGGGATGACTCCATCCGACACTACGGGTACACGCCCGAGTTTAACGTCGATCAATTCTGGTTCCGCCTCACACTGCTACATAACTATCCCCGAGGAAGGGCCAAGGCCTCCTCCATCATTCATCCCGTGTTTCGTTTGGCCCACAGGATCATATCATCTGCATTTTTTCCCAGGGACGAGTCCGGCACCGTGACTATCCCTGACCTTTTTATCCTCTGGGCCATGACTTTCCCTTTTGTCCGGGACGATGATGGGATTAGCTTCAGGGCCCCTACCGTCCCCATCCATGGCGGTGATTGGCTTGTTTACAAGCTTCTCGAGATCAGCCGGGCCGGTAAGGGGAAGTTTTGTTGTGGGGGCATCATTACTATCATTTGTTCTTACCCCCAATTTAATATTCCCATCCCCAATAATCTTCCCGCTGTCGCAGGACCCTCACAGCTAGATATTGATGTCCTGCGGCACATTCACATGATTAGACCCCACTCCGATGGCCGCTTCATCTTCAATTATGGCCACCCCCAGCCCCTTACACCATTCTCCCCAACCCCGCTCGCATGACCATAGCTCTTGTGGGAGATTGGACCTTCCCACCCGATCTGAACTTCCTAGCGGGGTTGAACCTTCCTTTCCTTCCCGCGGACGCACACAGACCACCGTCCCCTGCCACCCACTTAGGCGAGCAGGATATCCCTGCGTCTCGGGGAGATATAGGGACTGGCCCGAGTCGTCCTGTTTCTGTTCCGGGGCCCATCACGCCTGAGCACCTCTTAGCGGCCATTTCTGGCCTTGTCTCCTGTGTCGGCATGACCACCGCCGCCGGCACCACTTCCACCTTACCTGGCGGCACCACTTCTGCCTCACGTCAGTCCACATCCTTTGGTCGTCGCCAGGTCTCCGCCCGTCTTGGTCTTGAAAGGGAGGTCGCTGCCCTCCGTGAGCTCGACATGTCCTCTGCCTCCTCGGACCCATCACCGTCCTCTTTTCTCACTCACCCACGCTTCCTCACACTTGAGAGGAACGTGGCCGCCATTCTTCGCCTTCTCACTCACATCCACGGTCCACCTCCACCTTCACCACCTCGACGATCTCCACCTCCACCTTCACCACCTCGATGATCTTCTCCTCCACCCTCCCACACATCCCCACATCCATCACCTCCCTCACCACATTCTTCTCCTCCCTCATCTATTCACATCCTGGTATCCACTTCCCCCCTCCCGACCACTTCCATCGCACCCACGCTACCTCCTCTCTCCTCCTCCATCACTGCATACGTGCGTTGGAGGAAATTGCCGGTGCGCTCCAGATCTCTCCCACCACCACCCACTACCGTCACCACCACATCTTCTTCCCCCATTTCTATTCCTCTCACCACCGCCTTGATCGCCGTCATACCACCACCACCCACCTCCACCGACACTCCTTCCATCGTTCACACCACCGCTGCCCCTATTCCTCCACCTCATTCCCCACTTCTCCGCACACCCCCAGCCTCCCCCGACCACCCAGCCACACCCTCTTCCGAGGAGGACGAGGACTCACCTTCTCCTGCTTTCTGATTTCTCCTTGTTTGTTTTTGAATCCCCCTTGCATATTTCTGCATTTCACGATCACATTTTATTTGCTAGCACTGTCATGTCTAGCTTGGGGGACGTCTATTTTGGTGTGTTGTCGTGTTTTGTTGTTTTTCTCATTTTTGTGTGTGTGCTTGTTTTTCCCCTTTTGAGTGTCGTGTCGTGTGGTTTTATTTCTATTTTCGTGTCGTTTGATTTTGATTTTGATCTTTCTTTATTCTCAGTTTCATCTCTGTGTTTTCCTCGTTTTCATTTCTTTTTGTGTCGGTGCGTATCCCCCCATCTTCATTGCCCTCCCGTACTCACTCATATTGCATTGAGGGCAATGCAAGCTTCAGCTTGGGGGAGCCGCACTGTGTGCGTCATTTGAGTCCTTCTTTTTCGTTTTTGTGTCGTTTTCATCGTGTTTTTTTATTTTTTATTTTTTTTTCTCTTCTCTTCTTTTTATCTCTTTCTCCTAGAGATGAACCCTATGATGAATCGCCACAAAATCACACACACCTAGCATGACATCGATAATCACGCTCACTGACCCTAGGATTTCGAGTTCTCTTGCATTTCACGCATCGTGGGTCCACTTAGCTTTTTGTGAGTCGTGCGTCGTGCCTAGCTATTTGGTGTGCTTCTACTTTGTGACTTTACTTTATATACCTGTCCAGGAATGACCCCTAGATTATCATGCTTCGATTTGAATACGCGGTATTTATTTTCTCTGTCTGCTTCTGCATGCTATATATATATATATATATATATATATATATATATATATATATATATATATATATATATATATATATATATATATATATCGTGTACTTCATTTCGCATGTGTCGGGATTCCACAATTAAGGACTAGGATAACCCATTCAGCCTATGCTCTATTAAGCGAGAATAGTTTCCTTTGCCCAAGTGTTTAGATTTCGACTTCTTTTTTGTTTTACTTGGTGCAAATCCCCTCGTCGTGTACCGTTCTCCCACTTGGGAGAGTACACCTGTGTATATCCAAAAACCCAAAAATCCAAAAAAAAAAGAGAAAAGAAAAGAAAAACCCAAAAAGAAAAGAAAAGAAAAATTTTGTATAGCCAAAAAGCCAAAAAAATACAAATACCCAAAACCCAAAAAAATTTTCAAGTGTGAATATTTTTCCTATCTACCGAGAATAAAGGGAAGGCGAGAATTTGCACCGAGTGTTCTACTCCACATCATCTCAACCCCCATCGTTTTCGAAAACACTTGGCTTAGGAACTTTTTAGCTAGTATCTAGGCTATAGTGGCGTGATTTCCTTAACCCTAGTTGTGGAATCCCCGATGCATGATACGCTTCTATTCTTATGCTCTTCTCGTGCATGCTTGAACTAATATTCACCGCAATTTCAAATTCGAATCGGTATTTGGGTCATTTCCTGGATTTGCGTATATGAGCTCATAGCACATTGTAGAAAGCGACACCATTTGCTAGCACACGACCCGCACTCACTCGCGCTTCACCGCGTTGGCCCACGACATTTATTTGGACTCGTTTTCCTAGGTTTAGTGATGTGATTTGATGTTTGCTTGCTTGGTGTGTCGTTTTTGATTTTGTTGGCTCTGACGGACGATCTAGGATGTAGAGTTTTCTTTTTCTCTCTTTCTCTCTATTTTTCTCCTCCGAGCTCCTACTCTCACTCGTCTTCCTCGAGGACGAGGAAGAGTTCAGCTTGGGGGATTTTGACGTGCGTTTATATTTCATATATTCACGCACGTTTTCTTTTGTGTTTCTCCGTATTTTCCGCCGTCTTTTATTCGTTTTCTCGTATTTTCTCGTTTTCTTTCACTTTTCTTTGTTTCTCCATGTTTGCAGGAGATTACCCGCGTAGGGGACGTTTAACAACGATATCTCAAGTCCCCGGAGCAACGGGAGGAGTCACGCGTGATCCAGGGGGTCAAACGACGAAGATTACATATTTCAGCCCCTCACCCGGTCAGTTGGTCATCTCCAACCGATAGGGCGATGCACGCGTGCACCACCCGGTCTCAGCCGGAGCTCAAGTGGAAGTCGCACGACCGGTTCACAGGCCGGTTAAACTGGGGCCGATTCTCTGTCTTTTTGAGCCAAATTCCAACCGATCGGGTGACTCTCACCCGATCGGTTCATCTGTAGCTGATGCTGAGGAGTCGAGACACGGGCACCCAACCGATCCCTTCACCCGATGGCACCAAGATCCAACCGGTCACTCCAAGAACTCACCCGACCGGTTCATATGACCGGGTGAAAGTTCGTCGTTTTCTGTTTTTTATCTGTAACGGATCACCCGATCGGTTGACTTGTCAACCGATCGGGTGATACAAGATCCTATAAATAGAACCCCAAGGGTTCCAGAAATGGGGAGCTGTTAGTTTTTACTGTTTTCTCCTATTGTGACGGCTGTAATTACTTTTCTATTGTAAGTTTTCGGATCTTTCTTAAACTTTAGTATTATCTTAATTTCTCTACTACCTTCGCATTCCAATCGTCTGATTATGATTTCAATGGTTCATTTTCGTTTAGATCGCTTTTTAATGAATATTTGTGAGTAGTTCCCAAATCTGGGATTTTGGCGGAAACCCCTTCGGGGGCTCTTCCCGATGCATCCATAGGGTCAGGAAATCGATAGGGATTAGGAATCTAACTGTTACGCGAGGTGTTTCATTGTCATCGGCGGGAAAAAGACCGCCTTTGACCGTTGGGCCAAGGGGGAATAAACTTGGTGGTTGACTCCCTAGCCATAGCTCACGCCCTTAGCGTAAACGCCGAATCCTAGCGCGCGGGAGCGACAGGATGAGACGTTGGGAGTTATCGTTGTGAGCTTAGTGCTTCCGGAATCGATCAGTGTTAATGGACACGGGAGTGCCCACTAATCGAATCCGGGAAGTCCGGTGTATCATCCTGGGCACCGACCGGAATATCGGGCCCATGGGATACCGGTACCACTTTCAGAGGCAACGTCTCACCATTAGACCCTAATTCCGATCGCCATCCTACCCATAGGCCGCATCGGCGAGAGTCGCTCGTTGGAGTGAAAACCAAAGTCCAGGGTTTATTTTCTTATTGTTCATACCTTGCATTTCTTTCCGTGACAACCCATCAACCGATTCGGGCTAGCTCGTCCACGGGGTGATTTCGGTCCTCCTTGACACAAGCACATCCTGGCCTCCCTGTGTTCGACCCCCAAGCCACACTACAACAACGTGCGCTTGCGGTTACAAATATCTAAACCCCCACGCGGGTCCCCCGGCCATTTGCGGCTAGCAAGCCGGGGCACACGTCAATAGACGTCCCCCAAGCTAGACATGACAGTGCTAGCAAATAAAATGTGATCGTGAAATGCAGAAATATGCAAGGGGGAGTCAAAAAACAAAAAGGTGCAATCAAAATAAAAAATAAAAAAGGAAGTGATGCGACACGTGAATCGGTCCCCCCTTGACAGAGAAAAAGCAGGGCCCCGAAAAGAAAGATGGGCACAAATACGGGGGGTGGGCAAAAGCGGGAAAGAAAAATCAAGCAGGGGCACCACCCTCTGGGGGTGGTGATGGGGGCCTGCGCTGGGGTCCAGGAGTCGTGGGGGGTGGCATGTGGAGCTCGGAGACATCAGGTGGGTCTTCACGGATGTGGCGAATGAAGCTTTGAAGAAAGGGGAGGTCTCGGTCGACGGACTCCTCGGTTATCCGACCACCCTGTCCAGCTAGGAGGATCATGGCCGTGAATCGGTCGGCTTGGTCGTCGGCTTGAAATTGAGCGGGGGTAGATGGGTTGGAGGTGGTGGGTTGAGTGGGGGGCTGTGTGCGACGAGTACGACGGGTGGGCCTAGGGTTCGAAGAGCTGGTGTCGGTGGGCTTAACACGGCGGGGAGGCATTGTGCGAGTGTCGTGTGTGTGCGTGAGTATGTAAAAATACAATGAATAAACACAAACACGACCAACGAGCAAATGGAGTATTTTAGGGCAAAATTAAAATTGAGTTACGGAGCGAGTTTACCCAAATGGGATAAAGATCGTTGCTCGTAGACGCCCCGATGCTACTCGATAGGAGCACGCTGTGAAGCCGCGGCGATTTCTTCAGCAAGTTTCGAAATTGGGGAAAACGGGTGAAGGTTAGGGTTTTGTGTGTGGGTGGAATCGAGGATAATGGAGAGAAATCGATGGTGGGATGGATAGGGAGATGGGGGGCCGATCGAGGTTAATTTTAGGGAAGAAAGAGGTCAGTCGCAAGAGGAGGAGGCGAAACGTCGGTTCTGGATTCAAAAATGGCGAGTGCGGAATGAACGGGTGGTCGGGGGTATTTATAGGGTTTTAAGTCGAACCGATCGGGTGACTTGTCACCCGATCGGTTGACTGTTAGGTCGATATATTCTTGCCGAAGAAGTGCTACAGGCGAACCGGTCGGTTGACTTGTCAACCGATCGGTTGGCCGCTCCACTCATTTTCCCAAGAATTGAGGGTTGCTCACCTGGTCGCCTCAACCGATCGCACTCAAACTCAACCGATCGGTTGGTGTTTCCCAAAAATTTCCCGAGAATTCTCCCCAGATCACCCGGTCTGTCACCCGGTCTCTCCATTCTTCAACCGATCGGTTCATTTGGGGACAGTTGCGGCTTGTATCTGATACTTCCCAACCGATCGGTTGAGTTATCAACCGATCGTTTGGGGCTTTGTTTCCAGCAAAAACCAACAGATTTGTCTAAGTCCCTTAACGAATGTTCTCGTGGCTGATTTTATTTATAAAAATAGATAAAATAGAGTCAAAAATAACACTAAAAAGTGGGGCAAAAGTTTAGAGCATGGGTTGCCTCCCATGAAGCGCACTTGTTTAACGTCGTTAGCTCGACGCCCGCAAGTGATGTTCACGGTGGTTGATACGGGTGATGCCCGAAGTTTCGGCATCTCTTCTTCATTGGAGCTTACGGCCTTTGGAGTAGTCAGCGGCTGGAGAAAGATTTGCTCGACTACCCTCTCCTTGTTCTTGGGATCCGGGGGTTTCTCATTCGTATTGGCGTTTACCGCCATCTTCTTAAGGATCCGGACCTCGTCTTTGGTGAGGTCCATGGGTTCTTTCCCCGTTTTCCTCGTAGGAGGAGCCTTGGGGAACCCGGGAGGGGTCGTACGTGCTGCACTCGCTTTCCCAGCAGCATCATTGTTCTTGGGGCCGTATTGGTCTTCTGAATGCCCCAAGTCATTGGGGGGTTTCTTAAGAGAATCTCCCAGGAGCTCTCTTCAGCAGCTTTATCTTCTTCCACCTCCAGCAAATTACACCGAGGGTCATCTGGGGGATCGGGGTACTTCATGGACAACCCCAGATCAAATTCAACCTTTTCTCCGCTGACGTTTAGCGAAAGTTTTCCATTCTTCACATCAATCAAAACGCCAGCAGTGGCCATGAAAGGCCGTCCCAGGATGATGGGAGTGTGTGCGTCTTCAGGCATGTCCATGACAACGAAGTCCACTGGCACATGCACCCCTTTTACATTAACGGGGAGGTCATCCACAATCCCCACCGGATATTTGACCGACCGGTCAGCAAGTTGTAGGGTCATACCGGTGGGCTCCAAATCACCCATTCCTATCCTTTTATACATCGACAAGGGCATCAAACTTACACTCGCTCCGAGATCGACGAGTGCACGATGAATCTTTACTGCCCAGATCGTGCATGGAATAGAGAAGCTCCCCGGGTCTTTAAGTTTCGGCGAATTTGCCCTCTGGATGAGAGCGCTACACTCCGCCGTCAACACTACTTTCTCCTTTCTAGACCCTCTCGTCACCAAATCCTTCAGGAATTTCGCATAAGAGGGGATTGTTTCGATTGCTTCCAGGAAGGGGATTTGCAAGCTCAGATCCTTGACCATGGCGAAGAACTTGCCATATTTCTCGTCGATTTTGGCCTGAGCTAACCGTTGTGGAAAAGGCACAACGGGTTTGAACACTTTCGGGCTCCCTTCCTCGTTCTTCTTCTTCTCTTCTTCAGAGACTCCCTCCGGAGTCATAGGATTTGATGACGAAGCACCGGAGTCGTTTGATTTTTCGATCGGTCGCTCGATGACCAACGGTGCTTCCGGTCTGTTAGGGGGCACTCTAGTAGGGATTTGTGTCCCGCTTCTCAGAACGATAGCGGACACATTTGCGTGCTCGTGCACGAGTGCCGACGTTTGGGTTGCTCCCCTCGGGTTCACCTCAGGTTGTGGCGGCATTTGGTTTTGTGACCTTGAAAGGTTCGCCACTTGTAACCCCAGCTGGGTGACTTGGTCCGTGAGGGCCCGTTGACCCATTTCCAGCTTTTGATTGATCTTCTCCTGGTTGGTTATATATTGAGTCAAGAGAGACTCAGCCGGAGAGACGGCCCTCTGTTGGCCATACTGCTGCTGCTGCTGGATTGGCTGCTGATTCCTGGGGGTGAAAAATTGTTGCTGAGGTTGCTGCTGATATTGTTGCTGCTGAATCTGACTCTGTTGTGGCCTAGTCGGCTGATATGTTTGTTACTGCGGCTGCTGAGGCGGCGAGGGCTGGAATGGTGGCCGGTAACCAAAGTTAGGGTGGTTCCGGTTGTTTGGAGAGTATGCCGGGTTAGAATTGGTTCTTGGTGGATACGGCGCATTTCCCATAGGGTTGTAAAATAGTGTGCTCGCCTGATCCAACGGTGGTGAGACGTCACCACCGTCGAATTCCACAAAGAATTCGGATTCTATCGCTGAAATCTGTTGTGTAACGGCCCCACCGGCTCCTACCATTAGTTCCGAGATCTGGGTCGAAAGCAAGTTGAACTTGCTTGAAAGTTTGTTTACGTCCTCGACTCTGTGTATACCCCCAGACCTGGGTGTGGCTCTCTCGTCACACCACCGCTCATTGTTGGATGCCATATTTTCCAGAATATGTCCGGTATCTTCCTCGCTCCTTGACATGAAGGAACCCCCAGCCGCAGCGTCCATAGAAGATTTCAGGTCATCCCTCAGCCCATTAAAGAACAGATTAATAATCTGCCATTTCGGAAGCTCATGGTGAGGGCATCTTCTCTGCTTCTCCTTGTATCTCGTCCAAGCTTCGTGCAAGGACTCGTGGCTGGCCTGGGAGAAGGAGGAGATCTCACTCCTCAACTTCATGGTCTTCCCCAAAGGAAAGAACTTCGTCAGAAAAGCGTTGGAGAGCTTCTCCCAGGTATTGAAAGTGTTGGGGTCCTTCACCCTAAGCCATTGCTTGGCTTTGTCTCGCAACGAGAAGGGGAACATCTTCAGACGGATCGCCTCAGTCGTGACACCATTAATCCCGAAGGTGTCACATTTCTCCAAGAAGGAGTCTAGATGCTCGATCGGGCTCTCCATGGGTGCACCCGAAAACTGATCCTGTTGGATCCATGTCACCAAATACGGCTTTAGCTCAAAGCTTTGGGCGGTAATAGCTGGAGGACGGATGGCGGAAGTGGACTCGATAGATGGCATTGAGTACTCCAGCAGGGACTTGCGAGGCGGGGTGTTCTCGTCCATGGATTCGGGGTCCTCTCTTCTTCGATTCTCAGCGGCCAAGCACCTAAGGGTGGCGTTAATCTCTGGATCAACGGGGATCAAGTCGTCGAGACTTCTTGAACTCCTGCGCATGAAAAACAACAAACACCAGTGAAGCGACAAGTGGGAAAGAAACAGATAAGATAAGAAATAAAAAAAAGAAAATAAAAAGGAAAAAGGAGAATGCGAAAATTATCGCGAGGTAGGGATAAGAGCTAGATACTAGGGTTCAAGAGATCCTAAAATAACAAGCACGTTGCCTCCCCGGCAACGGTGCCATAAACTTGACGTGTGCCCCGGCTTGCTAGCCGCAAATGGCCGGGGGACCCGCGTGGGGGTTTAGATATTTGTAACCGCAATCGCACGATGTTGTAGTGTGGCTTGGGGGTCAAACACAAGGAGGCTAGGATGTGCTTGTGTCAAGGAGGACCGAAATCACCCCGTGGGCGAGCTAGCCCGAATCGGTTGATGGGTTGTCACGGAAAGGAATGCAAGGTATGAACAATAAGAAAATAAACCCGGGACTTTGGTTTCCACTCCAACGAGCGACTCTCGCCGATGCGGCCTGCGGGTAGGATGGCGATCGGAATTTGGGTCTAATGGTGAGACGTTGCCTCTGAAAGTGGTACCGGCATCCCATGGGCCCGATATTCCGATCGGTGCCCAGGATGATACACAGGACTTCCCGGATTCGATCAGTGGGCACTCCCGTGTCCATTAACACTGATCGATTCCGGGAGCACTAACCTCGCAAAGATAACTCCCAACGTCTCATCCTGCCGCTCCCGCGCGCTAGGATTCGGCGTCTACGCTAAGGGCGTGAGCTATGGCTAGGGAGTCAACCGCCAAGTTTATTCCCCCTTGGCCCGACGGTCAAAGGCGGTCTTTTTCCCACCGATGACAATGAAACACCCCAGGTAACCGTTAGATTCCTAATCCCTATCGATTTCCTAACCCTATGGATGCATCGGGAAGAGCCCCCGAAGGGGTTTCCGCCAAAATCCCAGATTTGGGAACTACTCACAAATATTCATTAAAAAGCGATCTAAACGAAAATGAACCGTTGAAATCATAATCAGATGATTGGAATGCGAAGGTAGTAGAGCAATTAAGATAATACTAAAGTTTAAGAAAGATTCGAAAACTTACAATAGAAAAGTAATTACAGCCGTCACAATAGGAGAAAACAGTAAAAACTAACAGCTCCCCGTTTCTGGAACCCTAGGGGTTCTATTTATAGGATCTCGTATCACCCGATCGGTTGACATGTCAACCGATCGGGTGATCCGTTACAGATAAAAAACAGAAAACGGCGAACTTTCACCCGGTCATATGAACCGGTCGGGTGAGTTCTTGGAGTGACCGGTTGGATCTTGGCGCCATCGGGTGAAGGGATCGGTTGGGTGCACGTGTCTCGACTCCTCAGCATCAGCTACAGATGAACCGATCGGGTGAGAGTCACCCGATCGGTTGGAATTTGGCTCGAAAAGACAGAGAATCGGCCCCAGTTGAACCGGCCTGTGAACCGGTCGGGTGACTTCCACTTGAGCTCTGGCTGAGACCGGGTGGTGCACGCGTGCATCACCCGATCGGTTGGAGATGACCAACCGACCGAGTGAGGGGCTGAAAGATGTAATCTTCGTTGTTTGTGTAGGATCCTGTCAAAACAGAGTTAGGATCGATAAATGAAGTTGAGACTTACGCTTGCGTATGCGGCACGGTAGTCACAGAACTTCGCCTTCGGATTCGCCACGACGGATCGAGTCTTCTCACGAACGGAGTAAGGCTACTAAATCCACAATCTAAATCTCTACTTTTAGATTAAGAACTTGGATAAAGGGAGAGGAAGGATTTCGGCAAAGCTTCGCTAGAATGAAAATGCATGCAAGAATGCCATGCAAAAAGTGTAACAAAATGGCTAATCCTTGGGTCTTATTTATAGCCCCCAAGGTAGATATTTTAGGAGTAATTGTTCCTTTGGAACAATTTAACTAAGGTGTACCATCGTACATGGTACATTATAAGCTTAAGTTGTACCATATGCATGGTACAACATAAGCTTAAGATATTACCCCTTTATTAGCCATATGTCGCATGCACTTATGCACATATAATGCGACTTTCCCATTAATCTAGAGATCCTCTCCGCAAGGGAACAGATTCCCTTCGCACACGACTTCGTGTACGCGACGTTCGAGGTCCGTATTCCCTCGTACATCCCCCACAAGGGTGTATAAACGTCTTCCATATCCAACATCTCCCACTCACACTTGAGGGGATTGTAAGAGAACGTCTTTCTCTTAGTTCTTTCATCTATCATACCGAGAAATAGACCGTGTGACCGTCATGCGCGTAGAGTCTGTTGTTGTGCACTTGTTAGAGATACACAACGACCTCGAAGGTGCAAAGTTGAGTAGTTCAATGCATGCTTTACCCTAGATTATTTCTTCACATTTCTTATACTTTATATTCAACAATTGAATCCCATCTGGATTACAATTGGCTGGCCAGCTTTGAATCATTAAAGTCCAAATGCGAATATGAAATCAATCTTCCTCTTCTTGCGAACCTTCTGATCTTGACTTGATTCGCTTTTCTAACGTGCCCCGCCGAGCCGAATTATCATAGCCCATTAGCAACACGCTAAGATAGCGATCATCTCGTCAAATCTAAAGGAACCAATTGGAGTCCTTGAGGGTAAGAGTTAAGACCCATATGGCCTTTGAGTCTCACATAATAGCAAACACTATTGCTACTAACTCAGTGGTCGAAATGCATACGTGGTATGAACACGTATTACAACATCACTCCTTTCCCAGGGAGAGTATGTCTTAATGATGTTGTACGGATGAAAGATCAGACACCACAGTGCCTATCTTTTGAGTCCCCTTACTACCCATGAAATATTCCCGGACTCTCATCCTGCATAAGACAGATAGGATTTAAAAAATCCTATGAGATCTCTTTTAAATATCCTTGTGATGCAGATCTCAAATCTTTTGTAAGCATCCATATGATGCAGATCTTTCATTCGACTATCTTGTTTAAGTCACGACTCTAAATCATTTGTCTAATGATTTTGACTTTAAACTAGTCTCATCTCTATCTTATCCATCTGATAAGATAAGGCGGTTGCTCATGTGAGAGGGCCAACCTTAATCTGTCCGACATACACACAATAAAATAGCTGAGACTTAAACACAAATGTACAAAATCATTTGTAAGAAACTTGTATGCAATATATAAAAGAACTTCTTCCTTTTATTAAACTTTGATCTTCTATAGACATGGGAAATATTACATGATACAGCTCAGCACCTACGCATTCCCATAGATGATAAGTGTTTGTAGAACACATCTCTGGGGATCACCTTAGTAAGGGGATCCGCTATCATCTCATGCGTGGATATGTATCCTATGTCTACTTCCTTCCGTTTGTCATAGTCCTTCGCAAACTTGAATTGAATATCAATGTGTTTGGTCTTACAATGAAATTTAGGATCTTTGACATAGGCAATCGAGGCTTGACTATCACTGTATATAGGAACAGTGCTCGAGTCAGTGGCATTCGTCAGCCTGTCTAAAAATTTCCTAAGCCAAACAGCTTCTTGGACCGCCATGCTGAATGCTACGAATTCAGCTTCCATGGTTGATAGGGCGATGCAAGTTTGCTTCTTGCTTCTCCAGGATATTGCACCATTCCCGAGCAAGAAAACAAGGCCTAAGGTAGATCTTCGCTCGTCGAGATCACCTGCCCAATCAGCATTGGTATAGCCTTCGAGTCTCAAGGTATTGCCTTGATAGCACAACGCATAGTCCGCAGTCCCTTTGAGGTACCTTAATATCCTCTTTACCGCTTTCCAGTGTGCCTGTCCTGGGTTGGATTGGTAACGGCTTACCATACCAACAGCATAGCAAATGTCCGGTCTGGTACACATCATGGCGTACATCAGACTCCCGACAGCACTGGAGTATGGAACCTTTTCCATAGCTTTCTTTTCTTTTGGATCTTTGGGACACATCTCCAAACATAGACCCTCTCCTTTGCTTATTGGAGTATCAATTGGCTTGCAGTCCTGCATATTAAACCGTTCTAAAACTTTCTTTATATATGTCTCTTGAGAGAGAGAGAGAAGTTTCTTGGAACGATTCCTTGAGATCTTAACCCCAAGGATATATGCAGCTTCACCCATGTCTTTCATTTCAAAGACGGATGAAAGCCAAGCTTTGATATCCATGATAAGACGCTTATCATTTCCGGCTATAAGTATGTCATCTACATAAAGAGACATAATTACATACTTGTTCTTAATCCTCTTAATGTATACGCAGTTGTCTTCGTCGAGCATGGAGAAACCATACGACAAAACGACTTCTTGAAAGCGCATATACCACTGCCTTGAGGATTGTTTAAGACCATATATAGATTTACGAAGTTTACAAACCTTATGTTTGTTTTCTTCTTGTACAAACCCGTTTGGTTGTTCCATGTAAATCTCCTCATCTAGTTCTCCGTTAAGAAAAGTAGTCTTTACATCCATCTGATGTAACTCGAGGTCCAAACAAGCCACCATTGCCTGAATTAGGCGAATGGAGGTAAAATGCACGACAGGAGAGAAAGTCTCTTCGTAGTCTATTCCTTCCTGTTGCGTGAAACCTTTTGCAACAAGGCGAGCTTTATATTTCTCGATGGAGCCATCAGCCTTATGCTTGATTTTGAGAACCCACTTGTTCCCAATGGCTCTACGTCCCTTAGGTAAATCAACCAAGTCCCAGACTTGGTTTGTTTTCATGGATTGAAGTTCTTCTTCCATAGCCGCTATCCATTTATCTTTAGCAGGGCATGTGACGGCCTGTTTGAAATTTGCAGGTTCGTCATCATCTTGTAGTAATGTCATGAATGTTTGAGGAAATTCATCCTCAAATCTCAGAGGTGTTAGCCTCGTTTGATTACTACGTCTTGCTTGAGTTTGATCACTCCCACTTGGAATGACATCACTCCCACTTGGAATAACATCACTCCCACTCGGAATAGGATTGGTACCGTTCGTATCATCCATTGGTGAAGTTTGAAATGTATTTTCTTCTTCACCAAGGATTCTCCCACTCGAACGTTCCGATCCTTCTTGATCCCAAGTCTCAAACAAGGATAATTCTTGACTTATCTCACCCTGTCTTGGAAACTCGCTTTCCAAGAAGACAACATCCCTCGATTTAAATTCTATTAGACCCCCATTGTCCTCTTGACCGACGAAAACATATACTTTGGAGTTTTCAGCTTATCGGATGAAGATACACTTCCTCCCACGTGGCCCAAGTTTGTCATATTTGTGAGAGGATAAATGTGCGTAAGAGGCACAACCCCAAGGTTTTAGAATGCTTAAGTCTGGAGTTCTATTGTTCCACAACTCATAAGGAGTAGAACTTACCGACTTCGAGGGTACACAGTTTAAGATGAATGCTGTCGTCAATAATGCATCACCCCAAAAGGTGATGGGCAAATTTGCCTGAGACATCATTGATCGGACCATTTCCATCAATGTCCTATTTCTTCTTTCCGCAACACCGTTTTGTTGCGGAGTATAAGGCATAGTTATTTGATGAAGTATGCCTTTTTCATCACAGAGTTCCTTAAAACTCGTTGATTGATATTCTCCACCCCGATCGGTTCGCAAGACCTTTATCTTGCGATCTACTTGATTTTCCACTAAACTCATATAGTTTTTGAAGCAAGATAAAGCTTCATGTTTGTGGGAAATCAAATAAATGTGACCGAAACGGGTGAAGTCATCAATAAAAGTGATGAAATAGGACTTCCCGCGTCTTGTCTTAACATTCATTGGACCGCAAATGTCCGAATGGATAAGCTATAATGGAACTTCGGCCCTTGTGCCAGTTCCAAACGGCTTGCGACAAGTTTTCCCTACAAGACAATGTTCGCAAGTTGACATTTCAACTTTTGAAACATTAGATAGCAAGCCACTTTTGGCAAGTCTATCCATTCTAGTTGGTCCAATGTGACCAAGTCTTGCATGCCAACAAATGATCTCAGATTCAGAATTAGAAGCATTTGTCAAATGGAAACTTTCATTAATAGAAGAAGAATCATCACACATAGTGTTTAAAACAATCAATCCATTACAAACATTACCCGACCCAATTAAAGAACTATTACAAACAAGGTCAACTTTTTGTTCATAGAACCTCCATACATAACTTAAAGACATTAACATGACCACGGATACGATATTCCTTCTAATATCTGGAGCAAAGAGGACGTCGTGCAATAATAGAGTCCGGCCGTTGTCGAGAACTAGCTTGCATGTTCCGACGCCCTTGACTTCAACATGAGTGTTGTTGCCGACGTATATCCACTTTGTTCCTTGAGTTATCCTTCGATACTCTACGAAGAACCTTCCGTCCTTCGCTACGTGGTCTGTGGCCCCTGAATCAATCAACCAAAAATAGTTAGATTCAGCAAGAAACATGGAACTAGAAACACATATGTAACTAGCCCTACAAGTTACCTTATCACTTCCATCCGTACATGTACGGGCGAAGTGACCGTACTTGTTGCACTTAAAGCACTTGATCTTCTTCAAGTTTTTCTTCTTTGAGTGCACATTCTTTTGCCACCTTTTGTTCTTAGTCTTCTTTGAGGTTTTCGGTTCTTGCTTTCGTTCGTTCACAAACCTTAAGCGTTTATTCTTCCTCTTATTTCCTCCATGTGAGGAACTAGCGGCCATGTGCACTTCTGCACTAGGTTTTGCGGCTTGAATCCGCTCTTCCTCGAGTTCGAGGTGTTTGGATACATCGCTTAAAGTTTTAATGCACTCATTATGAGTGAGGTGCATTTTCATGTTATCCCAGCTATCTGGGAGTGAACGAATGACTGCTTGGATCTGTTATTCGTCAGACAGCGTAAGGCCCGCATCATTCAATTCAGCTATGAGATTCGCCATGTGGCGGAGATGCTTTTTCATAGAATGATCTCGCCGCATCTTGTACGAATCAAATTGAATATTTAAGGAGCGGAGTTTGGTAACCGAAGTTCCACCAAACTTTACTTCTAGCTCAGACCATATGTCTTTGGCTAGGTTGAATTCACGAAATATACGCATTATGTCATTGTCCATTGCGGACAGTAACGTAATACGGACGTGGGCGGAGGTTTGACCGGGGCGAACCCGTATGGCTCCGATACCAATGTAGGATCCTGTCAAAACAGAGTTAGGATCGATAAATGAAGTTGAGACTTACGCTTGCGTATGCGGCACGGTAGTCACAGAACTTCGCCTTCGGATTCGCCACGACGGATCGAGTCTTCTCACGAATGGAGTAAGGCTACTAAATCCACAATCTAAATCTCTACTTTTAGATTAAGAACTTGGATAAAGGGAGAGGAAGGATTTCGGCAGAGCTTCGCTAGAATGAAAATGCATGCAAGAATGCCATGCAAAAAGTGTAACAAAATGGCTAACCCTTGGGTCTTATTTATAGCCTCCAAGGTAGTTATTTTAGGAGTAATTGTTCCTTTGGAACAATTTAACTAAGGTGTACCATCGTACATGGCACATTATAAGCTTAAGTTGTACCATATGCATGGTACAACATAAGCTTAAGATATTACCCCTTTATTAGCCATATGTCGCATGCACTTATGCACATATAATGCGACTTTCCCATTAATCTAGAGATCCTCTCCGCAAGGGAACAGATTCCCTGCGCACATGACTTCGTGTACGCGACGTTCGAGGTCCGTATTCCCTCATACATCCCCCACAAGGGTGTATAAACGTCTTCCATATCCAACAGTTTGACCCCCTGGATCACGCGTGACTCCTCCCGTTGCTCCGGGGACTTGAGATATCGTCGTTAAACGTCCCCTACGCGGGCAATCTCCTGCAAACATGGAGAAACAAAGAAAAGTGAAAGAAAACGAGAAAATACGAGAAAACAAATAAAAGACGGCGGAAAATACGGAGAAACACAAAAGAAAACGTGCGTGAATATATGAAATATAAACGCACGTCATCTACGATGTGCAATAAAGCTCCATATACACATACCCCAAGAAAGACCCAAATATCGATTCAATTTGAAATTGCGGTGAATATTAGCTCAAGCATGCATGAGAAGAGTATAAGAATAGAAGCGTATCATGCATCGGGGACTCCACAGCTAGGGACTAGGAAATCACCACACTATAGCCTAGGTAATCGCTAGAAGGTCCCTATGCCAAGTGTTTTCGAAAACGATGGAGGTTGAGAAGATGTGGAGTAGAACACTCGGTGCAAATTCTCGCCTTCCCCTTATTCACGGCAAGTAGGAAAATATTCACACTGAAATTTTTTTTTGGGTTTTGGGTATTTGTATTTTTTTTTCTTTTCTTTTCATTTCTCATCTTTTGGGTTTTTTCTTTTCTTTTCTCCCTTTTTTTTTTGGATTTTTGGGAATTGGGATATTTACATGTGGACTCTCCCAAGTAGGAGAACGGTACACGACGAGGGGATTTGCACCAAGTAAAATAAAAAATGAAATCGGATTCTAAACACTTGGACAAAGGAGATATTTCTCGCTAATCAGAGCATAGGCTAAATGGGTTATCCTAGTCCTTGTTTGTGGAATCCCGACACATGCGAATTGAAATATACGATATAAATATAGCATGCATATAGAAGCAGATAGTAGAAGCAAATACCGCATATTCAAATCGAAGCATGATAATCTAGGGGTCAACCAAGGATAGGTATATAAAACATAATCACAAGGTAGAAGCACACCAAACAGCTAGGCACGACGCACGACTCACAAAAATCTAAGTGGACCCGCGATGCATGAAATGCAAGAGGACTCGATATCCTAGGGTTAGTGAATGTGATTATCGAAGCTGTGCAAGGCGCGCGTGTGATTTTCGTGGCAATTCATCATAGGGTTCATCTCTAGGAGAAAGAGATAAAGAGAAGAAAAGAAAAAGAAAAAGAAAACACAGAGAAAAACGACTCAAATAACGGAGAAAAAGGGACAAAAGACGCACGAAGTGCGACTCCCCCAAGCTGAAACTTGCATTTTCCTCAATGCAATAGTAGTGAATACGAGAGGGCAATGAAAATGGGGGGGAGTTACGCACCGACACAAAAAATGAAAAACACGAAAAACACATGAGCGAAACTAAAAACTAAACTAAGAAAAAGAAACACTCAAATAAACGGTATAAAACACGACAAAAGAACACCTAGACACAGACACACAACAACGACACACGAAAACATGCACACAAATCGATTTCCCCCAAGCTGAACATGACAATGCCAGCGAAACGATATGATCAATGTGATGCAGAAATATGCAAGGGGAAGATCGGAAAAGAAAAGAAAGAAATCAAAATGCAGGAGAGATGGTGTGCTCGTTCTCTTCGGAAGAGGATGTGGGGTGAAATGATAGAAGGGCACGACATGAAGGGTTATTAAGATGTAAAAGCAAATCCTAGATACGCTCCCCTCGCTAATGAGAGGAGACGAGATTATACAAATCTAAACTAGAAAGCGGTAAATTTTTACACTACTGGATTAGGATACACCTGAGCATAGGTGGATCCAAGATCTGGAGCGGGGCAGGTAGCTGCTCTAACTGCTCCTTCTGTGGCTCCGCCAGAAGTGCTGTGCCACGTGTGCCAATGGACCCAAGCAATGCACCTCCAAGCATCCCTCGTAGGTGTCCACCTGTGACCTGCAAAGGACGAGGTGCATTAGTCCATGGCAAGAAATTATTTCCCGAAATAAATGTATCCCAGAGATAATCGTCAACATAAGATGGGAGAATAGTAAACGGGTGACGAATACTCCCTGAGAATGGGTCGCTATCCTCTGTACTAGTGACGACCAAATCCTCGCTCTCCATGAGAAGTGGCTCTCCAGGTGGTGACACATCGCAGCATACCTCAAGGGAAGTAGATCATGTATCCTGCGAGAGATATGGTGTGTCAAATATATATGAGTCTAAAGAAATAGGACGTGAAAAGCGAGACTCAAATGTGGAGTGAGAGTGAGTATGAAAATCTCCCTGAATAGGGGCAATATGCTCAAGTAGATGCTCAGCCGCGGAAGAAGTGGAGCGTGACGGTAGAGGTAGATGTGGCTCGGGCTCCATGAAGTGGATGATCATATCCAAGCCCTCATGCACATCCTCCTCGACGATATGCTCATGCTCCTCCATCTGCCCGATGTCCTGAATGACATCCTCATGGTTGACCACCGACCAAGGAGGAAGCTGTGACAGAGATGGCTCTGGAGGTGGATGTGGAGCGGACCCCTCGTATGTGGTCGGGGTGTCCTCGTCCTCACGCACATCCTCCTCACCGGTATGCATAATCTCTGTAAACTCCTCAGTGCTCTCATAGGACTCATGTGGGGTATCCAAATCAAGACAAGAAATCTCTCCCACAGATCCTAGATAAATCTCCCCATCCTCACTATCATCATCAAAAAATGCTTCGTCATCCAAGTGGTAGTGATGGAAAAATGGGGTATCGGCTTGAGATGTGTCTATGGTGGCCGATGGCATGGTGGTCTCAACCATGAAAGTGGGTATATCCTCTCCTTCATCCCCTCTCCTCGGTGTCGGCTCGGTGATTGGTACCATTAAGTTTTGTAATATTTGGCCTTGGTTAAACATGACACTTTCAAGGAGAGACACGAGGCTTGATTCTTCTTACGTTTGTGGAGGGGTATAAGGTTGAGAAAATGGATGGGAGGTGTTTGGGCTAAGGTTGTGGGAAAATGTTTGGCCTTGGAGTGGGGGGAGGCTCTCAAGCGTAAATGGGCAATCATAATACATGTGCCCCACCATCCCACAAGTCTCACAAACCACAACTGAATAAGGATCATATCCTCCCATCCGAGCATCGAAATTTGATCTCCACATGGTTACACCAAAGATACCTGGACAACAAAAATAAGAAAACTAGAGAGGAGCGTCAATAGTACAAGAGAATAACAAAAAGATAATATAATGGTGGGGGAAAAATTTCGTGTTTATTGAATATATTTTTTTTTAAAAAAATAAAAAAAGAAAAAGAAAATTTTTTGTGTTTTTATGCGTAGTCTAACGAACCCAAGCTAAGCTAATATCAAACCGAACGCCTCCCCGGCAACGGCGCCAAAAACTTGACCGGCGCCCCGTTTACGGTATGGGCGCGGTGTCGTTTTACCGCAAGTGCACGGTTAGTGTAGGGTGCGGGTTTATCGAACTCAGGGAGGTGGATGGCTTGAGTGGCTACTAGCCTCGCCAAGGTTGTGTGCTAGCTACGCGGATGGTATGGGTGAAGTGTAGAAATAAAAGAAAGAAATAAAAAAACACGACGTGAATCCCCGCTAACACGGGCTAGAGCACTCATGACACTTGGCATTTGACTTGATCCAGGGTGAGACATTGCCCCAAAAGGTGGTACCTAGCGTCCATGGCCCGATATTCCGATCGGTACCAAGCACGCTAGGCCTACCCAGTTCCGGACGGTGGGCATTCCCATGTCCATTAACACCTTCCGCAACCGGGAGCATTAAGGCCACAATGATAACTCCCAACACTTCGTCCAAGTCGCTCCCACGCGCGAGGACTCGATGTCTACACTAGGGGCGTGATCTGTGGCTAGGGAGTCAACCGCCAAGTTTATTCCCCCTTGGCCCGACGGTCAGAGGCGGTCTTTCTCCCACCAATGACAATGAAACACCCCCGCGTACCCCTAATGGCCAAATAGGTCAAATGTGATTTCTAGCGATACATCGAAGCGGATCTTGACTGGACAAGCACCGGACCCCAACCCCAACACATCTAGTATGTTGTCGTATGAATTGGACCCAGATCGCTAGAAATCCCCATTGACACATTTCATCGAACACGTGCCATGCAACCAAGTCTAATGTAAATTTCCAAGCAACAATCCTACCCTAACCCGTATTAGGGTTCATCAAAACTACTCAATGGTGAATAACATATAAACAAACAACACAAAAGACATATAAACTTTCACCATCCAGCAAAATAAAGACAATACAAACAATGGAGAAAAAGAGAGGAAAATACTTATCTTGAGTTGAATCGTCAATCCAATACAAGACTTATTGAGCAAAAGACCTAATCTAAACTAACCTAGAACTCACAAGAGAAGGGGGGGGCAAAAGCCCTAAAAACTCCAGGAGATCCCCCTCAAGTCGGCCAGCCTCGTGTATTTATACCCCCACTTCGAAACCCTAATGGTTCGGGTCCAAACCCGCAGGAAAAGCGCCACCCGATCGGTTGACAAGTCAACCGATCGGGTGATCTGTTACAAATAGTAAACAGAAAACGGCGGAGCTTCACCCGGTCAGTTGAGTTCTTGGGGTGACCGGTTGGATCATGGCGCCATCGGGTGAAGAGGTCGGTTGGATGCCCGTGTCTTGGCTCCTCAGAATCAGCTACAGATGAACCGATCGGGTGAGAGTCACCCGATCGGTTGGCATTTGGCTCGAAAAGACAGAGAAACGGCCGCAATGAACCGGCCTGAGAACCGGTCGGGTGACATCCGCTTGAGCTCTAGCTGAGACCGGGTGGTGCACGCGTGCATCACCCGATCGGTTGACTTTGTTCAACCGATCGGGTGAGGGGCTGAATGATGCAATCATCGTCGTTTGACCCCCTGGGTCACGCATGACTCCTCCCGTTGCGCCGGGGACTTGTGATATCGTCGTTTTTATGTCCAAAATGCTAGAAATTCCTGCAAAATACCAAAACCATGGAAAAGTGAAAGAAAACAAGAAAATACAAGAAAACAAATAAAAGACGGCGGAAAATACGGAGAAACATGGAAGAAAACGCGCGCAAATATATGAAATATAAACGCACGTCAATGTCCCATTCAGAGAACTCGAGCCTCAGCCCAGTGACCCGAAACCCGTTAGCATGTGTGATTTAATATCATTCAATAGGCGACCGTTGGAGACCTGCTAACTTTAAGGAAGTGGTTAATGGAGACCGAGTAAATGTGCAAGTCGTTATCTACAATCCCAAAGAAGATCCTGCCCTAATCAATGGGGGCCCGTTATGCACTATCAGCAGACATCCTCAGCTATAAATAAAAGGGACAAGAACAAAAGAAGGGTTAGACTCCCATGGTACGAGAGACCTAACACTTAAAACTCTGTCCTCTACTTAATATTTCTTCCTCCAAATAGCGTGTGACGACTGACTCGAGGCAGACCTCCGTGGGTCGATCTCGACAGCTCTAAGCTCTCTCTTAAGTTTCCGTTATAACTTAAGCATCAGTGGGCATTTGGGTCGGAACCCAGATCCGACCCCCCTAACAGTCATTTGTGGTGCAGATAGACAAAGATCAACTCAACAGGTGCCTTGATCGGTAGCTTTCAACTTTAACTGTACGAGGTTCGACCCAACCAGAGGGTCAAACTGTATGATTTTCTAGGTCCTTAGGGCTATAAAATCGGCGTCCAACCTAAGTCAGACAGATGACGAAATCAAAACAATCAGTGGAAAAATAGATCTTAAAACCATTTTAAGTCAACAGCCCTAAAGAAACAACCCTAGCCAGAATCTCTACTATCCCGGGATTGGGTCCGACCAATCCCTAAGGATAGATCTATCGACTATTGCAATTATAAACGCATGTAAATTAAACTAGATACATTTCACTTCGTTTCTGCAGAATACGAAGCGTCGTTTTCAGCCACCTTTCTTTAGCTCCGAAGCGATGCCTCGAGCTGCTTCTCCCGAGCCGAACTGTGTCACGAACCGAATCGCATTCCAAGGCGAGCCAACACCCTTGTCTTCAAGCCAACCACGTGCTCCAGAAAGTTTCACCTTTAGTGGATACTTCATCAAGACTTCGGATCCAATCCAAACTCCTTTGTAGATTTGCTAGAGCTCGATCAGGAGTAAGGAATAATTAGGAAGAAGAGGGAATTATTAATTTAAGCTTAGATCTGAGCTTGCTCATGTTTAATGGAGCTACTCAGATCTAAAGCTTGGTACATGGTGCATCGGTGCAAGTTTCAAGGAGGAGGGTTGGCCCCTATTTATATAGGTGGCTGACCCCTCCCTTTCTCATCTTATCCGATGTGAGACTAAAGGATTAAGAGTGAAAATTTAAGTTAGTTTGCCTTACACTGAGGTCAAACTTTGATGAATTTTCTCTCCCTCACTATTGAGCTTCGTAAGTGATAATATAGATCAAATCTAAGAGCAATGAACGATGAATGCATAGAAACAAACGACGCTCCAATCCGACTTCGTTTAACCCCTCAAACGATAGTCCAAAGTTAGCCCAAACACTTGTATTTCGCAAATACCAGCTGTTTAAAATAAAGAGGGTTCGAAATCCTAGAGGTAGGGCCCGTGGTGGGCACCACACTCTCAAAAACAACAATCAGGCGCGCCCTTTGGGCGCGCCTGTAACTTACGCCCAACCCGACCCAGCTGGGTCTCACCCGAGCAGCTAGCCCAAGCCAGCACACGGGCTGTGCCTGGGCACTGGCTTGGGCCAGCGGCCCTACCATAGTCCCGCTGGGCACATGCCCAACCCTATATGTAGCCCCAATTTTTTTATTTAAAAAAAACTTTGGGCTTTTTGACTATTTGGGCTTTTATTTAAAACTCTTTAAAATAGACTTATTGGGCTCGTTTGGACTCCGATTTAAGCATGGTTTTCTCTCCGACTTTCGTGAAAAAATCCTCTTCTTTCCTATGCCTTTAAAATACGCTCGCAAACAATTTACGACATATTTATTTATTTATTTCCTATTATGCACGCATCATATGCAACATAAATAATTTCCTATTAAAATCCATTTGCATCTAATACAAATGAACTGAGGGTATACATCCATCAACATCTCCCACTTGCACTCAGGATCATTTATCCCGAAACCATAAGATATCTGAAACCTCTTTGCAGTTTTATGTCTCTTGCATTAAATGCATAAAACCACTTCTTTAATAATTTAGACTTATATCGCAAAGTCTTTGCGACTTAATTAATTCATATACATCATATGTGTTATCTCCCTTTAAAGACTTCATATTACTTGACGAAGGTCTCACTTAGTGTGAGACCCTACAGCCTGGCCCTACTACAGGTGGGGCTCAAAGCCCCAGATGACAGTGACCACGAGCAGCAGGTGTCGTCCCTGTTTCGGTATCATAATTATGTGGTTAACTCATTAACATGAGTATTTTCGGGACCACCCTGACTGTGTCCGTGATGAATACTGCAGTTTTAGTCCCTTCATCAAAACTATGTCGCCTAGTCAAGCCTAGGATATGGTCAAACTTTCAACTCTAATAGCTTGAACTTGGTTAGTCTCCATCGGTCTTTAGTCAAATAATGTTGGATTTCTTCCAACATACTTTGGCCAAAAAATTTCACTAAAGACCTAACCAACAGGTGCGACACTAACTCCCCCATAACTGGAGAGACGAATTCTCTCTTGATCATTACTCTCCTCGCACGCTTCAAGTGTCACACAACCAAAGACCTTTCCACAGGCCTTACCTTGAAGCTAGGTCAGAGATCTAAGTGACACCGTTCACGTACATGTTCGTATAATGACCTCAAGTCTAAGGACCAACTAGCCTATCATCACTGAAAGTTATCACTGACAGATTTGTTATGTTAACCATGTGATAATTCTCGTTGGGTCGTTCAGTGAAATCATTCTCAAATGAGCACATGTGTCTTGTCTCCGACTTTGCCAAGTCGAAGGACCATGGGATCATCGTCACCACTCCATGGTGAAGACAAAGACACAATGGTCTATCCGATGTTTTGATATCCTTTTCTCGAAACATCTATGACCACGAACGATTTCAAACGTATGCTACTAACAGTCAAACAATTCTCCATGATCGAGATCCTCATTTAGATACTTGTTTAACCTCGTATTAAGTCTCAGGACTTTACCTAAGTTCTAATGTCAACTACATTATTATTAACTTAGGTAAATTCTTACCGAACAGTTTACTGTTATTTTGAACAAGACGTTTGTACATGTACACAGAGATAAATTGCCTCGAGGGCATACCCATCTTCTAACTTCTCCCACTTGCACTCAGGCACATTTATCTCGGTATCTCATACCGCTTTTACACATAAGTCTATCTAGACTTAATGTGGTAATGCGTTCGTGAGTGGATCTACTATACCGTCTATCATATAGACTTAAGGAGTTTTTAAGTTTAGCTAGACCAATCATTTGAATCTCATCCAAATAATTAACTTGGTCTTTAAGAATCCATAATTTCTAAGTTGCCTAGATCTCATCCAGCTCAACATCCTCACTTAAGACTTAAAACGATATCCTTTTCGTACCTTATACGAATGCTTCAAAATAGTCACTGGTCATCCGCATAGTTCATAATCGTTTCTGATAAAATGTCCAACTCTTTGACCACTTTATCATAACTTATGTTTCGTCTCCTTGATGCCTCGCATGCCTTTTATTCATTTCCACTGATCTTGAAAACTCTTTGGCTGATTCAAATAAGTTTGTTCTTTTAAATCATATTTAGAAAACAGACTATACATGAATACTCCAGTTTTCATGGTCATCATGAACATTAACATCGAGTCTGATCCGAATAAATCTGTACACAGTTATTGGTGGGAAAATTTCATCACAATCCATTTATAGGAGTTCTGATTATGACTATACTCAACCAGCATAACTTGTACTTCACTAATTTCCATCTACACTAATCTTATGTTTCGAAGATTCACTTGCAGCCAAAGGAAACACATTCCTTGGACAGGTCAACTAAGGTCTATACCTTATTTACGTGAAATGACCTTTTTCGGATTGCATCAAGCCATTTCTTAGAGTTACTACTCCGAATGGCATCTTGGAAGTTGTCTAGGCCATCATCAACTATGATGTCTTACTCGACTTTTTCGTCTTGCGAGACTCGAGTAATCCTGTGACTTCCTAAAGATTATCATATTGATAAGGTCCTCACAAAACCTTATCAAGAACCTAGGCATTACTATCTGGGTCTTAACCCAGAAGGAGGATTATAACTCAAGTCACTTGTCATGTATTGCACCATGTCTAACATCATGCTCTCTAACACACCGATGTGTTAAGAGACTTGATCTGAGAGAAAATCACATTTTCTTTTAATTACGCAAGAATTATATAGCTAAGTATTCAGCTCTTCGATCTGATAAAAGCAGTTCAAATACTTTTGTCAATATGTTCTCTATTTTATCAGATTTGTGTTTCATCAAAAACATGTGTCGTAATAAAATAAGAATGTCACATCTAGGCTAATTTAGACTTTGGTCCAGGTACATCTGTATGTACGAGAACAGGAGTTCTCCAACTTGTTCTCCCACTATCTTACAGAAGAAGTTATGGCCATCATACATTTTAGATAAGACTCACAAGTGTCTTTCGACTCATAATATGAGAGGTCACGCATCCTCTCTTTATGTGACTTGTCTTTCTCTTCGGTACGGCCTAGTCTATTTAGCCATAGATTAGTTTTCTATAACTTGTGCATTCATGCATTAACATTTAACAAAATATCGTTATAAAAATTACTCACACGGAAAAATTGCTTTAGAAGCAAGGAGACGACATTCGTCAAAATGTGTTAGATGTCATCTTTGGTCCAAGAAACAACACTTGCTCCTTTTTCCAACACGTAGGATAACCCATTCCTTTTGTATAACGATTTACCCTAAAACCGTGACATCAAATATGTCACATTTTCATGTCCTCCTACTTTTGCCTCTACTAATGATAGATAAAACTTTCTTTCTCACTTGACTTTCCTGAATGCCTTCTTCTTTTCTAAATCTCATTTAGATATTACGTTTCCCAATACAAATAATAGATGTGCAAACATCTTATGTATCCAAACGCTTGAGCTTTACAACCTTAAGTGTGCTCAACAAGTTGCTCGTCTCAAGATCCGGGTGGGATACATAGTCATGCATCGCTTTTGTATCATCTTCAAGTCTAACAGTTTGCACGAAGTTCCACACCTTGCAGATTGAACTGTGTTGGGTCTAGGGCTTCAAGGAAGACATTGTCCTTGAGCCAGTGTTAAGAATGACACTTTAATTCAGTGAGAATATAGTTTAGTCTATCAATTAGAATCTGAGTTGATACTCCTTTAATCAATCTTCTTGACCATTTAGCATATTCTCTTAGGATATTATGATTTGGATTCCATCCGATAAATATAGGACTACCCTAGTTTATCATATGTTCAATATTAAATATAGATAGAATGGATTTTATCTAACTATATCTTCCTACTATTTTAGCGATCATTTTTAGCCATAATAATAAACGGTTTAAATTAATTAAATTTAGTGGAAAAGGGATCCAACCACCCTAAGCCTCACAACCTTGAGTGTGCTCAACAAATTGCTTGACTCTGCGATTGGTAGACGACTCTTTATCAATCATATCATATATGATTCCCTTATTGGGTTTTACCCCTAACCACTTATGATCATGAGTGTGCTCATCCAAATCACAATGACTAGTCTAGTCGGACCCTTCTTTTCATGTCTAGCCTAACTTACGCCATCGCTCGGTGTACGGACACGACCTGAGGCAGTTTGGGTTAAGTCTAGACTACATCTCAAGTAATTAAGAAGTTGGTTTCCATAAGGTAGCTATGTCATAGCTTGAGTGTGCTCAACAACTATAACATAGAACATATAGTTGCCAACCTCTAAAACAATGAGGGTTACGGCTAATCTTGAAGAAGATTTTAAACGTAATTGACTAGATGTGATTAATGGTTTCACATAATCATAATTTGCATCCTTACGGTCCAGCGGAACACGGCCAGGGATTTGGATAGGCCAGGATCACTATCCCCAGTCGAGCTAGGGTGATCCATAACACTAGTCAAAAAACACTAGACCGGATCATGATCCATTGAAGGATACTAATTATTCATTTGTGTGACATCGACATGAAATGGCTTCATTAAAACTAGTTAATCTTATCAACTAGTTGAATCCTAAAATTCAAAATTATTAGGATTGGTTAATAACTATTATTAATGTCCTTATCAACTATAAGGAATAAATTTTAGGGTGCTATCCTAATCATGTATTAGGGATTTAAAATTCAAGTTGCAACAATTTAAATCATAGTCCCTTTTGAAATTATTATTAGAACAATTAAAATAATAATTTGTTGCAGAGTGCTAATTATTCATTTGTGTGACATCGACTTGGAATGGCTTCATTAAAACTAGTTAATCTTATCAACTAGTTGAATCCTAAAATTCAACATTATTAGGATTGGTTAATAACTATTATTAATGTCCTTATCAACTATAAGAAATAAATTTTAGGGTGCTATCCTAATCATGTATTAGGGATTTAAAATTCAAGTTGCAACAAATTAAATCATAGTCCCTTTTGAAATTATTATTAGAACAATTAAAATAATAATTTGTTGCAGAGTGCTACCCTAATCAAGTATTAGGAGTTTAATTTGTTGCAACAATTTTTAAATCATAGCATTTCAATCAAAAATTATCTTATAATTTTCTGAAAGCTTTTAACGGCTATCCTAAAAGTTTTTCTTGTATTATCACATAATCAATAAGAAATAATTTAACCATTAAAAATATCAACTAAACAATTTAGCATGATAACAGATCAACTAAAATTATCTCATAAAATTAGCATGCAACTTAAAAGATTTATCTCATAAATTTAAGTTACATTAATTATCATATAATAATCAAGATCTAAATTTTCAAAATTATCACATGATTTTTAAAATTAGATCTAATGTACAAAAAACAATTTTTCGAAAATAAAAACATCACATGAAACAACAATTATAATAGCTTAATAAAAACCTCCATCTCATGGAGAAACATGCTGCATCAAATACACTTTATAATAGCAAAAACTATAGATCAAGGTAGACTAGCTTTGATACCACTTATAGTATCGCTCCGATATCATTGCAACGCTGTTAAGGCCCATCATCCATGGCACCCTAGACCCATCACATGATCCCTCGCAAACTTGTTTTACAGCATGCCTCTCGACCATGTCCAACCCACCATAAGATCACCATCTTATTGGGACTTGGTACGGTAAGAGCGATTACTTCGGGTCAGCTCATAACCCGAGAACCATACTTAAGCATCAACAAGCTCTGATACCACTGTAGAGTTTTCTTGGTCCTTATGGCTATAAACTCGAAGTTCACCCTAAGTCGGATGGACGAAGAAATCAAAACAATCAGTAGAAAAATAGATCTTAAAACCATTTTAAGTCAACAGCCCTAAAGAAACAACCTTAGCCAGAATCTCTTCTATCCCGGGGTTGGGTTCGACCAACCCCTAAGGATAGATCTATCAACCATTGCAATTATAAATGTATATAAATTAAACTACATACCTTTCACTTCGTTTCCGCAGAATACGAAGCGTCATTTCAGCAACCTTTCTTTAGCTCCTAAGCGATGCCCCGAGCTACTTCTCCTGAGCCAAACCGCGTCCCGAGCCAAACCACTTCCCGAACCGAACTGCTTCCCCAGGCGAGCCAACACCCTTGTCACCGAGCCAACTACACACTCCAGAAAGTTTCACCTTGAGTGGATCCTTCGTCAAGACTCTGGATCCGATCCGAACTCCTTCATAGCTTTGCTAGAGCTCGATCAGGAGTAAGGAATAATTAGGGAGAAGATAAAATTATTAATTTAATCTTAGATCCGAGCTTGCTCACGTTTAATGGAGTTACTTAGATCTAGAGCTTGGTGTGGGGTTCACCGATGCAAGTTTCAAGGTGGGGGTGAGTTGGACCCCTATTTATATAGGCGACTGACCCATCTCCTTCTCATCATATTCGGTATGGGACCAAAGGATTAAGAGTGAAATTTAATTTAGATTGCCTTACACTAAGGTCAATCTTTGATGAATTTTCTCTCCCTCACCGTTGAGCTTTGCAAGTGATAATATAGATCAAATCGAAGAGGAATAAACGATGAATGCATAGAAACAAACGGCACTCCAATCCGACTTCGTTTGACCCCTCAAACGATAGTCCAAAGTTAGCCCAAACACTTGTATTTCACAAATACTAACCATAAAAAAAGAAGGTTCGAAACCATAGAGGTGGGGCCACACCTACCCCGTCGCACGCGCACTTAGCTGGGCGTGCCTTTTTAGTGTTCTGTGGGGCCCGCAGTGAAGGATCCTGCCAAAACAGAGTTAGGATCGATAAATAAAGTTGAGACTTACGCTTGCGTATGCGGCACTGTAGTCTCGGAACTTTGCCTTCGGATTCGCCACGACGGATCGAGTCTTCTCATGAACGGAGTAAGGCTACTAAATCCACAATCTAAATCTCTACTTTTAGATTAAGAACTTGGATAGAGGGAGAGGAAGTATTTCGGCAGAGCTTCGCTAGAATGAAAATGCATGCAAGAATGCCATGCAAAAGTGTAAGGAAATGGCTAACCCTTGGGTCTTATTTATAGCCCCCAAGGTAGTTATTTTAGGGTAAATTGTTCCTTTGGAACAATTTAACTAAAGCGTACCATCATACATGGCACATTATAAGCTTAAGTTGTACCATATGCATGGTACAACATAAGCTTAAGATATTCCCCCTTTATTAGCCATATGTCGCATGCACTTATGCATATATAATGCGACTTTCCCACTCATCCAGAGATCCTCTCCGCAAGGGAACAGATTCTCTTTGCACACGACTTCGTGTACGCGACGTTCGAGGTCCGTATTCCCTCGTACATCCCCCACAAGGGTGTACAAACGTCTTCCATATCCAACATCTCCCACTCACACTTGAGGGGATTGTAAGAGAACGTCTTTCTCTTAGTTCTTTCATCTATCATACCGAGAAATAGACCGTGCGACCGTCATGCGTGTAGAGTCTGTTGTTGTGCACTTGTTAGAGATACACAACGACCTCGAAGGTGCAAAGTTGAGTAGTTCAACGCATGCTTTACCCTAGATTATTTCTTCACATTTCTTATACTTTATATTCAACAATTGAATCCCATCTGGATTACAATTGGCTGGCCAGCTTTGAATCATTAAAGTCCAAATGCGAATATGAAATCAATCTTCCTCTTCTTGCGAACCTTCTGATCTTGACTTGATTCGCTTTTCTAACGTGCCCCGCCGAGCCGAATTATCATAGCCCATTAGCTACACGCTAAGATAGCGATCATCTCGTCAAATCTAAAGGAACCAATTGGAGTCCTTGAGGGTAAGAGTTAAGACCCGTATGGCCTTTGAGTCTCACATAATAGCAAACACTATTGCTACTAACTCAGTGGTCGAAATGCATATGTGGTATGAACACGTATTACAACATCACTCCTTTCCCAGGGAGAGTATGTCTTAATGATGTTGTACGGATGAAAGATCAGACACCACAGTGCCTATCTTTTGAGTCCCCTTACTACTCATGAAAATATTCACGGACTCTCATCCTGCATAAGACAGATAGGATTTAAAAAATCCTATGAGATCTCTTTCAAATATCCTTGTGATATAGATCTCAGATCTTTTGTAAGCATCCATATGATGCAGATCTTTCATTCGACTATCTTGTTTAAGTCACGACTCTAAATCATTTAATGATTTTGACTTTAAACTAGTCTCATCTCTATCTTATCCATCTGATAAGATAAGGTGGTTGCTCATGTGAGAGAGCCAACCTTAATCTGTCCGACATACACACAATAAAATAGCTGAGACTTAAACACAAATGTACATAAAATCATTTGTAAGAAACTTGTATGCAAATTAAACTTTGATCTTCTATAGACATGGGAAATATTATATGATACAGCTCAGCACCTACGCATTCCCATAGATGATAAGTGTTTGAAAAAACACATCTCTGTGGATCGCCTTAGTAAGGGGATCCGCTATCATCTTATGCGTGGATATGTATCCTATGTCTACTTCCTTCCGTTTGTCATAGTTCTTCGCAAACTTGAATCGAATATCAATGTGTTTGGTCTTATAATGAAATTTTAGGATCTTTGACATAGGCAATCGAAGCTTGACTATCACTGTATATAGGAACAGTGCTTGAGTCAGTGGCATCCGTCAGCCTGTCTAAGAATTTCCTAAGCCAAACAGCTTCTTGGACCGCCATGCCGAATGCTACAAATAGCATAATGCATAGTCCGCAGTCCCTTTGAGGTACCTTAATATCCTCTTCACCGCTTTCCAGTGTGCCTGTCCTGGGTTGGATTGGTAACGGCTTACCATACCAACAGCATAGCAAATGTCCGGTCTGGTACACATCATGGCGTACATCAGACTCCTGACAGCACTGGAGTATGGAACCTTTTCCATAGCTTTCTTTTGGATCTTTGGGACACATTTCCAAACATAGACCCTCGCCTTTGGAGGTAAAATGCACGACAGGAGAGGAAAATCTCTTCGTAGTTTATTCCTTCCTGTTGCGTGAAACCTTTCGCAACAAGGCGAGCTTTATATTTCTCGATGGAGCCATCAGCCTTATGCTTGATTTTGAGAACCCACTTGTTCCCAATGGCTCTACGTCCCTCAGGTAAATCAACCAAGTCCCAGACTTGGTTTGTTTTCATGGATTGAAGTTCTTCTTCCATCGCCGCTATCCATTTATCTTTAGCAGGGCATGTGACGGCCTGTTTGAAATTTGCAGGTTCGTCATCATCTTGTAGTAATGTCATGAATGTTTGAGGAAATTCATCCTCAAATCTCAGAGGTGTTAGCCTCGTTCGATTACTACGTCTTGCTTGAGTTTGATCACTCCCACTTGGAATGATATCACTCCCACTTGGAATAACATCACTCCCACTCGGAATAGGATTGGTATCGTTCGTATCATTCATAGGTGAAGTTTGAAACGTATTTTCTTTTTCACCAAGAATTCTCCCACTCGAACGTTCCGATCCTTCTTGATCCCAAGTCTCAAACAAGGATAAGTCTTGACTTATCTCACCCTGTCTTGGAAACTCGTTTTCCAAGAAGACAACATCCCTCGATTCGAATTCTATAAGACCCCCATTGTCCTCTTGACCGACGAAAACATATCCTTGGAGTTTTCAGCGTATCGGATGAAGATACACTTCCTCCCATGTGGCCCAAGTTTGCCATATTTGTGAGAGGATAAATGTGCATAAGAGGCACAACCCCAAGGTTTTAGAATGCTTAAGTCTGGAGTTCTATTGTTCCACAACTCATAAGGAGTAGAACTTACCGACTTCGAGGGTACACGATTTAAGATGAATGATGCCGTCAATAATGCATCACCCCCAAAGGTGATAGGCAAATTTGCCTGAGACATCATTGATCGGATCATTTCCATCAATGTCCTATTTCTTCTTTCCGCAACACCGTTTTGTTGCGGAGTATAAGGCATAGTTATTTGATGAACTATGCCTTTTTCATCACAGAGTTCATTAAAACTCGTTGATTGATATTCTCCACCCCGATCGGTTCGCAAGACCTTTATCTTGCGATTTAGTTGATTTTCCACTAAACTCATATAGTTTTTGAAGCAAGTTAAAGCTTCATGTTTGTGGGAAATCAAATAAATGTGACCGAAACGGGTGAAGTCATCAATGAAATAGGACTTCCCGTGTCTTGTATTAACATTCATTGGACCGTAAATGTCCGAATGGATAAGCTGTAATGGAACTTTGGCCCTTGTGCCAGTTCCAAATGGCTTGCGACAAGTTTTCCCTACAAGACAATGTTCGCAAGTTGACATTTCAACTTTTGAAACATTAGATAGCAAGCCACTTTTGGCAAGTCTATCCATTCTAGTTGGTCCAATGTGACCAAGTCTTGCATGCCAACAAATGATCTCAGATTCAGAGTTAGAAGCATTTGTCAAATGGAAACTTTCATTAATAGAAGAAGAATCATCACACATAGTGTTTAATACAATCAATCCATTACAAACATTACCCGACCCAACTAAAGAACTATTACAAACAAGGTCAACATTTTGTTTATAGAACCTCCATTCATAACTTAAAGACTTTAACATGACCACGGATACGATATTCCTTCGAATATCTGGAGCAAAGAGGACGTCGTGCAATAATAGAGTCCGGCCGTTGTCGAGAACTAGCTTGCATGTTCCGACGCCCTTGACTTCAACACGAGTGTTGTTGCCGACGTATATCCACTTTGTTCCTTGAGTTATCCTTTGATACTCTACGAAGAACCTTCTGTCCTTCGCTACGTGGTCTGTGGCCCCTGAATCAATCAACAAAAAATAGTTAGATTCAGCAAGAAACATGGAACTAGAAACACATATGTAACTAGCCCTACAAGTTACCTTATCACTTCCATCCCTACACGTACGGGCGAAGTGACCGTACTTGTTGCACTTAAAGCACTTGATCTTCTTCAAGTTTTTCTTCTTTGAGTGCACATTCTTTTGCCACTTTGTCTTCTTTGAGGTTTCCGGTTCTTGCTTTCGTTCGTTCACAAACCTTAAGCGTTTATTATTCCGCTTATTTCCTCCATGTGAGGAACTAGCGGTCATGTGCACTTCTGCACTAGATTTTGCGGCTTGAATCCGCTCTTCCTCGAGTTCGAGGTGTTTAGATACATCGCTTAAAGTTTTAATGCACTCATTATGAGTGAGGTGCATTTTCATGTTATCCCAGCTATCTGGGAGTGAACGAATGACTGCTTGGATCTGCTGTTCGTCAGACAGCGTAAGACCCGCATCCTTCAATTCAGCTATGAAATTCGCCATGTGGCGGAGATGCTTTTTCATAGAATGATCTCGCCGCATCTTGTACGAATAAAATTGAATATTTAAGGAGCGGAGTTTGGTAACCGAAGTTCCACCAAACTTTATTTCTAGCTCAGACCATATGTCTTTGGCTAGGTCGAATTCCTGAAATAGACGCATTATGTCATTGTCCATTGCAGACAGTAACGTAATACGTGCTATTTTGTTCTTTCGAGTCCAAGTCTCATAAGCTTCCCGGTCCCTCTTGTGTTGGGCCGTATTGCCCAACTCAGGTTCTTCCATTATGTTTTGGAGTGTTTCAAGCACATCTTGCTCCTCCAAAACATATTGGATTTTTATTGACCAAAGTTTATAATTGTCGCCGTTGAGCTTTTCACCTTTGTTAAGCTCTGCGACAATGTTCTTAGAAGCGGTAGACATATTCGATTCAAAAAACTGCAAAGAAGATGATAAACACGATCAAAATTCTATGCATAAAGTTTCGATTCTTTAAACACTTGATAAGTTCCTTGGATGCGCTGAAATGTTATTCTAGAATCGAGAAGTTCACTACATTCCCAACTACCATCTAGAAGTAACTTTCAAAGTATCCCTCTTACTTATCTCAAGTAAAAAAGAAATCAGAAATGATACCCGTATGGTACCGGCAGCGGAAAAATACTTTTGAAAAACATATCTTTCAAAATGGAATAGGTGAGAGTTTGCGCAAAGAATTTTAGCGCAACAATTGCCAAGTCACGAGACCTGTTCTACACACCCATGGGTTAGATAACCATGGCCGGATCGTGGTAGGACTTGGAATTCTAAATTGCGCTATCCCGATTAAGGACGGGACATAACCTATTTGAAAACGCCTTTTTCAAAAAATTTGAAAATACATTGGCTAATCTCCGTAGAGTAGAGCACAACGTCTATAAGTTCATTGGCTAATCTCCGTAGAGTAGAGCACAATGACATGGCTAATCTCGCATGAAGTAGAGCATTACGGCTAATCTTCAAGGAGTAGAGCACAATTTCATAAGTTCATTGGCTAATCTCCGTAGAGTAGAGCACAATGACTTGGCTAATCTCGCATGAAGTAGAGCACTATGGCTAGTCTTCAAGGAGTAGAGCCCAAGTTAAAAAAAACTTCATAAAATGTTTGCCCTGTATGGGCTAATCAGCACATTCGTGTTTGACCAAGGCCTTTTGACACCCCGTATGGGCTAGTCGGTAAATTCGTGATCGACCTAGACCTTTCGCCGGATTGGTCGACCAAAACACCCAAATTGGTCGACCAAAAATTTGTCTTCATCACTCTCGGCCAGTGCCGATCAGACCGGCCCTTGGCCAAAGAACAACTGCTGCCAGGGCCGACCGTGACACTGGCAGCGGCCAGGCCCTGGCCTCTGCCAGGGCCGAGGCCGGCCATGCCCTGGCCTGAGGCCAGGGCAGCGCCCTGGCCCCTGCCAGGGCAGCGCCCTGGCCCCTGCCAGGGCGGCCACGCCCCTGGCCTCGGCCAGGGCCCCTGCCCTGGCCTCGGCCAGGGCCCCTGCCCTGGCCTCGGCCAGGCCCTGGCCTGAGGCCAGGGCGCTGCCCTGGCCCCTGCCAGGGCGGCCTGGCCCCTGGCCGGGGCCAGGGCCCCTGGCCGGGGCCAGGGCCCCTGCCCGGGGGCCAGGGCCCCTGCCCTGGCCCCGGCCAGGGAGGCCAGGCCCTGGCCTGGCCGTGGCCAGGGCCCCTGCCCTGGCCCCCGGCCAGGGAGGCCAGGCCCTGGCCTGGCCGTGGCCAGGGCCTTCTGGCCCTGGCCCTGGCCGGCCAGGGCCGGCCCTGGCCTGGCCTGGCCTGGCCGCGGCCAGGGCTCCCTGGCCCTGGCCGTGGCCGGCCAGGGCCGGCCCTGGCCTGGCCTGGCCTGGCCGCGGCCAGGGCTCCCTGGCCCTGGCCGTGGCCGGCCAAGGCCGGCCGGCCATGGCCTATTGGCCTTGACCGGCCATGGCCTATTGGCCTTGACTGGCCATGGCCCTTTAGCCATGGCCGGTCCCCCCCTTTCATGGGGTGGCCGCATGCACTCCTCCCCCTTGATGGGGTGGTCGCCGGTGGTTATTGGCCGTAGCCAACCCCCTCCGCATGGGGAGGGGGGTGCATGGCCTTCATAGCCCATTTGGCCATGGCGCACATGCACTAAAATTCATCTTCTCCGATGGAGATAACTACCATCATCTTCCTCGATGAAGCACCCGTTCGTCGATGAAGCACCCGTTCGTCGAGAAATTAGTTATTTCCTAATGGCCGTGTGCCAAAAATGAAAAATAACATACTACGTGAACGGTCGGTTCTTCCCGTCACGGAGAGTTCCTACCATATCCGTAATGATAGGAGACCCTAACGTGAAAAGAACAACCGCTGCGTTCTCTCCGTCACGAAGCGTTCCTACCATATCCGTAATGGTAGGAGACCCATTCGTGAAAAAGACAACGACTCGTTCATAGTTTCGACGGGGCGGTGGTTTGACCGGGGCGAACCCGTATGGCTCTGATACCAATGAAGGATCCTGCCAAAACAGAGTTAGGATCGATAAATAAAGTTGAGACTTACGCTTGCGTATGCGGCACGGTAGTCTCGGAACTTTGCCTTCGGATTCGCCACGACGGATCGAGTCTTCTCGCGAACGGAGTAAGGCTACTAAATCCACAATCTAAATCTCTACTTTTAGATTAAGAACTTGGATAGAGGGAGAGGAAGTATTTCGGCAGAGCTTCGCTAGAATGAAAATGCATGCAAGAATGCCATGCAAAAGTGTAAGGAAATGGCTAACCCTTGTGTCTTATTTATAGCCCCCAAGGTAGTTATTTTAGGGTAAATTGTTCCTTTGGAACAATTTAACTAAAGCGTACCATCATACATGGCACATTATAAGCTTAAGTTGTACCATATGCATGGTACAACATAAGCTTAAGATATTCCCCCTTTATTAGACATATGTCGCATGCACTTATGCATATATAATGCGACTTTCCCACTCATCCAGAGATCCTCTCCGCAAGGGAACAGATTCCCTTTGCACACGACTTCGTGTACGCGACGTTCGAGGTCCGTATTCCCTCGTACATCCCCCACAAGGGTGTACAAACGTCTTCCATATCCAACACGCAGTGGGCCCCATACTCTCAAAAACAACAATCAGGTGAGCCCAAAGTAACTTGCACCCGGGTCTGGTCTCACCTGGGCAACTGGCCCAAGCCAGCGCACGGGCTATACCCGGGCGCTAGCTTGGGCCAGCGGCCCTGCCATGGGCCCGCTAGGCACAAGCCCAGCGCCATGCACTGGGTTTTGCCCAACCCTATATTTAGCCGTAATTTTTTTAAATTAAAAAAACTTTTGGCTTTTTGACTATTTGGGCTTTCTATTTAAAACACTTTTAAATAGACTTATTGGGCTCGTTTAGACTCCAATTTGAGCGCGGTTTTCTCCCTGACTTTCGTGAAAAAATACTCTTCATTTCTATGCCTGTAAAATACTCTCGTAAAAAATTTACGACATATTTATTTATTTATTTTCTTTTATGTACGCATCATATGCAACATAAATAATTCCCTTTTAAAATCCATTTGCAACAAATACAAATAAACTGAGAGCACATATCCCTCAATATGAACGACCTTCAACCTCATCCCAGTCGATCAATGACACTAGGTTTTACCAATCGGGGTCCCGCATGATCTGTTGACGAGGCTCCACCTCAGTAAAAGAGTCCACGTCAGCCTAAATATTGTTATCGCCATGTTTGGCTTTAATAGGAGTCAAAGGCCATCGGTATTTTGGAATCAAACGACATGTCCAAATACACCATTGAGGCGTGCATTGAGAATCTCATGGCGTATGAAGTCAAGCTTCAATACAAGAAGGAGACTCAACCAACCAAGCCCGAGAAGCCGAAAAAGCAAAAGGGGGTTGCATTCCATGCCGAGAAGAAGCCAATCAAATGAAGGAAGAAATTCCATCGAGAAGCTTCAAGTGAGGATGATGGAGAAGATGAGGCTAGCGATGATGATTTTATGGAGCTTGTCAAGCAATTCAAAGCATTCCTCAAGGGTCAGCAAGGTAAATCTTTGTCAAATTTTGCCGCTAATTCTAACAAGATTCCTACTTGTTACACTTACAGTGGTAAAGGTCATCGCTCTACCGAATACCCTTCCAAACCTTCCAAAGATTCTTACAAAGGGAAAGGGAAGAAATTTTGGAAAGGGAAGTCCAAATACAAGAACCAAAAGAAGGGTCTTGTTGGTACATTTGATGACTCTGATGTGGACACACCTAGTGATGAAGAAGATGATGTCAAGGAGGTAGCTCAAGTGTGCTTCACGGCTTTCGATGATTCTTCATCAATCTCCTCAAGCTCAAGCAATGAAGAGGTGGAGGCGTGGCTCAACCCCATTGAAGAAGTGTGCTTCATGGAAAAAGGGAAAGAGTCTTCGTCAAGCTCTAGTAACGAGAAAAGCGATGATGAAGATGAGGATGGGCCAAAGTTATCATATGAGGAGCTCAAATAACGCTTCAATGTGGTCTCTAATGGGCAAGTAAGTGCATCGACTCTTATGCTAAATTGAAAGAAAAATTTAAAGATGCTATGAGTAGGCTGCATGAGCTTGAGTCTACTAGTGTAAATGTGAATGAATTGTATGTTTGTGACACTAGTGAGAAAGACACACTTTTCTCTCAAGGTAATGAATTGAGCACTTCTAATGAAAAATTACTAGCTCAAAACCTTAGCTTAGAGTCTCAGATTCAACAACTTACGTTGAAATATGAAGAGGAATCCCAAAATCTCAAAAGATTTGTTCATTCTAGGGATTCACTCCACGATTTGTTGGAAAATCAACATTCGGCAAATCATAGAGGATGTTTGGGTTATATTCAGAATGTGGCATCCAAACCCACCTCTATTTCTTCTTTTGGTATAAAATCAAGAAATATTGCTAAAGCACCTAAGAAAAATCATCATGCTTTCTTTTAGAACAATAACACTAACAAAAAGCATGTAAATCACAAGGTGATGAGGGAGAATGAAAATTCTTCATTTTTTGCTAAGAAGCAAAATTCTCATTCTATGCATGCCAAGAAATTTATTTCTACACCTAAACATGCCACATCCACCCCTCTTGCAAATGCAAAACCATTGCCTAGGAAATCCTTAAGTCTTCGGATTCCCATTAAGTGTAGTTTGCAAGAGATGAATATATACATCAACTCTTTTGTTAGGGGTGTGATCACCTCATGTGATTACATTAGAAAATCAAACTCTTCTTGGGTTTGGTTCTCTAATGTTTAGATCTCTCACACATGTGTATATTGCTTGGATATTTTGCTTATTTCTATATCTTTGCATACCCATTGATTGTGTGTGGTTTTTCATGACTTTGAAATTATTTTCAAGTTTATTTTCTTGAAAATGGGACTTTATGGATTTCATTGTCATACATTCTTTTGTTGATCCATATGTATGACAATAGGAGAGTTAATATGTTATGTATGCTTGAAAGTATTTTAAACGTATTTTAACTCTCATGTTGGGTTATTTTTGAGATGATTTTTACAATTGGTTATAGTGGTCTCAAACTCAATCCATTGATGTTGCCAACATGTTTCATGTTATACCTTGTCTTGGCAATACTATTTGTATCATTGTTGCTTGATTTTCTTTTATATCAATGCAATGATACAGTTTAAGCCCATGGCTCCAAGTATTATAATTTTCAATTGGTAAAGATTTCCTTTCTTTTACAATTGGTATTAGATCCTAGAAGTCAATAATTTGACCCTTTCTATGATATGAGGGGGAGCATGGGATAGTGATTGATACTCACTTTAAATTCACAATTAGGTATCATACATCTCTTTTTCTCTTGTGTTATTTGTCACATTTTAAAAGGGAGTCAATGACGAGAGTTAATTCTTGTATGTTTGATGTCCACCTTTTTGACACTGATAAGGGGGAGAGGGATATGGATTATGTTAATCATATCTTCTAGGGGAGAGATATATATCATATCATTTACGGGGAGATATTTATGTAATCCATGCCTATTATATGTCACTATTGATCATACTTAGATTACTTACCATAATGAGTATTTACAATTGGTATTTATGTTCAATTAGTGCATATAAGTAGGGGAGTTCATTAGCATTGTGCTATATTGTTTTATGTTTTACGTAATGTGTGTCATCATCAAAAAGGGAGAGATTGTTAGGTATTTATGTTTTAGACCAATATTATTTTGATGATGATCATAACATTATGTTGTTGCTAATGAATCTCATATTTTAGTCTCATATTTAATTAATTGAAGAACGTCATTTCTGTAGACTATAGCTTGGTGCAAGGATGGACATCAAGGGGAGCATTGCCAAAGCTTGGATCTTGATAAAGGGAAGCTCATTAAGAGGTGCCAAAGCTTGGAAGATGATGGGAAGCATCAAGGCATCAAGAGCTTGAAGCCTTAGACTTTATGAGATGCAAAATGTAATCCATGTAATTTCTATTACTTGCATTTTAAGTCTTAGATTTTTGTAATGCCTTGATAGATGGTCTACTCATTCATGCTTATGCATTAAACATCTTAGTGAGCCTTATGATTATCATAGAATCTAACCTAATAGGTGTAATGCCCTGCTAAGCTACTGCAAAAGTACTAGAGTGGGGGTGAATAGTACTTTAAAATAATTAAGAGGGTAATTCCTAATTACCTTGCAAACTCTACCAATTAATGCGGAAATGCGGAATAGTAAATAATCGACAACAAATAAACAAGCACAAACAAATGATATTATTGGGTTCGGATCCACCCAAGTCTCCCCGACTTGTTCACGGTGATCCTACGTCCCAAACACCCGGATCCCCTCCGGATACTCAAGTTAGAAACCCTAACTCAAGATTTCCACTATGAAATACTTGTGAAAAACCTTCACAAGTCAAATCATACACAAAGAAATTTGTGACTCCCACAACTCGGGATCACAACCACTCTCACAACCGAGAGTGAATCAATTACAATATGAAAGTAAATGAAACAAAACTTCTTACCGACAAAATACCTATGCCTTGAGTAATACTTACGAATTAGGGCAAAGATGATTTTGAGGAAGAAGAAGAGGCACCAAACCCTAGCTCCAAGATGTAGATCAGCGATGGAGAGCTATGGGAATGTTGGTGACCTAGGATCAAGCACTTGGCTTGGAAGGCTTCACACTCAATGAATCTCTCTTTGGAAGTAAGAGTGGGAGAGATTCAAGAATGGAATGAATGAGCTTTGAATGAGAGTAAATGATTTCTCTTTGATCTCTATACTTCTCTTAATATCAGCCTTGAGTGCAATGAATGCAGCTCATCAAGTATATATAGGTTAGAGGAGAGAGAGAGAGAAAAACGTTTCAATTAAAGCTCCAACGGCTCTTTTCTGAACTCAACTAGTCGGTCAAAGAACAACTACCGACCGACTAGTTCATCAACTAGTCGGTCGGTCAATCAACGTAGACCGACTAATGAGAGAACAGAGAAAAGGTCGAAGCACAGACAAAAGGAACTAGTTGGTCCAAGAAGAGTAGCTGACCGACTAGTTTCACAACTAGTCGGTCGGTTACTCAACTAAGACCGACTAAGAGATAAAACTGAAGTCTGAGCACAAATTGATTTAGTCGGTCCAAGAACAAATGTTGACCGACTAGTTCATCAACTAGTCGGTCGCCAAATGTGCATAGACCGAATAACGATAAACAGTAAGTCAGGTAAAAATTGGCATGTACAATAAAGCTTAACTAGTCGGTCCAAGAAGGAAAGTTGACCGACTAGTTCATCAACTAGTCGGTCGATAAATGAACACATACCGACTAAGATAAACAGTAGCTCAGGCTCAAATTTGCATGTACATGGAAAGCTCAACTAGTCGGTCACAGAAGCATCACTGACCGACTAGTTTACAAACTAGTCGGTCGGTGAGTCAACGTAGACCGACTAACTGTAAACAGTAAAGAGCTATGAATTAACTGACTGAAACTAGTCGGTCCAAGAAGCTTTGCCGACCGACTAGATCACCATCCAGTCGGTCAGTTCTTCTTCTTGAACCAACTAACATGCACAAGAAGTCGCGAATCGAAGCGCGATGCTTCGGGAAAGTTTGTATGGACTTCAACTAAGATCCTAGAGCTAAGATATGAGCGTTATGAAGATTTAAACCGTAAGACCTACTCAAGGCTTAACATTCTACGAAAGAAGCTTAAAGACTATAAATAAAACTTGACGATACCGTCTTCAAAAGCTTCAATCGAATCTTCATGCCTTCTAAAAATGGTCCATAAGCTTCAACGAAGCTTTAGGCATACGATCACACGCTTTGAGAAGTCTTGAGACGTCGCTTTGGATGTTCATATGAATTTGGCGACGATCTCCATAACTGCGCTCACAAAGTGTTAGTTCACGATATATTTATGTTTGTTCATCATCCAAAACCAAATCCGGGGAGTCCAATATCCAACATTCTCCCCCTTTTTGGTGATGACAAACCAACATAAATAATAATCAAAAATAATAATTCAAATGAAATTTACTTACTCCCCCTGCATTGATGACACGTTAATTCCAAATTAAACAATAATAATACGCATCAAGCAGACGAGTAAAGTATATAAATGAGAATCGATTATTGAAATATCGAATACCAAATGTTGGTTATTGAAATAACGGATTTGAAAATCCATTTATATATCTTAACTCCCCTTGAATCTAACATATCAATTTAGATTCTTGGCAAATGCTTTAAATTATCATTTAGCACATCGTTATTATTATATCTCTCCCCCTTTGGCATTAGCAAAAAGAGCGGGAGGAGATCAACGACAACAACAATGGCTTCAAATAAAAGCGCGGGAGTCGTAGAATACGACCACGGTCCAAATGACACCAAAGTAAAATAAGAAATAAATCAAGGCGTGTCAATGAGACCAAAATCGAAAAACGATCATCAAAACTCAAATTAAATCATACGGATTGAGTTATGGAATATACTCTCCAATATCAACATTCTTTGTTAATTTAGTGCATGGCAAACAATTCTATGTTTCCATAGATGAAATTTCTATTAAACCAAGTATTTTCGTCGAGCGACGAAATCAAGACATCAGAGACATAAAAGAATTATAGAATGTGCACAATGGAATGAAATGTCACCGTCGATGGATATATATAAAAATATGAACCAGAGTACATCAAAAATATACATCACTGACATACAAAACATCGATCCAACGATCAGGGCACAAAATATAGCATCATATCATACAAATATCAGAGTGTCACACAACATACAACATCATCAAAATACATCAAAATACATCATCAAAATGATCCAAAAACAATCATAGCCACCCTCACAATCCTACCCAATCTCTCTCACAACTAGATATCTCATCCAATGTGCATCGGGAGAGGCCTCAAAGAAGCTCAAGAGGCAGCGGGAGGATCTGAAGCAACTGCAGGCTCTACAGGAGTGGAGGTGGTAACTGCATCAGCTGTAATGTCAATGGGAGCGACGGAAGTAGAAGTCTCTGGCATGGCAGGAAAGACGATCTCAGAAGCAGCAACAGTAGTGGCCTCAGGAGCACCAGTCGTAGTATCCACCGCAGGTGTGGTGGCAACAGGAGTACTCTCGGGGTCACCAGCAGAGGAGACAGCAGCAGCACCAGAAGTGCCCTCGGGGGCACGAGTAGAAGCACGAACAAGCTCCTCCTCATCCAACTCATCCTCGTCAGAAAAGACGGAGGGATCTTAATATCAAAGTGACGAGCTATACGGCAGAGAATCTCCTCAGAACGAGCCTGACGAGACTCCAAACGTCGCACAGAATGAACGAGCTTGGCAAGAGTGGAAGAGGGAGCAGCAGAGGCAGGAGCAGAGGCTGACGCTGAAGGGGTCGTCCTCTGAACGTGACGGAGTGTCGCAAGAGATTTCCTAACGGCAGTCACGTTCAAAGGGGGACCTAGAGGTCTCTCATCGTCACGAGGCAGTGTGACACAGAAGTCACGGAATACCAGAGTCAACAAGCACGGTAAGGGGATATGAGCCGACTTCGTGGACTTGCGAATACACTCGAAAGAATTCATCTTATCGAGTATAATTCGAGCCCAGTTAATCGAGCTCCCCATGAAAATAGCATAGATCAACTTCAAGAAAGGCTGGGACGGTAGAGAGGATGAGCCGTACTTGGGAAGCAAGCATGACTTCAGAATCAAATTTAAGACCCAGGTGTTAGGCTTGAAGGATTTGGAGGGAACGCCAATCATGGCGGCAGGGATCTGGTGGAAAATCTGAGAAAGAACGACCTGATCAAGTGAAGAGATGTCATCAACAGAAATGTCAGAGGGAAGGAGGCCAGACGAGGAGATACCCAAAATCTCTCCTAAGATTTCTGCCGTGAGGACTATAGGAGTCCCCAAAACAGTCGTCTCAATCGAGTGGGTCGCGTCGTACTGACCCCGGATCCTATTGGCATAGAAAAGTTTCACTAAACGAGGGTAGGGGTGAGGGTTCGCCTTCGGGTCATATCGAAGGTAATCGAGAAGACCGGAAGACGAAAGAAGATCGGCGAGGCCTAGGAAGTCACTAAACTGGACGAAATGCTCCAGAAGCAGTGGGCAGTGTTCGATACGGTTATAAGCCACGAGACACATAGGGTCGTCGTGACACAACGAGATATCGACACCGCCAACCGGTATTGGAGCCTTTCCCTTAGGCTGACGGGTAGAAGTACGGGGGCGGGAGATAGACTCGGGAACCCTAGGAGGGGGTGTAGGCTCCCTATGACCAGGCTCAGTCTCGGGTCTATACTCCATATCGGAATCTGTAGGAGTATGGAAAGAGGAGGGAGACGCAAGTTCCTTGGTCTTGGGCTTGGGCTTGGGTTGTGCTCTAGGTTTCACAGTCGTCGTCCTCTTCCGCTTGAGAGGAGGCGACGATGACGAGGGTTGGGTAGTCTTAGAACGACGTCTAGGAGGGGTTCGCGAGGGTTGAGCGGGATCCATAGGGGATGGTTCTACAATCATCGGTGAAGGGCTCGAAGGATGGATAGGGATGCGTGTTCTTGCCATAAGCGCGACAATACACGACACAATCAAAATTGAAATGAAGAAACCCTAAATCAAAACCCTAGCAAACTGAAATGAAACCCTAGCCATGAGAATCTAACCCTAGAGAGCTAACCCTAACCCTAGGAAGCTAGGAGAGGAGATAGAATCGCCTTGGAGGAGAGGTCGACGGTCGACGACGGAGGGTTTGGCCGGAAAGATGATCGGACACGATGGAGGAAGTCGAAGGGTCGGGGGTTTTTCGAGCTGGAGAGTGAAAGAAACCGACTAAAAAGGAATTAAGTCGGATAGAATGGAGTTTTAATCGATCAGAATGCGAAAAGACAAGTCAGTCCCCGTCACAACTAGTCGGTCACAGTTCAAACACTGACCGACTTGATCACGATCTAGTCGGTCGGTCAATGAGCTTTGTTACGAGGTGGAACTCGCGTACAATGAATTTGTATTATGGGGAACCAAGGGCACGATGGTTATATGGAAATGAGGGTTCAGGTAGGCAGTTTTACAGGTGATTAGTGGGGCGAAGAAGTCGGACCCGTTGCCGGTGATGCTCACGGGGTCGAATCTCACCGGATGCAGCTGAGGGAGGTTGGACGGCAGGGGGCTGAAGCTGACTCCGGTCAAGGGGCGAGCTTTCCTGCAGCACGAACAACTCGTCAGAAGGGCAGGGTTAGGGTTCAACCCTTAGCCCCTCTGATGCCTAAGTCAGTAATAGGGCTTAAAATGGGGGGCTGGACACGCCGGTCGGACTATCTGTGTGTCCTCCGCACGTGACGAGCTATAGGTGAGAGAGCAAAGATATGGAAGACCTTTGCTCTCGTGTGTGAATAATAGAAAAATGAGAGAGAATCCTCCAACCCCCTCTCCGTAAGAGGAGAGGGGGTATTTATACCTGACGGGTGATGACTAGGCGTGCTGAGCTGGCTCGGGTGTCAGCGGAAGCTTCGGACACGGACATCGGGAACATGAGTTCCTGACCTACTTCTGTCAGGCGGCGCAACGGCCAAGGGGTGCTTTTGTCGGGATGTCAGGGCCGAAAGCACTAACCGTCAGACGGGTCGGCCGCCTGGGGGTGCTTTGTCAGGCGGTCGGGTGACGTATGTGTCAGTCGTGTCCTTATCCTAGGCTGTTTGTCGTTAGCGACGAACTTAAGGTCGGGCTGTGTCACTCTAGGCACCGCGGTTCGCGGGAATCGGGCAGGCCGTTCCGATCGGGGGTTGTCCGGCCCGGCCACGCCCCCCGATCGGTCATGGGGTATGGCCCGCCGGTACGGAAGGATACGTCCGCGCCCGTCAATAGGCCTGGCCTAGCTACCCAAGCGTCCCCAAGCGCGCTACCCCGATGGGTCGGGCGGCTGCGATTGTTCGCCTCGGCCGGTTGCGATTGTTCGCCTCAGCCGGTTCAGGGAACGCTGCAAGGCGAGCCTGTCTCCATGATGCCCCGGATTTTCGGGGCGGCGGCCCTTTTGTGAAATGGTGAGTTAATGGGGTATGTTAGCGGATCCGGGCAGGAGTCGGGCTCCTACGATCTTTAGGTCGTAACAATTGCCCCCGGCATTCGAGTGCGAGGCGGAAGCCCGGCTCGTCTCGGATGGCGTAACGCTACCGCGACACTATCTTTTAACGTTACCCGGGCTTGGATTCAGGCTTAGGGGGGATGCTGGTCCTGCGGGGTGTGTCCCACTATAGCGGGATCGCGAGGTCTCTTCCGGAGTGTGAGCCAAGCGGGGGGGTGTCCCATGACGAGGTGCCGTTGTTGGTGGTTATTGGGTCGGATTTAGGGGGAGCTCGACTTTTTGAGAATGCTAGGGTTCTTGTTGAGAGGCGTTCATTGGACGCGCTTGTAGTTTTCGCGGAACTTCAGCCGGGCCGTGCCCGGTGAACCCTTCCGCTGATGTGCGCTTGGGCTTAGGGGGAGGAGTCCGAAAGGGGGAATATTATACACCAATCTTTATCGGAGTTCTAAGTGATATTACAATACTATTAGAAGATGTGGGTCAACCGGTGGTTGGGACGGAGGGTTATCCTCATTCGTTGTTCGCTCCGTCGGGAGGAGCAGATCCCCGCGTCGGGGCGGTCTTCCCTTATGTCGTGAGGGTTTAGCCTTCGGGGGGGCGACCCTCGGTCGTAGAAGGGGACCCTCTTCCTTTCCCTTTCATCGCTTCCTCGCGCTCTGCCTCGCTGTTGTCGTGCTGGAGGGTAGTTCGGCCTTGCCGGGGACCCCGCGCACCGAGGGGGAACCCCAGGGAGGCCGAGGACGAGGTGGCGGTGGCGGCGCCACTGGGAGAGCAATTGGGGTTTCCCCCCCCCCCGACACCCTGTGGGGATCGCCGAATGTGACGGCGTTAATTGGGGTGTTGCGGCACGCGGACGGCCATCTGGACCCGCCTTTTGATACAGTAACAAGCAGGAGGCAAGCTGGCGGGCGGGGCTTTCCGTGTGTAAGGGGAATATCCTGTCGGAGGTGGCGGGGCTGTGACGCCCATCGTCGAGGGAAGTGAGGTCCGTCGGTGGCTGTCGGCTTTTTTCGTAGCTCGGTGGGGCGTTTAGGGCCGTTTTATGCCCGGAGTGAGGGGAGGGGAATCCCCTACGTCTCTCTTCCTCCTTTACCCTGACCTCTGGGGGGGTATTTATAGCGAGATTCTGTGGAAGGGTTTTTCTTGGGTAATGCGGGGGATTAGTGCCGTTAATGGGCTTCGCGGAATCCCGCGCTTTGGGAGTCGCTTTTCCCTGGCGGTATCTGGCACTCTGGCCTCTCGGGGGGCGTGTTGTTGCTGATGGCGTGTAGTCCAAGCGTCCTTTCGTTGCGTTGAGTCGCATCGTGGCGCTGCTACTCTGTCTGCGGTATCTGGCACTCTGGCCTCTCGGGGGGCGTGTTGTTGCTGATGGCGTGTAGTCCAAGCGTCCTTTCGCCGCATCGTGGCACTGCTTTGACGGGACAGGGCTGCTACTCTGTCTGGACTGGGTGCCTATTTCGCGGCCTCTGCCTTGTGACCGGTCCGTTCCGGGTCACGTGACTTGGCTTCTTGCTGGAGTTTACACAATTCCTAATTATGCCCCCAACATTCCCGTGTCCGAGATCGCGAGGTCTGGGGGAAGGGGATGTTGTCGGCTTGTGTTGCCTTTGGGCGGGGCGGGGAGTCGGCGAATGGGTGTGGGGTGAGACCCGCCGTCCTATCGTGATTTGATCTCGGGCCGAACCTGTTACGCAGGGCGGGCCCCCGTGTACCTCTCTCCCTGTGTCGGTGACTTTCAGGGAGCGGGGGGGGGGGCTGGTTTCCAATCGTAGTATCGCGGGGTTCGAGCTGCGGACGTAGGCTTCCTAGAAGGCCTACGCCAGTTAGGCGGGGTAGCGAGTTGCTCGCCCGGCACATGGCCGGGGGATAGATACCCGCTATGGTATTCTCCGAAAAAATCTGAGCGTATAAAGAAGAATGTTTTTATTTAAATTTGTAAGAGCTGAGCTACAGCTTGTACATGAGTTCTTAGTTCATCGCCCGTTGTGGGGTCAGATCCGGCTCGGGGAGGGGCTTTAGAGCTGTCCTCGCCCGGCCGTATGGGCCTAATGACCTCCGGATCTAGGAGTCACCGCGGGACGTGTGGGCCCGTTTTAACTGGAGTCGATCTTGGCGCGGAGGTGATTGGCCGCCTTCTGTGCTAAAGTGTTGCGAGGTCTCTTTGGCCCGGGATAGGTGGGGGGGTGGTGGATCTTGCCGATCGGGCCGCCTTCCCTCCGTTGCTTCGTCATCTCCTTCCGCGGACAGGGTTTTCCTCGGTCCGGTAGAGGCGCTGAGAAGGGAAGCCGTCTTGCTGAGGCTTGCTCCTTGGGGAGGTTCTTGAGCATCGGGCCGTCCCCCGCCGCCCCGTGTCTCGCTGCTTCGGTTTGAGAGTGGGGTTCGGCGCCCGATGGTGCATGGGCGAGCTGACACGCCAGGACTTGCCGTTTGGGCTTGTCGGTGATGCAGCCTTTCCGAGGTCCTCGGCCGGAGGTCGAGGGCGGGGAGGTACTGGCCGGCCAGTGCTGGGGGCTCTCGCCTGCCCAGTCGGCTTTAAACGGATGCCATTCTTTCTCCGACTCGTCCTCGTTTAGGGGACGGAGGCGTGAAAGGTGGATTTCCCTTGTGTAAGCGGAATATCCAGTTGGCGATCCGTTTGTAAGGGGAATATCCTGTTGGCGGTGCTGGAGATGTAGGCACCGCCGCCCTGGGCGGCAGGAACCATTGATGGCCGGTGACCTCTCTTTTGTTAGGGCGTTGTATCTCGGCCCGTTTCCCGGTGGGTGGGGGGATCAAGTGGCGGTTTCTCATGTTTGTCGGTTCTCTTACTTTCGGAAGGGGGAGTGGCGTCTTTATAGGGAGATCTCGCTGACGGTTTCTCCCCTATTTATTGCGCTGAGTCGGCATTATTAATGGGCTCCTCGAATTCGCGCCCGTGGGAAACCGCCTTTGCCAGGTGGCTCTTATGGGTCCTCTTTTGGAGCGCATTATTAATGGTGGCGTGTTTCTCGAGCGTCCTTTCATTTCGCCGAGTCCCATCGGGGCCGCCGACTCGGGAACTGATGCCATTTCGTCCCGGTTCGTGTGCCCCTGTTCTCTTTTGATTTTCCTAGAGTCATGGGTACATGGCCCCCTTCGGGTTGGCCCTGCCCCTGAGGGCTGGAGGGGGGGCGGGCGCGTAGCCTGGCCCGTGCCCTTCTTTGGTTTGGGTGGCTAGGGTTGGCCCTGCCCCAGAGGTCTGGAGGGGGAGAGCGGGCGTGTAGCCCGGCCCGTGCCCTTCTCTGGTTTGGGTGGCTAGGGTTGGCCCTGCCCCAGAGGTCTTGAGGGGGGGAGCGGGCGCGTAGCCCGGCCCGTGCCCTTCTCCGGTTTGGGTGGCTAGGGTTGGCCCTGCCCCAGAGGTCTGGAGGGGGGGAGCGGGCACGTAGCACGGCCCGTGCCCTTCTCTGGTTTCGGTGGCTAGGGTCGGCCCTGCCCCAGAGGTCTTGAGGGGGGGAGCGGGCGCGTAGCCCGGCCCGTGCCCTTCTCTGATTTGGGTGGCTAGGGTTGGCCCTGCCCCAGAGGTCTGGAGGGGAGGAGCGGGCGCGTAGCCCGGCCCGTGCCCTTCTCTGGTTTGGGTGGCTAGGGTTGGCCCTGCCCCAGAGGTCTGGAGGGGGGAGCGGGCGCGTAGCCCGGCCCGTGCCCTTCTCTGGTTTGGGTGGCTAGGGTTGGCCCTGCCCCAGAGGTCTGGAGGGGGGAGCGGGCGCGTAGCCCGGCCCGTGCCCTTCTCTGGTTTGGGTGGCTAGGGTTGGCCCTGCCCCAGAGGTCTGGAGGGGGAGAGCGGGCGCGTAGCCCGGCCCGTGCCCTTCTCTGGTTTGGGTGGCTAGGGTTGGCCCTGCCCCAGAGGTCTTGAGGGGGGGAGCGGGTGCGTAGCCCGGCCCGTGCCCTTCTCTGGTTTGGGTGGCTAGGGTTGGCCCTGCCCCAGAGGTCTTGAGGGGGGGAGCGGGCGCGTAGCCCGGCCCGTGCCCTTCTCTGGTTTGGGTGGCTAGGGTTGGCCCTGCCCCAGAGGTCTTGAGGGGGGGAGCGGGCGCGTAGCCCGGCCCGTGCCCTTCTCTGGTTTGGGTGGCTAGGGTTGGCCCTACCCCAGAGGTCTTGAGGGGGGGAGCGGGCGCGTAGCCCGGCCCGTGCCCTTCTCTGGTTTGGGTGGCTAGGGTTGGCCCTGCCCCAGAGGTCTGGAGGGGGGGGGAGCGGGCGCGTAGCCCGGCCCGTGCCCTTCTCTGGTTTGGGTGGCTAGGGTTGGCCCTGCCCCAGAGGTCTGGAGGGGGGAGCGGGCGCGTAGCCCGGCCCGTGCCCTTCTCTGGTTTGGGTGGCTAGGGTTGGCCCTGCCCCAGAGGTCTGGAGGGGGGAGCGGGCGCGTAGCCCGGCCCGTGCCCTTCTCTGGTTTGGGTGGCTAGGGTTGGCCCTGCCCCAGAGGTCTGGAGGGGGGAGCGGGCGCGTAGCCCGGCCCGTGCCCTTCTCTGGTTTGGGTGGCTAGGGTTGGCCCTGCCCCAGAGGTCTTGAGGGGGGGAGCGGGCGCGTAGCCCGGCCCGTGCCCTTCTCTGGTTTGGGTGGCTAGGGTTGGCCCTGCCCCAGAGGTCTTGAGGGGGGGAGCGGGCGCGTAGCCCGGCCCGTGCCCTTCTCTGGTTTGGGTGGCTAGGGTTGGCCATGCCCCAGAGGTCTGGAGGGGGGGAGCGGGCGCGTAGCCCGGCCCATGCCCTTCTCTGGTTTGGGTGGCTAGGTTGGCCCTGCCCCAGAGGTCTGGAGGGGGGAGCGGGCGCGTAGCCCGGCCCGTGCCCTTCTCTGGTTTGGGTGGCTAGGGTTGGCCCTGCCCCAGAGGTCTGGAGGGGGGAGCGGGCGCGTAGCCCGGCCCGTGCCCTTCTCTGGTTTGGGTGGCTAGGGTTGGCCCTGCCCCAGAGGTCTGGAGGGGGGGAGCGGGCGCGTAGCCCGGCCCGTGCCCTTCTCTGGTTTGGGTGGCTAGGGTTGGCCCTGCCCCAGAGGTCTTGAGGGGGGGAGCGGGCGCGTAGCCCGGCCCGTGCCCTTCTCTGGTTTGGGTGGCTAGGGTTGGCCCTGCCCCAGAGGTCTGGAGGCGGGGAGCGGGCGCGTAGCCCGGCCCGTGCCCTTCTCTGGTTTGGGTGGCAAGGGTTGGCCCTGCCCCAGAGGTCTGGAGGGGGGAGCGAGCGCGTAGCCCGGCCCGTGCCCTTCTCTGGTTTGGGTGGCTAGGGTTGGCCATGCCCCAGAGGTCTGGAGGGGGGAGCGGGCACGTAGCCCGGCCCGTGCCCTTCTCTGGTTTGGGTGGCTAGGGTTGGCCCTGCCCCAGAGGTCTGGAGGGGGGGAGCGGGCGCGTAGCTGATCACTCCTTATTTTACCCTTTTTTCCCGCATGTTTGCATGCCATTTAGATCGCCCAAATCATGTTTTTCACGATATATCGACGATATTGCGATGCTTTTCACGATTTGTTGTTTTTGTCGCATTTCAGGTGATTTGGTGCGATTTGGAGTGATCTCGAGATGTGCTTACTCCAGGCGGTCACCGACAACCTCCCCGAGGGGTATTTTGCTGTTGGAGAGGAGCGGAAGAAGAACGGACGTCGCAGGAGCGACGAGGAGGCCAAAATAAGCAATTTGGGCATGTTTTGTGTCCCACTCGGCCGAGTGAAGGAGTCACTCGGCCGACCAGAGAGACACCGCTCGGCCGACCAGAGTAGACACGATTTATATGTGCACTCGGCCGAGCGACGGAGACCACATCGGCCGAGTGAAGGAGTCACTCGGCCGACCAGAGAGACACCGCTCGGCCGACCAGAGCAGACACGATTTATATGTGCACTCGGCCGAGCGACGGAGACCACATCGGCCGAGTGACGAGACCCCGTCCGCCCGAGTGGCGCCCAGACGAAGCCCTTCAAAAATCGCCAAGTTACTGTTTTTCGGCTGCCTGAGCTTCAGAAGACCCACTCGGCCGAGTGGATAATCCCTTCCGCCCGAGTACCATGAAGCCATCGGCCGAGTGACGACAACTCACTCGGCCGAGCCGCCCCCGAAGTGAAGACCCCTGAAGATCGATACTTACTGGAAAATTACAGTGTTTTCACTCGGCCGAGCGACTTTTGTCACTCGACCGAGTGCGACGCGCTGCCTGTAGCGAAAATTGCGGAAAACAGGCTGCGCAGGGGTATTTTGGTCACAGTTTTTGGACGATTTTGGGGGCTATTTAACCCCTGTTTTTACCCTAGTTTAGAGAGCCTCCCCCTTAGATTCTTTGTAGCTTTTTAGATTAGCTTTTTAGTTTTATTCTTGTGATTGAAGAGGAGACAAATTTTGATTTTTGTTGGATTAATTGAAGAACTCCATTGGTTTGCTTTTCTCTTCTCTAAAAATTCTATTTTTATTGCTTATCTCAATAGTGTGATGAATTCTATTGCTTATTTCATTGATTATTTTTATGATCTTGCTATGAATTGTGAGTAGTCGCCACGTCTTGGGGCGTGGGGATGAACCCTACAAGCCCTATTTCATAATTGTGATGAATTGGTAGGAATTTTGCTAGAATTGCTACTAGGGATTAGATTGGGATCAATTTACTACGGATGGCTAGGAATTCACATCGATTGGGATTTGCAAGAGATTGGATCCCAATTCGATAGGAAACCCTAGAAATCCGAATTGGGTTGGAATCGAATTTCCGTAGTATCGGTTTGCAAGAGATTGGACCGATACTAGGGTTTCCGGTTCTAATTCCGCGCCAATACCCGTTTGCAAGAGATTGGACGGGTAGGAACTATCCCAATCTAGGTCGTGGACCGAGTTTGCAAGAGATTGGGCTCGGTGCGTGATTGAACGATGATGTTGATCCTAATTCTAGCTTCCCTAGGCTAGGGTTTGCAAGAGATTGGGCCCGAACCTAGGATAGCTATAGGCCGGCAACAGCGCGAGAGCGTGAGCTTGGTTCTACATTCAGTTGCAACTAGTTCATCCAAAATCTTATTCTAGCAATTTTGATGCCAATGAACCACTTTTACGAAATACGGTGAGTAGCGGGAATTCCCCATTCCCTAGACGTTCTTTATTTGATTTGTTATTTCCGTACTTTGTCTGACGATTGTGACAGGATCGCCAAAGGCAAATTTCTCGCTTCTTAAATAGCCAGGTTGATCGGAACAAGCACGGTCATTCGTCCTCCCTGTGTTCGATAACCCGCTCGCTGCTACACCGTGCACTTGCGGTAAAACTACAACCGTTCTTTTGGGTTACGTCCTGGAGCGATAAAGTTTTTGGCGCCGTTGCCGGGGAGGTGTTTCCCGTTGGGTGCCAATTTGTCACAATTAGGTTGATTAGACTACGAAAAAAAAACTAACAAAAGGAAATTTTCACCCCGCCACCATTATTATCATTTCTATATTCTTTTGTGCCACTGATATCTTTTCTCCAGGTATTTATCTTTGTTGATCAGGTGCTATGGATTATACTACGTGGACCACAGATTTTGATCAGAGTGCTCAGATGGGAGATTACTATTTTGATCAGAGTACTCAGATGGGAGAATACTATTATGATCAGAGTGCTCAGATGGGAGAATACTATTTTGATCAGAGTGCTCAGATGGGAGAATACTTTTTTGAGGAGATGCACTGGCCCGAGCTTGATGAGAGACAAAGGATCTTTTTTGATGAGATGCATGCACACCAGGTTGAAATGCAAGCCGGGCTTGAAAAGAGTAACCTTCTATTGGAACGGGTGAAGAGGCAACTTGAAATGAATGCGCTCATGTTTAAGGCTGCGATGATTCCCAAAGATATCAGTTCTGTTCCTTCATCTTATGGGCAAGAAGCATCTCCAATCATATTACCAGAGCCAGAATGTGACGTCGTCGATCCCACGTCCTACAATACAACTGTTGCATATGAAGAGTGGATGGACAAAGATACAGTGGAGGAAGCAGAAATTGAGCCACCAGCGCAGCCAGAGGAGGATGGATTTCAGAGATTACTGGAGGGTCTCTTGGAGTCAGTGAGGTTCACCGGTTCAGAGAGCATTACAGCAGGTGATGCATTTGAGCTACGATTTGCAGATTTTGTTATGAACCGTGTTTCAGCTACAGGAACAATAGAGGAGGACATCCATGTCAGTCTTGAGGGGGATAGACTATATTTTCGGATTGCTTGCGGGCATTCCCCTCCACATGATACATCCCCACAAGTTGACACACCTGAGCAGCCAGCATCACCATCCCAGAGAGAGCCTACATTGATAGTTGATGAGAAGGCAAAGGAGCACACTATCGAGCCAGAGCATATTGCCGAGGAGGCCTCGCATACGGAGTCAGAGCATGCTTTTGAGGAGGCCTTACACGCCTTACACACAGAGCCAGAGCTTATCACCGAGGAGGTCGTGCATCGGGACGAGGACACAGCCATTCATGAGGATCCCGAGCACTATCCTCCTCCATTAGAGCTTCCGCAGCCACCTCATCCTCCCACTGACGCAGAGGACTACCCCCACAGAGCTTTTGGCCCCCCTTCAGGGAGATCTCTTTACTCCCTCGCCCTTTATCTTTGATTTCCCTCCCGTGTATGATGTTTTTTATGATTCATCGTGCCTTTTGCAGGATTCATGTACATACGATCAAGAGGTACGATGGGACGTATATGAGGAGGAGAGCGAGGAGTTAGCACCCATGGACGCATATGAATATGATCAAGAGGTGCACTGGGATGAGTCTGACGATGATGAGGAGCATCTCGATGAGGTCCCTACCTATGATCTAGATTTACCTGAGCAGCATAGAGAAGACACCGTGGAGACAGCTATCATGGCACGTGAGGATATTGGATTATTTCCAGGGAAGTATCGTCCACCATTATTTATTCCATACATTTCTATAGACGATCCTCTTTGGGATACTTTTATTATGAGGGTGAATTTTTTGCAGCGAACTGATGCATCCTATTCTCTGCAGGGTACAGGTGGAGTCCTTGTGGGAATGCTGGAGGATGCATTGCTGGAGTTCGTTGGAGTCCGTGGACATACGCGCCTTACGGAGCCACGGAAAGAGCAGTTGGAGCAGTTGCCTGCACCGGCAAAGATACTGGATCCGCCTTTTTCTATAGGTGATATCAATCCAGTAGTGTAGAAATTTTTATGCTTTCAATAAACCCGAATCCTCTCGACAGCGAGGGGACCGTATAGATTTGATTGAATAAATATCACCTCTTATGACGGCAACAAAAATTTTTACACCCCAAACCCATTATATACATTAATTGCCCTCTCCATATTTTGATGTGTCACATCCTTTTGCTCACCACATTCGAGCATTTCTTTCAAGTGAAACCTTGCTTTCTTATTCGTTTGAATTGATCACGCTTTGCAAAGCCATGACATTTTTGGTCAAGTCATTTGAATAGGATTGTTTGGTATAAGCTTGGGGGAAGGCGCTCTCATGCATCATTGTATGTGCATGTAGTTGCATTAGGATTTCATGGCATTCATTTCATCATTTTTCATTCACCCCCTTATTATTATCGTTGTTCCTCATATTCTTTCATTATGATCACATTGAGGACAATGTGAAGTTTAAGCTTGGGGAGTGCATTTCCATGCCATTTAGATGCATTAGTTGCAATTTTACTTTATTTTAGGGTTTTTAAAATTTTTCAAAATTTTTGCATCATCTTTTTGATTTTTTCATCTTATTTTCCTTTTATGTGTGTTCATGCATCATATTGTGTGCTTGATTTTCTTTTCATTCCCCTCTTTTATTTTTATTTCTTTATTTTCCTTTTCTTTTCTTCCGCTAGATGAATTTCGTATGATGATATCTCTTATTGCTTTACCAACCATCACGATGCTTATTATTCCTTGCCATGCTACTTAGAGTATTTCAGTATCCTGCTATCCTTGTGCTTGCTCATATATTCTTTTGATGAATCCTCTATATGAATGCATGATATTAGTTGAAGCTGAATGTATGGATTAGTGTTTAGTATGCTTTTGTTGGAAGTGCACCAAGATTCACGCATCATTAGTATATCTGAAGCATCAGTTTTATTGTCTTATTCACCTTCTGTTGCATGCTTGATATGGTTGTAAACTTTACTGCTTGACTTCACTTTTTATTGAGATGATTGAGAATATCCATGCTTACATATGAGTTTTAGTTGAAGTATTATTTTATTGAACCGTTCGTGCACATCTTAGAGTGAACCGAGTGTTACATGATTTCTTTCTCCACACATATCTTTTTATTCTCTACATGTCACTTGAGTTCACCTCCTAAAGCTACTTATATCGCATCTATTTCCCAAAAAAAATCCCCACAAAAGGAAAAGTTAGCTCCAAAAAGTCCAAAAAGCCAAAAAGGAGCCAAATATCAAAAATACAAATCATATAGCTCCTACAAAAATCCAAAAAAGAAAAATGAGAAACAAAGTCCAAAAGAAAAAAAAATGTTTCTCTATCTCATTATTGGAGCCACAAAATACTTGGGAAAACCAAGGCAAAAATCCCATTTTCCACTATCATATTCCTTTAGATGCGATGCCTCAAGCTAAGCTTGGGGGGTGAACTCATTTGACCATATGAGTGAGTACGACATTAGAGTGGAGAGGTGCACGAATGGGGAAGTTTGATAATGCTGAAACTTAGCAAATTACTTTGGCTATGGAGACTTCTTATGAATCGATGTAAATATGTGAATGCCATGATTTATTCCATTCTCTAATGCATGCGTGGTGTGATTCTTATATGCTTCTTTTATAACTCTTGATTGAAAAGTGCATTGTCAACATTTGTATATTAAGTTCTATGAAATGTGTGATGTGGATATGAATTGATTGTATGAATTTAGAGAGTCCCTCTTATTGCTCTTAAAAGCTTGCAAGTACCATGTCTAAGTAAGATTTGAAATCCTTATAGCATGTGATTCGTATTTTCCAAGTTATCGTGATGTGTAGCTTATGACTTGAGATCTGAGAGAATAATCTAGCAACCCCTTCCACTTCGTATTCTTTTTCATTTTTTCCTTATTTTTACCCTTCGGGTTCGCCTTCTACTTGTCTTCCTCGAGGACGAGTAAGAGGTAAGCCTGGGGGATTTTGATCACTCCATACTTTACACCTTTTTTCCGCATGTTTTCACGCCATTTCGATTGCTCATATTGCGTTTTTCAAGATTATTCGACAATATTGCGATGCTTTTCACTATTTCTTGTTTTTGTCGGATTTCAGGAAATATGGAGCGATCGGGAGCAAAAATGAGCTTAAAGGATTTGCACCCACTCCGGAGTGTCAACCATGGCCCTTTTGAGGGTTATTCTATAATGGAAGACGAGTGGAAGAAGAAAGAACGTCGTAGGAGCGACGAGGAAGCGAAAAGATGGAGATTGGGCATTTTCAGCATGCCACTCGGCCGAGTGAAGGAGTCACACGGCCGAGCATTGAGACCCCGCTCGGCCGGCCAGATCGGACACGTAACAGAGATGTATCAGCGTGCACTCGGCCGAGCATCGCACGCCCACTCGGCCGAGTGCGGAGACTCCGTCCGCCCGAGTGGCACCCAGACGACGGCAAGCCAAAATGTCCAACTCTTTGTAATCCGTCAGTCGACTACGAGCTCTGACTCGGCCGAGTACCAAGAGCCCCTCGGCCGAGTGACATTTGCCGCTCGGCCGAGTGATGCCGAGGACACGCAGCGCCCAGATTTTCAGACAGCCTCCCACTCTTTTGAAATCTGCTATCATTCCAGCAATAAAATTATTTTTCTCATATTTTATATGGATAGTAGACTTCATGACGGTTCCAACGCCACCAAGAACGCGCAAATCGGAGGTCGGATGAAATCTAGGGAATTTCTGCAAGTCGATGCTGCAGTGCTGGAATTTCCACTCGGCCGGGACACATGTTCCACTCGGCCGAGTGCGGCCTGGGCCCAGATTTTAAGTTGCGGTTTGGGCTGTTTTTGGTCACGAATTTGAGGGGTTTTCTAGGGTTTCTTGCTAGGGTTTTGGGAGAGTATTTAAGGGTTTTGTAGCCACCATTAGAGGGGGATCCCTATTGTGTTTTCTTAGGCCTCATATGTTTTTCTTAGGATTATTTTAGAGGTTAGGCCATGCCCTAGGCCCCCTCTTGGATCAAAAAGCTTGTATTTTGGATTGAAGATCTTCATCAAGCTAAGTATTTTCTTCTTTTTATTTGAATCTTTGTTTTTCTATCTTTTTGTATGCAAGCAATGATTCCTATTGATTATCATATCCTTATTGCTATGCTAGAGTAGATTTGTTGTTCTAGGGTTTGGGGATGAACCCTATGGATCTAATTTCATATTTGTGATGAATGAATTTCTAAATTGCTAGAATTTCTAGGAGGTTAGGTTGTGATTGATTTACTACGGATAGCTAGGGATTTCCATCGATTTGGGATTTGCAAGAGATTGGATTCTAATCGATGTGAAGGCCTAGATATTCGATTTAGATTTACAATTGGATTTCTCTAGATTTGGTTTGCAAGAGATTGGACCAAAGCTAGGATTTTTAATTGTAAATCTATACCCATATTCGTTTGCAAGATATTGGACGAATACGAACTATCGCAACCTAGATCGTAACTCGAGTTTGCACGAGAGTGGGCTCGAGGAGCGATTGGACGACGACGTCGATCTTCATGATAGCGGCTTAGGTTAGGGTTTGCAAGAGATTGGGCCCTAATCTAGGTTGCTATAGACCGGCAATAGCGCGAGAGCATGAGCTAGGTTCTCTATTCAGTTACGACTAGTTCACCTCAATGCAAGTCTAGTAATATTGAGATTCACTATTTACGATGATGTATGACGATCCGTAGTGGGAATTCCCTAGCCCTAGACGTTTTTATTTGATTTTACATCCCCATACTTTGCCCGACGATTGTGACAGGATCGCCGCAAGGCAAATTCCCTCTTTTATTATATTGTATTTGAATCGATATTTGACCGATTTCTTTATCATCGACACCGACATCCACCACCATTCTCTTTATATCATACCAAAGCCATCTCCACCAATAAAACATTCGTAGTCAAACCAACCTAGGATAGATTGGAGCCAACACCACATCCTCGTGTTCGATACCCACTCGCCACTACGCCGTGCGCTTGCGGTAATACTACAATCGTTCTCCGGGTGTGTATCCGGGGCCGACCAAGTTTTTGGTCGTGCTCTTGGGTTGCATTTTGGAGCGATCAGTAGCCCAGCCCGTGCCCTTCTCTGGTTTGGGTGGCTAGGGTTGGCCCTGCCCCAGAGGTCTTGAGGGGGGGAGCGGGTGCGTAGCCCGGCCCGTGCCCTTCTCTGGTTTGGGTGGCTAGGGTTGGCCCTGCCCCAGAGGTCTTGAGGGGGGAGCGGGCGCATAGCCCGGCCCGTGCCCTTCTCTGGTTTGGGTGGCTAGGGTTGGCCCTGCCCCAGAGGTCTGGAGGGGGGAGCGGGCGCGTAGCCCGGCCCGTGCCCTTCTCTGGTTGGGTGGCTAGGGTTGGCCCTGCCCCAGAGGTCTGGAGGGGGGGAGCGGGCGCGTAGCCCGGCCCGTGCCCTTCTCTGGTTTGGGTGGCTAGGGTTGGCCCTGCCCCAGAGGTCTGGAGGGGGGGAGCGGGCGCGTAGCCCGGCCCGTGCCCTTCTCTGGTTTGGGTGGCTAGGGTCGGCCCTGCCCCAGAGGTCTGGAGGGGGGAGCGGGCGCGTAGCCCGGCCCGTGCCCTTCTCTGGTTTGTGTGGCTAGGGTTGGCCCTGCCCCAGAGGTCTTGAGGGGGGGAGCGGGCGCGTAGCCCGGCCCGTGCCCTTCTCTGGTTTGGGTGGCTAGGGTTGGCCCTGCCCCAGAGGTCTGGAGGGAGGAGCGGGCGCGTAGCCCGACCCGTGCCCTTCTCTGGTTTGGGTGGCTAGGGTTGGCCCTGCCCCAGAGGTCTTGAGGGGGGGAGCGGGCGCGTAGCCCGGCCCGTGCCCTTCTCTGGTTTGGGTGGCTAGGGTTGGCCCTGCCCCAGCGGTCTTGAGGGGGGGAGCGGGCGTGTAGCCCGGCCCGTGCCCTTCTTTGGTTTGGGTGGCTAGGGTTGGCCCTGCCCCAGAGGTCTGGAGGGGGGAGCGGGTGCGTAGTTGATCACTCCTTATTTTACACTTTTTTCCCGCATGTTTGCATGCCATTTAGATCGCCCAAATTATGTTTTTCACGATATATCGACGATATTGCGATGTTTTTCACGATTTGTTATTTTTGTCGCATTTCAGGTGATTTGGCGCGATTTGGAGTGATCTCGAGATGTGCTTACTCCAGGCGGTCACCAACAACCTCCCCGAGGGGTATTTTGCTGTTAGAGAGGATCGGAAGAAGAACGGACGTCGCAGGAGCGACGAGGAGGCCAAAATAAGCAATTTGGGCATGTTTTGTGTCCCACTCGGCCGAGTGAAGGAGTCACTCGGCCGACCAGAGAGACACCGCTCGGCCGACCAGAGCAGACACGATTTATATGTGCACTCGGCCGAGCGACGGAGACCACATCGGCCGAGTGACGAGACCCCGTCCGCCCGAGTGGCGCCCAGACGAAGCCCTTCAAAAATCGCCAAGTTACTGTTTTTCGGCTGCCTGAGCTTCAGAAGACCCACTCGGCCGAGTGGATAATCCCTTCCGCCCGAGTACCATGAAGCCATCGGCCGAGTGACGACAACTCACTCGGCCGAGCCGCCCCCGAAGTGAAGACCCCTGAAGATCGATACTTACTGGAAAATTACAGGGTTTTCACTCGGCCGAGCGACTTTTGTCACTCGGCCGAGTGCGACGCGCTGCCTGTAGCGAAAATTGCGGAAAACAGGCTGCGCAGGGGTATTTTGGTCACAGTTTTTGTACGATTTTGGGGGCTATTTAACCCCTGTTTTTACCCTAGTTTAGAGAGCCTCCCCCTTAGATTCTTTGTAGCTTTTTAGATTAGCTTTTTAGTTTTATTCTTGTGATTGAAGAGGAGACAAATTTGGATTTTTGTTGGATTAATTGAAGAACTCCATTGGTTTGCTTTTCTCTTCTCTAAAAATTCTATTTTTATTGCATATCTCAATATTGTGATGAATTCTATTGCTTATTTCATTGATTATTTTTATGATCTTGCTATGAATTATGAGTAGTCGCCACGTCTTGGGGCGTGGGGATGAACCCTACAAGCCCTATTTCATAATTGTGATGAATTGGTAGGAATTTTGCTAGAATTGCTACTAGGGATTAGATTGGGATCAATTTACTACGGATGGCTAGGAATTCACATCGATTGGGATTTGCAAGAGATTGGATCCCAATTCGATAGGAAACCCTAGAAATCCGAATTGGGTTGGAATCGAATTTCCGTAGTATCGGTTTGCAAGAGATTGGACCGATACTAGGGTTTCCGGTTCTAATTCCGTGCCAATACCCGTTTGCAAGAGATTGGACGGGTAGGAACTATCCCAATCTAGGTCGTGGACCGAGTTTGCAAGAGATTGGGCTCGGTGCGTGATTGAACGATGATGTTGATCCTAATGCTAGCTTCCCTAGGCTAGGGTTTACAAGAGATTGGGCCCGAACCTAGGATAGCTATAGGCCGGCAACAGCGCGAGAGCGTGAGCTTGGTTCTACATTCAGTTGCAACTAGTTCATCCAAAATCTTATTCTAGCAATTTTGATGCCAATGAACCACTTTTACGAAATACGGTGAGTAGCGGGAATTCCCCATTCCCTAGACGTTCTTTATTTGATTTGTTATTTCCGTACTTTGTCTGACGATTGTGACAGGATCGCCAAAGGCAAATTTCTCGCTTCTTAAATAGCCAGGTTGATCGGAACAAGCACGGTCATTCGTCCTCCCTGTGTTCGATAACCCGCTCGCTGCTACACCGTGCACTTGCGGTAAAACTACAACCGTTCTTTTGGGTTACGTCCCGGAGCGATCAAGTTTTTGGCGCCGTTGCCGGGGAGGTGTTTCCCGTTGGGTGCCAATTTGTCACAATTAGGTTGATTAGACTACGAAAAAAAAACTAACAAAAGGAAATTTTCACCCCGCCACCATTATTATCATTTCTATATTCTTTTGTGCCACTGATATCTTTTCTCCGGGTATTTATCTTTGTTGATCAGGTGCTATGGATTATACTACGTGGACCACAGATTTTGATCAGAGTGCTCAGATGGGAGATTACTATTTTGATCAGAGTACTCAGATGGGAGAATACTATTATGATCAGAGTGCTCAGATGGGAGAATACTATTTTGATCAGAGTGCTCAGATGGGAGAATACTTTTTTGAGGAGATGCACTGGCCCGAGCTTGATAAGAGACAAAGGATCTTTTTTGATGAGATGCATGCACACCAGGTTGAAATGCAAGCCGGGCTTGAAAAGAGTAACCTTCTATTGGAACGGGTGAAGAGGCAACTTGAAATGAATGCGCTCATGTTTAAGGCTGCGATGATTCCCAAAGATATCAGTTCTGTTCCTTCATCTTATGGGCAAGAAGCATCTCCAATCATATTACCAGAGCCAGAATGTGACGTCGTCGATCCCACGTCCTACAATACAACTGTTGCATATGAAGAGTGGATGGACAAAGATACAGTGGAGGAAGCAGAAATTGAGCCACCAGCGCAGCCAGAGGAGGATGGATTTCAGAGATTACTGGAGGGTCTCTTGGAGTCAGTGAGGTTCACCGGTTCAGAGAGCATTACAGCAGGTGATGCATTTGAGCTACGATTTGCAGATTTTGTTATGAACCGTGTTTCAGCTGCAGGAACAATAGAGGAGGACATCCATGTCAGTCTTGAGGGGGATAGACTATATTTTCGGATTGTTTGCGGGCATTCCCCTCCACATGATACATCCCCACAAGTTGACACACCTGAGCAGCCAGCATCACCATCCCAGAGAGAGCCTACATTGATAGTTGATGAGAAGGCAAAGGAGCACACTATCGAGCCAGAGCATATTGCCGAGGAGGCCTCGCATACGGAGTCAGAGCATGCTTTTGAGGAGGCCTTACACGCCTTACACACAGAGCCAGAGCTTATCACCGAGGAGGTCGTGCATCGGGACGAGGACACAGCCATTCATGAGGATCCCGAGCACTATCCTCCTCCATTAGAGCTTCCGCAGCCACCTCATCCTCCCACTGACGCAGAGGACTACCCCACAGAGCTTTTGGCCCCCCTTCAGGGAGATCTCTTTACTCCCTCGCCCTTTATCTTTGATTTCCCTCCCGTGTATGATGTTTTTTATGATTCATCGTGCCTTTTGCAGGATTCATGTACATACGATCAAGAGGTACGATGGGACGTATATGAGGAGGAGAGCGAGGAGTTAGCACCCATGGACGCATATGAATATGATCAAGAGGTGCACTGGGATGAGTCTGACGATGATGAGGAGCATCTCGATGAGGTCCCTACCTATGATCTAGATTTACCTGAGCAGCATAGAGAAGACACCGTGGAGACAGCTATCACGGCACGTGAGGATATTGGATTATTTCCAGGGAAGTATCGTCCACCATTATTTATTCCATACATTTCTATAGACGATCCTCTTTGGGATACTTTTATTATGAGGGTGAATTTTTTGCAGCGAACTGATGCATCCTATTCTCTGCAGGGTACAGGTGGAGTCCTTGTGGGAATGCTGGAGGATGCATTGCTGGAGTTCGTTGGAGTCCGTGGACATACGCGCCTTACGGAGCCACGGAAAGAGCAGTTGGAGCAGTTGCCTGCACCGGCAAAGATACTGGATCCGCCTTTTTCTATAGGTGATATCAATCCAGTAATGTAGAAATTTTTATGCTTTCAATAAACCCGAATCCTCTCGACAGCGAGGGGACCGTATAGATTTGATTGAATAAATATCACCTCTTATGACGGCAACAAAAATTTTTACACCCCAAACCCATTATATACATTAATTGCCCTCTCCATATTTTGATGTGTCACATCCTTTTGCTCACCACATTCGAGCATTTCTTTCAAGTGAAACCTTGCTTTCTTATTCGTTTGAATTGATCACGCTTTGCAAAGCCATGACATTTTTGGTCAAGTCATTTGAATAGGATTGTTTGGTATAAGCTTGGGGGAAGGCGCTCTCATGCATCATTGTATGTGCATGTAGTTGCATTAGGATTTCATGTCATTCATTTCATCATTTTTCATTCACCCCCTTATTATTATCGTTGTTCCTCATATTCTTTCATTATGTTCACATTGAGGACAATGTGAAGTTTAAGCTTGGGGAGTGCATTTCCATGCCATTTAGATGCATTAGTTGCAATTTTACTTTATTTTAGGGTTTTTAAAATTTTTCAAAATTTTTGCATCATCTTTTTGATTTTTTCATCTTATTTTCCTTTTATGTGTGTTCATGCATCATATTGTGTGCTTGATTTTCTTTTCATTCCCCTCTTTTATTTTTATTTCTTTATTTTCCTTTTCTTTTCTTCCGCTAGATGAATTTCGTATGATGATATCTCTTATTGCTTTACCAACCATCACGATGCTTATTATTCCTTGCCATGCTACTTAGAGTATTTCAGTATCCTGCTATCCTTGTGCTTGCTCATATATTCTTTTGATGAATCCTCTATATGAATGCATGATATTAGTTGAAGCTGAATGTATGGATTAGTGTTTAGTATGCTTTTGTTGGAAGTGCACCAAGATTCACGCATCATTAGCATATCTGAAGCATCAGTTTTATTGTCTTATTCACCTTCTGTTGCATGCTTGATATGGTTGTAAACTTTACTGCTTGACTTCACTTTTTATTGAGATGATTGAGAATATCCATGCTTACATATGAGTTTTAGTTGAAGTATTATTTTATTGAACCGTTCGTGCACATCTTAGAGTGAACCGAGTGTTACATGATTTCTTTCTCCACACATATCTTTTTATTCTCTACATGTCACTTGAGTTCACCTCCTAAAGCTACTTATATCGCATCTATTTCCCAAAAAAATCCCCACAAAAGGAAAAGTTAGCTCCAAAAAGTCCAAAAAGCCAAAAAGGAGCCAAATATCAAAAATACAAATCATATAGCTCCTACAAAAATCCAAAAAAGAAAAATGAGAAACAAAGTCCAAAAGAAAAAAAAATGTTTCTCTATCTCATTATTGGAGCCACAAAATACTTGGGAAAACCAAGGCAAAAATCCCATTTTCCACTATCATATTCCTTTAGATGCGATGCCTCAAGCTAAGCTTGGGGGGTGAACTCATTTGACCATATGAGTGAGTACGACATTAGAGTGGAGAGGTGCACGAATGGGGAAGTTTGATAATGCTGAAACTTAGCAAATTACTTTGGCTATGGAGACTTCTTATGAATCGATGTAAATATGTGAATGCCATGATTTATTCCATTCTCTAATGCATGCGTGGTGTGATTCTTATATGCTTCTTTTATAACTCTTGATTGAAAAGTGCATTGTCAACATTTGTATATTAAGTTCTATGAAATGTGTGATGTGGATATGAATTGATTGTATGAATTTAGAGAGTCCCTCTTATTGCTCTTAAAAGCTTGCAAGTACCATGTCTAAGTAAGATTTGAAATCCTTATAGCATGTGATTCGTATTTTCCAAGTTATCGTGATGTGTAGCTTATGACTTGAGATCTGAGAGAATAATCTAGCAACCCCTTCCACTTCGTATTCTTTTTCATTTTTTCCTTATTTTTACCCTTCGGGTTCGCCTTCTACTTGTCTTCCTCGAGGACGAGTAAGAGGTAAGCCTGGGGGATTTTGATCACTCCATACTTTACACCTTTTTTCCGCATGTTTTCACGCCATTTCGATTGCTCATATTGCGTTTTTCAAGATTATTCGACAATATTGCGATGCTTTTCACTATTTCTTGTTTTTGTCGGATTTCAGGAAATATGGAGCGATCGGGAGCAAAAATGAGCTTAAAGGATTTGCACCCACTCCGGAGTGTCAACCATGGCCCTTTTGAGGGTTATTCTATAATGGAAGACGAGTGGAAGAAGAAAGAACGTCGTAGGAGCGACGAGGAAGCGAAAAGATGGAGATTGGGCATTTTCAGCATGCCACTCGGCCGAGTGAAGGAGTCACACGGCCGAGCATTGAGACCCCGCTCGGCCGGCCAGATCGGACACGTAACAGAGATGTATCAGCGTGCACTCGGCCGAGCATCGCACGCCCACTCGGCCGAGTGCGGAGACTCTGTCCGCCCGAGTGGCACCCAGACGACGGCAAGCCAAAATGTCCAACTCTTTGTAATCCGTCAGTCGACTACGAGCTCCGACTCGGCCGAGTACCAAGAGCCCCTCGGCCGAGTGACATTTGCCGCTCGGCCGAGTGATGCCGAGGACACGCAGCGCCCAGATTTTCAGACAGCCTCCCACTCTTTTGAAATCTGCTATCATTCCAGCAATCAAATTATTTTTCTCATATTTTTTATGGATAGTAGACTTCATGAAGGTTCCAACGCCACCAAGAACGTGCAAATCGGAGGTCGGATGAAATCTGGGGAATTTCTGCAAGTCGATGCTGCAGTGCTGGAATTTCCACTCGGCCGGGACACATGTTCCACTCGGCCGAGTGCGGCCTCGGCCCAGATTTTAAGTTGCGGTTTGGGCTGTTTTGGGCACGAATTTGAGGGGTTTTCTAGGGTTTCTTGCTAGGGTTTTGGGGGAGTATTTAAGGGTTTTGTAGCCACCATTAGAGGGGGATCCCTATTGTGTTTTCTTAGGCCCCATATGTTTTTCTTAGGATTATTTTAGAGGTTAGGCCATGCCCTAGGCCCCCTCTTGGATCAAAAAGCTTGTATTTTGGATTGAAGATCTTCATCAAGCTAAGTATTTTCTTCTTTTTATTTGAATCTTTGTTTTTCTATCTTTTTGTATGCAAGCAATGATTCCTATTGATTATCATATCCTTATTGCTATGCTAGAGTAGATTTGTTGTTCTAGGGTTTGGGGATGAACCCTATGGATCTAATTTCATATTTGTGATGAATGAACTTCTAAATTGCTAGAATTTCTAGGAGGTTAGGTTGTGATTGATTTACTACGGATAGCTAGGGATTTCCATCGATTTGGGATTTGCAAGAGATTGGATTCTAATCGATGTGAAGGCCTAGATATTCGATTTAGATTTACAATTGGATTTCTCTAGATTTGGTTTGCAAGAGATTGGACCAAAGCTAGGATTTTTAATTGTAAATCTATACCCATATTCGTTTGCAAGATATTGGACGAATACGAACTATCGCAACCTAGATCGTAACTCGAGTTTGCACGAGAGTGGGCTCGAGGAGCGATTGGACGACGACGTCGATCTTCATGATAGCGGCTTAGGTTAGGGTTTGCAAGAGATTGGGCCCTAATCTAGGTTGCTATAGACCGGCAATAGCGCGAGAGCATGAGCTTGGTTCTCTATTCAGTTACGACTAGTTCACCTCAATGCAAGTCTAGTAATATTGAGATTCACTATTTACGATGATGTATGACGATCCGTAGTGGGAATTCCCTAGCCCTGGACGTTTTTATTTGATTTTACATCCCAATACTTTGCCCGACGATTGTGACAGGATCGCCGCAAGGCAAATTCCCTCTTTTATTATATTGTATTTGAATCGATATTTGACCGATTTCTTTATCATCGACACCGACATCCACCACCATTTCCATTATATCATACCAAAGCCATCTCCACCAATAAAACATTCGTAGTCAAACCAACCTAGGATAGATTGGAGCCAACACCACCTCCTCGTGTTCGATACCCACTCGCCACTACGCCGTGCGCTTGCGGTAATACTACAATCGTTCTCCGGGTGTGTATCCGGGGCCGACCAAGTTTTTGGTCGTGCTCTTGGGTTGCATTTTGGAGCGATCAGTAGCCCGGCCCGTGCCCTTCTCTGGTTTGGGTGGCTAGGGTTGGCCCTGCCCCAGAGGTCTTGAGGGGGGGAGCGGGCGCGTAGCCCGGCCCGTGCCCTTCTCTGGTTTGGGTGGCTAGGGTTGGCCCTGCCCCAGAGGTCTTGAGGGGGGAGCGGGCGCATAGCCCGGCCCGTGCCCTTCTCTGGTTTGGGTGGCTAGGGTTGGCCCTGCCCCAGAGGTCTGGAGGGGGGAGCGGGCGCGTAGCCCGGCCCGTGCCCTTCTCTGGTTGGGTGGCTAGGGTTGGCCCTGCCCCAGAGGTCTGGAGGGGGGGAGCGGGCGCGTAGCCCGGCCCGTGCCCTTCTCTGGTTTGGGTGGCTAGGGTTGGCCCTGCCCCAGAGGTCTGGAGGGGGGGAGCGGGCGCGTAGCCCGGCCCGTGCCCTTCTCTGGTTTGGGTGGCTAGGGTCGGCCCTGCCCCAGAGGTCTGGAGGGGGGAGCGGGCGCGTAGCCCGGCCCGTGCCCTTCTCTGGTTTGGGTGGCTAGGGTTGGCCCTGCCCCAGAGGTCTTGAGGGGGGGAGCGGGCGCGTAGCCCGGCCCGTGCCCTTCTCTGGTTTGGGTGGCTAGGGTTGGCCCTGCCCCAGAGGTCTTGAGGGGGGGAGCGGGTGCGTAGCCCGGCCCGTGCCCTTCTCTGGTTTGGGTGGCTAGGGTTGGCCCTGCCCCAGAGGTCTGGAGGGGGGAGCGGGCGCGTAGCCCGGCCCGTGCCCTTATCTGGTTGGGTGGCTAGGGTTGGCCCTGCCCCAGAGGTCTGGAGGGGGGGAGCGGGCGCGTAGCCCGGCCCGTGCCCTTCTCTGGTTTGGGTGGCTAGGGTTGGCCCTGCCCCAGAGGTCTTGAGGGGGGAGCGGGCGCGTAGCCCGGCCCGTGCCCTTCTCTGGTTTGGGTGGCTAGGGTTGGCCCTGCCCCAGAGGTTCGGAGTTTTAGCGAACTGCAAAACTTGTGTAGGAACAACAATGTTGGGAAAAACGAGTGGATGTGTATATTGCGCGAAAAAAGAAAAACTCACAGCTATTGGTAGAATTTTAGCAGATGTTTCGCGTTCCAAGGGTGGGCCAGTTCGCTCCCTTCGGGGGTAGCCAGGATGTACGTGGCCGGTCCGACAATATCGATGACCGTGTAGGGCCCTTCCCATTTGGCGGCCAGCTTTCCCCGCTGCGCGGTCTCAGGGCGGAAGGTTGCGTCCTGGAGGACCAAATCGCCGATCCTGAATGTCCACGGTTTCACCCGGGAGTCGTAATACCGTGCCATCCTCTGGCTGTGTTTGACGAGGCCAGTCAGGGCCCGGTCTCGTACCTCGTCTATTAACTCAAGACTGAGGCCGAGCCCTTCCCCGTTCCTTTCTTCGTCGAAGAGCTTTAGCCGGAGTGTTTCCTCGCCGATTTCCACAGGAACGACCGCCTCTGACCCGTATGCTAGCACGAAGGGGCTTTCCCCGATCGAGGCCTTGTGGGTGGTACGATAAGACCATAGGATTCCCGGCAGCTCGTCGACCCAAGCCCCCAGAGCGGCGTCCACCTTCTTCTTCATTGGGTTCAAGATACATTTATTCGCGGCCTCTGCCATTCCGTTGCACTGTGGGTGGGCGACTGACGCGAACTGGAGTTTGACCCCCAGCCCGAGCAGAAGTCGCGGAAGCCCTCGCAATCGAACTGCTTTCCATTATCCGTGACAATGGAGCGGGGAATCCCGAAGCGGCATATGATGGATTGCCAGATGAAGCCCTTCATGTCCGTCCACGTGATTCGCGCCAGCGGCTCTGCCTCGACCCATTTTGTGAAGTAGTCCACGGCGACGACTAGATATTTCCTTCCCCCGGAGGCCTTTGGGAACGGCCCCAGGTTGTCGAGCCCCCACTTGGCGAAGGGGATCGGGCTCAAGATGGGCATCAGGTTGGCCGGAGGTGCAGTCGTCCGCCGGAAGAACTTCTGGCATGCCTCGCACTTCTTGACGTACTGTACCGCATCCCGGATCATCGTCGGCCGATAGTATCCTTGGCGCATTACTTTGTGGGCGATGGTGCGCCCGCCATGGTGGTTTTCGCAGAAGCCTTCATGTACCTCACGGATGACTTGCTCAGCCTGCTCCGGGCCCAAGCATTTCAGGTAGGGCAGGACGTCGAAATTGGCACGGCGGTGGCGGTACAACACTCCGTCGAGAAGTACGAATGATAGGGCCCGCCTTTCCACCTGTTTTGCCAGCATCCGTTCCTCGGGTAGCTCGCCCGTCTCTAGGTACTTCATAATGGGGGTCATCCATGACGTCCTCATGTCCACGCACATCAGCTCTCCTTCGTCGATGGTTGGCGTCACCAGGCTTTCCACGTAGATTGCCTTCCCGATCTCGGCCGCCGAAGAGGAAGCCAGCTTAGACAGGGCATCCGCCCGGAGGTTGCTGGAGCGGGGTAGGTGTTGGACGTCCGCTTTCTTGAACTTACGGAGTTCGATCTGGATGCGATTCAGGTATCGCTTCATTGTTTCCTCTCGAGCTTCGAAGCCCCCCAGGATCTGTTGGATGACGAGGCGGGAGTCACTCAGGAGCAACACGTTCGTTGCCCCCACCGCCCTAGCGAGCTTCAACCCGTTAACCGCGGCTTCATATTCCGCGACATTGTTGGTGGCCGGGAAGCTGAAGCGCATGGCGTACTCCAGCGAACATCCATCAGGGGTCTGAATGACTATACCTGCTCCTGTCCCGGAGCCTGTTGCGGAGCCGTCGACGTGGATGGTCCATAATTCACCCGCTGTCGTCGGGGAGGGCGCTGAGGGTTCGCCCCCCTCGATCCTCCGTGGGGATGTGGTCGCCGATGGGAGCTCCGTCCGGTCCCCCGGCGGGACTTCCGTGGTGCATTCCACCACGAAGTCGGCCAGCGCTTGGCCCTTGATCGCCGTCCGGGATTTGTACGTTATGTCGAACTCGCTGAGCTCGACGCTCCAGTTGAGCATCCTCCCCGACCGCTCCAGTCTTTTCAGGTTCTTCTCGAGGGGCATGCCGGTGTGGACGATTATGGGGTGAGCCTGAAAATAGGGTCAGAGCTTCCGGGCTGTGGTGATTAGGCAGTAGGCGGCTTTCTCGATAGGGCTGTAGCAAGTCTCCGCCTCCCGGAGGATCTGGCTGGCATAGTAAACAGGGCGTTGCACCCCTCCTTCCTCCTTGATCAGGACGGAGCTAACGGCCTCCTCGTTGGTCGCCAGGTACAACCCTAGGGGTTCGCCTTCCTCTGGCCGAGCAAGAAGCGGTGGGCTTTGTAGGTATGCTCTCAGCTCCGCGAACGCCCGTGCGCAGTCGTCGTCCCATGGGATCACCTTCCTCTAGTCTTTAGCTTCGCCAAAGGCTGTGCGCAAGACCCTGAAGAAGGGGAGCGATTTCACCGCCGACTTTGACAGGAATCGTCCCAGAGCAGCGATCCGGCCGTTCAGTCGCTGCAAGTCCCGGATCGTCCGGGGCTCCGTCATACCGACGAGGGCCGTCACCTTGTCGGGGTTCACCTCGATTCCCCGCTTCGTTATCATGAAGCCTAGGAACTTTCCCGATTGCACGCCGAAGATACACTTCGCGGGGTTTAGCCTCAGGTTGTACCGGCGGACCCTCTGGAAGGTTTCCTGCAGGTCGACGAGGTGGTCGGGGGCCCTTCCGCTCTTCACCAGCATGTCGTCGATGTAGACCTCCAAATTTCGTCCCACCTGAGGGCTGAATATTCGGTCCACCATCCGTTGATAGGTCGCCCCGGCATTCTTCAGCCCAAAGGGCATCTTGGTGTAACAGAAGGTGCCTTTATCGGTAACAAAAGACGTCTTCTCCTCATCCCCCTCCGCCATCGGTATCTGGTTGTATCCCGAGAAGGCGTCCATAAAGCTTAACAACTCATAGCCGGACGCCTGGTCCACCAGGTGGTCGATTCTGGGCAGAGGGAAGCTGTCCTTCGGGCATACCTTGTTGAGGTCGGTGAAGTCGACGCACATGCGCCACTTTCCACTGGGCTTCTTCACCAGAACGATGTTGGCGAGCCAGTCGGGGTAGTCCACCGGCCGAACAAATTTGGCTTCGAGGAGTCGCTCTACTTCTTCCTCGGCCGCCCTCTTCTTTTCGCCCCCCGCACTTCTCTTCTTCTGTCGAACAGGTCGGGCTTCCGGGTCTGCATTCAACCTGTGGGAGATTACCGCCGGGTCCACCCCGGGCATGTCGGCGGGAGACCATGCGAATATGTCCGCGTTTTCCCGGAGCAAGGCGACGAGGGCCGTCCTCAACGTGGACGGGAGTTTTGTCCCGATGGAGACGGTTCTTCCCTCGTCCGAGGCCACTGGGACCTCCTCCACTTCCTCTGCCGGGGTCGGCCGCTGGTCGCAGAAGTCCTCCCTCTCGTCAGGGATGAAAGCAGTCAGGGACCGCCTCGGGCTCCTAGGCAGGGACGGCACCTGGTTGTGGTCTCCGGGCACCTCCCGTCCTCCCCGCACCTGTCCCACCCCCCGCGGGGACCGGAACTTCATCGTCTGATGTTGCAGGCTGGGGAGCGCCTCGATGGCTGTCATATATGGACGCCCTATGATTCCGTTATACGCCGACGTGACGTCGACGATGACAAAAAGTGCTTCCTTGGTCACGACCCTCGGTTCTTCCCCCAGGGTTATGGGCAGGGTGATCGTTCTCTCAGTGGGGATCGCATGGCCAGTGAAGCCAGTAACAGGGCCCACACAGGGCTCTAGGTCTGCACGCCCCCACCCCATCCTCTCGACCGTTGACAGGAACAAGATGTCGCAGGAGCTACCAGTGTCAATCAGGAGCCGGTCGACGTCCATCGCCCCGATCCGAGCCTCGATGACGAGAGCGTCATTGTCCTGGCTCCGTGTCCCCAGCCAGTCCTCCTCGGTAAAGGTGATGGGGGGGTTGGTGTGTCCTTCTTCGCTTCGGTCGGCGGCCAGCGGCTGCCACCATCACCTGTCAGGCTCCGGCCCCGGGATTGCGGGCGCTCGTCCCGCCGAGGAAGACCCTCCAGTTATCATCTCAATTCGCATGACCGCCCTTGGGGGGCGTGGCTCCTCCTTATCGCGGTCCGCCGGCGGTTCCCGTCCCCCCTCCTCCAGGGGGGCTCTCTCTCCCGCTGCCGCTCGCCTTCCCACGACAAAGTTCCCCAGGTGACCCGCCTGGATCAGTCGCTCGATCTCTCTTTTGAGGGAGTAACAACGGTCGGTGTCGTGACCGTGGTCCCGGTGATAACGGCAGTATCTCCGGGGGTCCCGCCTCGCCGGGTCCGTTCTCATCTCCCGGGGAGGCACCAGCAGTAACCCGGCCCTTGTCGCCGCAGCCAGCACCTCCATCATGGGGGCATTGAGTCGCGTGTAAGGCGCCTGTAGGGGGCCTTCTTGTCTTGGGACGACTCCGGGGGGCCCCCGCGCCGGGGCGAGCTCGCGCACTAGGCCAAGGCGATCTTGTGGGCAAGGCTCGGGCGGCTCCCGCCGCGGTCGAGATATCTGATCGCGGTCTAGGCCTCTCTCTTCCTGCCTCAGCCGAGGGTGCGGCCGGGGTCCGTCTTGGGACGGTTTCGCCGGGGGGAATACGGCCTTTGCACCTAGGGTCTCTTCGGCCAATGCGTGCCTTTCCGTCATTGCAACCAACGCTTCATAGTCGGTCGGCGGATCCCGGAGCAGGGATTTGTGGAGGCTCTGAGTTCGCAACCCCGTCTTGAAGGCCAGCATAAGCACCTCATCGCCACACGTCACCACCGCCCGTCTTTCCTCCTGAAAGCGGCGGAGGTATCAACCCGTCGTCTCTCCTTCCCCTTGGACTATTGTGCTGAGATAGTCCAAGGGCTTCTTCTTCGTCCGCCCGGCTCGGAACTCTTGGCAGAACTTGTGGGACAGCTCGCCAAAGCTCCCAACGGATCTCACGGGCAGGCCAAAGTACCAATCCAGTGCGGTGTCCCTCAGGCTTTGGGAGAAATGTCGGCATAGGAACGCCTCGTCCACATCCTGCGCCTCCATCGCCCCCCGGTATTGTTGCACGTGTGTGAGGGGGTCGCCTCTCCCATTGTACGTGGCCAAGTGAGGGGGCTTGAACCTTACGGGCCTTGGGGCGGACGTGATCCATCGTGCAAGCGGCGTGGCCTCCTCCGGATAGGTAGGGCGATCCGGCACATCCCCTCTCCGCCATTCGGGGGTCTGGCTTCGGTTGCGCCTCGGTCGCCGACGGTCCTCCGTCCCTGGGGAGTAGCTCCTTCCCCGGGCCGAGGATTCGACGGGTTGCGAGCTACGGTTCTCCCAGCACCAGCGCCTCCCGGCCAGCTCTCCTCGGGCCTCCATCCGTTCTTGATTCTCTCGGAGGAGCCTTTCGCGCTCGGCGGTGAGGAGGCGTAGTTGTCGACAAACGGCTTCCTCGTGCAGGGTATCGGAGGGGTGGTGCTGGCGATGCAGGCTGCCTCCTCCGGGTGGGGACCTGTTCAATAACGGGTCACGCCCGTCCCCGAGCTGCCGGCCCGCCGTCGTCTCGTCCAGGATTTCTTGGTTGCTCCGGTTCTCTCTCCTTAGCCTCTCGCGCTCCGCGACGATGAGGCGGAGGTGGCGGCGAGCGGCCTCTTCTTCTTGGTAGGCCCTTCGGGCGGTCTCGGCCGCTTCGTCCGAACGCCTTTGCGCGGCGGCCGCCTCCCCCAGGCGCCTCCATCGCCGCGCAACTTCCATCTCCTCTTCCAGGAGTCTTTGCTGGGCCACAATCTCCTCGGCGAGCCCCCTGTTTTCTCCCTCCTCCTCGAACTGAAGGCGGAGGTTCCGCCTTACATTCTGGGGCTCTGAGGGGCCGGGCGGAGGCTCCGTTCCAGCCGTCTGATTGCCTCCCTTGGCCTGAGTAACGGCCTCGAGGCTCTTCAGGACGGCGTGGGCTGAAGCATGCTCAGTTTCGGTGCCCACCCCCAGAAGGGGGTCGGACGCCGGGGTGATTTGTAGAGAGAGCGGTTCCTGACCCACGGGATCTTTGCCGTGGTTAGGGTTCCGCGGGATCGGTATGGAGTCTAACATGGGTGTGACCCTTCGTTCCCACAGACGGCGCCAATTGTTACGAGGTGGAACTCGCATACAATGAATTTGTATTATGGGGAACCAAGGGCACGATGGTTATATGGAAATGAGGGTTCAGGTAGGCAGTTTTACAGGTGATTAGTGGGGCGAAGAAGTCGGACCCGTTGCCGGTGATGCTCACGGGGTCGAATCTCACCGGATGCAGCTGAGGGAGGTTGGACGGCAGGGGGCTGAAGCTGACTCCGGTCAAGGGGCGAGCTTTCCTGCAGCACGAACAACTCGTCAGAAGGGCAGGGTTGGGGTTCAACCCTTAGCCCCTCCGATACCTAAGTCAGTAATAGGGCTTAAAATGGGGGGCTGGACACGCCGGTCAGACTATCTGTGTGTCCGCCGCGCGTGACGAGCTATAGGTGGGAGAGCAAAGATATGGAAGACCTTTGTTCTCGTGTGTGAATAATAGAAAAATGAGAGAGAATCCTCCAACCCCCTCTCCGTAAGAGGAGAGGGGGTATTTATACCTGACGGGTGATGACTAGGCGTGCTGAGCTGGCTCGGGTGTCAGCGGAAGCTTCGGACAAGGACATCGGGAACAGGAGTTCCTGACCTGCTTCTGTCAGGCGGCGCAACGGCCAAGGGGTGCTTTTGTCGGGATGTCAGGGCCGAAAGCACTAACCGTCGGACGGGTCGGCCGCCTGGGGGTGCTTTGTCAGGCGGTCGGGTGACGTATGTGTCAGTCGTGTCCTTATCCTAGGCTGTTTGTCGTTAGCGACGAACTTAAGGTCGGGCTGTGTCACTCTAGGCGCCGCGGTTCACGGGAATCGGGCGGGCCGTTCCGATCGGGGGTTGTCCGGCCCGGCCGCGACCCCCGATCGGTCATGGGGTATGGCCCGCCGGTACGGAAGGATACGTCCGCGCCCGTCAATAGGCCTGGCCTAGCTACCCAAGCGTCCCCAAGCGCGCTACCCCGGTGGGTCGGGCGGCTGCGATTGTTCGCCTCGGCCGGTTGCGATTGTTCGCCTCGGCCGGTTCGGGGAACGCTGCAAGGCGAGCCTGTCTCCATGATGCCCCGGATTTTCGGGGCGGCGGCCCTTTTTGTGAAATGGTGAGTTAATGGGGTATGTTAGCGGATCCGGGCGGGAGTCGGGCTCCTACGATCTTTAGGTCGTAACAAGCTTGAACCGACTAGTTGCAAACAAAGGCAGAATCCAAGAATACTGAACAGAATTAGTCGGTCTGAGTTCATTTACTGACCGACTAGATCTCAATCTAGTCGGTCGGTCAATGAACATGAACCGACTAAAGAGGTCCAAAAAATTTAGATTTAAAATTTTTGATTTCTCTCCTAATCGCACATCGACGAAACAACAAAACACTCTCATTAATCATTTTACTATCCCATTAAACATCGAAAATCTGAAATTTGACGATTACGCACAAATCGAGCGAAAATTCCGAAAATTCAACAAAAAATCCAGAAAATTTCAACTAATCTAGCATGAGCAAATATAAAGATTTGAATAGCATGCAAGATTATTGAATAAAAATGAATCCTATATCTCGGATTCACCCATAATCCCCAATTCTCGACGCAACCGCACAAAGGAGTCTTCCTTTAGGGGTTTCGTGAAAATATCGGCGATTTGCTTCTGGGTTTCAACGTACACTAATATGATGTCCTTTTTAGCAACATGATCATGAAGGGATTTCTGGAACCCTTAGGGCACAAAAACTCTAGTCCCGTCCTAAGTCGGACGGAACATAGACAGAAATGCAGCGGAAAATTTTTTTTTAATCTAATTAACATGCAACCCTAAGGAACCAGACCCTATTAGCCAGGAACTCTGCCAACTTGGGGTGGATCTGACCACCCCAAGAGGGATCTAACTACTGCGAATAATTAAATGAAAACTTAAACACATACCCGGAATCTCAGCCCTGGGGCAGGCGAGATGTTCCGCGCCGTCTTCCGAGCTGCTCCCGTCTCACGCCGAGCCGCTCCTTGAACCGCTCCCCGCACCGCTCCTCGAACCGCTCTGCATCCCGAGGCGATCAATCCCCATGTCGCCGAGCCACCTACCGCCGAAAAAAATTTCACGCGAGTGAAACCTCCGCCTAGATTTCGGATCTGAATCCGAACTCCTTTGCGGCTTTGCTAGAGCCCTCAGGAGCAAGGCAGAAATTTATAGGGAGAGGAGAAATATTAATTTAGCTTAGATCCGAGCGTGCTCCAACATTTACGAGAGCGGCTCAGATCTAGAGCTTGGGACGAGTTTTGAGAAAGGGGGGAGACCCCTATTTATATAGGCGGCGGACTCTCCCCTTTTCTCAAAATCCGATGTGGGACTAAATAATGAGTTAATTAAAATCAAGTTAGTTTGCACTTCACAAAGTGCAAAATTCCGTGAATTTTAACTCACTCACCGTTGAGCTTCAAGATCGATACAACCTATCAATACGACAAGCGTTCAACGGTGAACGCATAGGAAAAAACCGTTCGTCAATCGGAGTTCGTTTGACCCTCCAATTGAGTGTCCAAAGATCAGCCCTAGGCTAGTTTTTCGCAAAAACTGAGCCGTCATTTGATTCAGCACACATAGGGTTCAAAACCCTAGAGGTGGGACCCACAGGTGGGCCCCACGCATCCCGCGCGCACCTAAATCTGCCTGGGCTTGCCCAGGCCGAGCCTGGGCTTAGCCCAGGCAGCGCCTGGGCTTAGCCCAGGCAGCGCCTGGGCTAGCCCAGGCAGCCTGTTCTGTCTGACATTTACTGGGCCTGGCCTGGTTTGATCCTTTGGGCTGTTTTGGCTCTAACTTGAGCATTTGGTGTCCGATTTGGACGCCGTTCGAACCTGGGTCTAGACCGGGACATTCCCGTCTTACCCGTGAACTTTTCCTTGCGTTTATTTTATTAAATATTGTATTAAACAATTTAATACACATTTAATCGCTTTTGCATCAAATGCAAAATAGTCCCTATCTAAGCTTAAATTATCATTTGCATCAAATACAAATGATCTGAGGGCATATATCCCTACATCTCCCACTTGCACTCAGGATCATTTATTCCGAATGCTGGAGATTATTGCAAACATCTTTTGCAATATTTTATCCCTTGCATCAAATGCAAATTATTCTCCCTAACTTATTTCTACCTATTACTAGACGAAAGATCGCACTCTGTGTGAGACCCTACAGCCTGACCATTACAACAAGTTGGGCTCGAAGCCCTATACGGCAGTGACCACGAGCAGTGGTTGCCGTCCCTGCTTCAGGAATCATCATTATGTGGTTAACTCATTGACATGAGTATTGTCGGGACCACCCTGACTGTTTCCGTGATGAATTCCGCAGTTATAGTCTCTTCGTCTAAACTATGTCGTGTAGATCAAGTCTAGGGTACGGTCAAACTGTCAACCCCAATAACTTGACTCCGGTTAGTTTCTATCGATCTTTTAGTCAAAAATGTTGGACTTCTTCCAACATACTCTGGCCAGAGTTTTTACTAAAGACCGAACTAACCCTACGACACTAACTCATATTGACCGGGAGAGACGAATCCTCTCTTGGTCATTACTCTCCTCATACGCTTCAAGTGTCACCCAATCAAAGACCTTTCGACAGGCCTTGCCTCGAAGCTAGGTCATTTGATCTAAGTGGCACCGTTCACGCACAGGTTCGTCAAAATGACCTCAAGTCAAAAGACCAACTAGCCTATCATCACTCAGAGTCATCATTGACAGATTGGTCAATATAACCATATGATAACTCTTATGGATCGTTCAGTGAACTCATTCTCTAATGATCACCTGTGTCTCATCTACGACTTCGCCAAGTCAAGCGATCATGAGATCATCGCCACCGCTAAACGGTGAAGACTAAGACACAATGGTCTATCCGATGTTTCGATATCCTTGTCTCGAAACATCTACGACCACGAACCCTTTTAGACTTATGCTACAGACGGTCAAACATTTCTCCATGATCGAGATACTCATCTCGATACCTGTTTGACCTTGCATAAAGTCTCAGGACTTTACCTAAGTTAATGTCTAATGTTAACTACATTATAAAATAACTTAGATAAATTATTACCAAACAGCTTACTGTTATTTCGAACAAGATGTTTGTGTTATTCACACACAAAGATAGATTGCCTCGAGGGTATCATCTCTCAACATCTCCCACTTGCACTCAGGCCCATTTATCTCGGTATCTAATACCGTTTTTATACATGAGTTTTCCCGACTTCATGTGGTAGAGCCTTCGTGAGTGGATCTGCTAAAACCGTCTACACTATAGACTTAGGGAGTTTCTATGTTCATATTAGACCAACCATTTGAATCTCATTCAAATAGTTCACTAGGTCTGTCGGAATCCATAATATTTATTTCCCTGGATCTTATCCAGTTCATCGTACATTACGATAATAATTTAAATTTGTTAATGGTCATTTCAAATGGCTCATATCTATTTCTGATAAAGTATCAAACTCTTTGATTACTTAATCAAAATATATGTTCCATCTCTTGGATGCCTTGCATGTAATTTATATGCTCCCACTGACCTTGAAAACCCCTCTGGCTAATTCATATAAGTTGGTCCGTCTAAATCATATTTAGAAAAACGAACTTATAAGTGAATGCTCCAATTTTCATGTTCAACATGAGTGTTTTACATCGGATTTGGTCCGAGTAGATCTGTACACATCTGTTGGTGAGACGATTTCAACTAATCTGTTTTAAAGAAATTAGGATGAAAACCGTTTTCGATCAACAAGATTGTACATTACTATTCTCTTTCTGCACCAATCTTTCAACTTAAAGATTTACTTGCAGAAAGTGAGGAAACATTTTCCTTGGGTACGTAAACTAAATTCTCAAATTTATTTACGCACACGGACCTATTCTGATTGCATCAAGTTTTAAATCGGAGTTACTACTCCGAATTTCATCCCGGAAGTCGACTAAGTCATCATCAGTTATGATGTCTAACTCGACAATTCGTCTCACGAAATTTGAGTAATTATACAACTTCTTTAATGATCGATTTAATGAATGTCTTATTGACAATGTCCTTATAGGACATTATCAAAACCTAGGCATTACGATCTGGGACTTAACCCAGAGAGAGGACTTAACGCAGAGTCACTTATTATGTATCGCACCAAGTCTCACTAAGTGTGATTCATACATTTTAACATACGGATGTGTTAACAGACTTGACCTGAGAGAAAATCACATTTTCTTTTAATTACACAAGATTTTATGTAGCTAAGTATTTGACCATTCGATCTAATCGAATCAGTTTAAATACTTTCTACTTTTCGTTCTTTATTTTATCAGACTTGTGTTTCATCAAGAACACGTGTCTTAATAAAATATACGAATAACTTATTTTGGTTAAAATAGACTCGGGTACATTAGTATGTACGAGGCTGAGTTCGACAACTCATTCTTCCACTGTCTTACAGATGGTTTTCAGCCATTATATCTGAGAGGATAAGATTCACAAGTGTCCGTAGACTTCATAATACGAGAGGTCAGACCCCTCTTTATGTGACTTGTGAAGCTTAGTCTCTCGACACGGCCTAGTCTATTTTACCATATAAGTTTGCTACTATCTTGTGTATTTATATATTAACATTTAATATATATATATAGTTATTACAAATTACTTAACACAAAACATTGCTTCCGAAGCAAGGTGACGACATTCGTCAAAAAATGTGTTAGACGTTTTTGTATAACTATTTATTCTGAAATCGTGACATCAAAATATATCACATTTTCATTTCCTCCTACTTATGCCTTCACTAATGATAAATTAAACTAACTTTCTCAATTGACTTTCCGGAGTGCCTTCTTCCTTTTCTAAATCACATTTAGATATTAATTAACCCAACATAAATAGCTATGCAAGCATCTTATATATCCAAACGCTTGAGCTTTGCAAACTCGAGTTTAGCTCAAAAAGTTGCTTGTCTCAAGATCCGGTTGGGATACATAGTCTTGCACCGCTCATGCACTCATATTCGACTCAAACGGTTTGATCGAATTCTCGAACTTTGCGGATCGGAATTGTTTGTCCATACAACCTTGAGGGTAGCTCGACAAGTTGTAGGGAGAAACATACTTCGAATATCCTATATGTTCAAGCTGCCTCATATAGAGAAGAGTGACATGTAGCTTTATTTGTTGGACCCAGAACTTAATGAAATCATATTTCTTAAGTCTGTTCTTTAGAAGGTCATTTAATGTCAACGAGAATATAGTTTAATTCCATCAATTAGAATTTAACTTGATATTCAATTAATCAACTATTTGACCAGTTAACTTATTCCAATATTATATATTGATTCCTTCGGTAAACATAGTCTTGCCCTAGTTTTTGCATATGTTCAATATTAAATATAGGTAGATTAGCTTTCATCTATCTATATCCTCTCACTATTTTTACGATCGTTTTAAAGCTTAATAACGAACGATTTAATCGAATTTAAAAATTAGTGAAAGAGGGATCCAATCATCCCGAACCTCACAACCTTGAGGAGACTCAACAAGTTGATTGGTTCCATGACTGGTAGACTAACTCTTGGTCAATCACATCACATGTGATTCCCTGTCGATTTTTTACCCACAGTCACTTATGATCTTGAGGAGACTCAACAAATCATAATGACTGGTCTAGTCAGACCCTTGATTTCGTGTCCAGATTTGACTTAGATCGATACTCGAGGAGACCCGACGCATCGATTTGGGTCAAATCTAGACTACATCACATGTATGTTGGAGTTTGTTCCTTAAAGAAAAACAAGTCACAGCTTGAGGAGACTCAACAACTATAATTGTCTTCTTTGAGTTACCAAGCTCCAAAATCAAGGAGGGATACGAATTAATCTTTAATAAGATTTATAACCCATTGACTAGATATAGTCCAGGGTGTCATACAATCATGATTCGCGACATTGCTGTCCAGCGGAACACAGCCAGGGAATTGACTAAGCCAGGATCACTGCCCCTTGTACTAGCAAGGGTTGACCCAGAACTCTTAGCCAAGCACATTGACTGGATCATGGTCCATTGAATGAAGCTTGTCATTTTTGTATGTGTGCCATAGACTAAACAGCTTTTATTAACAACTAATTAATCCTATCAACTAGTTGCTTCCTTAAATTCAAAATTTTAGGATTTGTTTAATAACTTTTATTAAGTCCTTATCAACTATAAGGTTCACGTGTTATCCTAATCGTTATTAGGATTTTAATAAAATTATTAACCAACGCTAAAAAAGCGAAGTCCTTTAATGAGAATTAATAATAACAATTAGAATTAAGAAATCATTAAAAGGACTACCCTAATCAGGAATTAGGTCTTAAAGGGTTGTTAATATTTTATTAAAACATAGCATGTCATTAAAATTCAAGTAAATAAATTTTAATCATTTTTAATGTCTAACCTAAAGGTTTGTCTTGTGTTATCAAATAAGGGACAAGAAGACATATCCATTAAAAATTTACACTAATTTTATCGCATAAAAAAGTGTACAACTATTTAACAATTAAATAGACTAAAGTTTATCGCATAAACAATTTTAGCATGCATACTTAAATTTAACATTTAAATTTAAAAAATACGATTTTTAAAACATTTTATTTTATCTCATAAAGTAAAAGCTTGTTTAAAAATCATAACATTTGCATGCTACTTTAAAATATTTATCGCATAAAAATTTTAAACTTTTAAAATCAGTTTTTAAAATTATCTTATAAATTTAAAACATCATTTAAAAAATTCCATGCTTAAAATTTATCACATAAAATTTTAAACAACCTTTTAACATTATCGCATAAAGTTTTAAAGCTTTAAAACAATTTTAAAATTTATCACATAAATTTAAAATTCCATTTTAAAACTTTCATGTTTAAAATTTATCATATAAAAATTTTAAACATTTAAAAATAATTTAAATTTATCGCATAAATTTAAAGAAAACATTTTTTAAAAAAAAATTAAATTTATCGCATAAATTTAAAGAAAACATTTTTCTGTAAAAGCATTCAAATAATAAATTCGCAGTCCTAGATCAGCATACAGAGATGGCTCTGATACCACTGAAGGGATTTCTGGAACCCTTATGGCACAAAAACTCTAGTCCCGTCCTAAGTCGGACAGAACATAGACAGAAATGCAGCGGAAAAATTTTTATGTTAATCTAATTAACATGCAACCCTAAGGAACCAGACCCTATTAGCCAGGAACTCTGCCAACTTGGGGTGGATCTGACCACCCCAAGAGGGATCTAACTACTGCGAATAATTAAATGAAAACTTAAACACATACCCGGAATCTCAGCCCTGGGGCAGGCGAGATGTTCCGCGCCGTTTTCCGAGCTGCTCCCGTCTCACACCGAGCCGCTCCTTGAACCGCTCCCCGCACCGCTCCTCGAACCGCTCCGCATCCCGAGGCGATCAATCCCCGTGTCGCCGAGCCACCCACCGCCGAAGAAAATTTCACGCGAGTGAAACCTCCGCCTAGATTTCGGATCTGAATCCGAACTCCTTTGCGGCTTTGCTAGAGCTCTCAGGCGCAAGGCAGAAATTTATAGGGAGAGGAGAAATATTAATTTAGCTTAGATCCGAGCGTGCTCCAACATTTACGAGAGCCGCTCAGATCTAGAGCTTGGGACGAGTTTTGAGAAAGGGGGGAGACCCCTATTTATATAGGCGGCGGACTCTCCCCTTTTCTCAAAATCCGATGTGGGACTAAATAATGAGTTAATTAAAATCAAGTTAGTTTGCACTTCACAAAGTGCAAACTTCCGTGAATTTTAACTCACTCACCGTTGAGCTTCAAGATCGATACAACATATCAATACGACAAGCGTTCAACGGTGAACGCATAGGAAAAAACCGTTCGTCAATCAGAGTTCGTTTGACCCTCCAATTGAGTGTCCAAAGATCAGCCCTAGGCTAGTTTTTCGCAAAAACTGAGCCGTCATTTGATTCAGCACACATATGGTTCAAACCCCTAGAGGTGGGACCCACAGGTGGGCCCCACACATCCCGCGCGCGCCTAAATCTGCCTGGGCAGAGCCCAGGCCGCGCCTGGGCTCTGCCCAGGCGCTGGGCAGAGCCCAGGCGGGCCTGGGCTTAGCCCAGGCGGCTTGCCCAGGCCGCGCCTGGGCTAGCCCAGGTAGCCTGTTCTGTCTGACATTTACTGGGCCTGGCCTGGTTTGATCCTTTGGGCTGTTTTGGCTCTAACTTGAGCATTTGGTGTCCGATTTGGACGCCGTTCGAACCTGGGTCTAGACCGGGACATTCCCGTCTTACCCGTGAACTTTTCCTTACGTTTATTTTATTAAATATTGTATTAAACAATTTAATACACATTTAATCGCTTTTGCATCAAATGCAAAATAGTCCCTATCTAAGCTTAAATTATCATTTGCATCAAATACAAATGATCTGAGGGCATATATCCCTACAGATCATCTAAGAAATGGTGTCAGACATCTATGTGTTTCGAACGGGAATGGTGTACCGGGTTCTTGGAAAGACAAATTGCACTTTGGTTGTCCACCATGATAGGGCAAGTATCATAATTTATACCAAAGTCTTTAAGTGTGTGTCTCATCCAAAGAACTTGAGCACACGCGGCACCGGCAGCAATGTATTCCGCCTCGGTGGTTGAAAGTGATACGGATTTTTGCTTCTTGGAAAACCAAGAGACAAGAGAATTTCCTATAAAATGGCAAGTGCCACTAGTACTTTTCCTGTCGGATTTGCATCCCGCATAATCTGCGTCACTATATGAGATTAACTCATATGTGCTAGATTTTGGATAAAGTAATCCAAAATCAAGTGTATAACTTAGGTAACGGAAAATACGTTTTACCGCTACTAAGTGTGACTCCTTAGGTTGAGACTGATAACGAGCACATACGCATACGGCAAACATAATATCGGGCCTACTTGCGGTTAAATAAAGTAAACTACCTATCATACCTCGATATAGACGAATGTCTACATCCTTACCGCTCGTATCCTTATCAAGATGCGTAGTCGTGCTCATTGGAGTCTTCTTTCCGGAGGCATTCTCCATTCCAAATCGCTTAAGCAACTCCACCGTATACTTCGTTTGGTGGATAAAGATTGCATCGTCCATTTGGCGAATTTGGAGACCTAAGAAATATTTGAGCTCACACATGTGGCTCATCTCAAATTGTTCCTTCATCACATTAGAAAACTCTTCGCAAAGAGCAAAGTTAATAGCACCGAAAATGATATCATCAACATATATTTGAACTAAGATTATATCATTATTCGAATACTTAACAAATAATGTGGAATCAACTTCTCCCATTTTAAAACCCAAATCCAAAAGAAAATTCTTTAACCGGTCATACCAAGCTCGAGGAGCTTGTCTCAAACCGTAAAGTGCTTTCTTAAGTTTGAAAACATGATTTGGAAATTTTTCATTAATAAAACCCGGAGGTTGAGAAACATAAACTTCCTCAACAACATCTCCGTTTAAAAACGTACTTTTAATATCCATTTGAAATAATTTAAAATCCTTATGGCATGCAAAAGACAATAATAATCTAATTGATTCTAATCTAGCTACCGGAGCGAAGGATTCTTCGAAATCAATACCTTCCTCTTGTCGATAGCCTTGAGCTACTAACCGAGCTTTGTTCCGGACGACGACTTGGTTTTTGTCGGTTTTGTTCTTGAAAATCCACTTTGTCCTTATGACGGTGTGGTTCTTCGATGGCAATGGAACAAGCTCCCAAACCTCATTCCTCTCGAATTGAATGAGTTCCTCCTCCATGGCTAAGATCCAAGCACCATCTTCGCACGCTTCATTAACATTCTTTGGCTCTATCGAGGAGGCAAAGGCACAATGAGTGAAGTAGTTCACTTGCGATCTCGTCTTGACACTATCATGGATATTGCCAATGACTTGCTCATGAGGATGGTCACGAACGGTATGAAGCCGTTTGGGAATACCTTGATCACTAGGAACATTCTCAACAACTTCATTAGTAGGGTTAGGCTCAATAGAATCAATAGAATTATTAGAATTAGAATTACCAATTGAATCACATAAGACATCCATAGAGTAATCATCATTAGTAATTCTAGTTGGAACAAATCCTTCATTAAATAAGACATGAAGCGATTCCTCGATCGTTGAGGTTCGTTTGTTGTATATCTGGTAGGCTTTGCTACGCGATGAATATCCAACAAAAATCCCCTCATCGGATCTTGGATCGAATTTGTCCAAATTACCATACGTGTTCTTAATAAAGCATTTTGAACCAAAAACACGAAAATGTTTAACTTGAGGCAACCTACCAAACAACAATTCATAACAAGTTTGTTTAGTGCCGGGCCTCAAAAGTATTCTATTAAACACATAGCAAGCGGTATGTACCGCTTCCGCCCAAAATTGATGGCCAAGTTGGCTATCATCAAGCATCGTGCGAGCACATTCCATTAGCGTCCTATTCTTTCTCTCAACTACACCATTTTGAGGAGGTGCACGAGGGAAAGAAAAGGTGTGTGTAATACCAACTTCATCACAAAATGTCTCAAAAGACTCATTCTCAAATTCCCCTCCATGATCACTACGAATAGTGACAATGGTGGTTCCAATGAGATTTTGTACTTTCTTAACAAAAATTGTGAAGTTTTCAAAAGCTTCATTTTTATTACATAATGAAAATACCCAAGTAAACCTAGAAAAGTCATCAACGATGACAAGTCCATATCTAGCATTACCTAATGAAGCAACTCTAGTTGGCCCAAATAAATCTAGATGTAATAGCTCTAGTGGCCGCTTAGAGGAAATGCTTTTCTTAGGTTTAAATGAAGATTTTGGAAGCTTGCCTCGTTGACACGAGTCACAAAAGCTTTTCTTTTGAAAGACAAGCTTAGGGAAGCCTCTAATAGAGTTTAACTTGGAAAGCTTAAATAGTGTTCCAAAGTTCACATGACTAAACGTCGATGCCATAAGTGTTGATCACTTGTGTTGACAATAAGACATTGTTCATGTGATCTTGGAAGATCTAGGATATATATATCCTTATGGCGTGTGCCGGAAAACAATAATTCATTATTATCTTTTCTTAACACATTCCTTTCGCAAAGTTAACTTTGTAACCTTTGTCACAAAGTTGACTTATTGAAATAAGATTGTGGTTTAATCCTTTAACAAGGTAAACATCACTTATTAGGGGTTTAGAAGGATTACCCACTTTACCAACACCTATGATGGTTTCGCTCTCGTTGCCTCCAAAGACTACCCGGTTCCCATTTGCGATGGGCACCACTCCGGAGAGCAATTGAGCGTCACCCGTCATGTGTTTTGAACACCCGCTATCGAGTATCCAATTCCCCTTGGAGCTAAATTTAAATTTGTTGCTCCGTTCCTTTTTCTTGAGTACCTATAGATATGAAATATCGTATCATGGTACCCAAGGTCATTGGGTCCAAAAGATTAGACCTTCGGAAGCCAAGTCCAATTGGACATAGACTTCCCCACATAATTACTACTATGCACAACATTCGAAAAATAAGCATTCATATAAACTTGTTTTTCATCCATTCTTGTGTCCTTTGGGCTCCAAATAGTGAAAATCTTGGGAGCCCTCATCCTATTGGGTGCATGCATGCGACGTTGATTTCTACGTGATGCATGTTGTGGATAGGCATAAGGAACATGATGAAATGGTGCACGACGATAATTATTCATATGATGAGGTGGGTGAACATATGCATGTGGAGGAACACGTGCATGAGGGTGTCTCATATGGTGTGCACGTGCCCGTGGATGCGGTGCATAAAAATCATCATATGTGTGAGCATGTGGAGTAGGATGTGTGTTCCTACGTGGCATGGTATTGGTGTACATGTAGGCATGGCCCTTCTTTGGAGGTCCACCCAAAGTGGGTTTCTTTCCAAAAGACGGCGTGGACGAGGTGGAAGCACCATTGGTAGATGAACTACCAATAGAGTGTTTGCTACCACTCGTCGAAACATCGGAAGTTGGCCTAACAAAGGTAGTGGCCGACTTGGATGAATTTCCCAACTTATACCCCAAGCCAATGTGGTGTTTTGCCGGAAGTAAGTCATTTAGGATATTATCCAAATGGCCCTTACCCTTATTGAATTCATTGATTCGGCCCAATGTGCACTCATATTTCTCGTTGAGAGAACGCATAGAAGCATCCAAAGTGGATACTTGCGATGTGAGCACATAAACACGAGATTTGAGATTCTCGTTCTCAATACTCAAAGTCGAGTTTTGAGAAGTCAAATCTGCTATCTTGTGTTCCTCCGAATCTTCAATGCTAACATGTTCAAGTTGAGTCTTGAGATTAACAATCTCATTCTTCAACTCTTCAACAACGGTGTCGTTGTTGGTGATGATAGTTTTAGGCGAGGTTTGGATGCTAGCTAAATCATCTTTTACTTTAGTATACCTATTTACTAACTTAGAGTATTTAGACCATAATTGCTCATTAGCATTTCTAAGGTCATCCATGGTTACCTCATCGCCTTCGTTATCTCTATCAGATGAGGAGGAAGATCCTTGATCATGCTCCTCTCGTGCCATGAAGCACATGTGCGCTTGCTCCACTTGCTCATCGTCCGACTCTCCGCTTGAGGAATCCTCGGAGTCGGTGAATGTTGCTCCGACAAGTCCCTTTTTGTACCCTTTCTTGTACTTCTTGGACTTGTCGAATTTCGGCGCCTTCCACTTCTCCTTTTGCTTGTTTAGAGGACACTCCGCTTTCATGTGTCCTGGCTTGTTGCATTTGAAACACAAAGGAGAGGGGGCATTAGAAGAACCAAATTTAGCTTTGTTCTTATAGTTACCTTTCCGGAAGAACCGGTTGAACTTCTTGGCCATGAGTGCCATGGACTCCAAGTCCAACTCGTCTTCCGAGTTCTCATCATCGGTTGAGGTGGAAGTTGATGGAGCGGCCTTGAAAGCAATAGCCTTTTTCTTTGGCTCGTCTTGCTTTAGGTAGGACTTCATCTTGTCCTGCAACTTCAACTTGCTATCTTTGCGTACCTCGTATGACATTAATGTACCCATTAGTTGAACAACGGTATAGGTTTGCATGTCATTACCTTCCTCGATGGCGAAGGTCCGTTTCTCCCAACTAGAAGGAAGTCCATCGATGATCTTCGAGACTTTCTCCTTTTGGGTGTAGGTTTTACCGAGAGCCTCCAACTCGTGATGTCGACGAAGCGAGCATAGTACTCCTTCATCTTCTCACCCTGTAGCATATGAAACAACTCGTAATCTCTATTAACTACAACGAGTTTAGATTCTCTTACCCTACTTGTCCCTTCATGCAAGATGAGGAGGGAATTCCATATTTGATATGCACTCTTACATGTGCATATCTTGTTGAAGTCCTCGGGCTCCAAAGCACATTGCAAGGCGTTCATTGCCTTGGCATTGCTTATCTCCGCGGCGACCTCCGCGGGAGTCCACTTCTCGAAATCCTCTTCGGCGGGCTCGACGTATTCCTTCATCGTGGCCCTCCATAGTGAAGCACTCCGGAGGAACATTTCCATCCGGCATTTCCATTACCCGTAGTTGGTACCGTTGAAGAATGGAGGCCTCGTCGAGGAATGTCCTTCCATCACCGAAGACGCTCCTTCACGGTTCCTGAAGGTTCTATAGTCGGAAGGTGGACGAACGCTTTTGTTGTCGTTGGCTGACATAGCTATAGACTTGGCTTTGATACCAAATGTAATGCCCTGCTAAGCTACTGCACAAGTACTAGAGTGGGGGTGAATAGTACTTTAAAATAATTAAGAGGCTAATTCCTAATTACCTTGCAAACTCTACCAATTAATGCGGAAATGCGGAATAGTAAATAATCGACAACAAATAAACAAGCACAAACAAATGATATTACTGGGTTCGGATCCACCCAAGTCTCCCCGACTTGTTCCCGGTGATCCTACGTTCCAAACACCCGGATCCCCTCCGGATACTCAAGTTAGAAACCCTAACTCAAGATTTCCACTATGAAATACTTGTGAAAAACCTTCACAAGTCAAATCATACACAAAGAAATTTTTGACTCCCACAACCCAGGATCACAACCACTCTCACAACCGAGAGTGAATCAATTACAATATGAAAGTAAATGAAACAAAACTTCTTACCGACAAAATACCTATGCCTTGAGTAATACTTACGAATTAGGGCAAAGATGATTTTGAGGAAGAAGAAGAGGCACCAAACCCTAGCTCCAAGATGTAGATCAGCGATGGAGAGCTATGGGGATGTTGGTGACCTAGGATCAAGCACTTGGCTTAGAAGGCTTCACCCTCAATGAATCTCTCTTTGGAAGTAAGAGTGGGAGAGATTCAAGAATGGAATGAATGAGCTTTGAATGAGAGTAAATGCTTTCTCTTTGATCTCTATACTTCTCTTAATATCAGCCTTGAGTGCAATGAATGCAGCTCATCAAGTATATATAGGTTAGAGGAGAGAGAGAGAGAGAGAGAGAGAGAGAGAGAGAGAGAGAAATGTTTCAATTAAAGCTCCAACGGCTCTTTTCTGAACCCAACTAGTCGGTCAAAGAACAACTACCGACCAACTAGTTCATCAACTAGTCAGTCGGTCAATCAACGTAGACCGACTAATGAGAGAACAGAGAAAAGGTCGAAGCACAAACAAAAGGAACTAGTCGGTCCAAGAAGAGTAGCTGACCGACTAGTTTCACAACTAGTCGGTCGGTTACTCAACTGAGACCGACTAAGAGATAAAACTGAAGTCTGAGTACAAATTGATTTAGTCGGTCCAAGAACAAATGTTGACCGACTAGTTCATCAACTAGTCGGTCGCCAAATGTGCATAGACCGACTAACGATAAACAGTTAGTCAGGTGAAAATTGGCATGTACAGTAAAGCTTAACTAGTCGGTCCAAGAAGGAAAGTTGACCGACTAGTTCATCAACTAGTCGGTCGATAAATGAACACAGACCGACTAAAGATAAACAGTAGCTCATGCTCAAATTTGCATGTACAGGGAAAGCTCAACTAGTCAGTCACAGAAGCATCACTGACCGACTACTTCACAAACTAGTCGGTCGGTGAGTCAACGTAGACCGACTAACTGTAAACAGTAAAGAGCTATGAATTAACTGACTGAAACTAGTCGGTCCAAGAAGCTTTGTCGACCGACTAGATCACCGTCTAGTCGGTCTGTTCTTCTTCTTGAACCAACTAACATGCACAAGAAGTCGTGAATCGAAGCACGATGCTTCGGGAAAGTTTGTATGGACTTCAACTAAGATCCTAGAGCTAAGATATGAGCGTTATGAAGATTTAAACCGTAAGACCTACTCAAGGCTTAACATTCTACGAAAGAAGCTTAAAGACTATAAATAAAACTTGACGATACCGTCTTCAAAAGCTTCAATCGAATCTTCATGACTTCTAAAAATGGTCCATAAGCTTCAACGAAGCTTTAGGCATACGATCACATACTTTGAGAAGTCTTGAGACGTCGCTTTGGATGTTCATATGAATTTGGCGACGATCTCCATAACTACGCTCACAAAGTGTTAGTTCACAATATATTTATGTTTGTTCATCATCCAAAACCAAATCCGGGGAGTCCAATATCCTACAATAGGTTCCTCATTCCATGAACTCCAATTAGAGTCTCTGGCTTTCCAACAGTCGACTGCTGAAGGCAGGACAGGCGACTGGTGATCACCAGGCATTTGGCCAGCCTTCTACAGGCGACTGTTGTGCACAGCTCAAGCCAATATTTCTCGACTCTTTTCTTGAGCTTTTGGTGCAGGCAACTGAAGTACATTTTACAAGCGCATATCTACCATCAGGCAGCTGGACATTGTTCTGCAGTTGTCTGTATGCCAAAGTGCGTAACCCGTCATTTCTGGGCATCTCTCCATCTTGTGGGTCAGTCGACTGATGTATATTTTACAGTCGCCTGTCATTCTTCAGGCGCCTGAACTTTGCTCTTCAGTCGTCTGAATGCACAAGTGCGAAAGTTGCATTTTCTTAGCTCATGTCCATCCCATGTGACAATCGCCTGACGAAATCTTTATAGGCGCACATTGTACAGGAGCCTGTGTAGTCTTCTACAGTAGCCTGTCCTAGCTCAGATTATAGCCATTGGGAATAATCTAGTCGTTGATCAGTCGACTGTCGATCCTTCTTCAGTCGCCTGTCGTTACCGTAAAATCACACATTCTAGTCGTTGCAGAATTCTATCCTTGGCCTCTAGCTTGGGTTTTATGGGGTTTTATTAGCTTCTTATAAATAGGAATGGGCTCAGTTCATTTACAACTTCTTGGAACTATTGAAGATCATTAAGGATCATTAAGCCACACTCCTAATCTCGCATTTTCCTCTTCATGAGCACATTCCTCTTCATGCATTGAAGCTAACTCAAGGGAAATCATCCAAGTGCATCAAGCTCATCTGATCACTTGGAGATACTCTTCCATGCCTTGCATACTTCATTAAGTAAGTTCATCTCTTCAAGGCATAGATAAGAGAGTATTTGTTTCATTTGTTTCTTGAAACCCTAATTCTCTTCGTGGGATTAGTTACTCTCTTTGTGGGAGTTGATCTCTCTCTCTCTCTCTCTCTCTCTCTCTCTCTCTCTCTCTCTCTCTCTCTCTCTCTCTCTCTCTCTCTCTCTCTCTCTCTCTCTCTCTCTCTCTCTCTCTCTCTCTCTCTCTCTCTCTCTCTCTCTCTCTCTCTCTCTCTCTCTCTCTCTCTCTTTGTGGGAGTTGTTCTCTCTCTTTGTGCAGGGTATCCCTTGTAGGGGTGATTATGTCCTTGTGTAGGATAACCTAATCTCTGTGTGGAAATTAGTTTCTCTCTGTGTGGGAGTTAGACCCTTGTGTAGGCTAGATTGAGTCATTGTGAAGGGAAAATCCCTTGTGTAGGATTTCCCTTGTGCAGGGATTGTATTCACAACCTTCAATAGGATCATAGTGAATATTTGGTGTAGCTGGATGTACCCAAGTTGGGGAACCAAGGTAAAATCTCTTATGTTAGCGTATGTTTAATTGTGTAGATTAAATTCATCTTGCACTTATTATTCCGCATTTACAAGTTTAATTTTTAAGTTCACAATTATTGACATCACTCTTTTCACCCCCTCTAGAGTATTTGGTGTTAGTATTGCAAGGCATAGACGGTCCTTACAGATACTACGAGTGGTCCGCCCATTATTAGATGGTCCTGGGCCTCCATTCTGCTCAGGGTTAAGATGGTTGTTGATGGGTTCTGAGTGACCCTTAGGGCACATTTCTATGCACGTCCTATGTCGGACGGACGATAGAGGCAAAATAAAACCAAGCAGTGGAAAAATGTTAAACTATTTAACATGCAAGCCCTAAGGATATCAAGACCCTAGCCAGGATCACTACTATCTTGAGGTGGGTCTAACCACCCTAAGATATATCTAAGCTACTGTAATATGATACATACTATGCATAATTAAACTACATTCCCGGAACCTTGCTTGCACCGACAAGGTGTACCGAACTGCGTCCCAAGCCGCTCCCCGTCCCAAGCTGAACCGCTTCTCAAACTGCTCCTGGTCCCGAGCTGGACCGCTTCCCGAACCGCACTGCGTCCCGAGGTGAGCAACCCCTTTGTCGCTGAGCCAACCACACGCCGAAGAAAGTTTCACTTGAGTGGATCCTCCATCAAGACTTCGGATCCGATCCGAGCCCCTTCGTGGCTTTGCTAGAACCCTTCGAGTGCAAGGCAGAAATTTTGGGAGAGAGGAAAATATTTATTTTAAGCTTAGATCCGAGCGTGCTCCAAATTTTTGGGAGCCGCTCAGATCTAGAGCTTGGGACGAGTTTAGAGGAAGGGGGCAGGCCCCTATTTATATAGGCAGCTGACCCCCTCCCTTTTACTCCACTTCCGTTATGGGACTAAAGGTTGGAGTAATTAACTTCAAGTTAGTTTGCTTTAATGAACGGACAAACATCAATAAATTTTAACTCCCTCACTGTTGAGCTTCGTATTTGATACAACCTATCAAATTGAAGAGCGCTGAACGGTGAACGCATAGGAAAAACGGTGAGTCAATCCGAGTCTGTTTGGCCCCTCAGTTGATCGTCCAAAGATGAGCCCAACACTTGATTTTCGTAAAAACATTAGCCGCCAAAACAAATCAGCTAATGTTCGAAATCCTATGCGTGTGGGGCTCACCGCGTGGGCCCCACATGCTAAAAACATCCCCCAGCCACGGGGGCGCGTGCCAGGCACACGCCCCCGAGCGCCGTAAAATCATGCACCCCATTGGGCGCCAGCACCCACATGGGCGCTGAGTTTTCAAAGGCCTGACAATTTGGCTGGGCCTAAGAGCATCTCCAATCGCATGCCAAATTTGCAGATTTGGCGTGCAATTTGCTCCAACCTTCCGGTAAATGCTCCCCATTTTTTGTGATGGTGAACAGTGTCATGCCATTTTTGGCGTGCGCAGGAGGAAATGGCGGGTTGAGCGGAAGGGATAAAAAGGAAAGAAAAAGTTAGAAGTGGGAAGTTTTTGTAATTTTAGGAAAGTTGAAGTTTATTTAATTAGATTTAGACAACTAAAATTTATTATTTCCTATAAATGTAGAAAGAATTACTTAATTTAATTAAATTTAAATGAGGAGTTGAATATGTAATATTTTTAATTAAATTTTATATATTTTAAGAAATAAATTTTATCTTATTAACTCCCTAAAATATTGGTTACTAACTATGTTTTTAATAATTTATATTATGTACATAATTTGAAGTTGTATGTAAATTTAATACTGTATGTATTGATTTTTCCTGAATTAAATAGAAAATTTGAACATATGAACATATCCAAAACAGCCAAAATGATTACTACCCGATAACATTTCAGGAAATACATGTCCAATATTATGATGTCGACTTCGAATACAATATATAAATTACATTACTAAAAATACATTTATTCACCGCCATGCCTCTGCCATAAATGCTCAATCAGCCTGTTCCGAAGCTCAAAATGAGCCTCTCTGTCTTGAATCTTCTTGTGTCGAGCGAGAAATAATCAGAACCGTTCGTCTGCATTGGTCTCCATATCTTCGTCTCTAGACGGTTCATCGTGAGTGACAAAATGTGGTTCCTCATCATATTCATCTTCCACAGTCATGTTATGTAGTATCACACAAGAAGTCATGATGTAGTGTAACACCCATTTATCCCAAAAAAACACGATGGTCCCTTAATGATAGCAAATCGTGCCTGGAGTACTCCGAAAGCTCGCTCCACATCTTTTCGATATCTTTCTTGCATAACAGCAAAGTGCTGCTTCTTCAGACCATGTGGTTGAGATATTGTTTGTACAAGGGTAGACCATTTGGGATATATCTCATCGGCCAAATAATAACCAGTGTCATAATTTTTTCCTAAGATATTATAATTGGCCGGAGGAGTTTTACCTTGTGCTAGTTGGTCAAATAAATTTGATGATTGCAGTACATTAATATCATTGGAAGAAGCTGGCAATCCGAAATAAGCATGCCATATCCATAAGTCATACGAGGCTACGGCCTCAAGAATAATTGTTGGTCCTCCATGACGTCCTGAGCACTACCCCGCACAAGCAGTTGGCCAATTTTTCCAAGCCTAGTGCATGCAGTCAAGACTACCTAACATTCCCGAAAACCCTCGTTCTTCGCCTTTTCTTAGTAGCCTTGCAATGTCATCTGGAGTAGGATGTCTCAAATATTCTTCTCTGAACACTTCTATGATTGCTCAACAGAACCTTTTCAAGCATTGGATTATGGTTGACTCACAAATCCTAATATATTCATCACAAGTATCTGTTGAAGTTCCATAGGCTAACATGCGATATGCTGATGTTACCTTCTGCAGAGTTGATAATCCTAATTTACCTAAACCATCTTTTGTTTGCACAAAGAAATTGTCATGCTCTTTGATTCCATTGACAATGCGAAGGAACAAATTCCTTTGACATCGGAACCTTCTACGAAAAAAGTTTCCACATATGTAGGTTTCTCAGAAAATTAATCTTGCCAAAGTCGAGAGGTGCCTTCTTCTCTTCCACGGTTGATTACTACATGTCTGGAAATCGAGCCTCTATGTTTTTTTACCCTTCTCTCTTGATGACGACGTTTTAGCAGCTGCTTTAAGACTTCCTCTTCCTCCTCCATCTCAGCCAATGCTTGCTCCCATTCTTGGAAGCACAGATCAAGAGTCTCGTCATCGAAAAATGACGAAGAGCTGGCCCAAGATAGTTCATTTGGAAAACTCATTGTTTAATGAAATATGTTAGGTGATGGACATAGAACACAAAGATATCATGCTATTTATAACTTGGTTAGCATTAGATTCTTAACATTGGATGCCATATCAAATAGTACCATTGGGTTGTGTATCAATATTGGATGACATATCAAATAGTACCATTGGTTTGTGTATCAACATTGGATGCCATATCAAATAGTACCATTGGGTTGTGTATCATGAACACACATATTATACAATCCGAACACACATATAATACAACATGAACACACATATATATGAGAAGGGTTCATGGAGTTAGGTACACTTAGCATTAATGCATGTTCGATCAACCATGTTCAGATTGTGCTACAAGTATGTCCAGGTTATCATACAACTGTGTTCGGTGCAGTGTATATGTGTGTACAGTGCAGTGTATATGTGTTTACAGTGCAGTGAATATATGTGTACAGTGCAGTGTATATGTGTATACGGTGCAGTATATGTGTGTGTACAGTGCAGTGTATATGTGTGTTCGGTACAGTGTATATGTGTGTACAGTGCAGTGTATATGTGTGTTCGGTGCAGCATATATGTGTGTTCGGTGCAGTAAATATGTGTGTACGGTGCAGTGTATATGTGTGTACAGTGCAGTATATATGTGTATACAGTGTAGTGTGTATGTGTGTACAATGCAGTATATATGTGTCTACAGTGTAGTGTGTATGTGTGTTCGATGTAGTAAATATGTGTGTACAGTGCAGTAAATATGTGTGTACAGTGCAGTAAATATGTGTGTTCAGTGCAGTAAATATGTGTGTACAGTGCAGTGTATATGTGTGTTCGGTGCAGTAAATATGTGTGTACAGTGCAGTGTATATGTGTGTTCGGTGCAGTGTATATGTGTGTATAGTGCAGTGTATATATGTGTTCGGTGCAGTGTATATGTGTGTTCGGTGCAGTGTATATGTGTGTACAGTGCAGTAAATATGTGTGTACAGATCCTTATATATGGCATCCAATCCTTAAATAATAGCATTGGATGTCGTACCAACATTGGATGCCAAATTAATAGTAGCATTGTATGATGAATCAATATTGGATGCCATATCAAATAGTGACATTGGGTTGTGTATCAACATTGGATGCCATATCCAATAGTACCATTGGGTTGTGTATCAACATTGGATGCCATATCAAATAGTACCATTGGGGTGTGTACCAACATTCTTATAAATAGGAGCATTCTTACATAATTGTGATTACAACTCTTCTTACGTTACTAGGTTCATTGGCTGCTACTTCTCACAACTCTTCTCATAACTCTCCAATGGCTGCTATTCGAGGAAAGGCTTCAGCCAGCAAGAGGATCAAGTCTTATGCGAAGCATGCCTTCATGTATCCCAAGATCCAATCTTGGAAACAAATCAAAAGAAAGACAAGCTGTTGCAAAGAATTTCAACATTCTACCATGAAAAAGTATGTGATGGAGCAAGATCATACCGATCTTTAGAAAGTCGAATGGAATACATTAAGAAGGCCATAAACAAATTCCGAGGTTGCATTCGACAAATCGAGCGACTGAATCCCAGCGGCTGTTCTGAATTGGATATAGTATGTATCTAATTTCAAATTTGCATTTCATTTTTCATTTTCATTTTAACACTTTCTAACAATTTGATCTTTATTTTGTTTAATTTATTTTGGGTAGTTTAGAAAAGCTATAACTATGTATGGAGAAGTTGGTGGGGAAAAGAAAGGATTTCAGCTTAGTCATGTTTGGCGGGTCCTCAAAGATGTCGAGAAGTGGGCGGAACCAAAAATCTACATTTTCAAGTGAGTGGTTCTCTTTATCCAATGCGAACTCAGAGAATACAATGAATGTCAACACATTGACTGAAGATTTTCCAACCATAGGTGATGACCAGTCTCCTACTGACATTTCAGGCAGTCAGCCAGTTGGAAGAAAGCAGGAAAAGATGAAAAGGAGGCAGTTAATTGAGATTAACTCTGATGAGGAAATTATATCTAATTTAAAGGAAATAACTGTGAAATGTGACGTTCATATGGAAAAAATGCAACATATGATGCTGATAAAACTTGAAAATGAAAAGAAAAATTTAGACATGCGAGCTAAACAATTAGAACAACGTGATCGACAATTAGCTCTTGAGCGTGATGTTGAGGATAGGAAAATTATGAAGATAGATTTAGGTAAGATTGTTGATCAAGGGGAACGTGCATATTATCAAAGGAAAAAACAAGAAATTATTACTAGAAACGAATACGGAAGTCATTCGAATGATATGCAAGGATTTTCTCAGCTTCTTGGAGGAGCGGGAGGATTTTCTCAATTTGAAGGAGGATCTGGATGTGTAGGAGGAAACCAGTATGGAGATCCGGTGGGAGATCATGAAGGAAGCGACGGTTACGACAATGTTAACATATCAGACTTTTAATTGATGTCTATTTTGTTTTCTGGCATGTTGTTTGTGTTTGTCTTTATTTTTTAGAATGTTACTTTTTAATGTAGTTTCCTTCGGGGCAGGTTAAATAGATCCACGTATGTTTCATTATTCTAATTTATATTTTTAACTTTAATTTAGTAAATTATTATTTTAATAATATAATAAAAATAGTAAATATTAGGCTTTTTTTTAAAGCTCTCAACAAGGCCTTTCTAATTATAATTTATTAAATTAAAATATATTAAGATAATATTAATAATAATGGAATGTTTAATTTATCATAATATTAATGATAAGATGAATAAGAAAAATGGAGGGTTGGGTTGGAGCTCCCTCCATTTCCCACCCTCTATTTGTGGAATATTCTTGGAATATTCCACCCCATCCCTCCAAATTTAGAGGGATGGGTTGGAGATGCTCTAATAAATGGCTGCCTTTTTTTCTTAAAATATAGCTTTACTCTTAAAGCTTTTTGGGCTTAATCCACATTTGGGCTCTCTATTTAAAACACTTTTAAATATACTTATTGGGCTCGTTTGGACTACGTTTTTGACACGGTTTGAACCTATGTTTAGAGCGGGACGATGACATCATTCAGGTAATCTTTTCATTGTGTTTATTTAATTAAATATGGCCTTAAACAATTTAAGACACATTTAATATCATTTTGCATCATATGCAAAAAATTTCCCCATCTAAGCTTAAAATCTCCTACTTGCACCCAGGATCATTTATCCTGAATGCAGAGGCTAACTGCAAACTCTTTAAAGCTTCATGTCCCTTGTATCAAATGCATATTCTTCCTAATTTCTACCTATTACTAGACGAAGGTCATACTCTGTGTGAGACCCTACAGCGTGACCCTACTACAGGTGGGGCTCGAAGCTCCAGACGGCAGTGACCACGAGCAGCAGTTACCGTCCATGTTTCAGTATCATAATTATGTGGTTAACTCATTGACATGAGTGTTGTCGGGACCACCCTGACTGTGTCTGTGATGAATACCGCAGTTATAGTCTCTTCGTCAAAACTATGTCGTTTTACTTAAGCCTAGGGTACGGTCAAACTGTTAACCCCAATAGCTCGAAGCCCGTTAGTCTCCATCGATCTTTAGTCAAGTAATGTTGGACATCTTCCAACATACTTTGGCCAGAGTTTTCACTAAATACCGAACTAACACTACGACACTAGCTCTCATTGACAAGGGAAAGAAGAATCTTATCTTGGTCATTACTCTCCTTACACGTTTCAAATGTCACCCAACCAAAGACCTTTCGATAGGCCTTGCCTCGAGCTACGTCAGAGATCTAAGTGACACCGTTCACGTACAGGTTCGTACAATGACCTCAAGTCAGAAGACCAACTTGCCTATCATCACTAATAGTTATCATTGACAGATTGGTCAATCATAACCATATGATAACTCTTGAGGGTCATTCAGTGAACTCATTCTCCAATGAGCACATGTGTCTGGTCTCTAGCTTTGCCAAGTCGAACGACCATGCGATCATCGTCACCGTTACACGGTGAAGATAAAGACACAATGGTCTATCCGTTGTTTCGGTATCCTTTTCTCGAAACATCTACGACCACGAGCGTTTCTAGACTTATGCTACAGACGGTCAAGCACTTCTACATGATCGAGATCCTCATCTCGATACATGTTTGACCTTGCATTAAGTCTCAGGACTTTATCTAAGTTTCTAATGATAACTACATTATGATTTAACTTAGCTTCTTACCATACAGCTTACAGTAATTTTGAACAAGATGTTTGTATAATTACACTGAGATAAATTTGCCTCGAGGGCATACATCTCCCAACATCTCCCACTTGCAGTCAGGCCCATTTATCCCGGTATCTCATACCGTATTTACACATAAGTCTTTTCAGACTTCACGTGGTAGAGCCTTCGTGAGTGGATCTGTTAAAACGTATATTTATAGACTTAAAGGGTTTTCTATGTTTATCTTAAACCATACATTTGAATCTCATCCAAACAATTCGCTTGGTCTCTCGAAATCCATAATATTTATTTTCCTGGATCTCATCCAGCTCAATGTAACTTACGACAATAATTTGAAATAAGTTACTGGTCATTTTAGATGGTTCATATTTATTTCTGATAAAGTGCCAAACTCTTTGACAACTTTGTCAAAACATATGTCTAGCCTTTTGACGTCTCGCATGTATTTTATTCACTCCCACTGACCTTGAAAACTCTCTGGTCAATTCATATACGATCGTTCTTCCAAATCATATTTAGAAAACGGACTATAAAGGATTGCTCCAGTTTTCATGGTCATCATGAGCATTTACTGTTGAATATTGGACTCCCCGGATTTGGTTTTGATGATGAGCAAACATAAATAATCCATGAACTAACAATTTGTGAGCGCAGTTTTGGAGATCGTCGCCAAATTCACGAGAACATTCAAAGCGACATCTCAACACTTCCCAAAGCTCATATTCATGTCTAAAGCTTCGTTGAAGCTCTTGCGACGCTTTGGAAGTTATGAAGATTCAATCGAAGCTCTCGAAGACCGTTTATTAAGGTTTTATTTATAGTCTTTTAGTTTCGATTGATAGATTGTTATGCCTTGAGTATATCTTACGTTTCTATCTTCATTACGCTCATTTCATAGCTCTAGGATCCTTGCACAAGTTCATTCTAACTTCCTCGAAGCGTCGCGCTTCGATTCGGATTTGTACGTGCATGTTAGTTGGTACAAGAACAAGTACTGACCGACTAGATGGTGATCTAGTCGGTCGGCAACTGTTCTTGGACCGACTAGTTTGATTCCTTAATTTCTTGGACTTTACTGTTTACAGTTAGTCGGTCTACGTTGACTCACCGACCGACTAGTTTGTGAACTAGTCGGTCAGTGATGCTTCTTTGACCGACTAGTTGTGACTTACTGTTCACTCTAAATTTCACCTAAGCTACTGTTTACCGTTAGTCGGTCTAAGAACGTTTGGTGACCGACTAGTTGACAATTTAGTCGGTCAACTTTTGTTCTTGGACCGACTAAGTCACTTTGCTTTCAGACTAAGTTATTTTGCCTCTTAGTCGGTCTTCGTTCATTGGCTGACCGACTAGTTGTGAAACTAGTCGGTCAGACAGTCTTCTTGGACCGACTAGATTTCTAGGTCTGAAATTCTATCTCTTCTCAGATCTACTCTTAGTCGGTCCACGTTGTTTGGCTGACCGACTAGTTGATGAACTAGTCGGTCAGTGATTGTTCTTTGACCGACTAAGTCTCACAGATTTCTATCCGTTGGTGAATGACCTAACTTGTTTTTATGGGACCCTATAAATACGAACCTAGGTCATTTCTATCTAGGTTAGAGCTGCCATTAAGAGATTCATTGAGTTCTAAAGAGATAGCTATTCTCCCTCAAATCTAAAGCTCTCTTCCTCACAAGAACCCCATTCTCTCTCATTTCTAGATCTAGAGAGAAGCTTGTTCTTGGTGAGCTCTTCAAGCTATTGCTTGATCCAAGTCTCCAACTCATTCCTAGGCACCGATTGCTGTTCATTTCCTTGGTGCTAGGTCTTGGTGACTTCATCTTCCTCAAATCCTTCATTTCACCATTTGGGTAAGAAAAACTCAAGGTATAGGATTTTGTGGTAAGATTGTTTATTTCATTTAAACTCTATTATTGCTTGTGATTCTCTCGGTTGTGAGAGAAGTTTGTGATCCCGGGTTGTGGGATTCACTTTGCCATTGCATGTATGATTTGATCTTGTGAAGGTTTTTCACGAGATATTCATAGTGGAAATCTTGAGTTAGGGTTTCTAACTCAAGTATCCGGAGGGGATCCGGGTGGTTGGGACGTAGGATCACCGGGAACAAGTCGGGGAGACTTGGGTGGATCCGAACCCATTAACTTCGTTTGTTAGCATTGTTAATTTTGTGTTGTCATTCAATTTAAGCTTCCGCAAATTGATTTGGTAGTTGTTTGCAATTTAATTTGGAATTATACTCCTTAATATTTTAAAGTACTATTCATCCCCCCCCCCCTCTAGTACTTGTGCAGTAGCTGGTAGGGCATTACATTTGGTATCAGAGCCAAATACTCAGCTATGACTGCCAACGAAAACAAGACCGTGCGTCCACCTTCCAACTATGACACCTTCAGGAACCGTGAAGGAGCATCTTCGGTGATGGAAGGACATTCCTCTACGAGGCCTCCATTCTTCAACGGTACCAACTACGGGTACTGGAAATGTCAGATGGAAACCTTCCTCCGAAGTGCATCTTTATGGAGGACTACAATGAAGGAGTACATCGAGCCCGAAGAAGAAGACTTTGAGAAATGGACAACCGCGGAGGTCGCCGCGGAGGTAAGCAATGCCAAGGCAATGAACGCCTTGCAATGCGCATTGGAGCCCGAGGACTTCAATAAGATATGCACATGTAAGAGTGCATATCAAATTTGGAACTCTCTCCTCATACTACATGAAGGGACGAGTCGGGTAAGAGACTCTAAACTCGTAGTCGTAAACAAAGATTACGAAATGTTTCATATGCAACAGGGCGAGAAGATGAAAGAATATTACGCTCGCTTCGTTGACATAATAAACGAGTTAGAGGCCCTCGGCAAGTCCTACACTCAAAAGGAGAAGTGCTCAAAGCTTATCGAAGGACTTCCTTCTTCTTGGGAAAAACGTACCTTCGCCATCGAGGAAGGTAATGACATGAATAAGTACACCGTAGTTCAACTAATGGGTACTTTAATGTCGTACGAGGTACGCAAGGATAGCAAGCTCAAATTGCAAGAAAAGATGAAGTCGTACCTAAAGCAAGACGAGCCAAAGAAGAAGGCTATTGCTTTCAAAGCCGCTCCATCCACATCCACATCAACCGATGATGAAGAATCGGAAAACGAGTTGGACTTGGAATCCATGGCACTCATGGCCAAGAAGTTCAACCGTTTCTTCCGAAAAGGTAACTTCAAGACCAAAGATAAATTTGGTTCTTCTAACGCCTCTTCCTCTCCTTTGTGTTTTAAGTGCAATAAGCCGGGACACATGAAAGCGGAGTGTCCCCTCAATAAGCAAAAGGAGAAGTGGAAGGCGCCAAAGTATGACAAGTCCAAGAAGTACACGAAAGGAAACAAGAAGGGACTTGTCGGAGCTACCTTCACCGACTCTGATGATTCTTCAAGCGGTGAGTCGGACGATGAGCACGTGGAGCAAGCGCACATGTGTTTCATGGCAAGAGAGGAGCATGATCAAGGATCCTCCTCTTCCGATGATAGTAATGACGAAAGCGATGAGGTAACGATGGATGATCTTAGAAATGCTAACTCTCAACTTTGGTCAAAATACACTAAGCTAGTAAATAGATATACTAAGGTAAAAGATGACCTAGCTAGCATTCAAACATCGCCTAAGAATATCATCACCAACAACGACACCGTTGTTGAATAGTTAAGAAATGAGATTGTAAATCTCAAATCGAAACTTGAACATGTTAGCATTGAGGATGCGGAAGAACATGAGATAGCGGATTTAACTTCTCAAAACTCGACTTTGAGTATTGAGAACGAGAATCTTAAATCTCGTGTTTATGTGCTCACATCGCAAATATCCACTTTGGATACTTCTTTGCGTTCTCTCAAAGAGAAATATGAGGACACATTGGGCCGAATCAACAAATTCAACAAGGGTAAGGGCCATTTGGATAATATCCTAAAAGATTTACTTCTGGCCAAACACCACATTGGCTTGGGGTATATGATGGGAAATTCATCCAAGTCGGTCACTACTTTTGTTAGGCCAACTTCCGAAGCCTCAACGTGTGGGAGCAAACACTCTATTGGTAGTTCATCTACCAATGGTGCTTCCACCTCGTCCACACCCTCTTTCGGAAAGAAACCCACTTTGGGTGGACCTCCAAAGAAGGGGCATGCCTACATGTACACAAATAACATGCCACGTAGGAACACACGTCCTACTCCACCATCTCACACATATGATGATTTTTATGCAACACATTCTCGGGCACGTGCACACCATGTTAGACACCCTCACGCACGTGTTCCCACACATGCATATGTACACCCACCACATCATATGAATAATTCTCGTCGTGCACCATTCCATCATGTCCCGTATGCCTATCCACAACATGCATCACGTAGAAATCAACGTCGCATGCATGCACCCAATAGGATGATGGCTCCCAAAATTTTCACTATTTGGAGCCCAAAGGACACAAGCATAGACGAAAAACAAATGTATATGAATGCTTATTTTTCGGATGTTGTGCATAGTAAGAATTATGTGGGGAAGTCTAAGTCCACTTGGACTTGGCTTCCAAAGGTCTAATCCCTTGGACCCAATGACCTTGGGTACCATGATATGAAAGTGTCTATCTTTAGGTACTCAAGGAAAAGAAAAAGAAGAGGAGCAACAAATTTAAATTTAGCTCCAAAGGGAATTGGATACTCGATAGCGGGTGTTCAAAACACATGACGGGTGACGCTCAATTGCTCTCCGGAGTGGTTCCCATTGCGAATGGAAACCGCGTCGTATTTGGAGGCAACGAGAGCGGAACCATCATAGGTGTTGGTAAAGTCGGTAACCCCTCTAAACCCTTAATTAGTGATGTTTATCTTGTTAGTGGTTTAAATCATAATCTTATTTCAATAAGCCAACTTTGTGACAAAGGTTACAAAGTTAGTTTTGCGAAAGGATTGTGTCATATTTTAAGAAGAGATAATGATAAATTATTATTTTCCGGAACTCGTCATAAAGACATTTATATTTTGGATCTTCCTAAGTCATATGAACAATGTCTCGTTGCCAACACAAGTGAACAACACTTATGGCATCGACGCTTTGGACATGTGAACTTCGGAACACTTTATAAGCTTTCGAAATTAAATTCTATTAAAGGTTTTCCGAAGCTTGTTTTTGAAAAGAAAAGTTTTTGTGATTGTTGTCAACGTGGCAAGCTTCCTAAATCTTCATTTAAACCTAAGAAAAGCATCTCTACTAAACGGCCACTAGAGCTATTACATCTAGACTTATTTGGGACAACTAGAGTAGCTTCCTTAGGAAATGCAAGGTATGGACAAGTCATCGTAGATGACTATTCAAGATTTACTTGGGTATTTTCATAATGTAATAAAAATGAAGCTTTTGAAAACTTCACAATTTTTGTTAAGAAAGTACAAAATCTCTTAGGAACCACCATTGTCACTATTCGTAGTGATCATGGAGGTGAATTTGAGAATGAGTCTTTTGAGACATTTTGTGATGAAGTTGGTATTACTCACACCTTCTCTTTCCCTCGTGCACCTCCTCAAAATGGTGTAGTTGAGAGAAAGAATAGGACGCTAGTGGAGTGTGCTCGCACTATGCTTGATGATAGCCAACTTGGCCATCAATTTTGGGCGGAAGCGGTACACACCGCTTGCTATGTGTTTAATAGAATACTTTTGAGGCCCGGCACTAAACAAACTTGTTATGAATTGTTGTTTGGTAGGTTGCCTCAAGTTAAACATTTTCGTGTTTTTGGTTCGAAATGTTTTATTAAGAACACATATGGTAGTTTGGACAAATTCGATCCAAGATCCGATGAGGGGATTTTTGTTGGATATTCTACGCGTAGCAAAGCCTACCGGATATTCAACAAACGAACCTCAACGATCGAGGAGTCGCTTCATGTCTCATTTAATGAAGGATTTGTTCCAACTAGAATTTCAAATGATAATGATTCTTTGGATGTTTTATGTGATTCGTTTGATAATTCTAAGTCTAATGATTCTATTGATTCTATTGAGACTAACCCAACTAATGAAGTTGTTGAGAATGTTCCTAGTGATCAAGGTATTCCCAAACGGCTTCATTCGGTTCGTGACCATCCCCATGAGCAAGTCATTGGCAATATCTATGATAGTGTCAAGACGAGATCGCAAGTCCACCACTTCGCAAATTGTGCCTTTGCCTCATCGATAGAGCCAAAGAATATTAATGAAGCATGCGAAGATAGCGCTTGGATCTTAGCCATGGAGGAGGAGCTCATTCAATTCGAGAGGAATGAGGTATGGGAGCTTGTTCCATTGCCATCGAAGAACCACACCGTCTTAGGGACAAAGTGGATCTTCAAGAACAAAACCGACGAAAACCAAGTCGTCGTCCGGAACAAAGCTCGGTTAGTTGCTCAAGGCTATCGACAAGAGGAAGGTATCGATTTCGAAGAATCCTTCGCTCCGGTAGCTAGATTAGAATCAATTAGATTATTATTGTCTTTTGCATGCCATAAGAATTTTAAATTATTTCAAATGGATGTTAAAAGTGCATTTTTAAACGGAGATGTCGTTGAGGAAGTTTACGTTTCTCAACCTCCGGGCTTCATAAATGAAAAATTTCCAAATCATGTTTTTAAACTAAATAAAGCTCTTTATGGGTTGAGACAAGCTCCTCGAGCTTGGTATGATCGCCTAAAGAATTTTCTTTTGGATTTGAATTTTAAAATGGGTGAAGCCGATTCAACACTTTTTATTAAGCATGCGAATAATGATATATTATTAGTTCAAATTTATGTTGATGATATCATTTTCGGTGCTACTAACTTTGCTCTTTGCGAAGAGTTTTCTAATGTTATGAAGGAACAATTTGAGATGAGCCACATGGGCGAACTCAAATATTTCTTAGGTCTCCAAATTCGCCAATTGAATGATGCAATCTTCATCCACCAAACAAAGTACACGGTGGAGTTGCTAAAGCGATTTGGAATGGAGAATGCCTCCGGGAAAAAGACTCCTATGAGCACGACTACGCATCTTGATAAAGATACGGGCGGAAAAGATGTAGACATTCGTCTATATCGAGGTATGATAGGTAGTTTACTTTATCTTACCGCGAGTAGGCCCGATATTATGTTTGCCGTATGTATATGTGCTCGTTATCAGTCTCAACCTAAGGATTCTCACTTAGTAGCGGTAAAGCGTATTTTCCGTTATCTAAGTTACACTTTAGATTTTGGATTACTTTATCCGAAATCTAGCACATATGAGTTAGTCTCATATAGTGACGCTGATTATACGGGATGCAAATCCGACAGGAAAAGTACTAGTGGCACTTGCCATTTTCTAGGAAATTCTCTTGTCTCTTGGTTTTCCAAGAAGCAAAATTCGGTATCACTTTCAACCACCGAGGCGGAATATATTGCCGCCGGTGCCGCTTGTGCCCAGGTTCTTTGGATGAGACACACATTGAAGGATTTTGGTATTCATTGTGATACTAGCCCTATCATGGTGGATAACCAAAGTGCTATCTGTCTTTCAAAGAATCCGGTGCACCATTCCCGATCAAAACACATAGATGTCCGACACCATTTCTTAGATGATCATGTTGCTAAAAAGGACATCATATTAGTGTACGTTGAAACCCAAAAGCAAATCGCCGATATTTTCACGAAACCCCTAAAGGAGGACTCCTTTGTGCGGTTGCGTCGAGAATTGGGGATTATGGGTGAATCCGAGATATAGGATTCATATTTCATTCAATTATCTTGCATTCTATTATGTTTCGCCATATTTCATTCATGCTAGATTTATTGAATTTTTGGGAATTTTATGTGATTTATTTGAATTTATGATCGAATTCGTATTTGAAAGTCGTATTTAAGATTTCGACGTTTTATGGGGTAATTTAGATGACTAATGAGTGAGTTATGATGTTTCATCCAAGTGGTTTGTGAAGAGAAATCAATTATCAATTTTTGGACTCCTCTAGTCGGTCTAAGTTCACTTGTCAACCGACTAGATGCTCATCTAGTCGGTCAGCAAATGAACTCAGACCGACTAGATCAAGCCTATATCTAACTCCTATCATTTTCTTTCATTAGTCGGTCACAGTACACTTACCGACCGACTAGATTGAAAACTAGTCGGTCAGTGAATATACTGCGACCGACTAATTCTTGCCCTAAAAATCCCTCTGTGACTCTGTTTCGACTTAGTCGGTTCAAGCTCATTGACCGACCGACTAGATCGTAATCTAGTCGGTCAGTGCTTGAACTGTGACCGACTAAGTGTGTTAGGGCATTTGTGTCTTTTAGCTTCCAGACCGACTTATACTCGATCTCATCCGACTAATTTCATTATTAGTCGGTCTTCTCTCCAGCTCAAGCCCGAAAACCCCCAAACCCCACTCGAAACCCTTCGTCTTCCGGCCGTTTCTCCGTCGATCGCCGCCGTCCGCCGCCGTCGACTCCTCCTCCTAGGTAAAACCCCCTCTCCTAGGTGTCTATTTCCTATTCTAGGGTTTGCTTTCCTTGATTTCAAGCTCTAGCTCCTAGGGTTTCAATTTCTAACCTAGGGCTTGTGTTTTTCGAATCTTAGGGTTTGTTAGCTTGTGATCTCTAGGTTGTTTTTGATCTTATCGTCGTGTGCTTGTGCTCGTAGTGCTATGGCTAAGACTAGAATTCCTATCGCCTCTTCCGGGGCTTCTCCTATGACCGTAGGGCCTTCCGACCCTAGGAATCCCCCGAAGCCTAAACGTCGTGCCAAGTCTACCCAAGGCTCTCCATCTTCGCCTCCTCCTAAGAAGCCTAGGACTGCGATAGTTAAACCCTGCAAATCCAAGTCCAAAAAGCCTATTCTCCACACTCCGGCTACTCCTCCCGATTCCGACACTGATTTTATCCCAGAGGATGAGCCTACTAGGGAACCCACTCCACCTCCGAAGACCCGTAAGGCTAAGGGTAAAGCTCCTATGCCAGTTGGCGGTGTAGACATATCGTTGTGCCGCGATGACCCTCAGTGTCTCGCAGCGTACAACCGTATAGAGCACTGTCCACTGTTGTTAGAGCATTACGTTCAGTTCTCTGATTTTCTCGGCCTTGCTGATCTTCTGTCTTATAGTGGCCTTTTAGATTATCTCCGATACGACCCCAAGGCCAATCCCAAACCATATCCTCACCTCGTGAAATTGTTCTATGCCAATCGTATTCGAGGCCAGTACGACGCCAGCCACTCCATTGAGACGACTGTCTTGGGAACTCCTATAGTTCTCACGGCAGAAATCTTGGGGGAGATTCTTGGTTGTTCGTCGTGTGGTCTCCTCCCTAAGTATGGATCCTCTTCACTCCCATCCCAGCCGTTCTTGAAATTGATCTACGCTCTTTTCTTGGGGTGCGAGATTAATTGGGCTCGCGTGATACTCGATAAGATGGATTCTTTCGAGTGTATACGCAAGACCAATAAGTCTGCGCACATTCCATACCCTTGCCTGTTGACTCTCGTATTCCGTCATTTCCGAGTCCCTCTCCCTCCTAACGATGAGCGTCCTTTGGGTACGCCTCTGAACGCGACGGCCGTGAAGAAATCTCTAGCGGCACTTCGTCACGTACAGAGGTCTACCACTTCTGCTTCTCAGGCGACTCCCTCTGCTGCTGGTGCCCCCTCTCGTCCTGCTACTCTGGATGATGTCGTACGGATACTTCGTCGGCACGAGTCTCGCTTGGCTCGTACCGAGGAGGTAGTTTGCCGTATGGCTCGTCAGATGGGCATTGATCTTCCTCCGTCCGTGTCTGAGGACGAGGAGATGGACGATGAGGAGCTTGACGAGCTTGTCACCTCCTTGGCTCATGATGATGATGCTGCTGCTGCTGCTACATTTTCTGCTCCTGGTGTTGGCACCTCTGCCGGTGCTCCAGAGACTTCCGAGCCTGCTCATGTCTCTCCTGCTGCTGTTGACACTGCCTCTGCTGCTGCTTCTGTCGAGACCCATGCTGCTGTTGAGCCTGTTGCTGAGATCTCCACTCCTGCCCCGACGATTCCATCTGTTGAGACACCTCTACTCCCTGCAGAGCCTGAGTCCACTCCGTCGACTGGACCCACGGACGCTGCAGATCCAGCCTCCTCCTCGTGATCGTCTGTTCCGAGGACTCTCCACTGCGTTTTGGATGATATATCTTAGTGAAAGTGTTTTGGGTTAGGTTGGGGTTGAGAGATGTTTTGATGTATTTTTTTGTGCTTTCCGAATGTCGGAGTTGGATTTTATGATATGACGATGTTGATGATGATGATGTATTTTTTTTGGTTGTTTATATAGATGATGTGTCTCACTTCATTTGATGTACCTCATATATTCGATGTGATATCTTTTTGGATGTACTCATGTTGTCTCTTCATATATATATGTGTGCATCGTCATTCACTTTGTCATTTATTCGTCGTGCATTTTTTGTTTATATATATTCGTTGAATGCATTTGAAATGTGAATTCGTCGCTCGACGATTAAAAACTTGGTTAAATATATTTAAATTCTATAATTGTATAGAATTGTTTTCCATGCACAAATTTAGCCAAGAACATTGAATATTGAAGAGTATGTTTCTTTATTCAAGAAATGAATAATTAATTGGTATTTTTGATGATTTTTGATTTTTTTTTGTGATAGTGGACATTTTGGCACACCTTGATTTGATTTCCACATTTTTATTCCCTTGGTGTCAAGTTGGTCCATTGTCTATGTCTACGACTCCCGATGCTGGATTTTACATTTCCTAATTGTTGTCGTTGTATGCCCCCCATTTTTGGGATAATGCCAAAGGGGGAGAGATAATGATAATAAATAGCGCAAATGAAAATTTAACTCAATTTCCAAGAATCTAGTTTGATATGTTAGATTCAGGGGGAGTTAAGATACATATAAGGATTTTCAAAATCCGATATTTCAAAAATCGATTCTCATTATATATCTTACTCGTCTGCTTGATGCAATTCATACATATTCATTTTGGAATTAACGTGTCATCAATGCAGGGGGAGTAAGTATTTTACATTTGAATTATTATTTTTGATTATTATTTATGTTGGTTTGTCATCACCAAAAAGGGGGAGAATGTTGAATATTGGACTCCCCGGATTTGGTTTTGATGATGAGCAAACATAAATAATCCATGAACTAACAATTTGTGAGCGCAGTTTTGGAGATCGTCGCCAAATTCACGAGAACATTCAAAGCGACATCTCAACACTTCCCAAAGCTCATATTCATGTCTAAAGCTTCGTTGAAGCTCTTGCGACGCTTTGGAAGTTATGAAGATTCAATCGAAGCTCTCGAAGACCGTTTATTAAGGTTTTATTTATAGTCTTTTAGTTTCGATTGATAGATTGTTATGCCTTGAGTATATCTTACGTTTCTATCTTCATTACGCTCATTTCATAGCTCTAGGATCCTTGCACAAGTTCATTCTAACTTCCTCGAAGCGTCGCGCTTCGATTCGGATTTGTACGTGCATGTTAGTTGGTACAAGAACAAGTACTGACCGACTAGATGGTGATCTAGTCGGTCAGCAACTGTTCTTGGACCGACTAGTTTGATTCCTTAATTTCTTGGACTTTACTGTTTACAGTTAGTCGGTCTACGTTGACTCACCGACCGACTAGTTTGTGAACTAGTCGGTCAGTGATGCTTCTTTGACCGACTAGTTGTGACTTACTGTTCACTCTAAATTTCACCTAAGCTACTGTTTACCGTTAGTCGGTCTAAGAACGTTTGGTGACCGACTAGTTGACAATTTAGTCGGTCAACTTTTGTTCTTGGACCGACTAAGTCACTTTGCTTTCAGACTAAGTTATTTTGCCTCTTAGTCGGTCTTCGTTCATTGGCTGACCGACTAGTTGTGAAACTAGTCGGTCAGACAGTCTTCTTGGACCGACTAGATTTCTAGGTCTGAAATTCTATCTCTTCTCAGATCTACTCTTAGTCGGTCCACGTTGTTTGGCTGACCGACTAGTTGATGAACTAGTCGGTCAGTGATTGTTCTTTGACCGACTAAGTCTCACAGATTTCTATCCGTTGGTGAATGACCTAACTTGTTTTTATGGGACCCTATAAATACGAACCTAGGTCATTTCTATCTAGGTTAGAGCTGCCATTAAGAGATTCATTGAGTTCTAAAGAGATAGCTATTCTCCCTCAAATCTAAAGCTCTCTTCCTCACAAGAAACCCATTCTCTCTCATTTCTAGATCTAGAGAGAAGCTTGTTCTTGGTGAGCTCTTCAAGCTATTGCTTGATCCAAGTCTCCAACTCATTCCTAGGCACCGATTGCTGTTCATTTCCTTGGTGCTAGGTCTTGGTGACTTCATCTTCCTCAAATCCTTCATTTCACCATTTGGGTAAGAAAAACTCAAGGTATAGGATTTTGTGGTAAGATTGTTTATTTCATTTAAACTCTATTATTGCTTGTGATTCTCTCAGTTGTGAGAGAAGTTTGTGATCCCGGATTGTGGGATTCACTTTGCCATTGCATGTATGATTTGATCTTGTGAAGGTTTTTCACAAGATATTCATAGTGGAAATCTTGAGTTAGGGTTTCTAACTCAAGTATCCGGAGGGGATCCGGGTGGTTGGGACGTAGGATCACCGGGAACAAGTCGGGGAGACTTGGGTGGATCCGAACCCATTAACTTCGTTTGTTAGCATTGTTAATTTTGTGTTGTCATTCAATTTAAGCTTCCGCAAATTGATTTGGTAGTTGTTTGCAATTTAATTTGGAATTATACTCCTTATTATTTTAAAGTACTATTCACCCCCCCCCCCTCTAGTACTTGTGCAGTAGCTGGTAGGGCATTACATTTACATCAAGATCGGTCCTAGTAGATCTGTACACATCTGTTGGCGAGACAGTTTCATCATAATCCGTTTATAGGAGTTAGGATAAAAACTGTTCTCAACCAACATAATTTGTACTTCACTATTTTCTTTCTACACCAATCTTCTAACTTGAAGATTTACTTGCAAACAATAAGAAAAATTTTCTTTGGGCACATAAACTAAAGTCCATACTTTATTTACGTGCACGGACCTTTTTTGATTGCATCAAGCCATTAATCAGAGTCCTTACTCCGAATTGCATCCCGGAAGTTGTCTAGGCCATCATCGACTATGATGTCTAACTCGACTCTTCGTCTCACGAGACTCGAGTAATCCTTTAACTTCATAACGATTGATTTAATGAATATCTTATTGATAAGGTCCTCATAGAACCTTATCAAAACCTAGGCATCACTATCTGGGACTTTAACCCATAGGGAGGATTGTAACTCAGAGTCACTTGCCATGCATCGCACCATGTCTAACAAAGTGTGATTCATGCTCTCTAACACACCGATGTGTTTAGAGACTTGACCTGAGAGAAAATCACATTTTCTATTTAATTTACGCAAGATTTACAGGTATTCGATTCTTCAATCTGATCGAATTAGTTCAAACACTTCTATCATTTTGTTCTCTATTTTATCAGACTTGTGTTTCATCAAGAACACGTGTCGTAATAAAATAAGTATAACACATCTAGGCTAATTTAGACTTAGGTCTGAATACATCTGTATATATAAGACCGTGAGATCTCCAACTCATTCTCCCACTGTCTCATAGAAGGTGTTGGGCCATCATACAATTGAGACAAGATTCACAAGTGTTAACAGACTTCATAATACAAGAGGTCAGACCCCTCTTTATGTGACTTGTGAAGCTTAGTCTCTTTGGTACGGCCTAGTCTATTTTGCCATATAAGTTTTGTTATTATCTTGCGTATTCATGTATTAACATTTAATACATTATCGTTATACAAATTGCTCACATGAAACATTGCTTCAGAAGCAAGGTGACGACATTCGTCAAAAAATGTGTTTGACGTCCTACATGTCCAAGAAAGAATAATTGTTCCTTTTTCCAACACATAGACAATCTATTTCTTTTGTATAATGGTTATCCTAAAACCATGAAATCAAACATGTCACATTTTTAGTTCCTCCTACTTATGCCTTTACTAATGATCAATAAATCTATCGTTCTCAATTGACTTTCCTTAGTGCCTTCTTCCTTTTCTAAATCTCATTTAGATACTATGTGTCTCAACAAATTAATTAGATGTGCAAGCACCTAACGTATCCAAACACTTTCACAACCTTGAGTTACTCAACAAGTTGCTTGACTCAAGATCTGATTTGGATACATGGTCTTATACTGCCCATGCACTCATATTCGATTCAAACAATTTGATCAAATTTTTGAACCTTGCGGATCGAAACCGTTTTCCATACAACCTTGAGTTGACTCAACAAATTGTATGGAGAAACATGCTTTTGAACATCAATATGTTCGAGCTGCCCATTATAGAGGCGAGTGACATGTAGCGTGCATTTATATGTTGGACCTAGAGCTTAAGGAAATCATTGTCCTTAAGCCTGTAATTAAGAAGGTCATTTTAATGTCAATTAGAACATAGTTTAGTCTATCAATTAGAATCTGAGTTGATATTCCATTAATCAACTATTTTGACCAATTAACTTATTCTCTTAGAATATTATGTTTTTTATTCCATCGGTAAACATATAACTACCCTAGTTTAGCATATGTTCAATATTAAATATAGATAGAATGGCTTTTATCTAACTATATCCTCCCACTATTTTTGTGATCATTTTAAGCCTTAATAATGAACGATTTAATTAAATTAAATTAATGGGTAAGAGATCCAACCACTCTGAGTCTCACAACCTTGAGTGTGCTCAACAAATTGCTTGACTCTGCGATTGGTAGATGACTCTTCATCAATCATATCATATATGATTCTCTTGTTGGTTTTTACCCCTAGTCACTTATGATCATGAGTGTGCTCATCCAAATCATAATGACTAGCCTAGTCGGACCCTTATTTTTGTGTCTAGCTTAACTTACGCCGGCGCTTGGTGTATTTATGACACGACGGTTTGGGTCAAGTCTAGAATACATCTCATGTATTGAGAAGTTGGTTTCTATAAAATTTCTATGACATAGCTTGAGTGTGCTCAACAACTATATCAAGAACCTATAGTTGCCAACCTCTAAAACATGGAGGGCTACGGCTAATCTTGAAAAAGATTATTAACGTATTAGACTTAGGTATAGTCTGGGGTGTCATATAATTATGATTCGCGTCATATAATTTAGACTAGCTAAGGTGATCCAACAAACTTAGCCAAGCACATTGACCGGATCATGGTCCATTGAATGAAGCTTGTCATTTTTATATGCGTGCCATAGACTAAAAGGCTTTTATTAGAACTAGCTAATCCTATCAACTAGTGAATCCTAAAATTCAAAATTAATTAGGATTTGTTAATAACTTTTATTAAGTCCTTATCAACTATAAGGAATGTTGTTTAGGGTGCTATCCTAATCGTGTATTAGGCATTTAAAACAATTTTAAATCATAGCAGAAGCAATCTAAAAATTATCTTATAATTATTAGATGGATTTTAATGGCTAACCTAACAAGGTTTTCTTGAGTTATTAAATAAGCAAGAATAACATAGCCATTAAAAACTTTACAACTTAATTAAATCACATGAAATTAAGTTCATAACTATCTCATAATTAACTTTTTGTTTCTAACAAACATAACATGCAAATTTATCACATAAATTTAAAGCATAATTTTAAAACGTAAAAATTATATCTAATAAAATTAATTGCCTCATGTTCAAAAATTATCGCATTGTTTGAAGAGATTAACCATAGCAAATAGCCTATGGTCCCATTTTATTACTTTATCATATGAAAAGTGGAGACCAATATTCTCTAGTATACCAAAGGTTCACCCCCAACCATGTAGTGGGGTGTTATGGTGGATAATGAGGGAGGGGAGACCATAAGTCTCCCTCACTCATAACACTCCCCCTTATCCATCCATTACCTTGGACTTAGCATGTGAATAATTCAGGATTCATGATGCTAATGGGGTGGATACTGATGGATCCAGAGTAAACATGTTTACCTCGTTAAAACCTTAGCTGTGGAAAATCCAGTGGAAAACCCCAACAGTCTTAAGGAAAAAGAGTACAACCCATAGGTTACTGCTCCTGATCCATACAAGCTTCAGGCTTGTAGGTCTCTCAGATGTCTCATCCTGTTTCCTTTTACAAGTTTTACAAAAATACATCTAGGCAGAGCCTTAGTGAACAAATCAGTTAAATTATTACAAGACTGAATCTGATGTATTTCAACTTGCTTCTCATGTTGTAGGTCGTGCTTCCAGAAGAACTTAGGAGATATGTGCTTCGTCTTATCACCCTCGATGAAACCAGTCTGTAGTTGAGCTATGCAGGCTGCATTGTCCTCAAATATCGTGGTTGGCTTAAGGTTACAGGTCTTCAGGTCAGTAGTCACTAAGATGTGATGAATCAATGAACAAAGCCATACACGTTCTTTGCGTGCTTCATGGATCGTGAGGAGCTCGGAATGGTTGGAAGAGATAACTGTAGTGGTTTGATTCACAGATTTCCAGGAGATTGTTGTACCACCGTAGGTGAACACAAAACCAGTTTGTGATTTCTCAGTGTGAGGATCAGACCTGTAACCTAGATCTGCATAACCAATTAAAGTGGGAGATCCACTTTTAGGGAAATATAATACCAGGTCAATCGACCCTTGGAGGTAGCGTAGAAGCTGCTTAACTCCGTTCCAGTGGCGCTTTGTGGGTGATGCACTATATATGGCTAGAAGATTTACTGAGAACGCTATATCGGGACGCGTACAGTTAGCCAGATATAGAAGTGCTCCAATGGCACTAAGGTAAGGTACTTCAGAACCTAACATTTCCTCTCCCTCTTCCAGCAGACGAAAGGGGTCCTTATGTACATCCAAGGATCTAACGACCATTAGTGTACTTATAGGATGACATTTATCCATTTGGAAATTTTTCACTAATTTCCTTGTATATGTGGATTGGTGTAACAGGATACCACCACGTAGGTGTTCGATCTGTAAGCCAAGACAATACTTTGTTTTGCCTAGGTCTTTCATTTCAAAAGTATGCTTTAGGCTTGTAGATATCTCAGCGATCTCTGCAGGAGATCCAATGAGATTTAAGTCGTCCACATAAACGACGACTATAACAAATCCTATTTCCGATCTTTTAATAAAGATACATGGGCAGACTTCATTATTGGTGAAACCTTGCTGTGCAAGGAAATCACTCAGTCTTATTGGATCTGGATCCTAGCCTAGAGGGGGGTGAATATGCTAAAAAAAATATTCGTGCAACCCACGAACAATCACACGTAGTTATAGGCACATGCAGGGTAAATAAAATGCAATCACAGAGTACGCACAGATATACCCTAGTTCGGTCGTCCCCACGACCTACTCCAGCCCCGAAAGCAACTACTAGATAGATGTGTAATCAAGGTAAATCTACAATGAGTCAAGATCCCCAAATCAACTCTCACCTAGCTCGTACGCACTCCCACGTACTCTACACTATCAACCTAGTCAGATACTCTCACCCTTGACGAGCCCCAACTCGTCAAGTGCCCAAAAACACAATAAACTGGTAAAGTTTTCCCTACAGAAATCGATGCACTAATACACAAATATAAAGAGTTAAGAGTTTAGAAATGCTCAGTTCGTGTCTGTGTAGTCGTCTCTGTCAATCAGCACGACGTCAGCTTCAGTCTGACGTAAGTAGTGTCTCGATCTGATGTCTGTATCTTAAGTTCTGGATCAAATGGCTCTCTGGTCTGTGCACAAAGCAATTCCAGTTCAATCCAAATAATGAACAGTCTGTGCGCACAGTAATCCCTTTAAATCAAAAAATCCACGTCAGCATTATATTTTGTTCTCTCATTTTCGTGCGGCACTCATCCCGTCAGCATGTCGTTCTCTTTTCGTTTTCACGCAACCCAAGCTCTCTTCGACTCAGATTAGGGCATGAAGTCGAGAGCGCTCGTCGACTTCGCCTGGGAGCAACTTTCAACTTTCGACTTCGTCGAGAGCACACGTCGACTTCGATATCTCCACGTGCCCACGGTGACTCTCATCAGCAGCTTCAACGGCGGCTTCTCCAACAGCAGCGGGCTTCGACTCGAATCCGTCGAGTTCGCCTGAGATGCTCCGATCACTTCTCTTCAACGGCAACCTCTGATGACTCTGATGGCGAGCGAACCTTCAGCGACGGAGGTTTCTTCTGCAGCGCCCACTCCGACGTCGAGGATCTCGTCCATGGCAGCACAGCAGAGGTAAAGATGATGAGCTCTGACGTCGGCAAGATGGATTCTTCAAGGAAGCACGTTGTGGTCGCGGTCGTCGACAGCAAGGAAGATGAGCGGCGTGATGGACTTGGGTGGACCTCGAGAAGATGACGACAGCGAGAGCTCCACGTTGTCCACGAAGACCGCATCGGCGGTGAGGTCTAAGGCATGCAGCGGAGATGATGGCGCAGCAGATGCATGGGTCGATGAAGCAAGCGACATGGCAGCACCTTCATTCGGCAATGGGTTGTGGGTAGAGAAATGGTGGCTTGCGTGAGGCTATAGACTTGAAGGTTTATTCATGCCGCAAGGAGGAGGAAGATGTGGCTTGGAGAAATATATTTTGTGTCGCCCTAGGGTTTCCTTTTGGTTGTTGATGCTGCGTGGATGCGTCGCCTGCTAGGGTTAGAGAGGTTTTGGCTTAGAGAAATTAAATAAGTCCGCAGACTTTTTTGATGGGTGCATGAGTAGCTAGGGTTTAAAGATGTGTCACCCTCTTTTTGCCTTCTATCCCTTCAGTTTATTTGTTGTTGCTGCACTTTTCTTTTCAAGGAAACAATAGGGTTAAATATGTTGGGATATTTTTGGGTAGGGTCCAAAGATGTGGAGGATCACTTGAATGTGGAGTATATGTTTGTAATTGATTCGAGTTTGAATTTGAATCTATCTCCTTTGCAATACAAAAATGGATATGAATTGGGATGTTGAGTTTGTATTGGAAATTGGATGGAAATTTGTATTTGAACATGAAGCATGATTTGAACTAGTCCCCATTAATCTGATTGAACCAATCCAAATTGATTTCTCCTTAGCTCTTCACATTTGACAGGGTCCAATTTGCAATGTGTATATCAATTCCTCCATCTCATTGACGTAGTCATCGTCTGTGTATTTACATCATCACCATCACTGAAACATACTTAGCACATAAGTTAAATAGCAACACATCATTTGTCATCATCAAACTAGAGATCGTAGATCGTTGCTTCCAACAATCTCTCCCTTTTGATAATGACAAACCCATAAAGGATTTGTACAAATAAAAGTGTGTGTGTAAAGTGTGATGAGGGATGTAATGCAATATGATTTGTACAATGAGATGAGATCAAGCATTACTAGCATGCACAATATAACAATAAAATTAGCATGCTCCCCCCTTTTTCCAAGCTCCCCCTATTTATGGTTTTTAAGGCTCCCCCTTCAATCAATGATACCGTATTTTGTGCCAACATTACCACAAAAATTTTTTAACACTTTTCTCCCCTTTGTCAAAATCAAAAGTGTATTCATGAAGATTAAAACATACCACATGCAAAAAAAAGAGAGCATTATTAACTATAACTAGCATTTGCATGTCGACATCCATATAATAGCACTTCAAATACAATGAAAATCATAATTTTGAATTCAACACCAATGCGTAAGTGCAACTATTAAACATAGAAGTACAAAGGGAGATACTTTTATAAATCCAACCAAAACCAATCCATCATTTTCCAAATAACTTCATATCACCAGGATTGATTTTTTCTACCTCATTAAAAATGAGTTCAAGGTATCACACCCCAAAACATAGCCTAAAAGGACTCTTAGAAGTGGGGGTGACATTGCTTGATGAGTAATAACACCAACGCTAAAGATTACCCATAAAGCTTATGTTGGATACTCGCGGGTAGTGTAATTGCCAAGGATTGTATCCATTTTTCATACGGATCATGTTTACTATCTTTTTCATTTTTCATAACATGAAAACCAATTCTTTTTAGCTCAATTTTTATCCATGGCAACACACATCATATCCCTTAGATTTTCGGTTATTATTCATCCTACATTCACTGTCCAATATTCATAAATAGTACCTCCAAGTGTACATCATAGTTTAAAGATCATGGAAGTGAGAGTAGGTGTAGCAATCATATTATCAATTCATTGAACTTGTCATTGCTACTATAAAATAAAACATACGAATGTAGACATAATAATAATACTACAATTTCTACATGGATATGATTATCATTCATTTATAACACTTGAATGATGCAAGAGAAAGATATGCATTAAGCTCCATTTTTTTGCTTTTTGTCTTTTTCAAATTTTTTTTTATTTTTCATTTATAAAGAACTAAAAAAGCAAAAATCAAACAAGCAAGCACAAAAATAAAAAGAGGTCAAGCACACAAACAAAAAAACTATGAAGGTATGCATTAAGTACAAAATAAGAAATCATACCTTTGCGTCGTAGTTTAGCTAAGGAACTAAAGAATGAATCATTTAAGTCAAAGTCCCTCGCCAAAACTCCATCTTACCGACACGGTAGATGCAATGTGTGACCTTGGAATCTAACAAGGTCCACTATTGTTAGTCAACAACGATTTAGGAACCCATATTTGTTTGAATTTGGTCTTGTTGTTCCTATATTTGCAATGATACAATGTGCGACCAACACTATCACAAGTACGACACTTTGCACAAACATTTTTAGCAATAGACGGCACATTCTGAAATTTCTTATACTTAGGGTTTTCAACATTCTTACCGCCAAATCCAAGGTCACGTCTATTATTGCCATATAATTGATTTCCAAGAATAATATCCAAATTTTGTTTTCCTATGGAAAATCTCTTTAATGACAATTCTATGGTGGTGACTTTGGATTTCAGAATAGAATTTTCATTCACAAGCAAAGTGCTCTTACTAATGAAAGCTCGCTTGTTTTCCTCTTCTTTCTTTTCAAAATCACTCATTTTTCCTTAAGTTCAAGATTTAGCATATTAATCTTTTCAGTAAGCAATTCATTATCAGTTTCACGCTTTATCAATTCTTGATTATACATGCTAATATCTTTTAGCAAAGAGGGACAAGAGGAACAATCATCTTTTTCAAGCAAGCTAGCTTTCTCCATTTTCGGTGTATTAATGGTGGAGTTACATGCAACAAGTTCTTCTTTAAGTTTATCGATTTCTTGAGAAAAGTCATAATTTTCTTGTTGCAATTCAAAGCTACCATCCCTATAATCATCTATGGTAGATTCTAGCTCATCTACTTTAGCTTGCATACCATTGCAAATATTCAAAAATTCAGCTTTAGTGCAAGATTTTACCTCATTGTGTTTGCCCATTAAGCACATGACAGAGTGGGCTTCATGCTCCTCTTCCTCGTCCTCAGCTTCGATGTACATGTCCAACGTTAGCACTTTGGCTTTTTCTTTCTTCTCTGCAACATTTGTTGTATGTTGTGGGCAGTTCCTCATCATGTGTCCTTTCCTCCTGCATTTAAAACATTCCATTTTATTAGTAGATTTCTGCTCAGAGGAAATTCTATCAGAATTAAAATTATAGGAACGAGTAAACCTTTTTTTCCATCTCAGCTCTTCCTTGGTCAGTCTGAATGTATCTTCTGAAGTTTCTGACCATTAGAGCTTGCTCCTCATTAAGATCGTCATCGTTAGCTTGAAGAGCTAATGGTGTGGAAGCTTTGACTTTTTCTTCAGGTTTCTCTCTAGCTTCTATACTTTGCATCTCAAGCTCGTGGGACATCAGGTTGCCTATTAAATCCTCCACTCTCATTGTTGATAAATCCTTGGCTTCTTGAATAGCTGTGACTTTAGGTCTGAACGAGCCTGGGAGCGCCCTTAAGATCTTTCGTACTTGTTCATGGCTAGAGTATGGCTTATCGAGGGAGCTGGATTTATATACGATATCCGTGAATCTCGCGAACATCTCCTTGATGGACTCAGATGGCAGCATGCAGAAACTCTCATATTCTGTACTTAGCAGCGCAAGTCTGGATTCCTTCACTTGCGATGTTTCCTCGTGTGTCACCTCCAGCGTATGCCATATTTCCTGCATAGTTAGACAATGTAAGATACGGTTAAACTCAGATTTATCAAGAGAGCATATAAGCGCATTCATAGCTTTACCATTCAGAGTATAAAGTTTCTTATCAGCTAAATCCCACTTGTCTTTAGGCTTAATCATAACAGTGTCTTCAATTTTAATAGTGGGTAGATTATAACCATTTTCAACAATATTTCACACATCATAATCTACAGACACTAAATATATTTTCATCCTAGCCTTCCAATATGCAAAGTATACACCGTTAAACTTAAGGGGACGGGTTATAGGCTAACCTTCAGCAAATGCACAATCAGATATATTCATAGTCATCTAAAAATATAGACTAGATCCTCTAAACTGGCTCTGATACCACTTGTTGGATTTGGATCCTAGCCTAGAGGGGGGTGAATAGGCTAATAAAAATATTCGTGCAACCCACGAACAATCACACGCAGTTATAGGCACAGGCCGGGTAAATAAAATGCAATCACAGAGTACGCACAGATATACCCTGGCTCAGCCGTCCACACGACCCACTCCAGCCCCAAAACAACTACTAGATAGATGTGTAATCAAGGTACAGCTACAATGAGTCAAGATCCCCAAATCAACTCTCACCTAGCTCGTACGCACTCCCGCGTGCTCTACAATATCAACCTAGTCAGATGCTCTCACCCCTTGATGAGCCCCAACTCGTCAAGTGCCCAAAAACACAATAAACTAGTAAAGTTTCCCCTACAGAGATCGATGCACTAATACAAGAATATAAAGAGTTAAGAGTTTAGAAATGCTCAGTTCGTGTCTGTGTGGTCGTCTTTGTTAATCAGCACGACGTCAGCTTCAGTCTAACGTAAGCAATGTCTCTATCTGATGTCTGTATCTCAAGTTCTGGATCAAATGGCTCTCTGGTCTGTGCACAAAGCAATTCCAGTTCAATCCAAATAATGAATCGTCTATGCGCACAGTAAGCCCTTTAAATCAAAAAATCCACGTCAACACTATATTTTGTTCACTCGTTTTCGTGCAGAACTCGTCCACGTCAGCATGTCGTTCTCTTTTCGTTTTCACGCAACCCAAGCTCTCTTCGACTCAGATTAGGGCATGAAGTCAAGAGCGCTCGTCTACTTCTCCTGGGAGCGACTTTCGACTTTTGACTTCGTCGAACGCACATGTCAACTCCGATATCTCCACGTGCCCATGACGACTTTCGTCAGCAGCTTCAACAGCGGCTTCTCCAACAGCAGCAGGCTTCGACTCAAATCCGCCGAGTTCACCTGAGATGCTCCGATCACTTCTCTTCAACGGCAACCTCTGATGACTCCGATGGCGAGCGAACCTTCAGCGGCGGCGGTTTCTTCTGTAATGCCCACTTCGACGGCGAGGATCTCTTCCACGGCAGCATAGTGGAGGTAAAGATGATGAGCTCCGATGTCGACAAGATGGATTCTTCAAGGAAGCATGTTGTGGTCGCGGTCGTCGACAGCAAGAAAGATGAGCGGTGACTTAGGCGGACCTCGAGAAGATGACGACAGCGAGAGCTCCACGTCGTCCATGAAGAACTCGACGGCGGTGAGGTCTAGGGCATGCAGCGGAGATGATGGCACGGCAGATGCATGGGTCGACGAAGCAAGCAGCATGGCAGCACCTTCGTTCGGTAATGGGTTGCGGGTAGAGCAATGGTGGCTTGTGTGAGGCTATAGACTTGAAGGTGTATGCATGCCGCAAGGAGGAGGAAGATGTGGCTTGGAGAAATATATTTTGTGCTGCCCTAGGGTTTCCTTTTGGTTGTTGATGATGCGTGGATGCGTCGCCTGCTAGGGTTAGGGAGGTTTTGTCTTAAAGAAATTAAATAAGGATGCCTACTTTTTTGATGGGTGCGTGAGTAGCTAGGGTTTAAAGATATGTCACCCTCTTTTTGCCTTCTATCCCTTCGGTTTATTTGTTGTTGCCGCACTTTTATTTTCAAGGAAACAATAAGGTTAAATAGGTTAGGATATTTTTGGGTAGGGTCCAAAGATGTGGAGAATCATTTGAATGTAGGAGTATACATTTGTAATTGATTCGAGTTTGAATTTGAATCGATCTCCTTTGCAATACAAAAAAGAATATGAATTGGGATGTTGAGTTTGTATTTGAAATTGGATGGGAATTTGTATTTGAACATGAAGCATGATTTGAACTAGTCCCCATTAATCTGATTAAACCAATCCAAATTGATTTCTCTTTAGCTCTTCACATTTGACAGGGTCCAATTTGCAATGTGTATATCAATTCATCCATCTCGTTGATGTAGTGATCGTCTGTGTATTTACGTCATCACCATCACTGAAACACACTTAGCACATATGTTAAATAGTAACACAACGTTTGTCATCATCAAACTAGAGATCCTAGATTGTTGCTTCCAACAAGTCTGTTATACCACATTTTTCCCGATTACTTAAGACCATATAATGATCTTTGAAGCCTTACAGAGTAGACGTCCCGATGTCTCTCTGCTATCTCTCAAGGTAATTTATATCCTTCAGGAAGTTTCATATAGATTTATTTATCTATATTGCCATATAGATATGCAATCACAATGTCCATGAGCTGCATTTATAGGCTTTCCAGAGATGATAGGCTTAATAAAAATCGGAACGTGATCGCATCCATAACAGGGGAATATGTTTGTTCATAATCTATCACCGGTCGTTGGGAGAATCCCCGTGCTATAAGCAGTGCTTTGTAGTGTACGATCTCATTATTTTCATTTCTTTTTCTGACGAAACCCCACTTATAACCCACAGGTTTTACACCTATAGGTGTTTGGACTACTGGTCCAAAAACTTCGTGTTTCAAGCGTGAGTCCAGCTCTACTCCTATTGCCTCGTTCCACTTTGGCCAATCATCTCTGCATTTACATTCTGTAAGAGATCGTGGTTCGATGTCATCATCGTATTCAGCGACGTGCATGACAATATTGAACCCAAATTCGTCGTCAACAACAGTGCTTTTTATGTCCAGTACCTCTCCAGTACGCATAAAATTTAATGATGTTTATCGTATAGTTTTCTCTTCAGGGGAATGTAGGAGGGGAGAGTTAGCTGGTCTGAGCTCAGCATCATGTGTAGGGTTCAGCTTTATTTCTCCAGTATTTTTTCTTTTTTTGAGGAGCCTTGTCCTTCGAACCTGATGGGTGTCATCTCATCAATTGAGGTACAACTGATCGGCGCCCCGTTTACGGTTTGGGCGCGGTGTCGTTTTACCGCAAGTGCACGGTTAGTGTAGGGTGCGGGTTTATCGAACTCAGGGAGGTGGATGGCTTGAATGGCTACTAGCCTCGCCTAGGTTGTGTGCTAGCTACGCGGACAATGTGGGTGGAAGTGTAGAAATATAAAGAAGAAATAAAAAAGACACGAAATGAATCCCCGCTAACACGGGCTAGAGCACTCATGACACTTGGCATTTGACTTGATCCAGGGTGAGACATTGCCCCAAAAGGTGGTACCTAACGTCCATGGCCCGATATTCCGGTCGGTGCCAAGTACGCTAGGCCTACCCGGTTCCGGACGGTAGGCATTCCCATGTCCATTAACACCTTCCGCAACCGGGAGCATTAAGGCCACAATGATATCTCCCAACACTTCGTCCAAGCCGTTCCCACGCGTGAGGACTCCATGTCTACGTGAGCTATGGCTAGGGAGTCAACCGCCAAGTTTATTCCCCCTTGGCCCGACAGTCAAAGGCGGTCTTTCTCCCGCCAATGACAATGAAACACCCCCGCGTAACCCTAATGGCCAAATAGGTCAAATGTGATTTCTAGCAATACATCGAAGCGGATCTTGACTGGACAAGCAACGGACCCCAATCCCCAACACAACTAGTGTGTTGTCGTACGAATTGGACCCAGATTGCTAGAAATCCCCATTGACGCATTTCATCGAACACATGCCATGCAACCAAGCCAAATGTAAATTTCCAAGCATCAATCCTACCCTAACCCGTATTAGGGTTCATCAAACACTACTCGATGGTGAAGAACATGATAGAAAGCAATAATAATGACAAACAAACACTCACCATCAAGCAACAAAGAAAATAACACAATACAATAGAAAATGAGAGAAGAAAATACTTATCTTGAGTTTGAATCTTCAATCCAATACAAGATTTATTACAATAGAAAACCTAATCTAACCTAATCTAAACTCACAAGAGAAAGGGGCAAAAAGCCCTAGAAAACTGAAGAAGAATGATCCCAAGTCGTGCTCCAACTTCCCTTTTAAAAGCCCCCTCAAAACCCAACCGGTTCGGGTCCAAAACTGTCAAAAACGGCCCACCCGATCGGGTGAAAGTTCACCCGATCGGGTGGGATAAACAGAGACTACGAAACTGCTGAAATTGACTTCAACCGATCGGTTGGACTCCCAACCGATCGGTTGAAGTGAAATTTCAGACAGCAGCCAATTTCAGCACATAGCTGCGCTCAGAAAATTCCAGAAAAATCTAGAAATATCGGATTTGGGCATGTGACCTATCGTTGGAAAGCTAACGACGATGCCGACGCTAGAAAAATAAGAGATCACCCAAAATCCCTCTGGAATGATAGCAGATCTTCAATGAGTGCATCAGCAGCGTGCAAAGTCGGAAGAAAAGGCCACCCGATCGGTTGAAACATCAATCGATCGGGTGAGCCGCTTGTTGCTTTGGCCGTCGGGCTTCGGGAGCTTCAACCGGTCACTGAGGAGAACGGGTGGCATGACCGGGTCGTCGTTTGGGAAACTTCAGCTTCAGATGAACCGATCGGGTGAGATATCACCCGATCGGTTGGAATTAAGCTCCAACTTCCCGAGAACTCTGTTGGGATGAACCGGTCGGCGAACCGGTCGGTTGACTTTGCACTTTGCTCCAACTTCAGTCCGGGTCGTGCACGCGTGCATCACCCGATCGGTTGGCTGTGTCCAACCGATCGGGTGGGGGCTGAAAAGTGGCAATCTTGGTCGTTTGACCCCCTGGATCACGCGTGACCCCTCCCGTTGCTCCGGGGACTCATGATATCGTCGTTTAATGTCCCAAATGCTGTAAATTCCTGCAAAACACGGAAAACACGGAAAAGTGAAAGAAAACAAGAAAACACGCGAAAACGAATAAAAGACGGCGGTAAAATACGGAAAAACACGGAAGAAAACGTGCGTAAATATATGAAATATAAACGCACGTCAACAGCCGATTCTATTGCCGGTGGATTGTATCCATCTTTGGGGATGTCAATCCTAGCTGGCGTATTGGCAGCAGGGATGTGTGATCTGATAATCTTCTGGTTGTCAGTAAAATTATCCGGTAGTAAATGTACAGTATTCTGAAGATGAAGGATCTTCAGGATCTCATCTTCACATTGACTAGAATGCGGATCATAATGAGACAAAGTCTTTGTGTCCCAAGAAATGGTCTTAGAAGCTTCTGGCTTCTTAGACTGTGTGTCTAGTTTTAGAAAAACATTTTCATCAAACTCACAATCATCAAGACGTGCCTTAAATGTGTCACCCGTCAGGGGTTCAAGATATCTAATTATAGAGGGTGAATAAAACCCTATATAGCTTTGAAACTTAATAGTTCCTATTTGATTTAGGAGAGAAAAGTGCATCTTTTGTAATTAGCCTCGTGTTATTTGGGAGCATAATCATTGCTTCACCAGATCCTTCAATTATGTTTGACAGTCCTGAAATAGTAATGACATGACCATCATAATTATTTAAGCTAAGAAAATAGCTTTTTTCTCGAAGGATTGTGTGCATCAAGGCACTGTCCACTAGGCACTCACACTTCATCTATAGATAATGAAATCAATACTTTAATAAAAGGAAGACATTTATTATTGAAAAAGTAAAGATTAAGCAAACTACAGATGAACTAATGATAACAGATAAAGTAAATGCATAAAAGATAAAGATGACATCAGTCTAGGAGGTTTTCATTCTCGAAGTCATCCAATGTGAACTTGGTTGTCGGCTGGTTATCCACCAGATTGTTTCAATGAAGACTTTAGGCTCGCCTGATACAGATCTTGGAGGTGTCGTGGAGTACGACAGTTTCTGGATCAATGTCCAGTCAAGCCACATCTGTGGCATTTGTCCTCCCAATAATTCTTGGGAATAGACGTCTGTACAGTGTTCTTTTTCTTCCACTGGAGCTTCTTCTTTTCCTTATTTTTATTGCTCTGGGGAGGGATGATGTGCTGGGGAGGACCTCTATGTTGAGTATTGGTGTTTCATACCAATCTTATTTTGATGATGATCACAACATTATGTTGTTGCTAATGAATTTCATGTTTTAGTCTCTCAGTTTATTTCAAGGATATCTTTCTTGGAGACTAATCACTTGGTGTAAGGATGGACATCATGTGAAGAAGGGCCAAAGTTTGGACTCAAGGAGTGCCAAAGCTTGGAGATGGTGGAGAGAAATCAAGGCATCTAGATTGAAAACTTAGACTCTTAAGAAAGCATTGTAATCCATGTAATTTACTTTATTGTTTTCTCTCTCTTTTGAGTCTAGGTTATTGTACTGCCTTGCTAGATGGTTCACTTTTCATGCATATGCATTTAACCATCTTAGTGAACCTTAGGATTATCATAGAATCCAACCCAATAGGTTCACTCTGTCCAAAGACTCATTTGGATTCTCTGGCTTCCGTCAGTCGCCTGATAAGGGAAACACAGCCGACTTGGTGATTTCCAGTCGCCTGTAGATCCTTCTACAGTCGCCTGATATGCACAGCTCAAGTCAACATTTCAATTGAATCAAACTTGAGCTTTACGCACTGTCGTCTGTCGATCAGTTTACAATCGTCTGTTTATTTACAGTCACCTGGAAATTGGCCAACAGTCGCCTGTCTAGCGTAAGTGCAATCACTGCATCTCTCTGTCTTCTCTCCATATTTTACAGTAGTCGACTGATGAAGAATATACAGTCGCTTGACTATTTGACAGTCGAATGTGGTATTAACATCAGTCGCATGTGCGAAGAATTGGAGAAAGAGTGCAGCTCTATGTTTCGATCCATCCCCTGCAGCAGTCGTCTGCTGAAGGAATAACAGGCGCCTGTCCTGTTTGTCAGTCGACTGTATTGTCTTCGTCAGTCGACTGTCCTGGCTCAGATTATAGATGTTGGATATTTTCTAGCCGTTGATCAGTCGACTGTCTCTTGATCAACAGTCGACTGTTCCTGTCGTTTTCACCCAGTTTCTAGCCGTTGCAAATTTGTTCATTTGGCTATTTCTTTGGGGTTTTGGGCTTGATATAGGATTCCTATATATATGAGTGCGCTGACTTTGCTTAAACTTCTTGATTGATTCTTGATTACTCTTGATTCTATTGAAAATCTCAAGAGATCTTTAAGCCACTCTCAAGCTCCCTCATTTCCCTCTATTGAGCATTCATCTCTCTTCATGCATTGACGTCCAGCTCAAGGGAAATCATCCAAGTGCTCTCAAGCATATTCCAACACTTGGAGATCCTCTTCCATGCCTTGCATTCATTCATGAGTAAGCATCTCTAGGCATAGGTAAGAGTATTTACTTTACATGGTGTAATTTGTTTTCCTATTTCTCTTTGTGGGATTAGGATACTCTCTTTGTGGGAGTTTCTCTCTTTGTGAGAGGTTGTCTCTTTGTGGGACTAGGGAATTCTCCTTGTCGGAATTAACTCTCTTTGTGGGAGTTCTAGTGTCCTAGTGTAGGGCTAACCCTAATTCTCTGAGTGGGAGTTAGTGATTCTCTGTGTGGGAGTCTTGATCCTTGTGTAGGATTGGTTGGGTCCTTGTGTAGGGCATAAATCCTCTTTGTGTGGTATTTCCTTGTGAGATTTGTATTCACTTCTATGTGTGGGATTATAGTGAATATTGGTGTGGCTGGATGTACCCAAGTTTGGGGGACCAGGGTAAAACTTTGTGTTTGCGTTTGGAATGATTGTGCCTTTTAATTCCTCTTGCATTTATAATTCCGCATTTGCAAGTTAATTTTTAATTGGACAATTTTATTGTCATTACACTATTCACCCCCCTCTAGTGTGTGGTGTTAGTATTGCAAGGGTTAGACGATCCCTACAATTGGTATCAGAGCGAGATTAAAGCATACTGCAACGATGGCATTCAACGCTACATCTGCGCCTCATGAACAAGGTCTTTCTACCGTCCGACCCCCGCTGTTCAACGGAACCAACTACCCTAGTTGGAAGATCAGGATGATGGTCTACTTGAAAAGTCATGACCTTTGGGACATAACAGAGTCACCTTTTGAGGAGCCTACTTCACCCGCGACCTTGAGAACTAAAGCGGAGAAGGACTTGATCAAAGTCAATGCTATGGCTATGTGTGTTCTTCATTGCGCCTTCACTCCGGATGAGTTCAATCGCATCTCCATGTGCAAATCGGCCAATAGTATTTGGCATACATTGGAGATCTCTCATGAAGTGTTACTTCAACATAAGGAGGAGATTCAATCAACCAAGCCCGAGAAGAAAATGGGCATTGCTCTTTATGGTGAGAAGAAGTCTTTCAAGTGGAGAAAGCAGTTCCAACAAGAAGATCCAAGTGAAGAAGAAGAAGATCTTAGCGACGATGACTACATCGAGCTTGCCAATCAATTCAAGAATTTCAAGGCATTCCTCAAGGATAATCAAGGTATGTCTTCATCAAAAGTTTGCCTCACAGTCTAACAAGTTGGTTTGTTTCAACTGTAGTGGAATAGGTCATGTGGCTACCGAATGCCCTTCCAACCCCAACATAGATACCTATAAGGGTAAAGGGAAGAAACATTGGAAAGCTAAGTCCGAGGTCAAGAACCAAAAGAAGAGACTTATCGGCACATTCGATGATTCCGATGGGGACACATCAAATGATGAAGAAGATGATGGCAAGGAGCACGATCAAAGGTGTTTTGTTGCCTTTGATGATTCTTCATCAACTTCATCTAACTCTAGCGATGAAGAGATAGAGATGTGGCTCAACTCCAAAGAAGAAAGTTGCTTTATGGCTAATGGGGAAGAGTCTTCGTCGAGCTCAAGCGAGGAGGATAGTGATGAGGAAGCCGAGGAGGGAAAGCCATACTATGAGGAGCTTGAATACCGCCTAAGTGTGGCCTCCAATTTGGCAAGTAAGTGCATCGACTCATATGAGAAAATGAAAGCTAAACTTGATAATGCTATGAGCAGGGTGCATGATTTAGAATCTTCTAGTGAAAATATTCATGATGAAAAGCATGTTTATGACACTTGTGAGAGAGACACACTTCTCTCTCAAGTTAAGGAATTGAGCCTTTCTAATGAAAATCTCATTGCTCAAAACCTTAGCTTAGATGCTCACATTCAACAACTTACGTTGAAATGTGAAGAGTGTTGAGTATTGGACTCCCCGGATTTGGTTTTGGATGATGAGCAAACATAAATAAATCGTGAACTAACACTTTATGAGCGCAGTGATGGAGATCGTCGCCAAATTCACGTGAACATCCAAAGCGACGTCTCAAGACTTCTCAAAGCACGTATTCATATGCATAAAGCTTCGTTGAAGCTTTTGGACCAACTTTGAAGTCATGAAGATTAGATCGAAGCTTTTGAAGATGGTTTGTCTAGATTTATATTTAGTCTTCTAGCTTTGTTCTTTAGAATGTTAAGCCTTGAGTAGGTATTATCATTTGATCTTCATATCGCTCCTATCTTAGAGCTAGGATCTTAGTAGAAGTCCATTCAAACTTTCCTGAAGCATCGCGCTTCGATTCGGGACTTCTTGTGCATGTTAGTTGGTTCAAGAAGAAGAACTGACCGACTAGATGGTGATCTAGTCGGTCGGAAAAGCTTCTTGGACCTACTAGTTTGTTTCCTAAATTCCAAGCTCTTTACTGTTTACAGTTAGTCGGTCTATGTTGACTCATCGACCGACTAGTTTGTGAACTAGTCGGTCAGTGATGCTTCTTAGACCGACTAGTTGAGCTTTACTGTACATGCCAATTTTCACCTAAGCTACTGTTTATCGTTAGTCGGTCTAAGAACGTTTGGCGACCGACTAGTTGATGATCTAGTCGGTCAACATTTGTTCTTGGACCGACTAAATCAATTTGTATTCAGACTAATAGTTTTTGACTCTTAGTCGGTCTAAGTTAACTGACCGACCGACTAGTTGAGAAACTAGTCGGTCGGAAAGTCTTCTTGGACCGACTAGTTCTTTATGTCTCAAATTTCATCTGTTCACTGTTCATACTTTAGTCGGTTCATGTTGTTTCACCGACCGACTAGTTGATGAACTAGTCGGTCAGTGGTTGTTCTTTGACCGACTAATTGCTTCAGATTTCCAACCGTTGGGATTTGACCTAGCTCGAGTTTATGGGACCCTATAAATACAAAGCTTGGTCGTTTCTCTCTAGGTTAGAGCTGCTATTGAGAGCCTTATTCAGATTGAAAGAGTTAGAGATTAAAACTCATTTCTAAAGCTCTCTTCCTCACAAGAAATCATTCTCTCCCTCATTTGAGATCTAGAATCCATCTTGAGAGAACTTTGTTCTTGTTGAGCCATCCAAGCTATTGCTTGATTCAAGTCTTCTATTCATTCCTAGGCACCCTTTCTGCTCATATTGGTGATGCTAGGTCTTGGTGACTTCTCCTTCCTCAAATCCCTCCTTGCCCCTATTTGGTAAGAATACTCAAGGTATAGGGTTTGTGGTAAGTTGTTGTTTATTTCATATAAACTCATTTATGGCTATTGATTCTCTCGGTTGTGAGAGAAGGTTGTGATCCCGGGTTGTGGGATTCACTATTGATATTGATTGTATGATTTGATCTTGTGAAGGTTTTTCACAAGGTATTCATAGTGGAAATCTTGGGTTAGGGTTTCTAACCTAAGTATCCGGAGGGGATCCGGGTGTATTGGGACGTAGGATCACCGGGAACAAGTCGGGGAGACTTGGGTGGATCCGAACCCATCATATCAATTGTTTGCATTGAATATTTGTTGTTGTCAATTTTAGCTTCCGCATTTGTTGGTAGTAGTTTGCACGATAATTAGGAATTATACTCCTTGTTATTTTAAAGTACTATTCACCCCCCCTTCTAGTACTTGTGCAGTAGCTTTCAGGGCATTACATTTGGTATCAGAGCCAGATACTAAGCTATGTCTGCCAACGACAACAAGACCGTGCGTCCACCTCCGGACTATAGCACCTTCAGGAACCGTGTAGGAGCGTCTTCGGTGATGGAAGGACATTCCTCGACGAGGCCTCCATTCTTCAACGGTACCAACTACGGGTACTGGAAATGCCGGATTGAAACGTTCCTCCGGAGTGCTTCATTATGGAGGGCCACGATGAAGAAATACGTCGAGCCCACCGAAGAGGATTTCGAGAAGTGGACTCCCGCAGAGGTCGCCATGGAGGTAAGCAATGCCAATGCAATGAACGCCTTGCAATGTGCTTTGGAGCCCGAGGACTTCAACAAGATATGCACATGTAAGAGTGCATATCAAATATGGAACCCCATCCTCATATTGCATGAAGGGACAAGTAGGGTAAGAGACTCTAAACTCGTTGTAGTTAATAGAGATTACGAGTTGTTTCATATGCTACAGGGTGAGAAGATGAAGGCGTACTATGCTCACTTCGTCGACATCACAAACGAGTTGGAGGCTCTCGGTAAAACCTACACCCAAAAGGAGAAAGTCTTGAAGATCATCGATGGACTTCCTTCTAGTTGGGAGAAACGGACCTTTGCCATCGAGAAAGGTAATGACATGACAACCTATACCGTTGTTCAACTAATGGGTACATTAATGTCATACGAGATACGCAAAGATAGCAAGTTGAAGTTGCAGGACAAGAAGAAGTCCTACCTAAAGCAAGACGAGCCAAAGAAGAAGGCTATTGCTTTCAAGGCTGCTCCATCCACATCCACATCAACCGATGATGAAGACTCGGAAAACGAGTTGGACTTGGAGTCCATGGCACTCATGGCCAAGAAGTTCAACCGGTTCTTCCGGAAAGGTAACTTCAAAAACAAATCGAAGTTCAATTCTTCTAACGCCTCCTCTCCTTTGTGTTTCAAATGCAACAAGCCAGGACACATGAAAGCGGAGTGTCCTCTAAACAAGCAAAAGGAGAAGTGGAAGGCACCGAAGTTCGATAAGTCCAAGAAATACAAAAAGGGGTACAAAAAGGGACTTGTCGGAGCAACATTCACCGACTCCGAGGATTCCTCAAGCGGAGAGTCGGACGATGAGCAAGTGGAGTAAGCGCACATGTGCTTCATGGCGAGAGAGGAGCATGATCAAGGATCCTCCTCCTCCGATGATAGCGACAACGAAGGAGATGAGGTAACCATGGATGACCTTAGAAATGCTAATGAGCAATTATGGTCAAAATACTATAAGTTAGTAAATAGGTATACTAAAGTAAAAGATGATTTAGCTAGCATCCAAACCTCGCCTAAAACTATCATCACCAACAACGACACCGTTGTTGAAGAGTTGAAGAATGAGATTGTTAATCTCAAGACTCAACTTGAACATGTTAGCATTGAGGATCCGGAAGAACATAAGATAGAGGATTTGACTTCTCAAAACTAGACTTTGAGTATTGAGAATGAAAGTCTCAAATCTCGTGTTTATGTGCTCATGTCGCAAGTATCCACTTTGGATACTTCCTTGCATTCTCTCACCGAGAAATATGAGAACACATTAGGCCGAATCAGTGAATTCAATAAGGGTAAGGGCCATTTGGATAACATCCTAAATGTCCTACCTCCGGCCAATCACCACATTGGCTTGGGGTATACGATGGGAAGTTCATCCAAGTCGGCCACTTCTTTTGTTAGGCCAACTTCCGGTGCCTCAACGAGTGGTAGCAAACACTCTATTGGTATTTCATCTACCAATGGTGCTTCCACCTCGTTCACATCCTCTTTCGGAAAGAAACCCACTTTGGGTAGACCTCCAAAGAATGGCCATGCCTACATGTACACCAATACCATGCCACGTAGGAACACACGTCCTACTCCACAGGCTCACACATATGATGATTTCTATGCTACACATCCACGAGCACGTGCACACCATGTGAGACACCCTCACGCACGTGTTCCCCCACATGCATATGTTCACCCACATCATCATATGAATAATTATCGTCGTGCACCATTTCATCATGTTCCTTATGCCTATCCACAACATGCATCACGTAGAAATCAACGTCGCATGCATGCGCCCAATAGGATGAGGGCTCCCAAGATTTTCACTATTTGGAGCCCAAAGGACACAAGCATGGATGAAAAACAAGTTTATATGAATGCTTATTTTTCGAATGTTGTGCATAGTAGTAATTATGTGGGGAAGTCTAAGTCCAATTGGACTTGGCTTCCAAAGGTCTAACCTTTTGGACCCAATGACCTTGGGTACCGTGATACGACATTTCATTTCTATAGGTACTCAAGAAAAAGGAACGGAGCAACAAATTTAAATTTAGCTCCAAGAGGAATTGGATACTCGATAGCGGGTGTTCAAAACACATGACGGGTGACGCTCAATTGCTCTCCGGAGTGGTGCCCATCGCAAATGGGAACCGGGTAGTCTTTGGAGGCAACGAGAGCGGAACCATCATTGGTGTTGGTAAAGTGGGTAATCCTTCTAAACCCCTAATATGTGATGTTTACCTTGTTAAAGGATTAAACCACAATCTTATTTCAATAAGCCAACTTTGTGACAAAGGTTACAAAGTTAACTTTGCGAAAGGAATGTGCCATATTTTAACAAAAGATAATAATGAATTATTGTTTTTCGGCACACGCCATAAGGATATATATATCCTAGATCTTCCAAGATCACATGAACAATGTCTCATTGCCAACACAAGTGAACAACACTTATGGCATCGGCGTTTTGGTCATGTGAACTTTGGAACACTCTTTAAGCTTTCCAAGTTAAATTCTATTAGAGGCATCCATAAGCTTGTCTTTCAAAAGAAAAGCTTTTGTGACTCGTGTCAACGAGGCAAGCTTCCAAAATCTTCATTTAAACATAAGAAAAGCATTTCCTCTAAGCGGCCTCTAGAGCTATTACATCTAGATTTATTTGGGCCAACTAGAGTTGCTTCATTAGGTAATGCTAGATATGGACTTGTCATCGTTGATGACTTTTCTAGGTTTACTTGGGTATTTTCATTATGTAATAAAAATGAAGCTTTTGAAAACTTCATAATTTTTGTTAAGAAAGTACAAAATCTCATTGGAACCACCATTGTCACTATTCGTAGTGATCATGGAGGGGAATTTGAGAATGAGTCTTTTGAGACATTTTGTGATGAAGTTGGTATTACACACACATTTTCATTCCCTCGTGCACCTCCTCAAAATGGTGTAGTTGAGAGAAAGAATAGGACGCTAGTGGAGTGTGCTCGCACGATGCTCGATGATAGCCAACTTGGCCATCAATTTTGGGCGGAAGCGATACACACCGCTTGCTATGTGTTTAATAGAATACTTTTGAGGCCCGGCACTAAACAAACTTGTTATGAATTATTGTTTGGTAGGTTGCCTCAAGTTAAACATTTTCGTGTTTTTGGTTCAAAATGTTTTATAAAGAACACGTATGGTAGTTTGGACAAATTCGATCCAAGATCCGATGAGGGGATTTTTGTTGGATATTCATCGCGTAGCAAAGCCTACCGGATATACAACAAACGAACCTCAACGATCGAGGAATCTCTTCATGTTTCATTTAATGAAGGATTTGTTCCAACTAGGATTACTAATGATGATGACTCCATGGATGTCTTATGTGATTCAATTGGTAATTCTAATCTATTGATTCTATTGAGACTAACCCTATTAATGAAGTTGTTGAGAATGTTCCTAGTGATCAAGGTATTCCCAACCGGCTTCATACCGTTCGTGATCATCCTCATGAGCAAGTCATTGGCAATATCCATGATAGTGTCAAGACGAGATCGCAAGTGAACTACTTCGCTCATTGTGCCTTCGCCTCCTCGATAGAGCCAAAGAATGTTAATGAAGCGTGCGAAGATGGTGCTTGGATCTTAGCCATGGAGGAGGAACTCATTCAATTCGAGAGGAATGAGGTTTGGGAGCTTGTTCCATTGCCATCGAAGAACCACACCGTCATAGGGACAAAGTGGATCTTCAAGAACAAAACCGACGAAAACCAAATCGTCGTTCGGAACAAAGCTCGGTTGGTTGCTCAAGGCTACCGTCAAGAGGAAGGTATTGATTTCGAAGAATCCTTCGCTCCGGTAGCTAGATTAGAATCAATTAGATTATTATTGTCTTTTGCATGCCATAAAAATTTCAAACTATTTCAAATGGATGTAAAAAGTGCATTTTTAAACGGAGATGTCGTTGAGGAAGTTTATGTTTCTCAACCTCCGGGCTTTATTAATGAAAAATTTCCAAATCATGTTTTTAAACTAAAGAAAGCACTTTACGGTTTGAGACAAGCTCCTCGAGCTTGGTATGATCGCCTAAAGAATTTTCTTTTGGATTTGAATTTTAAAATGGGAGAATCCGATTCTACACTTTTTGTTAAGAATTCGAATAATGATATACTTTTAGTTCAAATTTATGTTGATGATATCATTTTCGGTGCTACTAACTTTGCTCTTTGCGAAGAGTTTTCTAATGTTATGAAGGAACAATTTGAGATGAGCCACATGGGTGAGCTCAAATATTTCTTAGGTCTCCAAATTCGCCAAATGGACGATGCAATCTTCATCCACCAAACGAAGTATACGGTGGAGTTGCTTAAGCGATTTGGAATGGAGAATGCATCCGGAAAGAAGACTCCAATGAGCACGACTACGCATCTTGATAAGGATACGAGCGGTAAGGATGTAGACATTCGTCTATATCGAGGTATGATTGGTAGTTTACTATATCTTACCGCAAGTAGGCCCGATATTATGTTTGCCGTATGTGTATGTGCTCGTTATCAGTCTCAACCTAAGGAGTCACACTTAGTAGCGGTAAAACGTATTTTCTGTTACCTAAGTTATACACTTGATTTTGGATTACTTTATCCAAAATCTAGCACATATGAGTTAATCTCATATAGTGACGCAGATTATGAGGATGCAAATCCGACAGGAAAAGTACTAGTGGCACTTGCCATTTTATAGGAAATTCTCTTGTCTCTTGGTTTTCCAAGAAGCAGAATTCCGTATCACTTTCAACCACTGAGGCGGAATACATTGCCGCCGGTGCCGCGTGTGCTCAAGTTCTTTGGATGAGACACACACTTAAAGACTTTGGTATAAATTGTGATACTTGTCCTATCATGGTGGACAACCAAAGTGCAATTTGTCTTTCCAAGAACCCGGTACACCATTCCCGTTCGAAACACATAGATGTCCGACACCATTTCTTAGATGATCATGTTGCTAAAAAGGACATCATATTAGTGTACGTTGAAACCCAGAAGCAAATCGCCGACATTTTCAAGAAACCCCTAAAGGAATACTCCTTTGTGCGGTTACGTCGAGAATTGGGGATTATGGGTGAATCCGAGATATAAGATTCATTTTTTTTATTCAATAATCTTGCATGCTATTCTATTTCGCTATATTTGTTCATGCTAGACTTATTGGATTTTTCCGGGATTTTTGTGAATTTTTGGAATTTATGCTCGAATTTACTCTTGAACGTCGTATTTAAGTTTTTCGATGTTTAATGGGGCAGTATGATGATTTTTGAGAGTTGAACGATGTCTCGTCCAAGTGCGATTGGGAGAGAACTCAAAATTTCGTATTCTAAAATTTTTGGACTCATCTAGTTGGTTTCAGTTCATCAACCAACCGACTAGATGCACATCTAGTCAGTTAGCTAATGAACTCAGACCGACTAGTTCAAGCTTATAATTTTTCTTTGCTACTGAATTCATTTAGTCGGTCCACGTTCACTTACCGACCGACTAGAATGAAAACTAGTCAGTCAGTACTTGAACTTTGACCGACTAACTCTAGCCCTAAAAACTTTGTCTGGCCGCTGTTTCCACTTAGTCAGTTCAAGCTCATTGACCGACCGACTAGATCGTCATCTAGTCGGTCAGTGCTTGAACTGTGACCGACTAAGTGCTCAGGGACAGTCGTGTCTTTTCGCATTTTGACCTACTTATACCTATTCTAATCGACTATTTTTCGATTCATTCGGTTTCTCATCGCTCCTCTCCAGCTAAAAACCCCGAACCCCGCTAGCCCCTTCGTCTTCCTCCGTCGAATCCGCCTCCGTCCGTCGATCACCGACCAACTCCGGCCGTGGATCCTCTTGATCTTCCTCCTATGTATCCTCTCTTGCATCTAGGGTTCTATTCTAGGTCGATTTCACTTCCTAGGGTTTGGTTTCAAGCGTATTTCGATTTCGGCTTTAGGGTTTTGCTTCTAGGGTTCATCGATCTCGTTCTTGCGTTGCTTGATCTCGTTTTGTCACACTTATGGCAAGGACGAGAATACCGATCACTCCCTCTGGCTCATCCCATATGACTGTTGAGCCACACTCTAGGGATCCATCGAAACCCAAACGCCGTTCTAAAACAACCCAACCTTCATCGTCTTCGCCTCCTTTGAAGAAGCAGAGGACAGCGACCGCCAAACCCGGTAGACATTCACAGTCTAGGAAGCCTATACTCCATACCCCCACTACACCTCCAGATTCTGACCCTGAGTTTAGACCTGAGGATGAGCCTAGCCGTAAGGAACCCACTCCTCCACCTCATCCTAGGACTCGACAGCCTAAGGGAAAGGCCTCGATGCCAGCAGGTGGTGTCGATATATCGTTGTGTCGCGACGACCCTTTTTGTCTCGCGGCTTACAACCGTATAGAGCATTGCCCGCTGTTATTGGAGCACTATGTTCAGTTTTTCGACTTCCTTGGCTTAGCAGATCTTCTATCCTATAGTGGTCTCCTAGACTACCTTCGCTTTGACCCTAAGGCAAACCCTCGACCCTATCCTCGCCTGGTCAAACTTTTCTATGCAAACCGTACCCGAGGTCAGTACGATGAGACCCACACCATCGAGACTACTGTCTTGGGGACTCCTATAGTCCTCACGGCAGAAATCTTGGGGGAGTTGCTTGGTTGTTCGTCGTGTGGTCTCCTCACGTCTGATATTTCAGTTGATGATATCTCTTCTTTAGATCAGTCCGTTCTCGCCGATATCTTCCATGTCATCCCTCCAGCTTTCATAGGTGTCCCGTCGAAGTCATTCAAGCTGAATGCTTGGGTGCTTAATCTTATCCTGAAGTCGTGCTTACTTCCAAAGTACGGCTCATCTTCTCTGCCATCCCAGCCATTCCTAAAGTTGATTTACGCTCTCTTCTTGGGTTGCGAGATTAACTGGGCTCGCATTATACTCGATAAGATGGAATCTTTCGAGTGTATTTGCAAGACCACGAAATCTGCGCATATCCCTTATCCTTGTCTGTTGACTTTGGTGTTTCGTCATTTCCACGTGCCTTTGCCTCCTAACGATGAGCGTCCACTTGGTCCTCCCCTGAACGCGACGACCGTAAAGAAATCTCTTACGGCACTCCGTCACATGCAGAGGACGACTCCTTCAGCTTCTCAGGGCACCTCTTCTGCAGCTGCTGCTCCTAGACCTCCCACCACACTTGATGATCTCGCTCGTTCTGTTCGTCGTCTCGAGTCTCGGTATGCTCGTACCGAGGAGATCTTGTGTCGTATTGCTCGTGTTATTGGTGTTGAGGTTCCTCCTCCTGTTTCTGAGGATGAGGAGATGGATGATGAGGAGTTCGATGAGCTCGTTGATTCTCTTGCTCGTGGCGCTGAGGCCACTTCTGCTGCTGTTACCACATCCGTTGCTGGAGCTGCCACTTCTTCAGGTCCTCCAGAGTCTTCTGCTCCAGTGGATGTGTCTACTGCTGCTCTAGAAACGTCTGCTCCAGTTGACGTTCCTGTTGGTGCCTCTGCCGTTGAGCCTGCTGTTGATGTTTCCACTCCTGCCCCGACGATTGCTTCTGTTGACACACCACTCCTCCCAGCAGAGCCTGAGTCCACTCATTCGACTGGACCTACGGAGACTGCTGATCCTACCACTCCTTCTTGAGAGTCTGTTTGGAGGACTCTCCGATGCTCCTTGGATGATTCATCTTTTAGAGAGAGTTTTGGGTTAGGACAGGGTTGGTGGTGTTCTTGATGTCGATGATGGATTTTGACTTTTTGATGTTGATATAGTATGTGACACTTTGCTTGTATGGAGTCGATGTATCTTTTGGTTGTACTCATGATGCTTCATATATATATACATCGTTGCTCTCTTTTACTTCGTTGTGCACATTTTATATTCATTTCAATGTCTATGATGTTCGATTTCGTCGCTCGACGAATATGACTTGGTTAAAAAGAATTTATTTCTATGAAAACATAGAATTGTTTTCCATGCACTAATTTAACCAAAATGTTGAGATTGGAGAGCACGTTCCTTTACTCAATAAGTGAATTATATTTGGTATTTTGATGATTTCATTTTTCGCTTTTGGATAATGGTCAATTTGGCACACCTTGATTTTCTTCATTTTTTTTCTTTGGTGTCTTTTGGACCATCGTCGTATTCTTCGACTCCCGATGTTGGATTTTCTTTAGCCTTGTTGTTGTCGTTGTATGCCCCCCACACTTTTTGGATAATGCCAAAGGGGGAGAGATAATAATAATGACAAGGGCAAAATGAAAATTTAACTCTATTGTCCATGAATCAAATTTATTATGTTAGATTCAGGGGGAGTGAAGATATAAAAATGGATTACGATCCTAAATTTCAATAATTGGATCATGTTTAATATCTCTCACTTCTGCTTGATGCGTATTATATTTATTCAATTTGGAATTAACGTGTCATCAATGCAGGGGGAGTAAGTATTTTACATTTGAATCATTATTTTTGATTATTATTTATGTTGGTTTGTCATCACCAAAAAGGGGGAGAATGTTGAGTATTGGACTCCCCGGATTTGGTTTTGGATGATGAGCAAACATAAATAAATCGTGAACTAACACTTTGTGAGCGCAGTGATGGAGATCGTCGCCAAATTCACGTGAACATCCAAATCGACGTCTCAAGACTTCTCAAAGCACGTATTCATATGCCTAAAGCTTCGTTGAAGCTTTTGGACCAACTTTGAAGTCATGAAGATTAGATCGAAGCTTTTGAAGACGGTTTGTCTAGATTTATATTTCGTCTTCTAGCTTTGTTCTTTAGAATGTTAAGCCTTGAGTAGGTATTATCATTTGATCTTCATATCGCTCCTATCTTAGAGCTAGGATCTTAGTAGAAGTCCATTCAAACTTTCCCGAAGCATCGCGCTTCGATTCGGGACTTCTTGTGCATGTTAGTTGGTTCAAGAAGAAGAACTGACCGACTAGATGGTGATCTAGTCGGTCGAAAAAGCTTCTTGGACCGACTAGTTTGTTTCCTAAATTCCAAGCTCTTTACTGTTTACAGTTAGTCGGTCTATGTTGACTCACCGACCGACTAGTTTGTGAACTAGTCGGTCAGTGATGCTTCTTAGACCGACTAGTTGAGCTTTACTGTACATGCCAATTTTCACCTAAGCTACTGTTTATCGTTAGTCGGTCTAAGAATGTTTGGCGACCGACTAGTTGATGATCTAGTCGGTCAACATTTGTTCTTGGACCGACTAAATCAATTTGTATTCAGACTAATAGTTTTTGACTCTTAGTCGGTCTAAGTTAACTGACCGACCGACTAGTTGAGAAACTAGTCGGTCGGAAAGTCTTCTTGGACCGACTAGTTCTTTAGGTCTGAAATTTCATCTGTTCACTGTTCATACTTTAGTCGGTTCATGTTGTTTCACCGACCAACTAGTTGATGAACTAGTCGGTCAGTGGTTGTTCTTTGACAGACTAATTGCTTCAGATTTCCAACCGTTGGGATTTGACCTAGCTCGAGTTTATGGGACCCTATAAATACAAAGCTTGGTCGTTTCTCTCTAGGTTAGAGCTGCTATTGAGAGCCTTATTCAGATTGAAAGAGTTAGAGATTAAAACTCATTTCCAAAGCTCTCTTCCTCACAAGAAATCATTCTCTCCCTCATTTGAGATCTAGAATCCATCTTGAGAGAACTTTGTTCTTGTTGAGCCATCCAAGCTATTGCTTGATTCAAGTCTCCTATTCATTCCTAGGCACCCTTTGCTGCTCATATTAGTGGTGCTAGGTCTTGGTGACTTCTCCTTCCTCAAATCCCTCCTTGCCCCTATTTGGTAAGGATACTCAAGGTATAGGGTTTGTGGTAAGTTGTTGTTTATTTCATATAAACTCATTTATGGCTATTGATTCTCTCGGTTGTGAGAGAAGGTTGTGATCCCGGGTTGTGGGATTCACTATTGATATTGATTGTATGATTTGATCTTGTGAAGGTTTTTCACAAGGTATTCATAGTGGAAATCTTGGGTTAGGGTTTCTAACCTAAGTATCCGGAGGGGATCCGGGTGTATTGGGACGTAGGATCACCGGGAACAAGTCGGGGAGACTTGGGTGGATCCGAACCCATCATATCAATTGTTTGCATTGAATATTTATTGTTGTCAATTTTAGCTTCCGCATTTGTTGGTAGTAGTTTGCACGATAATTAGGAATTATACTCCTTGTTATTTTAAAGTACTATTCACCCCCCCCCCCTCTAGTACTTGTGCAGTAGCTTTCAGGGCATTACAAAGAGGAACCCCGGAAGCTCATAAGCTTTGTGTATTCTAGAGATTCACTCCACAATTTGTTGGAAAAACAACATCCGGCAAATCATAGAGGAGGTTTGGGCTATATTTAAAATGTGGTTCCCAAACCCACCTCTAATTCTTCTTTTGGTGCAAATTAAAGAAATATTGCTAAAGCACCTAAGAAGAATCACCATGCTTTCTTGTACAACAATAACACCAACAAGAAGCATGTAGATCACAAGGTGATGAGGAAGAATGAAAAATCTTCATTTTTTGCTAAGAAGCAAAATCCTCATTCTTTGCATGCTAAGAAATTTGTTTCTACACCTAAGCATGCCACATCCTTTCCTCTTGTAAAGGTAAAACCCGTGCCTATGAAATCCTTGAGATTATGGATTCCCACTATGGTTAGTGTGCAAGAGAGAGATAGTTACCTCAACTCTCTAGTTAGGGATGTGATCACCTCATGTGATTACGTTAGGAAATCAAACTCCTCTTGGGTTTGGCTACCTAATGTTTAGGTTCCTCACACATATGCATATTGCATGGGTATTGTGCTTCTATGTTTATTTTAAGCATACCCATTGAATGTGTGTGTTTCATGATTTTGAAAAATATTTTCAAATATATGTATTTTTCATGAAAATGGGAATCTTGGGGTTTGTTGACATACATGCAATTTTTGATCCATGTGTATGTCAATAGGGGAGTTAATATGTTATATGTTTAAATTATTTTAAGACATATTTTAACTCTCATTTCGGAGGTTATTTGAGATCATTATTTACATTTGGTCATTTTGGGTCTCAAACCAAACCTCTTGTTTATTGCCAACATGTTTCATGTCTCATTGTTTTTGGCAATATCCTTGTGTATCATTGAAGCTTGATGTATTTTCATATCTATTGCTTTGATACACTTTTTAGGCCCATGGCTCCATTTATTTTAATTGGTATTAGATCCTAGAAGTCAAAAGTTGACCATTTCTATGATCTAGGGGGAGCATGGGATAGTGAATTGACACCCGCTAAATTTTAAAATTTGGTATCATACATATCTTTCTTTTCTTGCATATTGTCACATCTTGTTTAAGATGACAAAGTGGGATATATTTGATGTCCACCTTTTTGACGATGTCAAGGGGGAGAGATATATGCATTATGTGATCATATCTATAGGGGGAGAGATATATACATATGCATATGGGGAGAGATATCTCTAAAGGGAGAGATATATGGGATTAGATAAACCATTCTTGTATGCAAGCTTTTATTCTTTGCAATTGGTTTATGTGATCCATGCCTATTATATGTCACCATGTTTTTATTGGTATTATGAGTATTTACTTTATGTAGCTCATTATATAATTAGTGCATATATGTAGGGGGAGATCATTAGCATTGTGCTTTAATTCTTTATGATTTACATAATGTGTGTCATCATCAAAAAGGGGGAGATTGTTGAGTGTTGGTGTTTCATACCAATATTATTTTGATGATGATCACAACATTATGTTGTAGCTAATGAATCTCATGTTTTAGTCTCTCAGTTTATTTCAAGGATATCTTTCTTGGAGACTAATCACTTGGTGTAAAGATGGACATCATGTGAAGAAGGGCCAAAGTTTGGACTCAAGGAGTGCCAAAGCTTGGAGATGGTGGAGAGAAATCAAGGCATCTAGATTGAAAACTTAGACTCTTAAGAAAGCATTGTAATCCATGTAATTTACTTTATTGCTTTCTCTCTCTTTTGAGTCTAGGTTATTGTAATGCCTTGCTAGATGGTTTACTTTTCATGCATATGCATTTAACCATCTTAGTGAACCTTAGGATTATCATAGAATCCAACCCAATAGGTTCACTCTGTCCAAAGACTCATTTGGAGTCTCTGGCTTCCGTCAGTCGCCTGATGAGGGAAACACAGCCGACTTGGTGATTTCCAGTCGCCTGTAGATCCTTCTACAGTCGCCTAATATGCACAGCTCAAGTCAACATTTAATTGACTCAAACTTGAGCTTTACGCACTGTCGTCTGTCGATCAGTTTACAATCGTCTGTATATTTACAGTCACCTGGAAATTGGCCAACAGTCGCATGTCTAGCGTAAGTGCAATCACTGCATCTCTCTGTCTTCTCTCCATATTTTACAGTAGTCGACTGATGAAGAATATACAGTCGTCTGACTATTTGACAATCGACTGTGGTATTAACATCAGTCGCCTGTGCGAAGAATTGGAGAAAGAGTGCAGCTCTATGTTTCGATCCATCCCCTGTAGCAGTCGTCTGCTGAAGGAATAACAGGCGCCTGTCCTGTTTGTCAGTCGACTGTATTGTCTTCGTCAGTCGACTGTCCTGGCTCAGATTATAGCTGTTGGATATTTTCTAGCCGTTGATCAGTCGACTGTCTCTTGATCAACAGTCGATTGTTCCTGTCGTTTTCACCCAGTTTCTAGCCGTTGCAAATTTGTTCATTTGGCTATTTCTTTGGGGTTTTGGGCTTGATATAGGATTCCTATATATATGAGTGCGCTGACTTTGCTTAAACTTCTTGATTGATTCTTGATTACTCTTGATTCTATTGAAAATCTCAAAAGATCTTTAAGCCACTCTCAAGCTCCCTCATTTCCCTCTATTGAGCATTCATCTCTCTTCATGCATTGAAGTCCAGCTCAAGGGAAATCATCCAAGTGCTCTCAAGCATATTCCAACACTTGGAGATCCTCTTCCATGCCTTGCATTCATTCATGAGTAAGCATCTCAAGGCATAGGTAAGAGTATTTACTTTACATGGTGTAATTTGTTTTCCTATTTCTCTTTGTGGGATTAGGATATTCTCTTTGTGGGAGTTTCTCTCTTTGTGAGAGGTTGTCTCTTTGTGGGAATAGGGAATTCTCTTTGTGGGAAATAACTCTCTTTGTGGGAGTTCTAGTGTCCTAGTGTAGGGCTAACCCTAATTCTCTGAGTGGGAGTTAGTGATTCTCTGTATGGGAGTCATGATCCTTGTGTAGGATTGGTTGGGTCCTTGTGTAGGGCATAAATCCTCTTTGTGGGGTATCTCCTTGTGAGATTTGTATTCACTTCTCTGTGTGGGATTATAGTGAATATTGGTGTGGCTGGATGTACCCAAGTTTGGGGAACCAGGGTAAAACTTTGTGTTTGCGTTTGGATTGATTGTGCCTTTTAATTCCTCTTGCATTTATAATTCCGCATTTGCAAGTTAATTTTTAATTGGACAATTTTATTGCCATTACACTATTCACCCCCCTCTAGTGTGTGTTGTTAGTTTTGCAAGGGTTAGACGATCCCTACACTCTAGCCTGCCTGTTAGGGGCTTTCCCTTTGTTGAATTTTCCCTTTTGTATGTCCTTCTGCTTCTGGGAAGAAACTCTGTGAGCCAAAGGGAGAGAAGCTGAGCCTTCTGGGCGTATGTTTTGGATGGCCAGTAGTAAGTCTCTGTTCTGCTTCGCCATGAGAAGGCAGGAGTGCAGGTCAAAGTACTTAGTGAACTTTCGTTCACGATACTGCTGCATGATGATTGCATGCTTCTCATGGAAGGATGTGTAAGCCTTTTCCAACATGTGTTCTTCCGTCACTTGTTCACCACACAACTTCAGGCGTGAGGTGATATTGTGCAGTGCTGAGTTATACTCAGCAACGGACTTGAAGTCTTATAGACGGGGATTTTTCCACTCATAACGTGCACGTGGGAGGATCACGTCTTTCTGATGCTTATACCTGTCCTCCAGTGTAGTCCACAACTCTAGTGGATCTTCTACAGTGAGATATTCGGCCTTCAGGGTCCGATCAATATGTCGCCTGATATAGATTATAGCTTTCGCCTTATCTACATCAGAGACTTTTGGTGTAGAAGCTGCCTCAGCAGTGCATGTTGCCGTGGGCACAGGAGTAGAGATTATGGTCATTAGGCTCTGTGCGTGTAAGTGAAACTTCAGGTCCACATGCCGACTCAGATAATTCTTTCCAGCCGCATCGAGAACTTCAAAGTCGATGCTCGCTATCTTTGCCATATTATCTATGCATTTAAAATAACATGAATTAATAAAAAAAATATTAAAAATTCATGTAAAGTTAATAAATTAGTTGTGTGGATCGGCCATTCACCATATAATAAAGTCCAAAGTCCAAAGTTATACAGTCCAGAAAATACAAAAGACTAAAATGTAAAAGTACAACTTGGAAAACCATTGGGGTCCCTGCAACTTTGCAATTTGGCCTCCGTCTTCAAGGAAAGAAACTCTGGTCTTTGGCTTTATACAAATTATATCATCACTACAATTCTCTTAAAAAGGAAAAGCAAATACGAGGAATATAAATGTGGACAAACTGGCCGATCCAAAAACACAACGTAATTTATTAAATATCCACGCAATTTATAAATTATGCAACAAACACTGGCATACATAATTGCGCAACATCACATACATATCAAATTTAATTTAATCAACATTGCACTCAATTTATTGGAGAAATATAAAATATTTAATAATTACGTGGGCCACGTGGAGACATATCATGCACTGTTAGGTTAGATAACTAACGGCAGAGCGATCTCAGGACCTTTCATAATTATTAAATATTAAAAAAATTAATTAATCCAAATTATGCAAATAGTGATGTTATTGATATTATATGGACCAAAAACAAAAAATCATCCCCAAAAGAATATATTAATGCAACACATCAATTATCTAGATATTTTCAGAATTTTCCAGTAATTTTCTGGTATTTTCCGATATTTATCCAGATTTAATTGAATTTTTCTGAGTTAAATTTATATTTAAAACAGAAAGATAACATAACCCAATTATTAAAATAAAATCCCTTAGGCTTGTTGCGGGCTTCAGGCCCAACATCCAAAAATCTATATTTTTATTTATAATAAAGGGGTTAATAGGCTATTAGCCCATATGTTAAGTGTTGCAAAAAATATTCCTAACCCTAACCATAGGGTTTAGATTCAGATCCAGCCCCCCCCCAAAAAAAAAAATGAAACTGATAACAATTTCATCATCTCTTTCAATCTCAATCCTCAATTTCGTCATCTCTCCTAATTAGCTTTCAAATCCCCAAAAAGGGGGCGCAGGGAGGAGACCCCCGTACATGGGGCGACGTTGGGAGAAGCCCCGACATGGGGGCGCAGTGAGGATCCCCCTCCGACGGGAAAGGGGCGGCTACTTAGAGGAGTCCCCGGACAGGGGAACGGTGGCTTAAACAAAGAGCCCCCCGACAGGAGGGGGGCCGGTGCCGGAAAGGATCCCCCCCACTGACGAGGGGGTGTCGCCGCAGAGAGGAGCCCCCCCCCCCCCCCCCCCCCCCCCCCCCGCCCAATGGGGGGGCATCGCCGGAGAAGAGCACCCCCCCCCCCCCCCCCGACAGGGGGGGTCGGCGCAGAGATGAGCCCCCCCCCCCCCCCCCCCCCCCCCCCCCCCCCCCCCCCGGACGGGAGGGGACGACAGAGCCCCCCGACTGGAGGCGACGGCGCATGGATGGGAGGAGCCCACCCCCCCCCCCCCCCCCCCCCCCCCCCCCCCCCCGCCCGCCGGCGTGATGGATCAAGCCCCCCTTCGGGGGGGATTTGGGGGGAAAAAATTTTTAATTAAAAAAATCTGTCTTAAATCCCAAATTAGGGGAATTTGGGGGGAAACATGATTTGGTTTTATATATTGATCAGGCACACCAAAAATCAAAATATGTGCTAAAGATTTTTTTTCCTCAATTAAAGAGGCCTATGTTCTTGATTTTTAGCAAAAAATGTATAATATTTTTCATAACCCAATTATCTATGAGCCAAGAAATTTACCTCTAGATCAATGATCTAGAGAAGAACCAATATAATCCGCAAATAAAAAAATAAAATCCACGTTCCCTAACACCTTGCAGGTTCGTCGCAACTTTGCCACAACAAACAAGATTCCTACGCAAGAGGGAAATTGTGTGGGGAAGATGAAAAACTTTTTATGGCTCAACAACTTTTTTAGAGCGAAGTCGTGATGATAACGTGTTTGAAGAGATTAACCATATAAAATAGCATGTGGTCCAATTTTATTACTTTATCATATGAGAAGGGGAGACCAATAGTCTCTAGTATACCAAAGGTTCACCCCACTACCATGTAGTGGGGTGTTATGGTGGATTATGAGGGAGGAGAGACCATAAGTCTCCCTCACTCATAACACGCATAATATTATTACATGAACTTTATGTTTTAAAAATTATCAAATTCAAATTTTAAGCATAATTCAAACATACAAAACTTTATCTAATAAAATTTTACAGCTTTCATATACAAAAGCTATCATATAATTGAATTGTATATGTTAAGAATTATCAAATTAAAATTAGTATGCTAAAAAAAATTTTCACATAAAATTTAAAGCATCTAAAAAACTTTTTTTTTTCATTTTTAACATTATCACATAAAATTTAAAGCATCTAAAAACTTGTTTTTTTTTCATTTTTAACATTATCACATAAAGTTAAAACAGATCTTTTATGTATTTAAAAGCATACATGCATTTATAAAAATAGCAGTCCTTAGTTCAGATGCAGACCTAGGCTCTGATACCACTGATGGGTTTTGAGTGACCATTAGGGCACATTTCTATGCTTATCCTACGTCGGACGGACGATAGAGGAAAAATAAAAACAAGCATCGGAAAAATGTTAAACTATTTAACATGCAAGCCCTAAGGATATCAAGACCCTAGCCAGGATCTCTACTATCTTGAGGTGGTCTGACCACCCCAAGATAGATCTAAGCCAATGCAATATTATAAATACTATGCATAATTAAACTACATACCCGGAATCTTGCTTGCACCGGCAAGGTGTACTGAACCGCGTCCCGAGCCGCTCCCCGTCCCGAGCTGAACTGCTTCCCGAACCGCTCTTGGTCCCGAGCCGGACCACTTCCCAAACCGCACCGCTTCCCGAGGCGAGCAACCCTCTTGTCGCTGAGCCAACCACGCGTCGAAGAAAGTTTCACTTGAGTGGATCCTCCGTCAAGACTTCGGATCCGATCCGAGCCCCTTCATGGCTTTGCTAGAGCCCTTCAGGAGCAGGCAGAAATTTTGGGAGAGAGAAATATTTATTTTAAGCTTAGATCTGAGCGTGCTCCAAACTTTTGGGAGCCGCTCAGATCTAGAGCTTGGGACGAGTTTAGAGGAAGGGGGCATGCCCCTATTTATATAGACAGCTAACCACTCCCCTTTACTCCACTTCCGATGTCGGACTAAAGGTTGGAGTAATAAACTTCAAGTTAGTTTGCTTTAATGAAAGGCCAAACTTCAATGAATTTTAACTCACTCACCATTGAGCTTCGCATTTGATACAACTTATCAAATCGAAGAGCGATGAACGGTGAACGCGTAGGAAAAAACGGTGAGTCAATCCGAGTCTGTTTGACCCCTCAATTGATCGTCCAAAGATGAGCCCAACATTTGATTTTCGTAAAAACAGTAGCCGTCAAAACAAATCAGCTAGGGTTTGAACCCCTATGTGTGTGGGCCCATCGCGTGGGCCCCACATGCTGAAAAAAATAGCCCCCAGCCACGGGGTCACGTGCCAGGCACGCGCCCTCAGGCGCCGTAAAATCACGCGCCCCACGTGGGCGCGTGCAAAGCTCGCGCACAGTGCCCACATGGGCGTTGAGTTTTCAAAGGCCCGACCATTTGGCCGGGCCTAATAAATGGCTGCCTTTTTTCTTAAAAAATGTAGCTTTACTATTAAAGCTTTTTGGGCTTAATCCCCCTTTGGGCTCTCTATTTAAAACACTTTTAAATAGACTTATTGGGCTCATTTAGACTCCGTTTTTGACGCGGTTTGAAACTACGTTTAGAACGGGACGATCACATCATCCAGGTAACCTTTTTAATGCGTTTATTTAATTAAATATGGCATTAAACAATTTAAGACACATTTAATATCATTTTGCATCATATGCAAAAAAAATTCCCCATCTAAGCTTAAAATCTCCTACTTGCACTCAGGATCATTTATCCTGAATGCAGAGGCTAACTGCAAACTCTTTGAAGCTTCATATCCCTTGTATCAAATGCATGTTCTCCCTAATTTCTACCTATTACTAGACGAAGGTCGCACTCTATGTGAGACCTTACAGCCCGACCCTACTACATGTGGGGCTCGAAGCCCCAGACGGCAGTGACCACGAGCAGCAGTTGTCGTCTGTGTTTCAGTAGCATACTTATGTGGTTAACGCATTGACATGAGTGTTGTCAGGACCACCCTGACTATGTCCGTGATGAATACCGCAGCTATAGTCTTTTCGTCAAAACTATGTCGTTTTACTTAAGCCTAGGGTACGGTCAAACTGTCAACCCCAATAGCTCGAAGCCGGTTAGTCACCATCGATATTTAGTCAAATAATATTAGACATCTTCCAACATACTCTGGCCAGATTTTTCACTAAAGACAGAACTAACACTATGGCACTAACTCCTATTGACCAGGGAGAGACGAATCCTATCTTGGTCATTACTCTCCTCACACGTTTCAAATGGCATCCAACCAAAGACCTTTAGACAGGCCTTGCCTCGAAGCTAGGTCGGAGATCTAAGTGACACCGTTCACGTACAGGTTCGTACAATGACCTCAAGTCAGAAGACCAACTTGCCTATCATCACTAAGAGTTATCATTGACAGATTGTTCAATCATAACCATATGATACCTCTTGTGGGTCATGCAGTGAACTCATTCTCCAATGAGCACATGTGTCTCATCTCCGACTTCGCCAAGTCGAACGACCATGAGATCATCGGCACTACTACACGGTGAAGACAAAGACACAATGGTCTATCTGATGTTTCGATATCCTTTTCTCGAAACATTTACGACCACGAACGTTTCTAGACTTATACTACAGACGGTCAAGCACTTCTACATGATCGAGATCCTCATCTCGATACATGTTTGACCTTGCATTAAGTCTCAGGACTTTATCTAAGTTTCTAATGATAACTACATTATGATTTAACTTAGATAAATTCTTACCATACAGCTTACTGTAATTTTGAATAAGATGTTTGTATAATTACACATAGATAAATTTGCCTCGAGGGCATACATCTCCTAACCGTTATTCCACATCTCTTCGTTCGGTTGAAATGGAGGAATGGTATTCATCTGCAAGTTCTCTGGCTGCTCGTGTCCTTGCTCGCTAAGCCCATGTTTTCTTTGAGTGGCCCGCCCTCCTCTTGGTTGTGGACGCGCGATGTCCCGTTGAACAGCGGCGGCTAACACAGCCAGGCTCTTTTCCATCTTCTAAGCGAACTTGTTAAATTGTTCCCGAGTGACCAATGGAGCATTGGATAGGGCTCCTTGGTCTTTTTGATTCGCATTCAGAACACCCTCGTTCAACGTTGCCTCAACTAGATCGAGGAGTGATCCGTTGTATTTGGGTCCAGACGACATTGGGCTTGGGTTGCTTCGGGATGTTGACTGTATCCCACAGATGGTGCCGACTGTTAAAGCCAAAAATGACAATAACAATATCTGGGCGGACGTGGACTTCACAACCGAAGTGGAGCCTCGCCAGCCGTTCGAATGTAACCCTTGGTTAGTTGAACCAGGGCCGATAGCGATTAGGATGCTAGGATGCAGCACGGAAGCACACTCGACCCAGCGGCTAGATAGGAAGGTTGTTCGACCTTTCGGTGGAGTCGATCCTTGAGCAACCGTCATCGGGAGCTGACGCTCGACCCTCCTGTTGGGTCGTATCACGATCTTCCTACACCACAAAAGAACGTCAGGGGGGTCGGATCTGGGTTCCGACCCAAATCCCCTCCGATACTTAAGTTAGAACACTTAAGGGAAGGCTTGTGGCTGTCAAGATCGACACACGGAGGTTCGTCTTGAGTCAATCGCCGCAAGCTAATTTGAGGAGGAATTATAAAGTGGAAAGCAGAATATAAAAGTATTAGGTATCTCGTACCTTCAGATCCCATTATTCTGTTCATCTTCAGTGTATTTATAGACCTCGGGAGTCTCTTCAGTGACGTTGGGAGGATAACGGTCACCAATTATGGCGCCACGATCCCCCCAATAGGGGTAACCGTCGCAAACGCCTCAGCTATTTATGAGCCCATTATCGATCGCACGTTCGGGGCGATGGAAGTCCAATGGGCAAATGACACGTGTGCGTTGACTGGGTCAGCTTCAAGCTTTTCTTGTGGGCTTGGTGGGCTCTGGCTCCATCTGAATGTATCACTTGGGTGCCGTCACAAGAGTTTAACAACTTGAAAGCTTAAAAAGTTAAATTTCAACTGTTCTAAAGAAAATAAGAGGTTAATGGAGGTTAGATGGCCAAAGATGGGATTTCCTTCTTGGCCGCAATCTAGGCCGTCCATGTGGGTTGATGGACTGCCTAGATTGCGGCCAAGGAGGAAATCCCACCCATACTTGGGCCACCTAATACACATTTTCCCCGTAAAATAATTATATTGCACATACTTCAAACCAAGAAGTAAACTATTGTTTTCTAGAGGGCCTATTGTAAATTTACCATTTTCTAACATGCCTCCGACGACCTCTTGCATGCCGTCTCACAACCACGGTCCTCACACCCAATCTGTTTCCTCCTCCGCCCCCAAAACCCTTACCCTAGCGGTAAACCTAACCCGAAAATCCCCAACCTCCGATCATGTCCAAAACTCAAATCGCCCTCATCTTCCTCCTCTTTTTATTCCCCCTCTCGTCCTCAGCTCCAGCGATCGGCCTCGATTCCTTCCTCTCCGCCGAGCTCCGCCGCGACCCCCTCTCATCCAACGACTCATTTTCCTCCCTTCCCCCGTCCCTCAAGAAATCCATATCCCAAACACTAACCCCATCCCCATCCCCCTTCTCCCTCCTCTCTCTCCAGATCTCCGTCCCCGTCCACGTCAAGCTCGCGGGCTCCTTCTCTCCCGCCGCCCCCGCCGCGCTCTCCTCCTTCGTCGTCGCCGCCGCCGCCTCCCTCCCCGCCAGATTCTCCGTTATCGGATCCAAACCCAACCACCACCTCTCAATCTCCCACTCCCTCCACGTGGACCCCACACCATCCACCCTCGCCCCCAAGATCTCTGCCGCCGTCGCCGCGCACATCGCATCCTCATCCTCCGCCATTGTCCGATCCAGCCTCCACTCCGTCCCTCACTCCGTCGTCGACGACATCGTCCGCAGAGATTTCGAGGACGAGAGCGCCAGCAATGCCCCAGGATTCTACATCTACCTCCTGAATCTAGACCCGCAGCCCAAACCCTACGCTTACTCATACGAGGACCACGACGCTTCGGCGCACTACTCAAAATGCTTGGGCAGCATATGGGCTGGGAAGGATCGGTACGTTTGGATAGATCTCGCCGCTGGCCCGGTGGACTACGGGCCGGCCCTGTCCGGCGACGGCCTTGCTTCGCTCTCGCTTCACAAGAAGTCAAGGTTGGAAAAGGCGCTGCTTTCGGACTTGGCTTCGTTGGTTCTGAGTGCATATCGGACTCTGCTGGTTCCGTCGCTGAGGATTCCGGTCCATTTCGAGAGTTCCCTGTTGATTCAGCTAGTTCACATTCATGGGTCGGGTGCAAAGGATTCATCGCTGGGATTGGATTGGGGGTTCATTGAAAAGACTATTAGGGAGAATGATCTGGTGTATAGGGATCAGAAGTTGGAAGTTAGGACAGTTAGCGTGAAATACGATGAGTGCTCGATTTGTTCGTTTGCCATCGCCAAGTCGATGAACTCGTACACTGCGAGATTCTTGTTTGAGAATTATACGTTGATTGTGAGCGAGTATTTGGACTCGAAGCAGCTGCATCATGTGTTGTCGGGATCGGTGGATGAGATTCATAGGGCTGCAGGAACCGGGGATGAAGAGTTTAGTCGGGTTCTTCCCGTGTATGTGTTTGACTTGGATTATAATAGGCTTCTCATGCTTGATAGATACCATCAGGCAGTTGCTTTTACGGACATGGTGGTTGCAGTTCGGACGAGGGTCTCACAGACTGTGAGTGATTATAGTTGCAATGGGCGGCATATCATCACGCAGACACGGAATCTTGATCGCCCTATTGTGGGTTCAATCCTTCAGAGCATGTGGGGTGTATCGCCCACCCACCTCTCTTGGAGTCCTCAGCATAATAGTACTCTGGTGGACTACACTTGGAGCGTCGGGCATACTCCTTTTGGCCCATTTTCAGAGTCTTCTTCTCTTTCGTTTGTTCAGAGAGATGCTGCTCGAAGGAATGTGTTGCTTACTTCTCTGAATTATACTATTTCCAGTGCTGTGGATATATTGGAATCAATGATGGCGCATGGAGGGGATAGGAAGCTTCTCCAGAAAAATCATGTGGAGTTTGTGCAGAGGTGGAATCTATTAAAGTTTAAGTTGGAGAAGGTGGTGTCATCGATATCCCAGTTGGATTATGACAAGGCGATGTTTTACTTGAGGTCTTCCGATCATGATCTTTATGCCATCCACACACTGGTATATCAGGCTACTCAGAGTTTGGAGGCTTCACTGGTTTGTTTCAAGGACCCACCTTTCCCGTGGGCATCAGTTTCTATAGCTGCGGTGTTTGTGATTGGTTTCTTCTATGTTTTTGCCAAGAAAGACAAGATTTTCAAAAGCAAGAGGAAGCAGTTTTGATCATTGCTTTTTAAGTTAAAAAGTTTGTGTATGATCATGAAGGATTTCAACCTTATGGCCGCTGCCCGGGAGATGTAAGTTTTAGTAGCAAATGTGAGATTGAACTTAGTTGTATCATTTGGGTCTCAGTTCACGTTCTGAATGATTTTTAGCCGTATTCTTGGGTGAAGTTTTGCTTATTGATATACCAGGAACTCCTAAACTTGCACAAATATCAACACTAGTTATGGTCCTGTGACATGTACTCAATAATATCTTTGATTTATTCTCATTGATCACATCAAATATCTCTGAATGGGATAATCTGACTGCCCCTTTTTCTTGAATTGTGAGATCTGCATAAAGTGCAGGATGAACTGTGTTGGCTTGCAATGGCTACATTCATGCATGTCAATTCCAAGAGTTATAATGTATAAGACTGTTCATGGAAAGTTCATTTTGCACTAGAATGATTGAGTGAGTAATATTCTCTGGTCAATGACTTGACAAATGGGTATTATGTTATACACCGGTAACTGTTCAATGACATAATCTTCTATATGCGCGGAATCATACTCAACAAGTTTTACTACATTATATATGCTATGCACGTAAATTTTCATCCTTTTAGCGTTATACATGAACTACAGATTATAGATGAGTCTCCAATAGTTGGTTTAGATTTTAGAGGAAACCCTTCAATATTCCGTGGTGATTATTCTGTCATTGTGGTACTAATTATCCAAACCAAAAAAATTCATGTTCCACAGACAAGTTGTATGTTCCAGTCTTCTCTATCTAAAACTCCAAATATATCATATATCAACTGAGTAATTTTTCCAACATTCAAACCTTAAACAAAAACACTAGTGTCAGATTAACAATTAAACCTTAAACAAAAAAACAAGTGTCAGCTTAACACTTGTTTATCGCAAAGAACCTTCCTTAACTTTGTGTTATTTTAATTTGCAAACATCATTTTTTTTTCTGCATGGCATCTTTTTTTCGCATCTGATATCTGATAATTTTATTTTTGTTCATCACATCGGTCCTCACTTATGCTATACACGGTTCAGTTCTTTTTTATTATCTGCTACATGCTTTCTTGCAGTACAACTAGAAAATAGAATCTGCCCGCATTATTTTAGTTTCTTTGGATACTGCATTCGATGCAAAGAAAGAAAATTACTGTGTTTCTCGTCATACCTTTTAGGGCAGTCCTGATGAATTTAATGAATTTTTCGTTTCCTTTGTGTTTGGTTTGCAGCTGAATGCTTCATGTTTCATTGAAGATTTTGCTATTATTTTTCCAGTATCTTTTTGCAGATCATTTTTCCCAGAAAGTAAAAAACATTGTATGCAAATATTGTATGTACAGAAGCCCATTCATGCCCCTGGCGTGTGATAATTAGCGAAGCTAAGCATATTTAATCTACTATATCCAAATCAAATTTGATTTTCAGATTCTTCAATCTTACAACCAAACCATTTTGTTGAACCGAGAAATTTCTGAGTTCCGAAACTTGAGTTTGATCGAAAAAAACATGTCACTGTGACTCAAGCTTGATTTGCCTTTGATACAATTTGATGTATCCTTTGCCTGGATTAATCAGTTGATCGAGTCTGAAAAGTCAAGGTTCTCAACTTTAATCCCCTTGTCTTAACTTTATACTTCATGCTACTAACACCCTTCTTTGACCTTCTGGTACAATTGGTCATTGCCTGGTATACCAGCAATATTGTACCTCCAAAGATATTGAACATAACCTGGCACCATAAGCGTCATTCGTAAATTTTTGTGGCAGGTTTAGAATGCATCATTTTAAATATGTAGAAATAGTTATTTGGTGGAAATGCTAGAGATAGATAGTCAATCTCTCTTAACCCAAATATGTTATTATTTATATAAAACTCATAATATAGTTTTACATAAAACATCACACACAACTTTACATAAAACATCTTACACCATATATTCTAAAAATCTCTCTCAAGATGGTGCACATATATCATACATGCCTAGCTTGCTACAAATAAACTGAATATGAATAACTCTATGTAGTATGATGAACAAGTCAGTTAGCTCATTCACAGCAGCTACATGAAGAATCTATGTAATCATTTCACCTACAACCTTCTCCTAGACCAAGTAACAATTAACCACAATATGCTTCGTAATTCATGGAAGGTATTGTTTTTCGCAATATGAATGGCCATCTGGATATCACTGTATAACTGCAGATGTGGATGAATTGTAAGCTTAAGCTCTGTATGAGATCCGTGATCCATAGCAATTCACATGTGACACATGTCATCAGTTTCCCATCAGTTATCTTCCCAGAAAAATGCTTGAATCACAAATCAGACTTCGGACATTATTTTGTCAGCCATAGCTGATCAAATGACCCTTCACAACCAAACAAACATAATCAACAACCTAAGATCCTCTTATAAGATCACACACTCACAACTTACAAAGAAAATTACGTCCCTTGGGATCCAATAACTACATCCAAGCTAATTGATTCTTCTTTAGTATCTGAAATGCATATCAAAGAAAGAAATACATAGTAAATGCACTTATCAAAACTCTAATTTTTTACTATTATGTAGATGTAGATGTAGATGTATACTATATTAAAACAGTATACCTCAATTTTTTTTGTTGCAAAATTAGGCTAATAGAGATATCTGTCTGATCTGGAATCAGTGGAGGAGAATGAAGGCGGAAAAAGACAGAGAGACATAATCAGATGCAACTGAAGTTTGTAATGGTGATGCCATGGTCGGAGTACTGGCAGAATAGGTCAGAGACGCTTATGATGATGGCGACATGATCCAAGAAGTGGTAGAAGTGGTCGGAGAAGCTCATGATGGCGGTGGCATGGTCGGAATAATGGTGGAACAAGTTGGAGAGGCATGTGGCGGTGACATGGTTATAGAGGCCTGTTAATACCCTGGATCTTAGTCTCTGAGGCATATGGTGGTGACGATGTAGTCGAAGAGCCCTGATGATAGGTGTGATGGTTGTTTTTTTCTTGTTGGCGACGATGAACGGATGAGAATAGGGAGGCGATGATGGGTGCTAGGGTTGGTTTGCTTATCAGTAACGAAGAATGGATGAGAAGATGGAGGCGATGATGGGTGTTGGACTTTGTTAGTGTTTGGATCAAGTGATGAGGCAGCCAAGATGATGAACAATGTTTGTTAAATTAGCGATAGCTAAGGTTAGGATTTTGGGGCTATGATATAATGTAAAAAATCAAAAATCAAAATACAAAATAGTTACTTGATAGAAAGGTTGCAGAGAATTAGTCAATCTCTCTCAACCCAAATAGTATTCACTAAGAACTCATACCATAGTTTTACATAAAACATCATACACAACTTTAGTAAAAAAAACCCAATACCATATATTCTAACGCATTCTTTAGTCTATTCAATTCAGGGTTCATAAAAAGAAATATTGGCGTAATTACACGGTTCTTACCCTGGGCAGTTGCCTATGGAAAGAAAAAATAAATTTTTATATAAGCATCTGCTGGGGAGACTTTGTACAAGACAATCCTCGAGGAGACCTGGAAAGATTTCAAACAAGGAGAAGTCAAAGAAGAAATCAAGAACAATCCATCACTTCTATATCATCTCGCCCCTTTTGAACCATCACCATCATCTTCCTCCTCCTCGGAGCTTCCACTGTTGGCACTCAACCGACAAATTCTTCAAGTTTATCTTGTCCATTGCCTACTTCGTTTTTTATTGTGTAAAATGTCTTCTAATTTTGTGTGATATTGCAAGAAAGGAGGTATTTGCTGAAGGAATTTCCTGAACTAGCGAGCTGTCATAATTCTGCAACGGTTTGGAGGTCGAATGCAGAAATGGGAACAATGCTCTTCCCATTTTGCGGTAATTTTATAATATATATTTTTTGCAAACTTGGTGTGTTTTTGTTATCAAATATTTAAATGAGGGTAATATTTGTAGTGAAGTTGTGCATTGGATTAATGCAGAACACTTAAAAGCAGATCTTAAGTTTTCAATCAAAATAAAGTATTTGACAAAAAGCCTTCTGACGATAATTAAAAAATATCTATTCGATATAGCATCTTCATGTTTAAAATATTCAATTGCAAAGGCGTTCTGACATTTATTAAGTTTTTTTAAAAAAAAAATCAACTTTCACTATTGTAGTAACAAATATTGGAACAATAAGATAAACAACTTGCTAAAACATAATACTTTATATTGAAAAGGAAACTATTTCCATTTTCGACACAGGGAAAACGGTAGATGAGTTCGATTCGGGGGATACTAGTAGAATTCAACTTAGATATTTTTATCAGTTATATCATATTTTAAATATATGTATGATACTATTTTGTCGCTATTGTCAATATATAATCAAAGAATCAGAGCACTCTTAGCGCTTAATTTTTTTTGCATTTGTATTTTTTTAAAATTATTATTCGCATTATCTTTATTTTCGCCTAGGTTTTAAAAAATCTTGGTTATGCCTCTGAATATAAATTATATGTTGTGAGTCTAGTATATTATTAAATAATACACGATAATTTGGTAATAGCTGCAGCACAAATTTGCATTGCGGTTGTCACCAATTAAACAGCATAATGCAGCCTATGGTTTATTGACATGCATCTAATCAATTGGCAAGGTCTAGTGATGTAGTCTTTCCCCATGTTAACCTAGTTGCTTGTCCATGTATTGCACAGTATCAATGGTACAGTGTCCAGTTAGACAAATGCTTATGTATAGCCTGTCAGTGCATCTTCGACACAATGTATCTAATGCTAGATCTGATCGTGTATAAGGAAAACGAGCATTGGACATTCACCATGATCATTCTGCATCTATTACTTAATATCTCATTCTTGTAACAAGATTTACAAAATAAGAATTGAAAGCACTGTTTCTTTGCTGCCATCCATTTCTCTGTTACATATTCATATATTTATAGATCTTAGAGACGGTGTATCTATTTTACAATTAACTGAGGCATTTGTTTTTGAACCACCATCCCTCTCTTGCTGTTGGTGCATGTCACCTGTTGGTGTGTATCTGAATCTCTATGGAAAAACAAGTCCCCGCCTTATCAGTGTCATAGCCTGCATCTTCGTTAGTTCATGCTTACATACAATATTAGATATGCATTTGATTTTAAAAAAAATTCGAACCTGTTTGCTTCCTTTTCAAAGGACGGCATTGTTCTTTTGGCATTGTTCTTTTTGCTATTGGAAATGCATGTGATGTTGGTTGAACTTCCAAATATCTGAACACCAATCCCGAAGGAGCGCATGCATAAACATAATGTGTCCTGTAGGTAATATGAAATACATCAGGTGTTGGTTCAACTCCAAAACCTTCCATATGTTGGTATCAAGCCTGAAGGAGCTCTTTTAACTTCATTCTTTTTAGTTGAGTTTCCATTTTGAAATCTATGTATTGCCCCAGATGCCCAATTCTTATTAAGTACAACCATCCTTGCAGATATGTACTTCTGTTTGCCTCCATCAGTGGTTGTCCCACTTCACATCACTGAGATATGACTCTGATCAGCATGTTTCTACCTGGTACCACAATTGGGTGGATGATCCTTAAAATTCCCAAGAGAGAATCAATATCTCTCATTGTATGCTCTCCTTCTTATAGTATCGATAATTAACTAAATAAATAAGCGACTTGATCTTTCTTTTTTATATATAATATCAGTATTCATGGTGTAGATCCAGTCTAACCCTTGAATTTCTCGTTGGCCCACTGGCAGGTCAATCACCAGAAGAAGGGTTGGCCAAGGTACTGACTGGAGACTGATAGCCCCTTTGGTGTACAGGTGAGTATCTTTTTAAAAAAGAGATTTCTTATTGGAATTATTAAATCATGTATTTTTATGTAAGCTCACTGAAATTGTTATGCTTGAGCATGAATGCTATTCACTGGGAGGGCACATTCTTGGCTTGCCATGTATGTTCTTGAAATGAATTGTGGGCATTGAAAAAAGAGCTACATTCCCTTATTTTCTTCAAATTTCGTCCACTTCCCAGCCTTTTGACAATGGATGACCCACTTCCACTTCATCGACTTGGAAGGAATTGCAGCCATTTTCTATGAAAACAATTCTAGTGTACAACACATGGCTTGGTTAGAGCTTTTATTTCAGAAGGAACTTAAATGGAAATAGATTATGGTTAAGCGAGGGTTGACCTAAAGCTCGACTGGGACTTTCCATTTCGGTTCATACTGGGTTTCATTAATTGTTAGCCAAATATATACCAAATTAATGATCCTTTGTCACTAGCGGATGGTATCAAACCCTTTGGTAGAGATTCTAGGGGAAAGTCGACGGATTAGAAGACGTCACAGCAAAGGAGATGAAGTGGGTGAAAGCTGTGATACAAACCGAGGGAGTTTTCCCATCCATTTTGTTTAAGAACGATCCATCTTTCTTTTTCTCCTCTTTATTTCTATTTTGTTTAGAACGACCCATCTATTATACAAACCGAGGGAGTTTTTTCCCATGGGTGAAAGCTGACTGATTGGGACAAATGGGTGGGTAGAACGGTGGCTAGGATTTGGCCACATCAGCAGGTGGGGCCTACCACTCCCCTCAAACCCCCGGCGCACCCAAGACAGCCCCCACACGCCCACACTTCTAATTCATTTGCACCCATTTCGGCACCCAGGAAAAACCCTCTCTGTGGGGCCGGTGTTCCAAGGGGCTGAGAGGAATTTCTTGGTGCCGTGCACTTGTTCTATTTGGTTTACATGATAGCACCCAATGGGGGAAAGAAACCACCATTAAAAAAAAGAAGAAACTCCACATGCACGCGAATCGCCATGAATCTTTGCATACTGCCATAGCCTCCTGGGTCTTGATAGCCAGTATCTCTGCGTGATGAATTTGGGTAGAACATTTTGTATTCAAAAATCTACCCTCACTGTCACCATTGATGGAGAGGTTCTAATTCATAACTCACTCAAAGGTGAATATGCTGCTGCTTGAGCTATAAGCTTAGTTGGCACGTGGGTCATGTAATGGTAGAACGCTTACTATAATATGTACCTTACTATATTGCATGGAGGTTTAGCAACTTTGCAAGACACTAATCTCTGAACCCACAATAGAAGCTTCGGAAGAATCTCTGACAGTATATTATACTGTTGGATACTAAATACGCTTACAACTTCATTGATGCCTAGAAGTGAATAATTTTCTCCGTTATTACCACATGAACCATTGGTCTATGAGGATTAGAATTGCTCGTCCCAATTAGTTTTCTTGATCTTTGGCCGGCTCATGTGAACCGCCAATATCATGGTGCACAAAAAAAAATTTGGACTTGACATCAAATGTTTTGTCATCTTGGATGTAGGCAAGCACCAGGGTTAATCTCGTCGAATCAATAGGATCATGCACATGGAACCACCCTATCGACATCCTCCCTCTTGCTCCGGATCAGATCGGTCGGGGATTCTCGCCGGATGATGAGGACCCCATGGTCGTCGCAGAACAGGCCTTCACATTGGTGATCAAAGTGATCGTATTATTGCTCTTTTAGCACTTGCTTGCCGTCTTGACTACAAACATAACCGGTTGAGTGTAAGGGTCATAAATTAATGCAGGTATAAAGGACATAAATATGTTTATGGTGCCTTATTCATTCATTATATAATAAGGTCTAAACACGGCATCGAGAAAACAAGTAGGATGTTCGATGCGTCTTGGTCGACATGAGTAGCTCAGCGGACATACTATTTTTGAACTGCTTCAATATGATATGGTTCCGTCGGTATGAATATGTGAATAGGCTTTAGATGCTAAGACCCCATCTTCTTTTAAGGCGCTAGGTGGAGAGGCGATATTCGTTTAACTCCTGCTGACCTTGACCCACTAAAGATATTGGCACTCCATGCCGATGTCGTATACATCATTCAACTATGTGGAGAGATGATATTCACTCACTCACTCACTATGTGGAGCCAAATATAAAGATGCACACTTAGTGTTGTGTCCCATCAATCATTTAACTATGTGAAAAGGCGACAATCACTAACTCATGTCGATCTTCATCCCCTAGAGGATGGTCGCAAAGCTAAAGCTGAGGATATGTACTCAATACTGACATTCTATCACTCATCTAACTATGTGGAGAGGCGATATTCACTAACTCCTGATGATCTCGACCCCCCAAGTGATGGTCGTAAAGCTAAAGTTGAGGATATCCACTTCTATGTTGATGTCCCATCCATCATTCAACTATATGGAGAGATGATATTTGCCAACTCTTGCTATGTTCTCCCCCACAGGAGTGGTCGCGGAGCTAAAGATGACGATAAGTACACTCAATGCTGATATCCCATCATTTATTTAACTATAGGGAGAGGTGACAAGCAAACTCCTGATGACTTCTCCCACTTTAGGAGGTGACCACAAAGCTAAAGATAAGTATAGGCACTCAGTGCTACTATTCCATCACTTATTCAACTATGTAGAGAGGTACTATTCCCTGACTCCTAATGATCTCGACCCCCTTAGGGAGTGGTCACGTTGCATGTGGGATAGGCAAAAAGCTGTTGGAGTTTTTTCCTAAAGCAATGTATTGGAGGTTTAGTCCCACATTGGATGGACAAGAAGAATTGTTCTACTTTATAAGTAGAGAGTTATCTTGGATATTAAATTGATGTTTGGGCCAACTAATAGTAGTGGGCCATTGATATGCTAGAGGGCTATTGTTACAAATGCATCAATTTAATTTTTTGCTTTTCGTAATTAATGTTTACAGTTTTTATAACCGTCCAACAGTTACTACCATCCATCTATAAATAGATGGCTGTTTTTCAGACAAAAATATACTGATACAAAAGATCTTTTGTTGATTTAGTGCAATCACAAAAGATGGATTCTGAGTATCCCTGAGACGTTCGGTCCACCCCGGAGCACTTGTTTAGGGGCGAAATAGTCTTAAGGGCAATGCTTTTTCGTGCTTGAAGAATCGGTCAGTTTCATAGTTGTTATCCGTTATCTCTCAATTTTCAACAACTTAATTTCATTTTTTGTTATCTAATCTCTCGGTTTCAACAGTCTTAAGACTATTATGGCAAACGTTCGAGAGATGATAGCGAATTTTATGAAACTTGACAAGTTTAATGGTGGCAATTTTCGAAGGTGGCAGAAGAAGATGCACTTTCTGTTAACCACTCTGAAAGTTGTGTACGTTCTGACTACACCACACCCTCAAGAGAGGGAAGATGAAACACTTGAAGAAACTCGTGCTAGAGCCAAGTGGGAAAATGATGAGTAGGTGTGCCGTGGTCACATTCTCAATGGTATGTCGGACGGGCTGTTTGCTACATATCAAACTGTTGTAATGCCCTGATAGCTACTGCACAAGTACTAGAGTGGGGGTGAATAGTACTTTAAAATAATTAAGAAGATAATTCCTAATTATCTTGCAAACTCAACCAACAATGCAGAAATGACAATGTGACAACAATAAAATACAATCGCAAACAAACGATATAACCGGTTCGGATCCACCCAAGTCTCCTGACTTGTTCCTGGTGATCATACGTCCCAAATGTAGTGACCCTGTGCTATGAGGAACAAACACTAAAGGGGGGGGTGAATAGTGTTTTATAGAATTATAAGGAATTTACGCCAAATAAAATCCTACTTAACCAACAAATGCGGAATACAATAAGTGAAAAACAACACAAGGAATAATGCAATGCAAACAAGCAATCTACCATGGTTCAGTGCCACCCAAGTCTCCCCGACTTGTTACCGGTGCCCTACTCCAGCAACACCCGGATCACCTCCGGATACTCTAGCAAACAGCTAGAGATTTCCTTTAGCCCACTTGCGGAAACCCCACAAGTGCAATCGACCTACAATCGATGTCCGTGTATCCCACAACCCGGGAACACGCAAAAGTCCTTAATTCCACAACCTGGGACTAAGCACACTCTCACAAACCGAGAGTAAAATGAAATCTTGACTCCCACAACTTGGGATCAAGCCAACACTCTCACCACCGTGAGTATACAACAATTAAGAAGTATAAAGAATGAAATATAAAACTTCTTACCACAAAATCCTATGCCTTGAGAAATACTTACCAATTTAGGGCAAGAATGGATTTTGAGGAAGATGAGATCACCAAACCCTAGCTCCACCAAGATGAGCAGCAATAGATGGCTAGGGAGGAGTTGGTGACTTGGTTTCAAGCTCTTAGCTTGAGAAGCTCACAAGGAATGAGAATCTCTTTTGAGAAATTAGTGCTCAAAGAGTAGAGAGAGAGATTCTTGTGAGATGAGAGAGCTTGGAATTGGAGTTGAATGGCTTCGGTGCCACCCAAGTCTCCCCGACTTGTTACCGGTGCCCTACTCCAGCAACACCCGGATCACCTCCGGATACTCTAGCAAACAGCTAGAGATTTCCTTTAGCCCACTTGCGGAAACCCCACAAGTGCAATCGACCTACAATCGATGTCCGTGTATCCCACAACCCGGGAACACACAAAAGTCCTTAATCCCACAACCTGGGACTAAGCACACTCTCACAAACCGAGAGTAAAATGAAATCTTGACTCCCACAACTTGGGATCAAGCCAACACTCTCACCACCGTGAGTATACAACAATTAAGAAGTATAAAGAATGAAATATAAAACTTCTTACCACAAAATCCTATGCCTTGAGAAATACTTACTAATTTATGGCAAGAATAGATTTTGAGGAAGATGAGATCACCAAACCCTAGCTCCACCAAGATGAGCAACAATAGATGGCTAGGAAGGAATTGGTGACTTGGTTTCAAGCTCTTAGCTTGAGAAGCTCACAATGAATGAGAATCTCTTTTGAGAAATTAGTGCTCAAAGAGTATAGAGAGAGATTCTTGTGAGATGAGAGAGCTTGGAATTGGAGTTGAATGGCTCTTCTCAAAGGTGTGAAAATGTCTCTAATTTCAGCCTTTGATCCCTGGTGAGAAGCACACAAACTTATATAGGGAAGAGAGAAAACGGTCGCAAAATTCGTGGCATTAAATGCTCCAACGGCTCTATTCTGAAGCTGCTTAATCGGTCTAAGAAGGATCACTGACCGATTGGTTTTGCAACTAGTCGGTCGGTGAACCTTCTTGGACCGACTAGATGGTTGACAGAGAAGATGGTGAAATCAACGGTAAGAACTAGTCGGTCTAAGAAGGATCATCAACAGACTAGATTGACAATTAGTCGGTCAGTGACCCTTCTTGGACCGACTAGATTGGCTTTTAATCGATTAACCATCCTTCTTGAACCAACTAACTGGTCAACAGTTCAAAGGTCGAATTTCACAATGAAAACTAGTCGGTCTGAGAAGAGACACCAACCGACTAGATCGTCATTTAGTCGGTTGGTGAACCTTCTTGGACCGACTAATTGGTCAACAAATGGTCTTGAATTGATTAGGATAACTAGTCGGTCTGAGAAGGATTTCCAACTGACTAAATCGTCAACTAGTCGGTCGGTGAACCTTCTTGGACCGACTAATTGACCAACAGTGAATGGACTGAATCAAGCAAGGATATCTAGTCGGTTCAAGAAGGATTCCCAACCAATTAGATCGTCATCTAGTCGGTTGGTTCTTCTTCTTGAACCAACTAAGATGCATATGAAGCCGTGAAATGAAACGATAGGCTACGGGAAAGTTTCTAATGGCTTCTAAGGCAATCCTAGAGATACGATATGAAAGTTATGAAGATTTCTAGGCAAGTACTACTCAAGGCTTAACATTTTACTAAACCGAAGCTAGAAGACAATATAAATAACATGACGAACCGTCTTCGAAGCTTCCACATGGAGAATCCGAATCCCTTGACTTCATGAATACTCCTTGAGCTTCAAAAAAGCTCCAGGCACAATGATCACGCATTCTGAGGAAGTCTTGGGACGTCGCTTGAGATGAACAAATTACTTTGGCGATGATCTCCATAATTCTTCATGGACTTGAGTCTTTTAGTTGAATGACTTGAATATCTTCAACGCCATGGTCTTCGAAGCTTTTGACTCATCCATTCCTATCTTCTCTTTGGATTGAATCTCCATTCATTTGTTGATGCCATTGGCTTGAGGTATAAGGTAGCCTTTGAGTTCTTCAAGCCAATGCTTCACCTTTGTTGATCTACCAAGTCCTCCACTTGAATCAACACGTGTAGTCACTTTTGATCTTCTTGAATCTAATTGGTGACTTTGTAGCTAACTGCAATCACAAGAGTTAGTCACAATGATTTGTGTTTGATCATCATCAAAATCAAGGTGGAGAGTCCAATACTCAACATTCTCCCCCTTTTTGATGATGACAAACCAAATATAAACAAAACAAATAATTGTGCGTTAAATATACTTACTCCCCCTGTAATGATGCCAATCAAGTTAATATCAATAATCAATAACATCATTCAGCAGTTAATAGTGTGTGTATCACATGAGGTTGTGTATATATCGCATGAATGACCAGAAATAACATGCATACACAATACAAATCATGTAGGTGATACACATCATAAACATGAGCATGATTACCAACATATATATAATGTAATCCATACAAACTATGGTAATCACCAATGCTCCCCCTGAATCATATACTTGAACGATCATAGTTAAAGTCTATATGATTCAAGTTATTGTTTAACACTCAACATTCAATAAGCACATCTTGTTTATTTCTCTCCCCATTTGTCATTAACAAAAAGATATGGGGTACAGAAACGACAAATGCAACAATAGAGTTGAAAACAAACAAAAAGGTATATCAATTGTAAAGTTCTCTAATGTAAAGTTACCAATTGAAAACATGATATCAAAATAAAGATATCAATTGCAAGAGCACATATTCAACAACAACTCAACCACACTCAATTAGCACAAAAAGATAAGCAATAAGCATATGTGATAAAGAATTACAATAGATACTAATTGTAGTGAGAAGTGTGAGCAGTGTTAGAAAAGTGACAATGCAACAAACATGACATCACTTGTGAAAGAAAAACAAGTGATCAAATAGTGTCAAATACCCAAACAAATTCAATTATCACAAAATTTATAACATAAGCATAATGTGATAGACTGTCCTGTGAAACCAATTGTATACTTGGCAAGATATATTAAGCATTTTTAGTGCATGGAAAACAATTCTATGTTTTCATACAAGCATGTCTATTTAATCAATATAATCGTCGAGCGACGAAGTAAACAAACATGTTTTCAAACACAATGTAATCAATATAATCAATACCAATTGTAATCACCTTCAATTTATGCTATAATATAATAACACAAATTAAGTAAAATGGCATGAGAAACCAATTGTAGGCATACCAAATCATCTCCAAAAATATCACAACAAAACTCCACAAAGCATCTCCAAAAGTAAGCATACTAAATATAAGTGAAGTGTGCGATGTGGGGTGACAATGCGACATAATGAAAACGAATATCAAATATCTATATCATGCAAAAGTGTTATGCCAAAATAGATATAGTAGCATCATAAAGCGTATGGCATACACAATTCTAGTACACTAAGATACTAATTGAAATAATGTTCAAAAGAACCATAGTACTAGCATGCATTTCAGAGTAGATACTCACATAATGAGTCAAAGATAAGCATGGAATGTCATGAGCATGTAAAGATGATATCCAATATCAATAGTCTAACAATTGTAAATATGATACCAAATGTAAATATGATATGTAGAGATGATACCAAATGTAGTCTAACAAAGTATGCAAAGCAGGCAAATAATGTCAAGATCATGTCAACACTTGAAAAAGAAACCAAGTGAACAAATAGAGACAAGATCTCATCCTAGCTCAATTATCACAAAGGATACAACATGAAGCATAATGTGACAAAACATCTTTTGAGCAAAGGCATGAAGATAGTCTACTATCAAAGTCACAAGGTAGGACATAAACGAATAAAATTAGCATGAACATCGCATGCATGCATATCAATTGTGCGAATAGAAAAAAAACTTGTGTAAGCACAATATAATCGGATGTAGCATCAAAGAAGTCATAGTGCATCAAGATATATTCATGGAAGAATATCTATGACAGAATATACATATCATCAAACACAATATAAAGCTTATATGATCGTGTATAGCATGAAGATCACTAACTAATATGCATGAATGTTATGTCACTTGTGAAAATATCATACATGAAAGATTTAGCTATAGACATGAAAGATTTCTTGAATAAAATTATAGCTAAATAACAGTCATGAAGTAATTACGAAGACAAGTAACATACATTGATCACCCCAAATCATATCAATACGTCTCATAAAGATAATCATACAAACCATAGGAAAAGTATGAGATGTGTGGTGATACAATGAACAAATATGCATAAAGATCCTAAATCATTAATCTTATTCATGGCATGAAAAAGCTATGAACATCAATAAGCAACTAACCAATTCATTATATGAATGTTATAGCTACCATGGTACATGAGTCGAAATAAGACATATATGACATACATGAACATGGTAGACACATAAACAAACAATCTCCATGAGTGTGTGACAAGAATGAGCTAATGAAGAAGTATGCTGTATTACACAAATCCAATATATTAAAATACTAATTGTGAACATGGTAGTCAAAACCAATATATTAAAATATCAATTGTGCAAAATACATACTTACAACCATTTAGCTCTCCCTATATGTGTGCATCTCCAATGCACCATCCTTTCCTTTGAATTGATCCATCATTTGTAAATCAAGGAGTGTGTAGAGTAGGGATCTTGCACAACAATCTGACAAATCAACAATTGGTGGTATCCAAAAACTTTTTGGATCCAATGGGTTAAGGAACAAAATCAAGTAGTCCAATAACCAATCATTTACCAATTGTAAATAACACTCATCAATAGACATGCATGACATGCATTAAAATGAGTTATTATGATCACGAAAATCATACATATAAGGAATTAACAATTCTCAATTATTAGAAATTAGGAACACCTAGACTAATAATTCCTATGCATATGATTTAGTCAAAATACATTATACAAGCAATCATCATTATGAATACACATATCTAATACACTAGTGTGTGCTAGAAAGATATCCCGTTCAATATGCACATGTGCACAAAATAAACATTCACTGCACAACACATATTGAAGGAAGACATGAAAAGTAATACCACAAAGAGTGTGCATGAGAAGCATAAAGTATTAATTTTCAAAACCAAATTTCTCCTTCCCTTTGGCATATCAACAAGATAGGAAGATGCAAATTGATAATAAATCACCAAAGGTTAGAGAAATCAACTAATTTATATGCACAACATAATTTGAATGAAATGCAATGACATATAGAAGAACATAACATGATAGCAATCGAACTGTCATACTCCTACACAATCATACAAACTATGCAAACTTGGGAGTAGAGGACGAACTCACATATATATGGGTACAAAAAGTAATCATACAAGCATGGTACCCAAGCAATGAAGTGCAATATGAGTGAGTAAGCAAGGTGAAAATCAAATAAAGACTGAGTTTGATTTTTATATATATAGTCGCATGAGAATATGTCATTCCTAATATATGATTCTATATGTTTGTTCATACCATGCCTAGAAACAATCTTAGGAATCCAAAAGATAGTGATTTGAGATTCTTAAGAAGTTGTAGAGGCATGAGTAGGAAGTTGGGATGCACGCTTGTGAAGTGGAACATAAATATAAGCGTGTCCCGTGTGTGAAACATGCAAATGAGCATTATTAGTTCTAACATGAAAATTTTTTAAGCAACATGTTATAAATAATCCTCGAATAAACATATGCGTAAGGATTATGAATACACAATGCACATCAGTCAAGAATTTGACACACGTGAAATACATAGACATGAATGACATATAGGATATACAATATGCAAACATAGGATATGCATGAGATAGTCTCGAATACAAAGTGACATCTTCATGCATTCAACACACATAGATACCGAATGTAAGAATATACTTACAACCTTAAGCTCACCCTACTTTGGTGCATCACTTAAGCACCAACAACTCCATTTGAGTGAGAATCTTTGCAAATCAAGGAGTTGGTAGGGTTGGTATCCCAATGTGGATTGAACCTAGAAAACATCATTTTGGTATCCAACAACCTTTTTGGATCCTATGGGTTAGGTAACTAATTTAATATACTAAATTCAAATAATTGTAACACATATCCTAATGTAATCATACACAATATTTAAGAAACATGCAATCATGTTACACGGTAAATATTTAACCAAATACATGCATATACCAATTGTACCAAATATAAGTATATATATATTATAATCCAAACACATGACATGTATTACATGCAATAAAGCATGAATATGACCCAACGCATGTGTTGCAAGAAGAAATATGAAATATTCTAAACATGAAAATCATAAACACAATGATTTACAAATAATCATGCAATGGAAATCAAATTCAATATGAATTTACGTTTCTAACAAACATGAGCATCTAAGACCAAAATGCAAACAAAAGAATAAACCAATTCTGAACACAAATGCTTTGGTACCCATAAAATGAATATAAACTTATGGTACCAAGCAAAGAAGGGTCAACGGAAACTAACCCTTTGGAAACCAAGTCCAAGAGGACCGTGATTTCCCAACATAATCATCATTCAAAATAATATCATTAATATAAGATTGCACATACATATCCTTAGCATGAATGCTAGTGTTCTTAGGACCCCAAATAGTGTATGATTTGGGAATCCTCTTCATAGTGGTTGCATGCACAAAAGGTTGATTTCTACGTGGTGCATGTGGCCTAGGAACATGAGATCTAGTAAGAGCGTGAGGAACATTGTGTTGTGCTAAAGTATGATGATGGGCATATAGTCCATGATGTGGTGTTGCATACATACGTGGATGAATATGAGGTGTGTATGCATGAGGATAATCATGAGAATAAGCATGCATATGTGGATGTGATGTGTGATCATAAGCATGTGAAGGTGCATGAGCATGAGTACGTGCATGAGAGTGTTTGCACGTGCTCGTGGGTGTGAAACATAAAAACCATCATTCGTGTGAACATGTGGAGTATGAGGTGTGTTCCTACTTGGCATAGTATTTGTGTACATGAATACATGACCCTTCTTTGGAGGTCCACCCAAAGTGGGTTTCTTTCCAAAGGAGGGAGGAATAGGAGTGGTGGTTTCCTTAGTAGTAGAACTACCCAAGTTGTTATAGACACTACTCGTGGATGCACCGGATGATGGCCTCACAAAATCTATAATTACTTCACTATAGGAGGTGCGTGCATTGGATGCACTTGCCTTAGAATAACCAAGGCCAACACGATGGTTTGCCGGTAGTTGATTCTTTAGCAAATCATCCAAATTGTCCTTTCCCTTGTTGAATCTCTCAACAATGGAGGACATGAGCTCATATTTCTTCGAAATTGAAGAAATAGTGTCATCCAAGGTGGATGCACGTGTGGTGAGCTCGTGCACTTGGGATTTGAGATCCTCATTCTCAATGCCCAAGCAAGTGTTTTGAGATTGAAGATTTTCAATCTCAAGATCGTTACTATTCACAATGGAAACACGATCAAGTTGAGATTTGAGGGACTCCACCTCATTTCTCAACATGCCATTTTGAGTAAGCAAACTTGCTTTCTTAATAGCGAGTGTCTCAACAATGGTGTCATTGTTAGAGGTGCTACATGTAGATGTGTTAGTGAGACAAGCAATCTTATTCTTAGCATCACAATATTTATGCATAAGCTTTTGATATTTATCAAATAATTGCTTAAGCTCAATTTTAAGATCATCCGTTGTTACCTCTTCATCGTCGCTATCGCTTTCACTTGAGTCGCTTGATTCGTCACTAGAGTCGTCCTCTCATGCCATCAAACCCATGAATGAAACTCTTTCATCATTGGAGGAAGAACACTCCGAGGTGGACTCTTCTTGCTCCGCTAGCATGTGCCATATTTGATATGCTGTTGTTGCCTTGGACACATGCATAAGAATGTCATAAGTTAAATAATCAAGCAAGATATCTATTACCTATTGATGTTTACCCGCCAATTCTTTTTGCTTATTTGTCCATTCATGTTCGGGAGAGGTGGGTGAGCGAAAGGGCTTCTCCACAAGCTTCCAATAATCCTCATCGATGGATTGAATATGAGCCTTCATCTTTACACACCAACTTTGATAATTGGGCCCGAGGAGATATGGTGGAAGAGGGCATCGTGTGTTGTTGTTGTTGGTTGCCATAGCTATAACCTCGCTCTGATACCAATTGTAGTGACCCTGTGCTATGAGGAACAAACACTAGAGGGGGGGTGAATAGTGTTTTATAGAATTATAAGGAATTTACGCCAAATAAAACCCTACTTAACCAACAAATGCGGAATACAATAAGTGAACAACAACACAAGGAATAATGCAATGCAAACAAGCAATCTACCCTGGTTCGGTGCCACCCAAGTCTCCCCGACTTGTTACCGGTGCCCTACTCCAGCAACACCCGGATCACCTCCGGATACTCTAGCAAACCGCTAGAGATTTCCTTTAGCCCACTTGTGGAAACCCCACAAGTGCAATCGACCTACAATCGATGTCCGTGTATCCCACAACCCGGGAACACGCAAAAGTCCTTAATCCCACAACCTGGGACTAAGCACACTCTCACAAACCGAGAGTAAAACGAAATCTTGACTCCCACAACTTGGGATCAAGCCAACACTCTCACCACCGTGAGTATACAACAATTAAGAAGTATAAAGAATGAAATATAAAACGTCTTACCACAAAATCCTATGCCTTGAGAAATACTTACCAATTTAGGGCAAGAATAGATTTTGAGGAAGATGAGATCACCAAACCCTAGCTCCACCAAGATGAGCAGCAATAGATGGCTAGGGAGGAGTTGGTGACTTGGTTTCAAGCTCTTAGCTTGAGAAGCTCACAAGGAATGAGAATCTCTTTTGAGAAATTAGTGCTCAAAGAGTAGAGAGAGAGATTCTTGTGAGATGAGAGAGCTTGGAATTGGAGTTGAATGGCTCTTCTCAAAGGTGTGAAAATGTCTCTAATTTCAGCCTTTGATCCCTGGTGAGAAGCACACAAACTTATATAGGGAAGAGAGAAAACGGTCACAAAATTCGTGGCATTAAATGCTCCAACGGCTCTATTCTGAAGCTGCTTAATCGGTCTAAGAAGGATCACTGACCGATTAGTTTTGCAACTAGTCGATCGGTAAACTTTCTTGGACCGACTAGATGGTTGACAGAGAAGATGGTGAAATCAACGGTAAGAACTAGTCGGTCTAAGAAGGATCATCAACAGACTAGATTGACAACTAGTCGGTCAGTGACCCTTCTTGGACCGACTAGATTGGCTTTTAATCGATTAACCATCCTTCTTGAACTAACTAACTGGTCAACAGTTCAAAGGTCAAATTTCACAATGAAAACTAGTCGGTCTGAGAAGAGACACCAACCGACTAGATCGTCATTTAGTCGGTCAGTGAACCTTCTTGGACCGACTAATTGGTCAAAAAATGGTCTTGAATTGATTAGGATAACTAGTCGGTCTGAGAAGGATTTCCAACCGACTAAATTGTCATCTAGTCGGTCGGTAAACCTTCTTGGACCGACTAATTGACCAGCAGTGAATGGGCTGAATCAAGTAAGGATAGCTAGTCGGTTCAAGAAGGATTCACAACCTATTAGATCGTCATCTAGTCGGTTGGTTCTTCTTCTTGAACCAACTAAGATGTATATGAAGCCGTGAAATGAAACGATAGGCTACGGGAAAGTTTCTAATGGCTTCTAAGGCAATCCTAGAGATACGATATGAAAGTTATGAAGATTTCTAGGCAAGTACTACTCAAGGCTTAACATTCTACTAAACCGAAGCTAGAAGACAATATAAATAACATGACGAACCGTCTTCGAAGCTTCCATATGGAGAATCCGAATCCCTTGACTTCATGAATACTCCTTGAGCTTCAAAAAAGCTCCAGGCACAACGATCACGCGTTCTGAGGAAGTCTTGGGACGTCGCTTGAGATGAACAAATTACTTTGGCGACGATCTCCATAATTCTTCATGGACTTGAGTCTTTTAGTTGAATGACTTGAATATCTTCAACGTCATGGTCGTCGAAGCTTTTGACTCATCCATTCCTATCTTCTCTTTGGATTGAATCTTCATTCATTTGTTGATGCCATTGGCTTGAGGTATAAGGTAGCCTTTGAGTTCTTCAAGTCAATGCTTTACCTTTGTTGATCTACCAAGTCCTCCACTTGAATCAACACGTGTAGTCACTGTTGATCTTCTTGAATCTAATTGGTGACTTTGTAGCTAACTGCAATCACAAGAGTTAGTCACAATGATTTGTGTTTGATCATCATCAAAATCAAGGTGGAGAGTCCAATACTCAACACCAAACACCCGGATCCCCTCCGGATACTTGAGCTAGAAACTTCTAACTCAAATTTGCACTATGAAATTCTTGTAGAAAACCTCTACAAGATCAAATCATACACAAATGAAAATGTGACTTCCACAAACCGGGATCACACACAACTCTCACAACCGAGAGTAAAACTTACAATATCAAAGTAAAATGAAATATGAAATGCTTACCAACAAAACCATATGCCTTGAGTAAACTTACGATTTTAGGGCAAGGAGGATTTTGGAGGAGAAGCAGGCACCAAACCCTAGCTCCAAGAAGTTGACCAGCAATGGAAGCCTAGGGAGGAGTTGGTGACCTTGAATCAAGCTCTTGGCTTGAATAGCTCACAATCAATGAATCTCTCTTTAGGAATAAGAGTGAGGGAGAGATTCTTGTGAGAAATGAAAGCTTGGAAATGAGAAATAAATGCTTCTATTTGATTCTCTAAAATGCAATTAATAGCAGCCTTGAATGCTATGAAGAAGCATCTCAAGATTATATAGGATAGAGAAGAGAGAGAGAGAGAGAGAGAGAGAGAGAGAGAGAGAGAGAGAGAGAATTCGTGCATTTAATGCTCCAACGGATCTATTTCTGAAGCAGTCTAATCGGTCAAAGAAGGATCACTGACCGACTAGTTTCTCAACTAGTCGGTCGGTGATTCAACATGAACCGACTAACTGGAGAACAGCCAAAAGAGAAAGTTCAGACAATAAAGAATTAGTCGGTCTAAGAAGACTTGCCCACCGACTAGTTTCACAACTAGTCGGTCGGTGAGTGTTCTTTGACCGACTAAGAGTTGAAACATGATAGGCTGAATTCAAGGAGCACTAGTCGGTCTAAGAACAAATTCCAACTGACTAGTTTCTCAACTAGTCGGTCGACAGTTGTTCATTGACCGACTAACGATAAACAGTAGCTCAGGCTGTGAAACTGAATACACAACTAGTCGGTCTAAGAAGGAATCCTAACCGACTAGTTTGACAACTAGTCGGTCGGTGAACCTTCTTGGACTGACTAACTGTAAACAGTGAATGAGCTAAAAAAGAACAAGGCATTCTAGTCGGTTCAAGAAGGATTGCCGACCGACTATATTGCCATCTAGTCGGTTGGTTCTTCTTCTTGAACCAACTAAGATGCACAAGAAGCCGCGTAATGAAGCGTGAAGCTTCGGAAAGTTTGTATGGGCTTCTAATAAGATCCTAGCTCTAAGATATGAGCGTTATGAAGATTAAAACGTAAGACCTAATCAAGGCTTAACATTCTACGAAAAGAAGCTAGAAGACTATAAATAAAACTTGACGAACCGTCTTCAAAAGCTTCATTCCGAATCTCTTGACTTTAATTATGCTCCTAAAGCTTCAACCAAGCTTCAGGCACACGATCACGCGCTTTGAGAAGTCTTGAGACGTCGCTTTTGATATGCGTAGAGTTTTGGCGACGATCTCCATAACTGCACTCACAAAGAGTTAGTTCACAATATTTATGTTTGTTCATCATCAAAACCAAATCCGGGGAATCAATACTCAACATTCTCCCCCTTTTTGGTGATGACAACCCAACATAAATAATAATCAATAATGATGATTCAAATGAAATTTACTTACTCCCCATGCATTGATGACACGTTAATTCCAAAATAAATAATAATCATACGCATCAAGCAGAAGAGGAAAGTATAAAATGAGAATTCAATTATTGAAATTTAGGATCTAAATCCATTTTTATATCTTAACTCTCCCTGAATCTAACATATCAAATTAGATCCACGGTAAATTGCTTAGAAGTATCATTTAGCACATCGTCATTATTAATTCTCTCCCCCTTTGGCATTAGCAAAAAGAGTGGGAGGAGATCAACTACAACAACAACGGCTAAAATATAAAAGCACGTGAGTCGAAGAATACGACCACGGTCCAAATGACACCAAAGGAAAATACGAAGTAAATCAAAGCGTGCCAACGAGACCATAGTCGATAATCGAAAAATAAAATCATCAAAACTCAAATTAATTTCACGTATTGAGTTATGGAACATACTCTCCAATATCAACATTCTTGATGAATTAAGTACATGGAAAATAATTCTATATTTTCATAGAAATAATTTCTATTAAATCAAATTTAATCGTCGAGCGACGAAATCAACATCAGAGACAAAAAGAATATATTGCGCACAATGAATTAAATGTCAACACGATGTATATATATAAGACATGGTACAACAAAATGGATACATCCGCCAACATACATAAACACGATCGAAAGGTCGATGCACACATACAACATATGTCTCACAGACATCAAAATGAGCATACATCAAAAAGTGTATCATCAGAACATCCAAAAATATCAAAAAATCCATAACCACCAACTATCCTACCACACTCTCTCACGACTAAATATATCATCCAAAGTGCACAAGGGAGAGTCCTCCAACGCAAGCTCAGGAGGTGGAGGCAGGATCAGCAGTAGCAGCAGGCTCTGCAGGAGGTGTGGTTGTCTCAGGAACGATCGGAGTGTCAACCGATGGGAGAGTGGCAACGGGAGTGGTCTCGGGAGCACCAACAGATGAAGTATCCACCGAAGGAATGGTGGCAGCAGGTGTGCTCTCGGGATCACCAGCAGAAGTAGCAGCAGCACGAGCAGACGTACCCTCAGGGGCACGAGCAGGAGATCCAACAAGCTCCTCGAGCTCAGCATCATCCATCTCCTCGTCGTCAGAAACCGACGGAGGAACCTCAATGCCCAAGTGAGAGCAGATGCGAGCTAGCATCTCCTCAGAACGAGAAATACGAGACTCAACACGTCTCAAGAAAACGGCAAACTCAGCGAGTGTAGGAGCAGAAGCTGAAGCTGAAGCTGAAGGGGTCGTCCTCTGAACGTGACGAAGCGCCGCAAGAGACTTCTTGACGGCCGTCGCATTCAAGGGAGGACCAAGAGGACGCTGGTCATCGGGAGGGAGAGGGACGCCGAAATGACGGAAAACGAGAGTCAATAGGCACGGATATGGAATGTGAGCAGACTTGGTGGATTTTCTTATGCACTCAATGGAATCCATCTTGTCAAGGATAATTCGGGCCCAATTGATCTCGCTCCCCATGAAAAGAGCGTAGATCAGCTTAAGAAATGGCTGGGAGGGTAAGCTAGATGAGCCGTACATCGGAAGGAGGCACGACTTCAGGATAAGATTAAGAACCCAGGCATTCGGCTTAAATGATTTTGAGGGGACGCCAATCATGGCGGGAGGGATGACATAAAACATCTCTGAAAGCATGGTCTGGTCAAGATCGTGGATATTATCCACGGAGATATCGGCAGGAAGCAAGCCAGAAGATGAGACACCTATCAACTCCCCTAAAATCTCTGCCGTGAGGACAATATGTGTCCCCAAGACAGTGGACTCAATGGAGTGGGTGTCATTATACTCACCACGGACACGATTCGCATAGAATAATTTGACAAGACGTGGGTACGGGTGAGGGTTCGCCTTGGGATCATGGCGAAGATAGTCAAGTAGGCCGCTGTAGGAAAGAAGATCGGCGAGATGTGGAAAATCGAAGAACTGAACGAAGTGCTCTAATATCAATGGACAGTGCTCAATACGGTTGTAAGCCGCGAGACACAACGGGTCATCGTGACACAACGATATATCGACACCGCCCAAAGGCATGTGAGCCTTCCCCTTAGACGGACGAGTGCTAGATCGAGGAGTAGGAGTAGGAGCCCTATCGGTAGGCTCGGTCTCCGGAATATATTCCTCGTCGGAGTCAGAAGCGAGAGGAGTGGGAGCACGAAATGAAGTAGGCTTGGACTTGGGCTGCGAAGACGATCGGGCTCTAGGCTTAGCAGTCGCTGTCCTCTTCTTCTTAAGAGGAGGTGAAGAGGAAGATGGATGGGTCGATTTGGCACGGCGTTTGGTTTGAGGAGGGTCGGTAGAAGGCGACTCGACGGTCATGGGAGACGGACTCGAGGGACGGATGGGGATACGTGTCTTCGCCATGAACGAGACGATACAACGGAAACGCACGAAATCGACAGAAATCGAAAAACTAGGTCGAAACCCTAAAACGAATTCTAACCGAAATCTAACAGAAAAGAACCCTAAAACAAGAGAGGAGATAGGAGTAATACCCTAGGAGGTGATAGAGAGGGAGATCGACGGTCGGAGATGGCCGGAAAACGGCGGCAAACGACGGAGGAGGCTGAGGGAGTCGAACGGTTTTGGGCAGAGGGAGGAGTTCGCACCGATTAGAAAGAGATTTAATCGGTGCGGAAGAGATTAAATCGACTGGGAATGTCAAAAGACACAACAGCCCATGCGCAGTTAGTCGGTCACAGTTCAAGTGCTGATAGACTAGATCGCAATCTAGTCGGTTGGCCAATGAACATGAACCGACTAAGTGCAAACAGTAACTGAAGCCAAATTTTGAGCAAGAGTTAGTCGGTCTAAGTTCATTCACTGACCGACTAGAACTGAATCTAGTCGGTCGGCCATTGAACTTGGACTGACTAAGAGAGTCCAAAAACTTGAAAAGTCGAAATTTTGAGTTCTCTCCTAATCGCACTTGGACGATACATCGAAATACTCTCATATATCATTAATCTACCCCATAAAACATCGAAAATCTTAAATATGACGTTCATGAATAATTTGAGCATAAATTCCGAAAATTCAACTAAAAATCTAGAAAATCTCAACCAATCTAGCATGAGCATATATAGAGAAAATTATTATCATGCAAGATTATTGAAAATATGAATCCTAAATCTCGGATTCACCCATAATCCCCAATTCTCGACGTAACCGCACAAAGGAGTCTTCCTTGAGTGGTTTCGTGAAAATATCGGCGATTTGCTTCTGGGTTTCAACGTACACTAAAATGATATACTTTTTAGCAACATGATCATCAAGGAAATGGTGTCGGACATCTATGTGTTTAGAACGGGAACGGTGTACCAGATTCTTAGAGAGACATATTGCACTTTGGTTGTCCACCATGATAGGGCAAGTATCACAGTTTATACCAAAGTTTTTAAGAGTGTGTCTCATCCAAAGAACCTGAGCACACGCAGCACCGGCGGCAATATATTCCGCCTCAGTGGTTGAAAGTGATACGGAATTCTGCTTCTTGGAAAATCAAGAGACAAGAGAATTTCCTATAAAATGTCAAGTGCCACTAGTACTTTTCCTGTCGGATTTGCATCCCGCATAATCTGCGTCACTATATGAGATTAACTCATATGTGCTAGACTTTGGATAAAGTAATCCGAAGTCGAGTGTGTAACTTAAATAACGAAAAATACGTTTTACCGCTACAAAGTGAGATTCCTTAGGTTGAGACTGATAACGAGCACATACACATACAGCAAACATAATATCGGACCTACTAGCAGTAAGATATAGTAAACTACCTATCATACCTCGATATAGACGAATGTCAACATCATTGCTGCCCGTATCTTTATCAAGATGTGTAGTAGTGCTCATTGGAGTCTTCTTGCCTGAGGCATTCTCTATTCCAAATCGCTTTAGCAACTCCACCGTGTACTTGGTTTGGTGGATGAAGATTGCATCGTTCATTTGGCGAATTTGGAGACCTAGGAAATATTTGAGCTCACCCATGTGGCTCATCTCAAATTGGTCGTTCATAACATTAGAAAACTCTTCGCAAAGAGTGAAGTTAGTAGCACCAAGAATGATATCATCAACATAAATTTGAACTAAAATAATATCATTATTCGACTACTTAACAAATAAAGTAGAATCAACTTCACCCATTTTAAAACCCAAATCCAAAAGAAAGTTCTTTAGGCGGTCATACCAAGCTCAAGGAGCTTGTCTCAAACCGTATAGTGCTTTCTTCAGTTTGAAAACATGATTTGGAAAATTTTCATTTATAAACCCCGGAGGTTGAGAAACATAAACTTCCTCAACGACATCTCCGTTTAAAAACACCCTTTTTACATCCATTTGAAAGAGTTTAAAATCTTTATGGCATGCAAAAGATAACAACAATCTAATAGATTCTAATCTAGCTACCGGAGCAAAGGATTCTTCGAAATCTATACCTTCATCTTGCCGGTAGCCTTGAGCTACTAACCGAGCTTTGTTCCGGACGATGATTTGGTTTTCGTCAGTCTTGTTCTTGAAAATCCACTTCGTTCCTATAACGGTGTGGTTCTTTGAGGGCAATGGAACAAGCTCCAAAACCTCATTCCTCTCAAATTGAATGAGTTCCTCCTCCATGGCTAGGATCCCAGCACTATCTTCGCACGCTTCATTAATATTCTTTGGCTCTATTGAGGAGGCAAAGGCACAATGAGCGAAGTAGTTGACTTGAGATCTTGTCTTGACACTATCAAGTATGTTGCCAATGACTTGCTCATAGGGATGGTCACGAACTGTATGAAGCCGTTTGGGAATTCCCTGATCACTAGGAACATTCTAAAAAGACTCATTAGTAGGGTTAGTATCATTAGAATCAATAGAATTAGAATTACCAATAGAATCACATAAAACATCCATGGAGTCATCATCATTAGTAATTCTAGACGGGACAAAATTTTCATTGAATGAAACATGAAGTGATTCCTCGATCGTTGAGGTTCGTTTGTTGTATATCCGGTAGGCTTTGCTACGGGAGGAATATCCAACAAATATCCCCTCATCGGATCTTGGATCAAATTTGTCCAAACTACCATACGTGTTTTTAATAAAACATTTTGCGCCAAAAACTCGAAAATGTTTAACTTGAGGCAATCTACCAAACAACAATTCATAACAAGTTTGTTTGGTGACGGGCCTCAAGAGTATCCTATTAAACACATAGCAAGCGGTATGTACCGCTTCTGCCCAAAACTGATGGCCAAGTTGGCTATCATCAAGCATAGTGCGAGCACATTCCACTAGCGTCCTATTCTTCCTCTCAACTACATCATTTTGAGGAGGTGCGCGAGGGAAAGAAAAGGTGTGAGTAATACCAACTTCATCACAAAAATTTGAGAAAGACTCATTCTCAAATTCCCCTCCATGATCACTACGAATAGTGACAATGGTGGTTCCAATGAGATTTTGTACTTTCTTAACAAATATTGTGAAGTTTTCAAAAGCATCATTTTTATTACTTAAGGAAAATACCCAAGTAAATCTAGAAAAGTCATCAACGATGACACGTCCATATCGTGCATTTCCTAATGAAGCAACTCTAGTTGGCCCAAAAAGATCTAGATGTAAAAGCTCTAGATGCCGCTTAGAGGCTATGCTTTTCTTAGGTTTAAATGACGATTTTGGAAGCTTGCCTCGTTGACACGAGTCACAAAAGCTTTTCTTTTGAAAGACAAGCTTAGGAAATCCTTTAATAGAATTTAACTTGGAAAGCTTAAAAAGTGTTTCAAAATTCACATGACCAAAACGTCGATGTCATAAGTGTTGTTCACTTGTGTTGGCAATGAGACATTGTTCATGTGATTTTGGAAGATCTAATATATAAATATCCTTATGGCGTATGCCAGAGAATAACACATTATTAGTATCTTTATTCAAAATATGACACATTCCTTTCGCAAAGCTAACTTTGTAACCTTTGTCACAAAGTTGGCTTATTGAAATAAGATTGTGGTTTAATCCTTTAACAAGGTAAATATCACTTATTAGTGGTTTAGAAGGATTACCTACTTTACCAACACCAATGATGGTTCCGCTCTCGTTGCCTCCAAAGACGACTCGGTTCCCATTTGCAATGGGCACCACTCCGGAGAGCAATTGAGCTTCACCCGGCATGTGTTTTGAACACCCGCTATCGAGTATCCAATTATTCTTGGAGCTAAATTTGGATTTGTTGCTCCGTTTCTTTTTCTTGAATACCTAAAGATAGAAATATCATTCCATGGTACCCAAGGTCATTGGGTCCGAAAGATTATACTTTTGGAAGCCAAGTCCAATTGGACTTAGACTTCCCCACATAATCATCATTATGCACGACATTCATAAAATAAGAATTCATATATGCTTATTTTTCATGCATGTTGGTGCTCTTCGGGCCCCAAATAGTGAATATTTTGGGAGCCCTATTCCTATTGGGAGCATGCATACGTTGTTGATTTCTACGTGATGCATGTCGTGGATAGGCATATGGCACATGATGAAATGGTGCATGATGATAATTGTTCATATGATGGTGTGGATGAACATATGCATGTGGAGGAACACGTGCGTGAGTGTGTCTCACATGGTGTGCACGTGCCCGTGGATGGGGTGCATAAAAATCATCATATGTGTGAACATGTGGAGTAGGATGTGTGTTCCTACGTGGCATGGTATTGGTGTACATAAAAGCATGACCCTTCTTTGGATGTCCACCCAAAGTGGGTTTCTTTCCAAATGAGGGTGTGTACGAAGTGGAAGCACCATTGGTAGATGAACTACCAATGGGGTATTTGTGGGATCCTGTCCAAAACAAAGTTAGGATCGATAATTAAAGTGGAGACTTACGCTTGCGTATGCGGAACGATAGTCTCGGAACTTTGCCTTCGGATTCGCCACGACGGATCGAGTCTTCTCACGAACGGAGTAAGGCTACTAATCCACAATCTAAATCTCTATTTTAGATTAAGAACTTGGAAGGAGGGAGAGGAAATATTTCTGCAGAGCTTCGCTATGAAGAAGATGCATGCATGAATTTCATGCAAATGTGTAAGGAAAATGGCTACCCTTGGGTCTTATTTATAGCCCCCAAGGTAGTTATTTTAGGGTAAGTTGTTCCTTTGGAACAACTTAATTAAGGTGTACCATGATGCATGGCACATTATAAGCTTAAGTTGTACCATATGCATGGTACAACATAAGCTTAAGATATTCCCCCTTTATTAGCCATATGTCGCATGCATTTATGCATATATAATGCGACTTTCCCACTCATACAGAGATCCTCTCCGCAAGGGAACAGATTCCCTTTGTACACGACTTCGTGTACGCGACGTTCGAGGTCCGTATTCCCTCGTACATCCCCCACAAGGGTGTACAAACGTCTTCCATATCCAACATCTCCCACTCACACTTGAGGGGATTGTAAGAGAACGTCTTTCCCTTAGTTCTTTCATCTATCATACCGAGAAATAGACCGTGCGACCGTCATGCGCGTAGAGTCTGTTGTTGTGCACTTGTTAGAGATACACAACGACCTCGAAGGTGCAAAGTTGAGTAGTTCAACGCATGCTTTACCCTAGATTATTTCTTCACATTTTCTTATACTTTATATTCAACAATTGAATCCCATCTGGATTACAATTGGCTGGCCAGCTTTGAATCACTAAAGTCCAAATGCGAATATGAAATCAATCTTCCTCTTCTTGCGAACCTTCTGATCTTGACTTGATTCGCTTTTCTAACGTGCCCCGCCGAGCCGAATTACCATAGCCCATTAGTAACACGCTAAGATAGCGATCATCTCGTCAAATCTAAAGGAACCAATTGGAGTCCTTGAGGGTAAGAGTTAAGACCCGTATGGCCTTTGAGTCTCACATAATAGCAAACACTATTGCTACTAACTCAGTGGTCGAAATGCATACGTGGTATGAACACGTATTACAACATCACTCCTTTCCCAGGGAGAGTATGTCTTAATGATGTTGTACGGATGAAAGATCAGACACCACAGTGCCTATCTTTTTGAGTCCCCTTACTACTCGTGAAATATTCACGGACTCTCATCCTGCATAAGACAGATAGGATTTAAAAAATCCAATGAGATCTTTATATCCTTGTGATACAGATCTCAGATCTTTTGTAAGCATCCGTATGATGCAGATCTTTCATTCGACTATCTTGTTTAAGTCATGACTCTAAATCATTTGTCTAATGATTTTGACTTTAAACTAGTCTCATCTCTATCTTATCCATCTGATAAGATAAGGCGGTTGCTCATGTGAGAGAGCCAACCTTAATCTGTCCGACATACACACAATAAAATAGCTGAGACTTAAACACAAATGTTTAAAATCATTTGTAAGAAACTTGTATGCAATATATAAAAGAACTTCTTTCTTTTATTAAACTTTGATCTTCTATAGACATGGGAAATATTACATGATACAGCTCAGCACCTACGCATTCCCATAGATGATAAGTGTTTGAAAAACACATCTCTGGGGATCGCCTTAGTAAGGGGATCCGCTATCATCTCATGCGTGGATATGTATCCTATGTCTACTTCCTTCCGTTTGTCATAATCCTTCGCAAACTTGAATCGAATGTCAATGTGTTTGGTCTTACAATGAAATTTAGGATCTTTGACATAGGCAATCGAAGCTTGACTATCACTGTATATAGGAACAGTGCTCGAGTCAGAGGCATTCGTCAGCCTGTCTAAGAATTTCCTAAGCCAAACAGCTTCTTGGACCGCCATGCTGAATGCTACGAATTCGGCTTCCATGGTTGATAAGGCGATGCAGGTTTGCTTCTTGCTGCTCCAGGATATTGCACCATTCCCGAGCAAGTAAACAAAGCCTGAGGTAGATCTTCGCTCGTCGAGATCACCCGCCCAATCAGCATCGGTATAGCCTTTGAGTCTCAAGGTATTGCCTTGATAGCATAACGCATAGTCCGCAGTCCCTTTGAGGTATCTTAATATCCTCTTCACCGCTTTCCAGTGTGCTTGTCCTGGGTTGGATTGGTAACGGCTTACCATACCAACAGCATAGCAAATGTCCAGTCTGGTACACATCATGGCGTACATCAGACTCCCGACAGCACTGGAGTATGGAACTTTTTCCATAGCTTTCTTTTCTTTTGGATCTTTGGGACACATCTCCAAACATAGACCCTCGCCTTTGCTTATTGGAGTATCAATTGGCTTGCAATCCTGCATATTAAACCGTTCTAAAACTTTCTTTATATATGTCTCTTGAGAGAGAGAAAGAAGTTTCTTGGAACGATTCCTTGAGATCTTAACCCCAAGGATATATGCAGCTTCACCCATGTCTTTCATCTCAAAGACGGATGAAAGCCAAGTTTTGATATCCAAGATAAGACGCTTATCATTTCCGGCTATAAGTATGTCATCTACATAAAGAGACATAATTACATACTTGTTTTTAATCCTCTTAATATACACGCAGTTGTCTTCGTCGAGCATGGAGAAACCATACGACAAGACGACTTCTTGAAAGCGCATATACCACTGCCTTGAGGATTGTTTAAGACCATATATGGATTTACGAAGTTTACAAACCTTATGTTTGTTTTCTTCTTGTACAAACCCGTTTGGTTGTTCCATGTAGATCTCCTCATCTAGTTCTCCGTTAAGAAAAGCAGTCTTTACATCCATCTGATGTAACTCGAGGTCCAAACAAGCCACCATTGCCAGAATTAAGCGAATGGAGGTAAAACGCACGACAGGAGAGAAAGTCTCTTCGTAGTCTATTCCTTCCTGTTGCGTGAAACCTTTCGCAACAAGGCGAGCTTTATATTTCTCGATGGAGCCATCAGCCTTATGCTTGATTTTGAGAACCCACTTGTTCCCAATGGCTCTACGTCCCTTAGGTAAATTAACCAAGTCCCAGACTTGGTTTGTTTTCATGGATTGAAGTTCTTCTTCCATTGCCGCTATCCATTTATCTTTAGCAGGGCATGTGACGGCCTGTTTGAAATTTGCAGGTTCGTCATCATCTTGTAGTAATGTCATGAATGTTTGAGGAAATTCATCCTCAAATCTCAGAGGTGTTAGCCTCGTTCGATTACTACGTCTTGTTTGAGTTTGATCACTCCCACTTGGAATGACATCACTCCCACTTGGAATAACATCACTCCCACTCGGAATAGGATTGGTATCGTTCGTATCATCCATTGGTGAAGTTTGAAACGTATTTTCTTCTTCACCAAGAATTCTCCCACTCGAACGTTCCGATCCTTCTTGATCCCAAGTCTCAAACAAGGATAAGTCTTGACTTATCTCACCCTGTCTTGGAAACTCTTTTTCCAAGAAGACAACATCCCTCGATTCGAATTCTATTAGACCCCCATTGTCCTCTTGACCGACGAAAACATATCCTTTGGAGTTTTCAGCGTATCGGATGAAGATACACTTCCTCCCACGTGGCCCAAGTTTGCCATATTTGTGAGAGGATAAATGTGCGTAAGAGGCACAACCCCAAGGTTTTAGAATGTTTAAGTCTGGAGTTCTATTGTTCCACAACTCATAAGGAGTGGAACTGACCGACTTCGAGGGTACACGGTTTAAGATGAATGCTGCCGTCAATAATGCGTCACCCCAAAAGGTGATAGGCAAATTTGCCTGAGACATCATTGATCGGACCATTTCCATCAATGTCATATTCCTTCTTTCCGCAACACCGTTTTGTTGCGGAGTGTAAGGCATAGTTACCTGATGTACTATGCCTTTTTCATCACAAAGTTCCTTAAAACTTATTGATTGATATTCACCGCCCCTATCGGTTTGCAAAACCTTAATCTTGCGATCTAATTGATTCTCCACTAAACTCATATAGTTTTTAAAGCAAGCCAAAGCTTCACTTTTGTGGGATATCAAATAGATATGTCCGAAACGGGTGAAGTCATCAATGAATGTGATGAAATAGGACTTCCCGCGTCTTGTCTTAACATTCATTGGACCGCAAATGTCCGAATGGATAAGCTGTAATGGAACTTCGGCCCTTGTGCCAGTTCCAAACGGCTTGCGACAAGTTTTCCCTACAAGACAATGTTCGCAAGTTGACATTTCAACTTTTGAAACATTAGATAGCAAGCCACTTTTGGCAAGTCTATCCATTCTAGTTGGTCCAATATGACCAAGTCTTGTATGCCAACAAATGATTTCAGACTCAGAGTTAGAAGCATTTGTCAAATGAAAACTTTCATTAATGGAAGAAGCAACATCATACATTGTATTTAAAACAATTAATCCATTACAAACATTACCAGAACCAATCAAAGAATTATTACAAACAAGGTCAACACATTGTTTATAGAACCTCCACTCATAATCTAAAGACATTAACATGACCACGGAAACGATATTCCTTCTAATATCTGGAGCAAAGAGGACGTCGTGCAATAATAAAGTCCGGCCGTTGTCGAGAACTAGCTTGCATGTTCCGACGCCTTTGACTTCAACACGTGTGTTGTTGCCGACGTATATCCACTTTGTTCCTTGAGTTATCTTTCGATACTCTACGAAGAACCTTCTGTCCTTCGCAACGTGGTCTGTGGCCCCTGAATCAATCAACCAAAAATAGTTAGATTCAGCAAGAAACACGGAACTAGAAACACATATGTAACTAGCCCTACAAGTTACCTTGTCACTTCCATCCGTACACTTACGGGCGAAGTGACCGTACTTGTTGCACTTAAAGCACTTGATCTTCTTCAAGTTTTTCTTCTTTGAGTGCACATTCTTTTGCCACTTTTTGTTCTTTGTCTTCTTTGAGGTCTCCGGTTCTTGCTTACGTTCGTTCACAAACCTTAAGCGTTTCCGCTTATTTCCTCCATGTGAGGAACTAGCGGCCACGTGCACTTCTGCACTTGGTTTTGCGGCTTGAATCCGCTCTTCCTCGAGTTCGAGGTGTTTCGAAACATCGCTTAAAGTTTTAATGCATTCATTATGAGTGAGATGCATTTTCATGTTATCCCAGCTATCTGGGAGTGAACGAATGACCGCTTGGATCTGCTGTTCGTCAGACAGCGTAACACCCGCATCCTTTAATTCAGATATAAGATTCGCCATGTGGCGGAGATGCTTTTTCATAGAATGATCTCGCCGCATCTTGTACGAATCAAATTGAATATTCAAGGAGCGGAGTTTGGTAACCGAAGTTCCACCAAACTTTATCTCTAGCTCAGACCATATGTCTTTAGCTAGGTCGAATTCCCGAAATAGGCGCATTATGTCATTGTCCATCGCGGACAGTAACGTAATACGTGCTATTTTGTTCTTTCGAGTCCAAGTGTCATAAGCTTCCCGGTCCCTTTTGTGTTGGGCCGTATTGCCCAACTCAGGTTCTACCATTATGTTTTGGAGTGTTTCGAGCACATCTTGCTCCTCCAAAACATATTGGATCTTTATTGACCAAAGTTTATAATTGTCGCCGTTGAGCTTTTCACCTTTGTTAAGCTCTGCGACAATATTCTTAGAAGCGGTGGACATTTTCGATTCAAAAAACTGCAAAGAGAATGAAAAACACGATCAAAATTCTATGCATAAAGTTTCGATTCTTTAAACACTTGATAAGTTCTTTGGATGCGTTGAAATGTTACTCTAGAATCGAGAAGTTCACTATGTTCCCAACTACCATCTAGTAGTAACTTTCAAAGTATCCCTCTTACTTATCTCAAGTAAAAAGAAATCAGAAATAATACCCGTATGGTATTAGCAGCGGAAAATCACTTTGAAAAACTTATCTTTCAAAATAGAATAGGTGAGAATTAGCGCAAAGAATTTTAACGCAACAATTGCCAAGCCACGAGACCTGTTCTACACACCCATGGGTTAGATAACCATGGCCGGATCGTGGTAGGACTTGGAATTCTAAATTGCGCTATCCCGATTTAAGGACGGGACACAACCTATTTGAAAAACATCTTTTTCAAAAATTTGAAAGCACGTTGGCTAGTCTCCGTAGAGTAGAGCACAACGTCACAAGTACATTGGCTAATCTCCGTAGAGTAGAGCACAATGACATGGCTAATCTCGCATGAAGTAGAGCACTATGGCTAATCTTCAAGGAGTAGAGCCCAATGAAAACTTCATTAAAACGTTAGTTCCATATGAACTAGTCGGCACCGTGGTTAGCCCCGTATGGGCTAATCGACATATTCGAGTTTGACCAAGGCCATTTGTTACCCCGTATGGGTCAGTTGACAAATTTGCAGTCGACCCGGACCTTCTGCCAGATTGGTCGACCAAAAACACAAAATTGGTCGACCAATATTCGAACTGCAACTTCTCCCGGTCAAGGCCTCTGCCCTGACCGGGGCTTGGCCAAAAGGCCGGCCAGGGCCTCTGCCCTGGCCGGCCAGGGGGCCTGGCCCCCTTGGCCAGGGCCGGCCAGGCCCTGGTCTCTGCCAGGGCCTGCCGGCCAGGCCCTGGCCTCTGCCAGGGCCTGCCGGCCATGCCACTGACCGGGGCCAGGGCTCCTGCCCTGGCCTCTGCCAGGCCCTGGCCTGAGGCCAGGGCGCCGGCCCTGGCCTCTGCCAGGGCCGGCAGGCCGCTGGCCGGGGCCAGGGCTCCTGCCCTGGCCTCGGCCAGGCCCTGGCCTGAGGCCAGGGCACCGGCCCTGGCCTGAGGCCAGGGCACCGGCCCTGGCCTCTGCCAGGGCCGGCCTGGCCCTGGCAGTGGCCAGGGCGCCGGCCCTGGCCTCTGCCAGGGCCGGCAGGCCGGCCAGGGCCGGCCCTGGCCACTGCCAGGGCCGGCCTGGCCGGCAGGCCCTTGGCCAAGGCCGGCCACTGCCGGCCTGGCCTTGGCCGGCCATTGCCGGCCTGGCCATGGCCGGTCATGGCTTGGCCATGGCCGGCCATGGCCAAGGCCATTCGGCGTTGGCCGGCCATGGCCCCTTTGGCCATGGCCGGCCACCCCCTTTGAATGGGGTTGCCGCACTCATTCCTCCCCCTTGATGGGGTGGTCGCCGGTGGTTATTGGCCGTAGCCAACCCCCTCCGCATGAGGAGAGGGGGTGCATGGCCTTCATGGCCCATTTGGCCATGGTGCACATGCACCAAATTTTCCTCTTACCCGATGGAAATAACTTCCATCATCTTCCTCGATGAAGCACCCGTTCGTCGAAGAAATTAGTTATCTCTTAATGGCCGTGTGCCAAAAATGAATAACGTACTACGTGAACGGTCGGTTCTTCCCGTCACGGAGAGTTCCTACCATATCCGTAATGATAGGAGACCCTAACGTGAAAAGAACAACCGCTGCGTTCTCTCCGTCACGAAGCGTTCCTACTATATCCGTAATAGTAGGAGACCCATTCGTGAAAAAGACAACGACTCGTTCGTAGTTTCGACGGGGCGGTGGATTGACCGGGGCGAACCCATATGGCTCTGATACCAATGTAGGATCCTGTCCAAAACAGAGTTAGGATCGATAATTAAAGTGGAGACTTACGCTAGCGTATGCGGAGCGGTAGTCTCGGAACTTTGCCTTCGGATTCGCCACGACGGATCGAGTCTTCTCACGAACGGAGTAAGGCTACTAATCCACAATCTAAATCTCTATTTTAGATTAAGAACTTGGATGGAGAGAGAGGAAATATTTCTGCAGAGCTTCGCTATGAAGAAGATGCATGCATGAATTTCATGCAAATGGTGTAAGGAAAATGGCTACCCTTGGGTCTTATTTATAGCCCCCAAGGTAGTTATTTTAGGGTAAGTTGTTCCTTTGGAACAACTTAATTAAGGTGTACCATGATGCATGGCACATTATAAGCTTAAGTTGTACCATATGCATGGTACAACATAAGCTTAAGATATTCCCCCTTTATTAGCCATATGTCGCATGCATTTATGCATATATAATGCGACTTTCCCACTCATACAGAGATCCTCTCCGCAAGGGAACAGATTCCCTTTGTACACGACTTCGTGTACGCGACGTTCGAGGTCCGTATTCCCTCGTACATCCCCCACAAGGGTGTACAAACGTCTTCCATATCCAACAGTATTTGCCCCCACTCGTTGAGGCGTCGGAAGTTGGCCTAATAAAGGTAGTAGACGATTTGGATGAATTTCCCATCTTATACCCCAAGCCAATGCGATGATTGACCGGAAGTAAGTCATTTAGGATATTATCCAAATGGTCCTTACCTTTATTGAATTTATTAATCCGGCCTAATGTGGACTCATACTTCTCGGTGAGAGAAAGTATATAAGCATCCAAAGTGGACACTTGCGATGTGAGTACACAAACATGAGACTTGAGATTCTCATTCTCAATACTCAAAGTTGAGTTTTGAGAAATCAAATCCGCCATCTCGCGTTCATCCGATTTCTCAATATGAACATGCTCAAGTTGAGATTTGAGATTTACAATCTCATTTCTCAAACTTTCAACAACGGTGTCGTTGTTGATGATGATAGGCTTAGGTGAGGTTTGGAGACTAGTTAACTCATCTTTAGTCGTAGTATATCTATTTACTAATTTAGAATATTTAGACCAAATTTGCTCGTTAGCTAATCTAAGGTCATCCACAGTTACCTCATCGCCTTCATCCTCGCTATCATCGGAGGAAGATTCTTGATCATGTTCCTCTCTAGCCATGAAGCACATGTGTGCTTGCTCCACTTGTTCATCATCCGACTCTCCACTTGAGGAGTCCTCGTCGGAGTCGGTGAATGTCCCGACAAGTCCTTTCTTGTACCATTTCTTGTACTTCTTTGACTTGTCGAACTTTGGCGTCTTCCACTTCTCCTTTTGTTGGTTTTAAGGACAATCCGCTTTCATGTGTCCTGACTTGTTGCATTTAAAACACAAAGGAGCGGAGGCATTAGTAGAACTAAATTTTGATTTGTTCTTGAAATTACCTTTCTGGAAGAATCGGTTGAACTTCTTTGTCATGAGGGCAAGAGATTCAATGTCCAACTCGTCTTCCGATTCTTCATCATCGGTAGAAGTGGATGGAGCGGCCTTGAACGCAATCGCCTTTATCTTTGGCTCGTCTTGCTTCAAGTAAGACTTCATCTTGTCCTGCAGCTTTAGTTTACTGTCCTTGCGTACCTCATAAGACATCAAGGTACCCATTAGTTGAATGACAGTATATTTACTCATATCGTTACCTTCCTCGATGGCGAAGGAACGCTTTTCCCAACAAGAAGAAAGTACATCAATGATCTTTGAGACTTTCTCCTTTTGGGTGTAGGTCTTTCCAAGAGCCTCCAACTCATTCGTGATGTCAACGAAGCAAGCATAGTACTCCTTCATCTTCTCACCCTGTTGCAAGTGAAATAATTCGTAATCTTTATTTACATCAACGAGTTTGGAGTCTCTTACCCTACTTGTTCCTTCATGCAAGATGAGGAGTGAGTTCCAGATTTGATATGCACTCTTACATGTGCATATCTTGTTGAAGTCTTCGGGCTCCAAAGCGCATTGCAAGGCATTCACTGCCTTGGCATTTGTTACCTCCGCGGTGACCTCCGCGGTAGTCCACTTCGCAAAATCTTCTTCGGCGGGCTCGACATACTCCGTCATCGTGGCTCTCCATAGTGAAGTACTCCAGAGGAACGTTTCCATCCTGCATTTCCAGTGCCCGTAATTGGTACCGTTGAAGAAGGGAGGCCTAGTAGAGGAGTGCCTTCCATCACCGAAGAAGCTCCTTCACGGTTCCTGAAGGTGTTATAGTCTGAAGGTGGACGAACGTTCTTGTTATCGTTGGTAGACATAGCTATGAACTTGGCTCTGATACCAAATGTAATGCCCTGATAGCTACTGCACAAGTACTAGAGGGGGGGTGAATAGTACTTTAAAATAATTAAGAAGATAATTCCTAATTATCTTGCAAACTCAACCAACAATGCGGAAATGAAAATGTGACAACAATAAAATACAATCGCAAACAAACGATATAACGGGTTCGGATCCACCCAAGTCTCCCCGATTTGTTCCCGGTGATCCTACGTCCCAAACACCCGGATCCCCTCCGGATACTTGAGGTAGAAACTTCTAACTAAAATTTGCACTATGAAATTCTTGTAGAAAACCTCTACAAGATCAAATCATACACAAATGAAAATGTGACTCCCACAAACCGGGATCACACACAACTCTCACAACCGAGAGTAAAACTTGCAATATCAAAGTAAAATGAAATATGAAATGCTTACCAACAAAATCATATGCCTTGAGTAAACTTACGATTTTAGGGCAAGGATGATTTTGGAGGAGAAGAAGGCACCAAACCCTAACTCCAAGAAGTTGACCAGCAATGGAAGCCTAGGGCGGAGTTGGTGACCTTGAATCAAGCTCTTGGCTTGAATAGCTCACAATCAATGAATCTCTCTTTAGGAATAAGAGTGAGGGAGAGATTCTTGTGAGAAATGAAAGCTTGGAAATGAGAAATAAATGCTTCTCTTTGATTCTCTAAAATGCAATTAATAGCAGCCTTGAATGCTATGAAGAAGCATCTCAAGATTATATAAGATAGAGAAGAGAGAGAGAAAATTCGTGCATTTAATGCTCCAACGGATCTATTTCTGAAGCAGTCTAATCGGTCAAAGAAGGATCACTGACCGACTAGTTTCTCAACTAGTCGGTCGATGATTCAACATGAACCGACTAACTAGAGAACAGCCAAAAGAGAAAGTTCAGACAATAAAGAACTAGTCGATCTAAGAAGACTTGCCCACCGACTAGTTTCACAACTAGTCGGTCGGTGAGTGTTCTTTGACCGACTAAGAGTTGAAACATGATAAGCTGAATTCAAGGAGCACTAGTCGGTCTAAGAACAAATTCCAACCGACTAGTTTCTCAACTAGTCGGTCGACAGTTGTTCATTGACCGACTAACGATAAACAGTAGCTCAGGCTGTGAAACTGAATACACAACTAGTCGGTCTAAGAAGGAATCCTAACCGACTAGTTTGACAACTAGTCGGTCGGTGAACTTTCTTGGACCGACTAACTGTAAACAGTGAATGAGCTGAAAAAGAACAAGGCATTCTAGTCGGTTCAAGAAGGATTGCCGACCGACTATATTGCCATCTAGTCGGTTGGTTCTTCTTCTTGAACCAACTAAGATGCACAAGAAGCCGCGTAATGAAGCGTGAAGCTTCAGGAAAGTTTGTATGGGCTTCTAATAAGATCCTAGCTCTAAGATATGAGCGTTATGAAGATTAAAACGTAAGACCTACTCAAGGCTTAACATTATACGAAAAGAAGGTAGAAGACTATAAATAAAACTTGACGAACCGTCTTCAAAAGCTTCATTCCAAATCTCTTGACTTCAATAATGCTCCTAAAGCTTCAACCAAGCTTCAGGCACACGATCACGCGCTTTGAGAAGTCTTGAGACGTCGCTTTTGATATACGTAGAGTTTTCGCGGCGATCTCCATAACTGCGCTCACAAAGAGTTAGTTCACGATATTTATGTTTGTTCATCATCAAAACCAAATCTAGGGAATCAATACTCAACAAATGTTGAGTCTGCAAAGGACTTATGGGATCAATTGGAGGCAAGGTATATGCGTGAAGATGCTACAAGTAAGAAATTCATTGTTTCGCAATTTAATAGTTATGCCATGTCCGACACAAGATCGGTGATGGAACAATTCTATGAAGTTGAACGCATACTTGGTAATTTTAAACAACATAACATGAACATGGATGAAACTATTGTTGTTTCCACTATCATTGATAAACTGCCCTTAGGATGGAAAGAGTTTAAACATAGCCTTAAGCATAAGAAAGAGGATATGTCTCTGGAGGAATTGGCTAACTCTCTTCGTGTAGAAGAAGAATTCCGTAAACATGAAGAAGGCAAGGACCGAGTGGTCCATGTGGTGGATGAAGGCCAATCCAGTAAAGGCAAAGGTAAGGCTAAGTTTCAGGGCAAAGACAGAAAGAGAAAAGGCAAGTGTATTCCAAATCACAATAACAAGCAAACGAAAATTGCTTGTTGGATTTGTGGTGGTCCTCACATGAAACGAGATTGCCCAAAGAAGAAAGGTGGTTCTAGTAGTTCAAGGGTTGGTCAGAATCTTTATCAAAGGAAAATGGCTGATGGCAATGAAAACTTCACTGCCATGATATCTGAAATCAATATGATTCAAGAGGACAATGACTGGTGGGTTGATTCTGGGGCAATAAGACATGTATGCAAGGATAAGACGAATTTCAAGACCTATGAAGCAGTAGAAGAACCTACTTTTCTCTACATGGGAAATAAGTCCCCTGTTAATGTCTTTGGAAAAGGAAGTGTTCTATTAAAGTTTACTTCTGGCAAGTGTCTCACTTTAACTGATGTGTATCATTCTCCGGATTTGAGCAAGAATCTGATGTCTGGTTATATCTTGAACCAATATGGGTTCAAACAAGTGTATGAGGCTGAAAATTATGTACTGTCTAAGGGTGGTATGTTTGTAGGCAAGGGGTATGCCCATGCCGGTATGTTCAAGTTAAACATTATCAATAATAATATGGATGTTTCTGCTTATGTCTTAGATGTTTTAAATGATTCTGTTTTATGGCATAATCGTTTAGGACATGTTAACTTTAGAAAATTAAAAGACATGGGACATTTGTCCTTGATTCCTTGTTTTGATAAACAAACTGTAAGTTGCAAAACATGTATGGTAACTAAGATTACGAGGTTGCCTTTTCATTCTATTGCACGAGAATCACAGTTACTAGACTTAATCAATAGTGATTTATGTGATATGAGTGATTCTTTAACATTAGATGGAAAGCGGTATTTTGCAACTTTTATTGATGATTATTCCAGATTTTGTCAAGTGTATTTATTACGATCAAAGGATGAAGCTCTTGACAAATTTAAAGTCTTTAAATCCGAAGTTGAACTTTACTGTGAGACATTCATTAAATGTCTTAGATCGGATAGAGGGGGGGAATATTATAATCCATTGTATTTCCAGTCTAGCGGAATAATTCATCAAGTTACAGCACCTTACACACCACAGCAGAATGGTGTTGCTGAAAGGAAAAACCGAGTTTTTAACGGAAATGGTTAACGCTATGTTATCAAATTCGGGTTTATCCCATGGTTATTGGGGTGAAGCATTACAAACTGCTTGTTATATTCTTAATAGAGTGCCTACTAAAAGGCATAAGTCTACTACTCCATATGAACTTTGGAATAAGAGAAAACCAAATTTAAGCTATCTTAAAGTATGGGGTTGTAGAGCAATAGTTAAAGTTCCTGAACTTAAACGGAAAAAAATTAGGGGAAAAAGGAATTGAATGTCTGTTTATAGGTTATGCTTCTAATAGTAAAGCCTATAGGTTTAAGGTAATAGAACCAAATGATCATTATTCTGTTAATACTGTTATTGAGTCACGCGATGCTATCTTTGATGAAAATCGTTTAACAAGATCCCTAGGCCTCGTGATATAACTTTCGAATATAGAACTAATGATCATGAAGATGTTCGTATTGAACATGACTCCCCTAATGAAGAAACCTCTCAATTAAGGAAAAGCAAGAGGGCACAGAAATCTAAAGATTTCGGATCAGATTTCTTTATGTTTCTCGTGGAAGGTAGTAGGAACACATTTTCTATTGATAATTATATTCCATTTTGTTACAATATGGAATCTGATCCTGTCACTTTTAAAGATGCAATGATGTCTCCGGATGCTCCTTTTTGGAAGGAGGCTATTGATGATGAGATGGACTCAATCATGGGTAATAGAGTCTGGAAGTTGGTAAATTTACCTCCAGGTTGCAAACCCGTAGGTTGTAAGTGGATTTTCAAGAAGAAAATGAAGGTCGATGGAACAATTGACAAATTTAAAGCTCGGTTAGTAGCCAAAGGATACTCCCAAAAGGAAGGTATTGATTACTTTGATACTTATGCCCCAGTTGCAAGAATGACAACTATTAGGGTGTTAATTGCCTTAGTCTCTGTGTATAATTTAGTCATTCACCAAATGGATGTTAAAACAGCATTTCTGAATGGTGAATTAGATGAGGAGGTATACATGGAACAACCTGAAGGGTTTATAGTTCCTGGGCAAGAAAACAAGGTTTGTAAGCTTATTAAGTCTTTATATGGACTTAAGCAAGCTCCCAAACAATGGCATCAAAAATTTGATGAGATTGTACTTAGTAATTGTTCTCACATTAATGATGCAGACAAGTGTGTATATTGCAAATTTAATGGAAACAAAGGAGTAGTCATTTGTTTATATGTCGATGACATGTTAATATTTGGCACTGATCTCCAGCAAGTGGAGGATACTAAGAACTTCTTATCTACTCATTTTTCTATGAAAGACATGGGTACGGCAGATGTGATTTTAGGCATCAAAATTACTAGATCTAGTAATGGGTTGATCTTGTCACAATCACATTACATAGAAAATGTATTGAAGAAGTTCAACAATTATGATTGTAAGGTTGCATCTACCCCTTTTGATCATAGTGTAAGTTTAACAAAGAACACCGGTCAGCCTGTAAAGCAGTTGGAGTACTCTAAAGTAATGGGCTGTTTAATGTACGCCATGACAAGTACAAGACCGGATATAGGCTTCGCTGTAGGGAAGCTGAGTCGTTATACTCATAATCCGAGTCATGCACATTGGCATGCAATTAGAAGGGTGCTTAAATATCTAAAGAAGACAATTAACTTTGGTCTTCACTATACTGGATTTCCTTCTGTGCTTGAAGGATATTCAGATGCAAGTTGGATTTCTAATTGTGATCATTCTTCTACCAGTGGATGGATATTTATTCTTGGTGGGGGGTACAGTTTCTTGGGGATCTAAGAAACAGACTTGCATTGCGGATTCCTCTATGGCATCCGAGTTTATTGCTTTGGCATCTGCATGCAAGGAAGCTGAATGGCTTAGGAATTTGTTGTATGAATTACCTCTGTGGCCGAAACCTATGTCGCCTATAACACTTCATTGTGATAGTAAGGCTACTTTGGCACGAGCTTACAACATGGTTTACAATGGTAAATCAAGACATATTGGTTTACGACACAATTTTGTAAAGCAGTTGATTCATGATGGAGTTGTAACTGTAGACTTGGAGTTGTAACTGTACACATGAGAATCTTGCAGATCCTTTGACAAAAGGCCTTTCTAGGGATTTGGTTTATAAAACTACAAAAGGGATGGGTTTAAAGCCTACGTGAAGAATCACAAACGATGGAACCTCGACTTAACGCTTGATAGAACCTTCGAGTCTTAAGTTCAATGAGATCAAGTACATCATTTTGTGGTTGCAAGCACACATTCATGTCATCCCAAAGTATAGTGCTTGGTTTCCATAATGATAATGATTAGGTGAGGATGAGTATTTAATACTCTTAATGGACTTTTAGTGATCAATGTTTGATGTAATGTAAATTCCCTAGTTATGACTGGGTGTATTTGTATTGTGAATATTAATATTTATAAATATTCACATGTTTCATTCAATTTTTCATTATGATACTTATTATGGGTATTGACAAGGTCCACCTATATGAGTTTAAAGTGAGGCCGCTTTAGGGAATCAATAAGGCTTGGTTTCTAAATGCTCATGAGTGTATACAGGACACATGGCCATACTAGTAGTGTCGGTTTTTTGTATCAGGGATTAGGAATCTTATGTGTGTCATGAAATTAAGTAGTCAAAGAGGATAGATGGTTCAAAGCATGGTCTACCATGCTATTCTGACTATTTAAAAGAAGTGATCACTAAAATGAAGGTTCAATCGCGAGATACCTTCATTTATGCATGAGATTAACATTTCTGTATTGCTCAGAAATGGTGGGGGATTGTTGGAGTTTTTTCCTAAAGCAATGTATTGGAGGTTTAGTCCCACATTGGATGGACAAGAAGAATTGTTCTACTTTATAAGTAGAGAGTTATCTTGGATATTAAATTGATGTTTGGGCCAACTAATAGTAGTGGGCCATTGATATGCTAGAGGGCTATTGTTGGAATATATATATTTATATAATCAAAGACTTAGCACTTAGCACTTTGCGCGTGTGTGAGTCTGTTACAAATGCATCAATTTAAGTTTTTGCTTTTCGTAATTAATGTTTACAGTTTTTATAACCGTCCAACAGTTACTACCATCCATCTATAAATAGATGGCTGTTCTTCAGACAAAAATATACTGATACAAAAGATCTTTTGTTGATTTAGTGCAATCACAAAAGATGGATTCTGAGTATCCCTGAGACGTTCAGTCCACCCCGGAGCACTTGTTTAGGGGCGAAATAGTCTTAAGGGCAATGCTTTTTCGTGCTTGAAGAATCGGTCAGTTTCATAGTTATTATCCGTAATCTCTCAATTTTCAACAACTTAATTTCATTTTTTGTTATCTAATGTCTCGGTTTCAACAAAAGCACTGACTCCAAATACAATGGAGAGGTGTATGTTTCCCCCCACATGGGTTTGATGCAGAACTTATTGGATATGCACAAAGAATATATATCTTATCAACTGTCCAATAATAAATAGAGGTGATTCTTGCTAATCCCACATACTCTCGCTCGTTAGGTAGGGTACCTTGAAGATGAGGATGTGCATTTTTCACCGACATCCTATACATGCACTATGTAGCACGTACATTATTGGCTATGCGGTTGCAAAGATAAAGCTTTTGAATAAAACAACAGAAAAAGTTTCGATCTTTCGTATGCGTGTTGCATGCACACCATTCTCTCCTTCCGTGCTTGACGATGTCACGTATTCGTCAAGTCCACACCAATCTCCCAGGGGTACTTGCACCCACAACTAGGCTGGCGCATGGAGTAAACCCTTCTTTGTCAAAGTATGTTCTTACTTGGACGCTTCAAATGCTTCCATGAAAGCAGAGGCAAGCACTCTGTCCTTAGTGATTCGTGGCAGTACACACCCCTTCATCTCCACCCCCAGGGAACATGGATGGGAGAGGCAATTCCACATGTAGACGTAAGGGTTAAAATGGCAAAGTGGCTAAACCCTCCACCCCAAGTACCCGAAGCCCAATCACCCCCTCCCCAGGGGAGGTCTGGGTACCCCCTCCCTCCCAGGGGAGCCATGTGAGCCCTCCTCCCTCGGTAGGTGGAAGTATGGGTGCCCCTCCACACCAATGTGTGTCACCTTTCGTGAATTCTCATTGTGTCTCTTTTCCCCTTAGCTTACGCCAATACTTTTCATGTTGACTAGCTCAGTTTTGCATCCCACTTATGTGGCACGTGGATGACTTACTCCTTCGTTAAGTTCCCACCCTCTCCTTGTTACCTGAGAGTGCTCACACGTCCACATGAATGCTTAAATTCACACAACCCCCCTGCGCATGGGAGCTAGGATACCTCCTCCCATCGATTGGGTAGGAAAAAGGGTGCTCCTCCTCGCCTCTTTCTGCTTTGTTCTACGACCTCTTGATGCAAGATAACCCTCTCGAAGGCCCTCGGTCGCCCCTTCAAAACCCATGCTTATGCGTATGGCTAGGAGGTGTGTGCACCTAACCCTTTGTCAAATTGACTCTCATTGGAACGCCTCATTATCTCCTCATTGATGGTGTTTAATTGACCATCCTCGTGTCTTCATGGCCCCCTTCCATACGGGGGCAGGGTACCCCACCTCCCCAGGGGGTCGAGTACCCCCTCCTGCATGGATGCATGCCCTCGCCTCATTCCGTGTTCTTTCGTGATACCTTTCCTCCAATTTCTGCCATCGAAAACATTGATTATCATACTTGGGCTTATCCCCGTATAAGAGTGTGAACTTTCGTTGCTTCTTCTCGACGCTTCAAACTCAATGTTGTGAAGCTCCTCAAAAAGTCAACTCGTCACTCCATCACACCCCCGCGCCGAGTGGCCAAGGTAACCCCCTCCCTACAAGGTGCTGGATACCCCTTTTCCAAGAGGGCCGGGTGTAGAAACTGAAGATCTAGATGTGTACAAACCGAATAACACAGATCTAGATATATAACATGCGGAATCTTAAATCATTGCATACTCTGATTTAGCGGAAGCGTACCTGAGTCCATCGCTAATAATCTGAAAGAGATCCTGACGATACCGCAACGGATGATCTTCCAGAATAGCACGAATCAACAGGTTGAAGAATCCCTTTAGCTTTCTCCTGGTTTCTCTCCTAGCAACGGGACGTAGAAAAGACGGCTCAACTTTGTTCGTGTATTCCATGAACCATGACCGCTAATATTTATAGGCTAGCCTCCATAGCCCTAGGGTTTCCAACTCGGCCCATCAACGAGTTGAAGCCCAATAGTCTCTACACATAAAGGCCACACAACCTGTTTAACTCATTTATCCCATTTAATTAATTAAAACCAGATCACTAATATGTTGGGCTTAATATGACAGCGTAGCACTTATATAATTATTTACCGCATATTAGCCTAACGTTGGATTAAGATCCAACTTATTGGATAAGTTCCAACAATCTCCCACTTGGGCTATATGCTAAACTTTATAATTATATTTCATAGTGCATACAACCAAATAAGATCTTAACTTTCTGTCATTTCTTTAATGAGTTAAGAACAATCCGGTCCATCAATTATATTAGCAAGGGATCAAAGAGATCTTCGCCGCAGCAATTGCAGCTCGACCCATCAGTAGTCACCGTGCTAATACAAAAGAATGACATGGCTTATGAAATGGATGTGTAGCGTGGAAATTACATGTAATGTGATCTAACATGTCTATTTCCAACTGATCCTCCTTAACCTTAGTGAGATCATAAACAAATCAAAATCGGAGTGAAGCCGAACTGAAACCAAAAAACTTTATTTCTGATCAGAAAATATCCTCAAGCTTAAGCTGGAGACTTAATTTTGTCTACAATATGAGCACCCAAAAGAACAAACTCCAACAAAACTGAATGTTCTTAATGAAATGACATCCATATGAGTAGCTAGCTCATAAAAACCTTTTGGATGACATTTCCTTACTATAACGGATCCGTAATTACATGGTTTGTTCCGATGTGCTCATTAGACAATTATACACTCCTATTATTAATCAACAATCTAGAAACTTGATCTCTGAATATCTAAACTTTGTCGAGTCCCTGTTGTTGCTGGAATATAAAACTGCAGACTTCATTGTCACTAAATAAACCGTGTGGTGTTTCAACACCGTCCTTAATTTGCAGCATAGTGACAAAATATGCAGATATATTTCATGATTTGGATGTCACATAATATGATAGGAAATCTAAAGCCATGTCAGAAGAGACTATATAAAAGGGACCATTTAGATCTCTTCTAGTAGATGGCGCCTAACATAGATTTTCATATATTCTTTGCATCCAATAAATGATCAGAGTCAGTATACCAAAATTATCTCAAAGCTTTTTGACTACTGATCCTTGAACATGTAACCCTTTTGTTCTCCATAAATACCGTAAGACACATTTGGCTGCTGTCAAATGGTCAACTCCTGAACTTAACAATCTGCCCAACACACCTGTAATATATGCAATAACCAAATGCATATAAAACTGAGCATACTTTAGACTCCCTATTGGTGAGATATAGGAAATCTTCTGAAGATTATTCTCAGGGCAATAATTGAGACTAAACTTGTCTCCCACAGAACTTAGCATTCATTACCACATAGATATTATATAAATTACATGCTCCCACAGAACTTAGACAACATCATTAAATATCATCTCAAAACCGAACGAGGTGATCACTTAATGAAATTTAATGTATCAGTAACGATATTGAAATGCTCTACTAATGCCATTATAAACCTTATAGAGTCTTTCATGAAAAGCCCAATAGAAAGTCTCTTTACACATTAATGCATTCTTTTCCGTATAAAGTCTTTGAGTGATACACTTTAAATCTTTTCTTAATACCCTTTTGAATTCCTTTTGATTATAAAAAAACTATTTACAATCAATAGGTTTCAAACCTTATGACAATGAGAAAAAGATTTTAAGTATCATTTAAAGACTTTCTTAATTAATGCGTTAATCCATTTTAGAGATGTAGTATTTTTATGACTTGATGTAAGTCAAACTTCCATCATCCTAATGTCAATAGTGAGCTTGTCATCTCTTTAATGGATTTCCTGAATGGCAATTAGTGCTTTGAGGGTGCTAGAGTTTGTCTTTATGAACAATTTCCCGAATAGGAGGAATTGCAACATTATCTTGAATTTATTGTGTCTTGAACAATGTCAGGAATACCATCCCGAACAATGCCAACAACACCTGTGTGGATATAATCCTCTTCAAGAGTAATGTCACTAACTAAATTTCCCCCTTCAAACTCAGCATCCTCAAATAGGTGTGCATTTCCTAATTCGTAAACTAACTTAATAGTGGGATTATGTAAAACCTTACAAAATAATATCAACTTTAAAATTATTCAACAAAATTGGAAAATCATTAGCATTATGTCCTATTACTTTATTAGGCTTATAAAGCCTTACTTTAGTTGGACATATCCAAACATGCAATTGATTCATTTGTTGAAACTTTATCAAGGATATAAGCTGCAATTAAAATATAACTGAATTCTAAACTGTTAATTCTTTTATTACAACACATGTACTTAAACTGCAGGAATCTTAGAAATAAAGCATCATTTCCAAATAAATGAAGATTATAATGATCTTTTAAAGAACTAGAATAAACCTAATTTTGAATTAAGAGACAACCAAATTTTCCATTCAATATTGAACACTTATAACCAAATTTGTTCAAAATAGAAATAGAAATCCAAATTCCGTTAAAAACGGTACATAATAGTCTCATAAAATTCAAATACAATCTAGGATTTAAAAGAAATAATCTAAATTTAATGTGCCTCTACTTGAACCATCTTGCCATTGCCCATATCGATGTATCTTTCACCATCATTTGGCTCTTGGCATCTTAGGCAATCCTGCATAGACACAATGATGTGAATGGTTATACCAAATCTTTCCATCTCGTGCCTATAAGTACCAAAGGTTGTATGAAAAGAAATTAACTTAGAATCAAACCAAATTAAAGAAACATACCCTTTTTAGCACACCAAGCGTGATAATTTGAGCAATTCTTATTTACATGCCCTTCAGCTCCACAGAAGAAACAATCATGACCTTCTGAACTTTTCAGTTCCCTTTGTTGTTTCTTTTGAGAAGCTGTATCTGCAGCTTCAGTATCCTTCTTCCTCTTGTTGAAGGTGGATGTCAGGAGAGGGCTTTCTGTCATTTCTTGCTCAAGCCTTTCATCTTCCTTTACACAGTTTGAGATGAGCTCATCCAGAGACCAAGTCTCATCCTTCATATTGTAGCTCATCTTAAACTGGTCAAACTGGGATGGAAGAGATATCATAACAAAATGCACTAGCAGAGCCTCAGAGAGGTCTAGCTCAAGAGCTTTCAACCTTGAAGCAATATCAGACATCTTCATTATATGCTCCCTGATGTTTCCTTTTCCTTCATATTTCATTGAAGATAGGTTTGTCAAGAGTGTATTAATCTCACCCTTTTCATTCTTGACAAACTTCTTTTCAAGCTCTATAAGGAACCATTTAGCTGTGGAAATTTTCTCTGAAAGAGAACCCCTGAGATATTCTGGAATGGCATTCTTTATAAGCATTAGGCTCATGCGATTTGATCTCTTCCACTCCTCCATCTCCCTCTTTTCATCAGAGGTACTCTCATCAGTGAGTGGTGGGGGACAATGAGTCCTTAATGCCAGATCAAGATCCATGTCTCCGAGGATTATCAAAAGATTCTCCTTTCATGCCTTGAAGTTAGTGCCATTAAGGACTGGAATTGATTTTAGGTTGGCAGAAAAATTTTCAGGAATAATAGCTGAAAAAAAGAACAAGAAAACAATTTTAACATGTTCATATGAGTATTAAACAAAACAACACCAAATTCAAATTAATGCTATTTTCCCATCTCAAGACATCCCCCACTAGCCCAATATTTATCTTTGGATAATCTATTGACTAGTCACTGACATCTTGTTGTAGCAATCAGACAATGACAATAATAACATGTCAAAAATAAAACTTCCGTGGGCCGAATTAAATTTGCATGTATTGAACTCACTAATCATCACCTTGTCTATTGCCACAGGTGCGCATGAAATGGTATAGAACGGTAATCTTCCTTTGGGCCGATTTAGCATTCTTACGCAAATCACGGGCACATTTGATTCTTTTTATATTCATGAAATGAAATAATGCAAATCAACAGAGCCCACTTTGGCGAGGTGATGATTGCACGAAATCATTTCAAATATATATACCTTTGCAAAATTTGAATCTAAGTCGCAATTTAATACATGAATATACTTTAAGTGGAGATATTCAAGTCCACTTTTATTCAAAATCAAATTTAAGGCAACCAAAATTTTAATACAAAAGTATGTATTCAACTTGTTATATTTCGATATTAGAACTGATCTTCACAAGAAAACCCACTTTGGTGAGTTGATGATCTAATCATTCTATATTCGAAATATATAATTAATTGTGCCAAAAATTGAAATTGAAACTAAACCGAATTTAACACAAAATGATTACAATAAGTGGAAATATATATAAGAACCTTTTATTCCATCCTTCTAATCATTTATATGGAGTTAAATAAAATCCATAACTTCAACACAAATTTTCTTGTTCAAAATGGGGTATATATGTATACTAATGTGTATATGAACATACATTATAAAGTTATATATATATATATATATATATATATATATATATATATATATATATATATATACACACACACTCTATCCCATTTTAGATATAACTTTAAATATGTCAAATTTCCTTTAAGGCCATTTGCTTGATGGTTAGTGCACAAAAAATTCTTTAAGGCCTTTTAAACTGATTCTTGAGGAGAAATATGTGTTAAACCCTTTATTTGCTCCTGAAGAAAACACTTGAATTTTGTGTTTTAATTTAAATCGAAATTTAGGCAAACTAAATCTTCATACCAATGTATGAAGTCAACTTGTTATATACCGAAGTATATATATATATATATTGTTTTATGCCATAAACTTCAAATTTAAATTTATTTTGCACAATTAACACAAAATTTATCTTTGAGGAGAAATATACATTTAAAAATCTTATTTCCTCCTTCAACCCAAATTAAATTCAATGTTGGGCAACCAATCATACAAAAGTAAGTATTTAACAGTTTATGTTACGAAATAATAATAATTTAACAGTAAAGCCCACTTTGGTGGGATCCCGTAATAATTAAAATTATTTTGAAACATAAAATTTAATGCGCCCAAAAATTGAATTTAAATTAAACTGAACTTAAATGTAAATATATTTGAAAGCCTTTTATTTACGCCTTTGTTCCGTTTAAAATTCATCCAGGCAACCGATCATACACAGTATGTATTTTATCCGTTTACATTTCGAAATAATAACAATTTTAATAGTGGAACCCACTTTGGTGGAATTTCACAAAAAATCAAAATCATTTCGAAATGTATATTTATAACTGAATTTTTGCCTAAAGAATTAAAATTGGAATGAACTTAAATTTAACACACAAAATTGGGCCTAAAGGAAATATATATATACAGTTAACCATGTATATTCTTATTTCACGAATTCAAAATTTTAGGCGATAAATTTTCATGCCAAGCATGTATGTAGCCTTTTATATATATCAAAATAAGATTAATTGCCACGATCGAGCCCACTTTGGTGGGTGGTCCTTTTAAATAAAATTATTTCGAGATATATATATAATTAATTACGCCTAAAATTGAATTAAAATGTGAATTTTAACACAAAAAGGTACACTTAATGAAAATATACAAATTGCCCTTTTATTTCCTCCCTAACTTTGTGTTAAAACATCCCAAGATAGGCCCAAATTTGTGTCCAAATGACCCAAAAATTGGGTCCAAAATTAGCCATGAGGGTGCCCAAAACTGTTTAGCAATAAGCCTAAAAGAAGGCCAAAAACTGGTTTGCAATAATCCTTACAATAGGCCCAGAAATAACCAAATAACCCAATCAGGCCCAAATTAGAAGCCCATATACTGAAAATTAAAATTATTTTGAAAAAATAACTGTTTGGGCCCAATTTGGCCCAAAATCTGCTAGGGTTAGGAAACCCTAGCAGAGTTTTAGGTCCAAAAAGGGGGCCGGCAGCCGCCGGCCCCTTTTCTTCAGATCCGGCGCCGGCGGGGGGCCGACGCCGGCCGCAATTGACAGGGGCGGCGGGGCCGCCCCGTCTCCTACGACGAGCAGGCGCCTCTGGCGCCTGCCGTCGCCCGATCAGGGGCGACGGTTGTCGCCCCGTCTCCGCGACGAGCAGGCGCCAGAGGTGCCTGCCGTCGCCTGATCAGGGGCGACAACCGCCGCCCCTTTTCTGCGAATCCGACAGACCCCCACCGAAGGTGGCGGTCAGATTTGGCCGGCGACGGGGTAGGACACCCCCAGTCGCCGGAAACTCGTGCTGGGGGCGGCGCGAGTCCGCCCCCTTTACTGAAACTGAACGGGGGCGGCGCGCTGCGCCCCCTTTGTCACAGATTTAACGGCCTTCAACATACAGGGGCGGCAAAGCCGCCCCTTTCTAATCTGTGTCGACACCGGCATTGCCGGCGTCGATCTTCCGACGGGGGCGGCAGGGCCACCCCTCTTTTGCTGTGTCGGGCGACGGTCAGCGGGCCGCCCCCGATCTAGGGTTTGTAAAAAAAAACCATTTTTTTAAACAGGAAAAATCAATCAAAAAACCCAATTTTCATAGATCTGAAACTTAAAACTGATAAAAATCAAATTTTTATCAGATCCGAAACTTAAGACAGATTAAAAATCTGATTTTTATCAGATCTACTACGAGCAGACAAAAAATTTAAGATCCACGGCATGTGGGCTCCGATACCACTTGTAGAAACTGAAGATCTAGATGTGTACAAACCGAATAACACAGATCTAGATATATAACATGCGGAATCTTAAATCATTGCATACTCTGATTTAGCGGAAGCGTACCTGAGTCCATCGCTAATAATCTGAAAGAGATCCTGACGATACCGCAACGGATGATCTTCCAGAATAGCACGAATCAACCGGTTGGAGAATCCCTTTAGCTTTCTCCCGGTTTCTCTCCTAGCGACGGGACGTAGAAAAGACGGCTCAACTTTGTTCGTGTATTCCGGGGACCATGACCGCTAATATTTATAGGCTAGCCTCCATAGCCCTAGGGTTTCCAACTCGGCCCATCAACGAGTTGAAGCCCAATAGTCTCTACACATAAAGGCCCCACAACCTGTTTAACTCATTTAGCCCATTTAATTAATTAAAACCAGATCACTAATATGTTGGGTTTAATATGACAGCGTAGCACTTATATAATTATTTACCGCATATTAGCCCAACGTTGGATTAAGATCCAACTTGTTGGATAAGTTCCAACACTGGGTACCCCCTCTCCCCCTACGCATTTGGGTGTTGACAAGCTCCTTTGATGCAGCTCGACACCTTGTGCTCTCAGCCATGGTCTCTTGATCGCTCGTCATTTTCATGCCGACTTGGTGATGAAGATCATCTACCCAATGTTGCAACATATGAAGCCTCTCGATGATGCGTGTGGCCTCCTTCATGTGCTTTTAAAGAACCCACAAGTTCATAACTTAGGACCATCCAGAGCATACGAACTACTGCCGCACCACGTGATCTTTGAATTGCAACAATCAGTGATGGGCACCACATTATTGACCAATGCATGCTACCACACACACTCATTGCATGATGAAGTGCTGGGGCTGTATCGCTTACTCTCTATAGTGCAAACTCGCTAACCCTGAGAGGATATACCGTTTGGCTTTCGCTTTCGGGGGCTCCGTTGTTGAGCCACCGTAAATGAAACGTCACCCACTGACCCCTGTAAAAGGGTCGCTGTCCCCCTTGACCTCCCGCCTGCTAATCGGCCAGATGAACCATCACTAACTCTAACGCGAACAGACCATAATAATTCTTTCATATCCAACATCTTTAACCAAGAGCCATGCGAAAGTGTCATGCCAAAACATCTAACTCGAGCATCATATCCAGGCAAGCTATCGAAAAAGTATTGTCCAATTGCTTTTGCACAAGTGTTGTGATAAAATTGCATGTCGATAACTCTTCCTCAATGAGCCCCCACCAAGGGCTATATTTGAAGCTCCATATCCAATTGCCCGGCTGAAACTATCATATTGTGTTAAACACCATGGTATGTCAGCTCATTTCGACGAGAAAGATACATTCTAATCCAATTCCACGCATGCTACGGATTGAAACGAATGGGAAACTAGTTATGATATGCCACACAAATAGGTGGCCTCTGGACTGCATTAGCGAAGACCCATGGGACTGGGAGCTAAATCAAGTCCAACAGAGACTTTACCTAAATCTTAAAGATCATCTTCAAAGTTAGATTACCAAAATACTCATTCATAAACTTTATACATATTCTTCCGTTTGAGAGGGTTATCTATATGGGATTAATGTGTATCATACGACATATGAAAGGATGTCTCATATGCCCTCTCATATAAAGAGTCAAGTACAACAAATACAGGCCCATGTAGGCTTGTACTTGTCCCTTTTAGGTGAGAGGGCATATGAAACACCCTCTCTTATGGCGTACGATACACACTATTCTCTTTTACCTTTTACCTTACTCAGATTATAATTAGAGTTTCGGACAAGTCAAAGCCGGAACCAGAAGAGTCAAAGCTGGAACCCCGCACTGGGTTCAACTCTCTGGATTCACCTGCGCACTTCCACATCCCTAGTAACGATGATAGCAAAACTTATATCAAATAAGTATTTGTGTAACATGCTCAGGGCTTGTCTACATTTTGCTTTATGACGTTTGCTGTTCTGTTGATAACAATCAGCATTAAATACCCCTGACCGTATTCTCGTAATATTTATTACAGGTAAACAACATTAAAACAAGCACTTTTGAGCATTCTGCTTCGTTTCGCATGAAATTTTGCTTCGCGTCCATAAAGATGGGTGCAAACAAGAACATGAGTATCTACAAACATTGGGACCACGAGGAAAAAAATGCCTAGCCAACTAACCGATCCTGACAAATTTCATCTTTGCATGATCTTATCAAACAAAATTCATCATTGTTGCGGCTGGAAGTAAACTAGTCTGGCATTCATTTGAAACCTCCTATAACGATCACATTGGCAGCTTCCCATGCAGAACCAGACAGACCAAAAGTCCTCTGGTGATTCGCATCTCATTTCATCGTCCCCATTCCAACTCAGCCCCGGCTCTTGATGTCGTGTTGTTTGAGCGCGTAGAGTCTTCAGGTTTTATAGTATCGGCAAAAGCTTGCCAACCTAGCAGGTGTGGCAGGATAAACTGCAGCAGTGATGGATAGAAGTTAGCGGTGCTACCATAAACTGAAAATAAGCAAAGTGCTTTCAGCTATTATGCATGCAATCCATGATATTGGAAGAAAAATAACGATATTGAGACAGAAAGAAAGCGCTGAATCAAGACTATGTGATAGATAATCTCTTTGGAGTTCCATAAGGCTAGAAAGCTAGACAGAATAAGTTCTTCCATGTTCAACTTCAATAGGAAGAAAACTAGGACCAATCGCACTAGAGGACCAGCAAACCGCAGGTCAAATATAAGAAAAATGTATCAGGTAGCAAATGATGCAAGAGAACAACTGGCTTAAAATAATTCTCTTCCTCTTGCTTCAGAACCAATTGTCTTATGGTTAATTACACTAGAGATGGAATCGACATAAACCATGCAGGAACATAGAGCATCATTCGGTTCTAGCAAGTAATCGTAGCTAATTTATAGACCTGTTTTTGGACCGAAGACAGATCCTGGTTCTCGAACAGAAGCTACAGGACACATTTTGAGACTAACACCAATGGTACCAGGCTCACAGACTGATTGAGGGATTTGTTCTTGGGGACCTGACTTCAATTATAGTGACTATTTGTTGTTTTTTAGACTACAGATGCGTCAAAATTGTTGAGCATGGTCTTCTAGTGCGATTGGTCCTAGTTTTAAAGTGTGAGGAAGATCATTCAAGTTTTAGCACACATGTGATGCTTGCTAGGAAGATGACATGGCAATGACATAGCAATGATGTGGCATTGCTGATGATGTGGTAATGACATAGTGATGGTGTTGCATCTTGGGATGATGTTGCAATGACATGTTGCCAACTGGAAAGTGGCATGCAATTCTAGATATTTCTCATGATTTAAGTTCTCATGTAGAGTTTTCTAGAAACATTATGGATATTTTGGTAACAATATATCCTAAACCCTGAAACACCGAATATCGGGTGAATCCAAGGAGTTTTGCATGTTCATCCATCTTTCACAAATTTAATGTTTTTGCATGAATAGAACTTTTGCAACTGGTGGATGAAGAAGTAAAACCCGATATTTGATGTTTTGAAGTTTTAAAATATGAAGTTCAAAACGGCTCCGATACTTCAAAAAATAGCAGAGAGTGTAGTTTTGGAGGCTGCATATGAGGCTTAGCCTCATATGATACCCATTATTACACACACATGATGGAGATAAGGCTATAATATATATTTTTGATGAGATATGATAATTAGTAATATGTGCTCTATCTATATGATTGAAGACGATAGATAAGCTTCTCAGTTCTCTTGCAGCATTAAATTGTGACCGATTGTCATTGGCCCCGCTAATTACTATTATTATTTTGATGGTCTTGGGATGTGACATTAAGGAAAAGATATACTGTAATAAACTTTACTGTCAAACTTTACTGTCATCTTCGGCTGTCATCAAAATATACTTTTGAGCGCCTCTTTTTCTTAAAGTAAGAAATCTGCAACGCTCTTCTGAATTTATCTATTCATTCGGCTTTCTTTGTTTAATCTTCTGTGAATTCTTTACTTTCAAACATCTAACTTCCGAAGTAGCAACCCATAACAACCACAACTGGTACTGTTTAAGGTGAAACAAGCCTGAGTTTTTGAAACCTCGTCATCAATAGAAAAATGATGCAGTGGATCTTATAATACATAGAGACTTGGAGGAAGCCTCCACCCCCCAAAAACACAGGGCAATCTACAAAGAATTGAAGCACAAATTCTGGATGTTGTTACAACTGATTAGTCGCAAGTAAAAGACCCCGACAAATAACTCTGCAACCGCGTCAAAATTTATGCTCAGGCACTGAACCTTGTTGGTGTTGCATCTCCAAATAACTAGTTGTGCATGAATAGCATCTTCCCCAGATTTCATATTAGCTTGATTATGAAGCCATATTACCAAGAGAAGGGATTTCACGGGAACATGTTAGACGCCATTAGGTTCATGAAGCAGCTCGTAACATGCCGAGAAAGAAGACACCATATAGTGATGTCACTTTGAAACCAAACGCAAGAAACTTTGACTACAATTCCTAAATTCTGGCATTAAAGGGCTCAAATTTTTGTTGGAAAACATTCATTAGAAAAGATTCCATTGGCCAAATATTTTGCTGCAATGCACGGAGTAAGCAAAAGCCTTCATGGAGCAAACTCTTCACACTCCCTGTGTGTCTAAAATGATGAAGTAAACTCATGGAGTCGCTGTGATTAAAATTTAGTGAAGAGAAACTCAACTCAGTCATGTGTCTGAATAGAAATAATTTGACCGAATCATTTCAAAGCATCTGAGGACCGAAATGGCTACAGAGTAAAATGTACAATTAAAAAATCGTTAAAACTCTTAAAAATCCTCTAACAAATTGAGCTAAATGATAAAACTCCGCTAACAATCCTACAGACTACTGCTTATCCTAGACACAAACTAAAAAGTAAATTTGTTAGAACAAACATATGGAAGCTATTGTTTGTATCAGGGTCAAAGGCCACTATCTAGATAATCATATGATTGTAATTACAATAAATTGTCAGTATGCACTTTGATAGCCAAGGCATCTGCACAATAAACTTACGTAGTGAAACTTGGATATGGGTCTATCTCTGCCCCAAGTCCTACTCTATTCTGTGCGGTTCTCTTCCCCTTAATAACTTTCCTGGTAATTACAAAAATTGTCAGCTGTCACATTGGTGACCAAGTCACTCTGCAGAATAAGGCTAATCAGAGACGTGAACGTTGGACTTTGTCCAACCCAAATACCATCACCCAATTGTTTACTGTTTCCCTTTCCCTTGATACACATCATACAATGTAAAATACAACTTTACGGAAATCTAAAATTCAGAATATGTATTAGATCCCACCAACGGACCAAACTAAAGAGCATTATTTTCTATGCATGTTAATGAGCACAAATTATAGTGTCAGGTACTGTTATATGTTTAAGGGAATCAAAATCTATTTTATTCAAGCGCTTATTATAACCAAACGATTATAATGAAAAACTAAACACAAATATTGAGGAAATGAATCATACATTGAAAGTTGAGTTCAGAACGGCAAACTCTGCTTTGGAGATAGGAATATAGATGCTTTCATCAACATTTAGGAGACGATTCTGGACACCTACAAGAGAAGGGAGTATATTTTATTATCATATATAGTAAAGTAACCATCGGTGTGTGTTGCGTGTACGCATGCAGGCATTTGTGTGTGTGTGTGGGTAGGTGGATGGGTGTGGGAGGTGAGGTGGGGTGGGGTGGGGGATAAAAAGGGCAGAAACCAATTAATTAAAATAAATTTGATTTGTGCTCCTACGTTCTTTAAGACCAATACAGCATATTCATGGCCATGTGTGTGTGTGTGTGTGTCCATTCTAGCAAAACATATTTCTTAAATCATGACCAACAGTAAATGCAAATGCAGATGAAGATCTTTTAGAAATTTCATCACCCAAGCAGTTCAATTTATTGGGACATAAAAGTTGTCTGGAAAGTTCTTGTCCAACTAAATACTCATGCATGAGAACCACCAGATATCACAATATCGATTTTATTGCATAAGAAGAAGAAAATATTTATAAGCGGCAAAACATTTTAAAATTTTCTCAGGTATATGAGTAAATAACAGTTTAAATACAATCAGAGTATTAGAGTTTTGGGAAATTACTTAGATTAAAGAAATGCCCATTTCCATCTGGAAGTGGCTCAACCTTTAGGAGCTTGCGAATCTTTCCTTCTTCACTGAAAACAAGATTTTTGAAAATAAATCTTAGTTCAAAGCAGAAAGAACCAGTACAAGAATTACAAAGACACTACATGACAACAAAAGTATTAAAACTATTTTAACTAAATTTTGTTATTCGATATAGACATAAAGTAATATATGCATAATCTATACGGAATTCGCCTTATCATTTATCGCGTCTTTGGTATGTCACATAATCTTAACTACTAATGGATCAAGTCAACGAGGTTACTCTTGTGTGCTTTAAACTAGTCCGCAAGCGCACGGTGTTGTGTGCAGCGAGTGTCGAACACAAGGAGGCAAGGGTTTGGAATCTAAGATTGGCGTCGGATTTTGTGTAGCCGTGGGGATGTGTGATGAGTGTAGAAAGCAGTCAACCAGTTGAAAATTCAATAAGAGACAGAGCTAGAGCTAGCGTATCGCCGCTATTGCAAAAATTTAGGCAATAGATCTAACTTCTTGACAAAAGAATTGTGGTCACCGATGAGGGCTAAGCCTCAATCCTCGTCCCCTCAACGTCTAACCGTGAAGAATGGGACTCGAAAGATAGGTTGGATCCCTATCGTAGCCCCGATGGTTAATCGCGAGCTACGATATTGGTAATTCTAGTGAGTATACCCGATTGGTCGTCGGCACCGGGCACTAGATAGTCAATCCACTGTTAGGTGCGTCAATCCAAACACAAGGGTTAGTTGCCGATTAGGATTATATAGCATCCTAACAGAGTGGATTGAGTGAAGCTCGTCATCTAAACCTATAGCGGGACTACAATCGACATTGGGTCAATAACTGGGGCGATCCATCGACATCAATCCTCACATTATGGCTCTACATGGCCCTAGCCTAATGAACTACTCACTAATCATAGCTAAGATTAAAGAAATCAATGCAATAGGGTTCATACCTAAACAAGTGAGCAAAATAGAAATTACAACTAATACAATCAAACACAATGCAATAAGAAAGCAAGGAAGATCAACTAATCTAGATTAAAGATTTAAGATTCTTACAAAATAGAGTAGCAAGTTTCAGCAAGAGAATCCCAGAAAATCCCCCAAAAACGTACTAGAAAATGTTCTAAAATTAAAAGATAGCATCATGAGTTCGTTACAAGCATTCCTTAAATAGAAAACACTATGCACGGAATCGGCACGGCCGTGCCGCTAATCAGCATCGGCACGGCCGTGCCAAGGCTAAAGATCTAGGGTAAGCGTCCGCCGTCATTAGTTCGCACGGCCGTGCCGCCAATCGGCACGGCTGTGTCATCCAAAATCTGCGTCCAGCTGCCCCCAATCTCGCACGACCGTGTGATCCGTCCGTGCGTCTTCTGAGGTTTTTGAATTAATTTGCACGGCCATGCCGACCTTCTGCAGCTTCTCCTTGGCAGCAGGTGCACTGACACGGCCATGCAAGTGCACGCACGGCCGTGCCAACCCTTCTTCTCTCTCATTTAGCCCCCAAAGCTAGGCTAACTCCTCGCTCTTGCTCCATCGGCCTTAATACTGCCTAAAATGCATCGTTTTGAGCGTGCAACACAAGAGAACAACACCCAAAGCATAAAAGTGGCAAAGGAAAACAAAAGGCGGTGAAAATAAAGGCAATGGTGCAGAATAAACCAAGAAAAGTACATGAAAAGGTGGAAAAAATATCCAACAAATTCACTCAGGCTAGACTCTTGCTCGTTCCTGAGCAAGACTAGAAATAAAGGATAGAGAGAAATCAGGCGAGAAAGTTTGACGATCAACCTCTCGAACCACTCACACTCACAAGTTGTGTACACGCCAAGGCTAGAGATCAATTCTTGCACGCACGCACACAATGTCTACCTAATATGGCAGTGGACTAAAACACTACCCTCCTCATGACGTCAGGTCTAACACACTCATCCATGTGAAGCTAACACCGGACGTGCCCTCTTAATGGGAACAGGCTAATAGAAATCGATCCAAATCTTACGCTTGCCAAGGCAAAAATCACGAGGGCGAATGGTAGTCTAAGTCTCTCCTGGGTTGGCAATGTCTCGGTCATTTCCCTCAAACTATGGTGATCAGCATGTATATTTAGATATGTACACTTATATATATATTTATTTATTTATTTATTTATTTATTTATTTATTTATTTATTTATTTAATTGGGCTTAGGCGATTCATGTAGCGAGGTTTCGGCCAATGATTCCCGACCCAGATGGGTCTAGGACATTGGGTTAAAAGGGACCCCTCGGGCCTATTCCCTCGAATCGTCTAAGACCCTTTATTTCTATGCAGTCCCCCAAACCTCATCTTTCGGCGTGAATCTCAGAGATTCCTGAGGCCCGGAGATCCGACTACTCGATGAAGTAGTGAGAACGGTGCATTTATTCTATATTATTTTTTATTTTATTGAATATACATGTCGATGCCATGGTGGGGGCGTGGTCCGAGTCTAAAGCCAAATCCTATCGAGACTAAACATACCACATGCCATTGGAGAAACCTAGAGTCACGTGATCAAAGAATCGATAAAACAATTAGCCTATCTCATTATAGGAGAAATAGGCGCTAGCTACATCTCACTCATGGATGAGGGTTAAAAATGAAATCGTAAGAATGGTTGTGTAAAAGTCGTGCCACCGAGAGGTATCAAGAGTGTATGAAAAATTGACACTAGCCAACCGTGTACGAAACTAGTGAGTGATAATGGTTTTCCTATAGGGATCATATCGTCAAACTTTACAAAAGAAAATGAAAAATGTGGGTAAAAGTGGAAGAGGAAAAAGGGAAAAGTGGATGTGAAGAAAACGAAAAACTAAACAAAGGGAAAAATCAAAAAGAAAATTGGTCGCTCGACCACTAAAATAAAAAGGAACTTAGCCGCTCGGCCACACAACGAACAGGATCATCATGTCATATGGGACGACAACACCGACAAGTGCCATAAACCAACATCATCAATCATCAACCCAGATCAAAAACAACACCACCAACCCCCAGAACTCGAAATGCACCCAACTGACTCCCACAAGCTAGAGGTGAAGCTAATGAAACGACTCCCCCAACCTAGAATGACACATTGTCCCCAATGTCTCTAAGTGATGTGAATGGGACAATGGTATGTGCCGGGGGGTCACTCATCTCCTCCTTCAGGGGAAGGGAGAAATTCATGGTCGTGCCACTGATGATGGCTAGTATGAAATTAGAGCAGGCCCTCAAGGACTTGCTCCAGAAGACCGAAACGGACATTGAAGTTCTCGGGGAGTGGGCAATGGTGTTGGTGTGATCCTAAGGATCCGCCCTCCTCGAAGTGTGAGGGCCAGTGGTGGTGCTCAGATGAGTGGTGAATATGGATCTCAGGCTCTACATCACGGGGACGACGCTCGCGGCAAATATTAGATTCAAAAAGCCAATTTGTGGCCGCATCGACACGGGAGCATATAGGGTTGGACAGGATGGTATAGTCAGTGTGCCGCTGCACATAAAGCCAGAAATATCCCCCGTCTCCCTTCGTCCTGATCATGAACATCCCAATGAAGGCGTTCAAGTCAAGTGATGTAGGCCCTATGGCACGCATGAGGTCGGCAGTAAGCTCAAAACGGTGGCGACCTTCAAGAGTTTGTGCACCATCCATTTCGAGCTCCGGAGTGGGTAACGGGGTATGTAGAGGCCAGTGTTAGCATCATAATATTGGGGCTGTGTCATGAGCCACAAGAAAAGGAGCTCGGTGTGGTTTACCGTGCCGCAGTCAGTCCTAGCAAATGCGATGCAAGCTACGATCCGGTGTGCAATCCTAAGGCACGGGTGGACAATCGAGGAGGCATTGGCTGTCCTTGAGTCAAAGACTTCTGATCATGTAATCTCCCTCCAGAACGTTCCTGGTCGGAACCAATCGGGGAACGTGCGCTCATCGGGACTAACCCTCTCATCGGCAGGCCAACCAAAAAGATCATGTAACTGGTCAAAGGTAAGCTCACGATCTGCATTCCAAAGTCGGAATGAGATCACGTCCCCCGTGCGGTGCAAAGAGCTAAAGAACTCAAGAGTCGGACGCACATAGGTTTTCGCACGTGTATGAAGGAATGCAGTCCAACCAATGTTGGCAAGTAGGGTTTTGACCCCCTCAAGGACTCCTAGGGATAGGAGTGCATCGAGGTTCGCAAACCTAATCGCGGACATTGGGCGTGGAAGGATTCTAGCCATGGTCGTCTTATGCGGCTCATCCTTACGGGTTATACCATGGAGGGAGAGAGTGGGCGGTGCAATGGGTTCGGGTTGAGATGACTCCGCCAGCCGGAACCTTCCTAGTGGGCCTCTTGGACATAGTGTGTGTGGTGAAGAAGGGAATGGATGAGACACACTAATTACAACAAGGAAAAAAGCAACAAAAATATATGAGAACGGTTTCAAAATGGAGAAAAGGATGTTACCAAAATCCAGGGGGAAAACCTTGTGTATCTTCGTTTACTCGGCTCCTTCTTGTAGACAAAGCTCCCCCAAGCTTCCAATGGCGAAATTCTTGCCCAAATTAGGAGGAATGGATGGGAATGGTGAGAGATTATGGTTGGGGCTTGGTGTAAAGGGTGGAGATGGTGAGGATTTGAGGATTTGATGGAGCTTTCGGGGTGGTGGGAGGTTGAGGGATGTAGGAGGAAGTTTTGGGAGATATGTTAGGGGAGATTTTGAGAATGATGGTTTGAAAAGAGGAAGTCGCAAAATGAGGAAGGTGTGGTAGGGTTAAAATTGGGGATTTGGGTGGTGCACGGCCATGCGCGATTTTCGCACGGCCGTGCCGCTTTGTCACAAAGGTTCTCGAGTCGAAGCCTGTAGGTTGCACGGTCGTGCCAATTGTAGCGTAACTGCTCCAGATTTTCTCAACAGTCCGGTTTGTTTAACATCTGGGCTTTCTGCCTTATTTCTGTTCTGGCGGCACGGTCGTGCGCACGGCCGTGCCTATGTTGATTTTTCATGGGGGCTTCTTTTTTTGGGTCCGCACGGCCGTGCGTGATTCCAGCACAGCCGTGCAAAGCCCATGCACAGAAATTGGATGCAAATTGTTAAGCACACACCTCTCTAAAACAGTATACGGTTCATATTCAACTAAAACAAAGCGAAAATTATGCCAAGTATGGGTTAGAAAAGTGGGTTGCCTTCCACTAAGCGCTTTGTTTAACGTTGTTAGCTCAACGTTCCGCGAAATTAGGCGTTTGGTGCGGCGGATTGGGTACTATGTCCCGACCGTCGAAACGGTAGCACATAGATCCCCTTAGCCCTTTGAGGGGGCTCATCAGCGAGGGCAGACTTCTTCTTTGTGGCCTTCTCTCCGGCGTCCTTTGTCCTTAGCTTCTTGATGGATACTGGTTTTTCAGCAGTTTCAGGTCGTTTTCCTTTGCTTGCCTTGAACATGCCCCGAATGTGAGAAAAAGGGTTAGGAAAGAAGGGAGTAGATGGTTCTTCCTTCAAGGTTTTCTCCATGTGCTTCTTCTCGGGTGCTGCAAGAACGTCGATGTGGAGGCACTCCTTGGGCAAGGGCTCCTTCAAGCTTTCTCGAAACTCATAGTCGAGTTTCTGGTCTCCGACGCTAAACGGCCGCTTCCCATTCTTGACGTCTATAACTGCGCCAGCAGTCGCCAGGAACGGTCTTCCCAATATAATGGGCATTCTGGAATCTTCGTCCATGTCGAGGACAACGAAGTCACAAGGTATCGAGATCCTCTCTACTTCAATCGGGACATCATGCAGCGTCCTTATGAGGTACTTGATGGATCGATCAGCGAGCTACAACGTTATCATGGTTGGCTTAGGCTTTCCCATTTCCAACTTCCTGCAAATAGACAGGGGCATCAGACTCACACTAGCTCCCAAGTCGCATAAAGCGCGACAGATAGGAATATTTTTAATAAGACAATGGATCGAGAAACTCTCTGGATCATCCAATTTTGTTGGCAGCTTGTTTTGCAAGATTGCGGTGCATTCCTCAGGAAGGGCCACTGTGGACGCTTTTCTCTTCTTCAACTCTTTAAGAAATTGGCTGAAAGATGGAATTTCTGTCAGGGCGTCCAAGAACGGGATATTTAGGCTCAACTGCTTCAAATCCTCAGAGAACTTCCCATACTTTTCCTCCAATTTTGCTCTAGCCAACCTCGACGGGAATGGCACCGGAGGAACATAACGTGGATCGGCTCCACGACATCCTCATTATCTTTAAGCTCTCCAGAATCAACATCCTTTTCAGTTATGTGTTGCTCACCTTGGGGTCCCGCTAGCTTCTTACCACTCATGAGCATTATAGCATTCATCGTCCTTGGGTTCTGCTCGGGTTGAGCAGAGAGCGATCCTTGGCTACTTGTCATAGCAACTACTTACTGCGCTAGTTGGGCCACTTGGATTTCCAACATCATGTTGGAGGCGGTGAGTGCATCCATTCTTGAGTTGTTTTGCATTAGGGCGGTTTGGAAAATATCATTTCTTTGTGCCTGCTGAGCCATGAAGCCTTCAACAGTAATCTCCAGGCGAGACTTTGGCGTTTGTGGCGACGTGATGTGTCATTATATTCCACATTTTATCTATAAGATGACACGTCAAAATGATTGCTCAATTACATATTTTATACGCTTTTACGCTCATAATTGGAACTATTGTACTTTAAGAGCATTTGGTTGCATTTCAGGGTATATCGAGCGATTTGGAGTATTTTGAAGGAGAGAGTGCGTGCTTCGACACCGGAGCTCCTGAGGCACCATGTTCGGTGACTTAAAGCTGCCGGGGAGCAAGGAAGGGGCAAGAGAGAAGGGACGAGGAAGAGGAGAACGAAGAAAGCATGGTTCTATGATACTATGACTCATGGATTCCAGGTCGCTCGATCGAGCTATGATGCGGCGAAAGAATCGAGCGATCTAAAGTGCTGGAAACAGGACAACCACGCACTATTTCCAAATCTGCTATCACTTGGGATTTTTCATTATTTTTCTTGTATTTTTCCTAGATAGTAGACTTCAAGACGGTTCCAATGCCACCAAGAACGCACCAATCAAAGGTCGGATGAGCCCTGGGGAATTTCTGCAAGCTGATGCTGCAGTACTGAAATCTGTTTTCAACAACCTACTCGACCGAGCAGTACACTACTCGACCGAGCAGAGTGCAAAATGCTGCTGAAATATGTTTTTGACCTCCTACTCGACCGAGCAACCTCCTACTCGACCGAGCAAAGTGCAAAATGCTGCTGAAATATGTTTTTTGACCTCCTACTCGACCGAGCATCCACCTACTCGACCGAGCAGCTACGTGCTCGGTCTGAGCAGGCAATACGACGTTTTGGGCGACGAATCTAGACTTCTGACGACTCAACCGAGCAGCCGCCTACTCGACCGAGTAGAGTGACAACTCGACCGAGCAAACCGTACTCGATCAGAGCAGGCAGAGCAACATTTGGGCGATGATTCCAGATATCCTGACGACTCGACCGAGCAGCTTCCTACTCGATCGAGTCGCCGTGGACCCGACTTTAAGTTGCGTCCGAATCCGGGGTTTTCTCGTGAGGGTTTTTGAGGGGGGATTTTGGCAGCCGCCAAGGGGACTTTTTTGGGGGACTTTTTTATACTTTTTTGAGGGGGGACTTTGGTATATTTTTAGAGGAGAGTTTTTAGAGAGTTTGGAGAGTTTTTTGGAGACGATCTTTTGGGGAGTTTGGCTATGCCCTATACCCCTCCCTTGTATCAAGATAAGTACTTTTGCCCTTTTGAATTCCATTATTATTTCTTTGTGGTTTCTTATTGTTTTATATCTTTTTGATGCATGCTATAATGAATTCTCTTGCTATTATCGAATCTTCTATTGCTATCATTCGTGAGTAATTCCATCTAGGGCTAAGGGATTAGCCCATATATCTTAGGATTTAGATGCAAGATGGGATTTTTATGATGCGTTGGATATAAATGGGGTTGTATTTTGGTTGATCTAGCAAAATACCTAGGAGAACTCGTACTGAGATCATGCACACGGTCGGTGGAATCGATTAGCTTAAGGAGTATCTTACGGATTTAATCAGAGAGTTAGTGGATTCAACCGAGGCAGGTGACCATGCCCGACTCGTGCCTTGAGGGGATCCACCGATGAACTATATAACTAATTGACGGCTAACTTCATTGCGTCAATAAGAGCAACCAAAATACCTCGAAGCTCTAACACACGAGAGTGGTACGAGTTGAGAGCGTTCGATCCACGAGAGTGGTGAGAACTTTGTACATCCTTAATGCACGTATCGTATGCGCCGATCGCGCAAGCGGGGTCAATGCGATACGTTAGATTCATGATGCCCAAGACGCATGAATTCACTTTCTAGATGCTACAATCTCCCAATAAAACCAATGCAACGTAAGAGTCCTAGCCTAGCGTCGACATCCGACGGTCCTAGTGGCAAGTCCTAAAGCTCTAATCTTTTATATTTTATTTCTTTCTTTCTTTGTGTGGAATCCTCTATTTGCGACATTGAATAACACAACCTTCGCATCCATCACCATTACAACATTACATATTCAACATCCACCAATAAAACCGCAAGTCTAACTCAACCTAGGAGTAGATAGGTAGTATAACACCGCTTCCCCGTGTTCGATACCCGCTTGCCACTATACCGTGTGCTTGCGGTAAACGACATCGTTTCGGAGTTGATTCCGACTCAATCAAGCTTATGGCGCCGTTGCCGGGGAGGCGTTCTGCCACAGTATCTATTTACCACAATTAGGTTAATTAGATTGCGTATAAAAAACTAAAAACAAAATAAAAACAAAATAAAATAAAATAAACAGAGTGATATTTCCCCACCACCTGCTATTATTATTATCTTTATCTCTCTTTGTACCACTGACGTCTTTTCCAGGTTGTTTACTTTGCTTGATCAGGTACAGTTGATGCAGCGATGGTGCTTCCAAAGACGTGACCGGGTTCTATTCAATCCTTCATACATCTCGCTGCTACATTCAAACAAGCTGATGGAGAATCTTTCGGGGAATCCTTTTACAGGTTCGACGAAGCGTTAGGAATGTTCCAAACGGAGTCAAACCATGTGTGGAATGGTTCCTAGCTACTTCCTCTCTTTACTAGAGGACTGCAGGAATCCTCATTGGAATTCTTGAGGAAGATGCATCAGAGAAATTTCAAGGAACTGAGATATGCAGCAGCTTTAGAGAGCTTATTGGACGCAGCACGATCTTCTAGCTCATTAGTCGTCAAGGCAAGTGATCCAGAAGATTGTGAGCTCGTCAATTTTATTATGAGTCGTCTGTCTGCTGCAGGTACCATCGAGGATGATATTCACGTTCAGCTTGGGGGAGGTATTATGCACTTTGATATTCCCACTGTAGACGAGACATCGGCACCTAGCACTGCAGAGCCAGCTCATGCCATCGTCGCCTCCCCTTGCCACACATATGAGTCAGAGCAGCCTATACCATCAGAGGATATTATTAAGGAGGTTGTGCATACAGTAGCAGAGCAGACCATCGAGGAGGACGTGGCTTGGGACGATGACATCTGCACACAGATGGAGCCCGAATTGTGCCCCCATCCTTTTGAGCTATCGCAGCCACCTCCACTTTCCACAGAGGTTGAGCATCCCTCAGAGGATCACCCTTCCACCGACGCCGAGGACTATCCCACAGAGATTATTGCCACCATACAGGGAGAATCTTTTACTCCCTCATCCTTTGCTTTTGATTCCCCTCCCGTGTATGATGTTTTTTATGATTCAGATTTTGATGACTCTTTTTTTGGTTCAACTGAGATTTTGATGACTCATTGCGCCTTGATCAAGAGGTACGATGGGACGTATACGAGGTGGAGAGCGAGGAGTTAGCACCCATGGATGCTATTGAATATGATCAGGAGGTGCAATGAGATAAGTCTAACGATGAGGAGTTGCCTGATGAGACCCACGCTTATATGCCAAAGCTACATGAACAACCTGAGGCGAACAACGAGGAGTTGATCGACGTGGTGCAAGAGAGTAGAGATTTATTTCCAGGGAAGTGTTGTCAACCGTCTTTAATTTTAAATACTTATGTTGATGACCCTCTTTGGAATACATTTATTCTGGGGAAGAATTATACACATCAGATTGATGCGGATTATCTCTTACAGGGTACAGATGGAATCCTTGGAGAGATGCTGAGAGCCGCATTGCTGGAATCTGGTGGAGCCCGTGGAGATACGCACCTGGCAGAGCCACGGAAAGTGCAGATAGAGTAACCGCCTGCACCGGCAAAGATATTGGACCCGCCTTTTGCTACAGGTGGTACCAATCTAGTAGTGTGGATATAAAGTAGAATTTTATGCTTTAAATAATCATGAATCCTCTCGACAGCGAGAGGACCGTATAGGATTTTATATGCTTTCTTAGTTTAATAAATTCACCCCATATGATGGCTCAATTATCTTTTGCACCCTTGTATTTGACGCTTATATCGCCTCTCTCCCCAATTTTTATATGATGTTTAAGCTTGGGGGAGAGAGACTATTTTGTTGAGTGGCCCCCCTATCTTGTCGTTGTCCTCTATTTATATCATACACACATTGAGGACAATGTGATGTTTAAGCTTGGGGGAGTACATAGTGCACGCACTTTGCTTCATCGTGAAACACACTTCGAAATTTCCATTTGAACCATGTTCACCTATACATTTACGTCTCATATGCTTCATTTTCTATGAAATATCGTGGATTTATTTTTTTATGAACTTTAATATCTGTTAGATTAGAGTTCAATTCCTTGAATAATGTATCTTTGTTAATATGATTTTTCATAGTAGAATCCATAGTTTCACAACCACATTCTCGAAACAGTTAAGCTAAAAATGAATGAATCAAATCTGAAAATCATTTGACTCCTGCGTGATTTGATTGATAATTATATTGCTTCATGGATGTTTAGTGATTCAAAAGAGATAGGATAACCCAACGACAACCAAAGTAGTGATGATTAGGATTCCTGAAACCGAGCCATGGCTAAATTCTATGCTTTTTCTTTTTCTTTTGTGAATAGCCAATAAATGATCTTTGATCATGTTTTGCATTCCATCGCGTTTACATGAGTTTGCAAAAATCCCAAAAATGCAAAAATCAAACAAAAATCATGAATAAAGGGCCCTAGGGGTTCTTCGTAACCAATGCCCTAAGACCGTCTGGTGTGGGATGCATAGGCCGCTTTTTGTATATATTGAGTTATCTCGTGTATATAAAGAAAGAAAAATGTATATGAAATATTCATATAGCCAAAAACAATATAAAAGTACAAAAATCCCATATCCTTAACTCCATTTCTATATAGAACAAAGACATAGCAAAGTTGATGGGTTCTAGGAGTCTTGAAATGGCCGTAGTTGGTGATCCCTTACCTTGATTGAATTTGCTAAATTCATTTCATGAAGTATAACAAAATACCACGCATGCTTGAAAACGTTTGATCATGACATATTATACTGCTTAAAGAATGAGTTGTGGACATTGGTTTCATTTCTGTGAACTTAGTATATTGAGTGATAAACTATGATATGATATAACTCTGCTCTCATTTTATTACCTATCAAGTTCATTAAATTTATCGAAATCAACGTTATATTAATTTGAGCGAGATTTGAATATTTGTTGTGTATATGTGTTCTAATTTCAAATTGACATGTGTTCACGAGATCTTGCATACCTTGTGTTCTTGTATTTTCTGAATTTGAGATTGAACCCCTTGTCTCCATTACACACCACCGCCTCACATCTCCATTGTATCCATCTCCCGTGTTAGCTTCTTACTAGTCTTCCTCGAGTACGAGTAAGAGGTAAGCTTGGAGGATTTTGATGTGTCATTATATTTCACATTATCTATAAGATTATACGTCAAAATAATTGCTCAATTACATATTTCATACGCTTTTACGCTCATAATTGAAATTATTATACTTTAAGAGCGTTTGGTTGCATTTCAGGGTATATCGAGCGATTTGGAGTATATTGGAGAAGAGAGTGCGTGCTTCAATACTGGAGCTCCTGAGGCGCCGCGTTCGGTGACTTAAAGCTGCCGGGGAGCAAGAAAGGGGCAAGAGAGAAGGGACGAGGAAGAGAACGAAGAAAGCATGATTCTATGATACCATGACTCATGGATTCCATGTCGCTCGATCGAACTATGATGCGGCGAAGGAATCGAGCGACCCAAAGTGCTGGAAACAGGACAGCCATGCACTATTTCCAAATCTGCTATCACTTGGGATTTTTCATTATTTTTCTTATATTTTTCCCAGATAGTAGACTTCAAGACGGTTCCAACGCCACCAAGAACGCACCAATCAGAGGTCGGATGAGCCCTGGAGAATTTCTGCAAGCTGATACTGCAGTGCTGAAATCTGTTTTCAGCAACCTACTCGACCGAGCAGTACACTACTCGACCGAGCAGAGTGCAAAATGCTGCTGAAATATGTTTTTGACCTCATACTCGACCGAGCAGAGTGCAAAATGCTGCCGAAATATGTTTTTGACCTCCTACTCGACCGAGCATCCACCTACTCGACCGAGCAGCTACGTACTCGGTCTGAGCAGGCAATGCGACGTTTTGGATGATGAATCCAGACTTCTCACAACTCGACCGAGCAGCCGCCTACTCGACCAAGCAGAGTGACAACTCGACCGAGCAGACCCTACTCGGTCCGAGCAGGCAGAGCGACACTTGGGCGATGATTCCAGATTTCCTGACGACTCGACCGAGCAGCTTCCTACTCGACCGAGTCGCCGTGGGCCCAGACTTTAAGTTGCGTCTGGATCCGGGGTTTTCTCGTGAGGGTTTTTGAGGGGGGATTTTGGCAGCCGCCAGGGGGACTTTTTTGGGGGATTTTTTTAGCCTTTTTTGAGGGAAGACTTTGGTACATTTTTATAGGAGAGTTTTTAGAGAGGTTGGAGGGTTTTTTGGAGACGATCTTTTGGGGAGTTTAGCTATGCCATAGGCCACTCACTTGTATCAAGATAAGTACTTTTGCCCTTTTGAGTTCCATTATTATTTATGTGGTTTATTATTATTTTATATCTTTTTGATGCATGCTATAATGAATTCTCTTGCTATTATCGAATCTTTTATTGCTATCATGCTTGAGTAATTCCATCTAGAGCTAAGGGATTAGCCCATGGATCTTAGGATTTAGATGCAAGATGGGATTTTTATGACGCGTTAGATATAAATGGGGTTGTATTTTAGTTGATCTAGCAAAATACCTAGGAGAACTCGTACTGAGATCGTGCACACAGTCGGTAGAATCGATTAACTTAAGGAGTATCCTACGGAGTTAATTAGGAAGTTAGTAGATTCAACCGAGACACGTGACCATACCCGGCTCATGCCTTGAGGGGATCCACCAATGAACTATATAACTAATTGACGGCTACCGCCATTGCGTCAATAAGAGCCACCAAAATACCTCGAAGCTCTAACTCACGAGAGTGGTACGAGTTGAGAGCGTTCGATCCACGAGAGTGGTGAGAACTTTGTAGATCCTTAATGCACGTATCGTATGCGCCGATCGCGCGAGCGGGGTCAATACGATACGTTAGATTCATGATGCCCAAGACGCATGAATTCACTTTCTAGATGCTACAATCCCCCAATAAAACCAATGCAACGTAAGAGTCCTAGCCTAGCGTCGACATCCGACGGTCCTAGTGCGAGTCCTAAAGCCTTAATCTTTTATATTTTATTTCTTTCTTTCTTTGTGTGGAATCCTCTATTTGCGACGTTGAGTGACACAACCTTCGCATCCATCACCATTACAACATTACATATTCCACATCCACCAATAAACCCGCAAGTCTAACTCAACCTAGGAGTAGATAGGTTGTATAGCACCGCTTCCCCGTGTTCGATACCCGCTTGCCACTATACCGTGCGCTTACGGTAAACGACATCGTTTTGGAGTTGATTCCGACTCGATCACGGCGCGTTCCCCATTGGCCTTTGTTGTTGAAACCCAATTTGCTGAGGTGGTGAAACTTGAAAGTTTCATCCCGATATGAAAAATTCGGGTGGTTTTGCCACCCCTGATTGTAGGTTTGTGAATGCAGGTTTCCTTGAGGCCTTTGGCTTACAAGGCATTCACTTGCTCCAATGACATCCCTTGGGTATGCGTTGTCCTAAACTGACATTCAAGGGATTGGCGCCCCTGAACTCTGCATACCTCACAATTAGCTACCATGACCGACGAAGATGAGTCTCCTTTTGCTTCAGCCTTGATCTGAAAAATTTGTTGCGTCGGGCTATCAAACTTGCTCTCAAAGAGCGTTATCACATCAACATCTAGTTTGCCACCCTTTTTGGCGGAATTCCGATCATTGCCTCAATGATAGTTGTTGGAAGCCATTTTTTCCAACAATGCTTTTGCTGCCTCTGGGGTCTTTGTCATTATAGCTCCCCCTACCTCTGCATCAATGGATATCTGCATCAACCCATTGTAGAAAGACTGTATCAGCAGCCATTCTGGGATCCAGTTGTTGGGACACTTTCTCTGGAGATCTTTGTAACTCTCCCAAGCTTCATATAGGCTTTTCCCATCAAATTGTCCAAATTTTGTAATTTCGTTCCAGAGCTTCACCGTCTTTCCCGGTGGGAAGAACTTGTTGGGGAAGGCCTTTGCTACTGAGTCCCAAGGGGAGAAAGCATCGGCTTCATTGCTCGTCAGCCACTCTTTGGCCTTGTCCCTGAGTGAAAAGGGAACAGTCTTAGCCTGATAACATCCTCCGATACGTTGTTCAGTTTAATGGTGTCGCGCTTTTCCAAGAAGTTGGTCAAATGATCATTAGGGCAGTGTGGTGGTCGCTGAACTGATCCTGCTGGATAAACTGAATAAGGCCCGGCTTAAGCTCAAAATACGTCGCCGTGACTGCGGGACGCCTAATGCTAGAGATCAGACTGCTTGAAGGCATGACGAATTCCATGGGGGAACTTTGGAGGTTCCGGTTCATTAGCCATTTTATCCTGATGTTCTCTTCTGCACTTCTCTCCATTTAGTCTCGCAATCAATAGCTTCAATCTCGGGGTCAAGTGGCACTAGATCTCCCGAACCGAGGCACCTCCTGTGGATAAGAGAGAACAAGGACTAACACAAACGTTAATAATACGGTTAGTATCAAAAAAGAATAAAAGTAAGGAAAGCACTGTCTACTAAACACTCAACCAATACAAAGTCAAGCAGTTTGCCTCCCTGTCAACAACACCAAAAGCTTGTTGTGTGCTTTAAATTAGTCCGCAAGCGCATGGTGTCGTGTGCAGCGGGTGTCGAACACAAGGAGGCAATGGTTTGGAATCTAAGATTGGCGTCGGGTTTTGTGTAGCTGTGGGGATGTGCGATGAGTGTAGAGAACAGTCGACCAGGGGAAAATTCAATAGGAGAAAGAGATAAGGCTAGCGTATCACCGCTATTGCAAAGATTTAGGCAATGGATCTAACTTCTCGACAAAATGAGTGTAGTCACTGATGAGAGCTAAGCCTCAATTCTCGTCCCATCAACGTCTAACCGTATAGAATGGGACACGAAAGATAGGTTAGATCCCTATCGTAACCCCGATGGTTAATCGCGAACTACGATATTGGTAATTCTAGTGAGTGTGCCCAATTGGTCGTCGTCGCCAGGCACTAGATAGTCAATCCACCGTTAGGGGCATCAAATCCAAACCCAAGGGTTAGTTACCGATTAGGATTATATAGCATCCTAACGGAGTGGATTGAGTGAAGCTCGTCATCCAAACCTATAGCTGGACTACAATAGGCATTAGGTCAATAATTAGGGCGATCCATCGCCATCAATCCTCACAATAGGGCTCTACGTGGCCCTAGCCTAATGAACTACTCACTAATCATAGCTAAGATTAAGGAAATCAATGCAATAGGGTTCTGTTAGATCCGGAATAAAGAGGCGGGCCCGCGAGTAGGCGCCCGCGCAAGGAAGGCCGCCTCAACCTAAGGGCATTTTCGACTCCTCTTTGATTTATTATAATTGAGTGGCAAACTTGTAATTTTTTAGAGGTGGGTTTTATTCTTAAGCTAGGGCTAGCCGTCATTTTATTTTTATGCTTGATTATTGAATTGTTTGGAGAGAATTATTAGGTAGATCTTAGGAGAGTGCGGACGTCCTCGCTTTAGGCGTCTTGGGAGGGTGGTTGCCCCTATTAATTGTAGCCAATTTATCAATTTTCTTCTATTTTTATCTATAAAGTTTAGATTTTGCCTTCGGCCCTATCAATTTGGTATCAGAGCCCTATCAATTTGCCCTATCATAGCTAAACAAGTGAGCAAAATAGAAATTACAACTAATGCAATCAAACACAATGCAATAAGAAAGCAAGGAGGATCAACTAATCTAGATTTAAGATTTAAGATTCTTACAAAATAAAGCAGAAAGTTTCAGCAAGAGAATCCCAGAAAATCCCCCAAAAACGCACTAGAAAAGGTTCTGAAATTAAAAGATAGCATCATGAGTTCGTTACAAGCATTCCTTAAATAGAAAACACTATGCACAGCCATGCCGATAATCGGCACAGCCGTGCCAAGGCTAAAGACCGAGGGTAAGCGTCCGCAGTCATCAGTTCACACGACCGTGCCGCCAAGCGGCACGGCCGTGGCATCCAAAATCTGCGCCCTTGGTGGCACGGTCGTGGCATCCAAAATCTGCGCCCAGCTACACCCAATCTCGCCAATCGTGCGATCCGTCCGTGCTTTTTCTGATGTTTCTAAATTAATTCGCACGGCCGTGCCGACCTTCTGCAGCTTCTCCTTGGCAGCAGGTGCACTGACACGGCCGTGCAAGTGCACGCACGGCCGTGCTAACCCTTCTTTTCTCTTATTTAGCCCACAAAGCTAAGCTAACTCCTAGCCGCTCCTCGCTCTTGCTCCATCGGCCTCAATGCTGCCTAAAATACATCGTTTTGAGCTCGATCATCCACAACACAAGAGAACAACACTCAAAGCATAAAAGTGGCAAATGAAAACAAAAGGCGATGAACATAAAGGCGATGGTGCAGAATAAACCAAGAAAAATACAGGAAAATGGTGGAAAAATTGGTGGAAAATGTCCAACAATTATGTATAACAAAATATATTGGCAGGATGCTCAAGGCACTGCTTATCTTTAGTAAAAGCATATTACTTTTTGGGGGGGTTCCATACACTTACATCATAGACCCCCAACAGGGAAAAAAACCCTCACATGAACGGAGGAAAGAAACTCAGAGGAAGAAAGAACTCCTTGCGCGCGAATCACAAAGAACCTCCGCAAACCATCAATGCATCTACATGCCAAGAACCCAAATCATGTGTGATGCATTTGGCCCTTACTTTTTTAACTCGAAAATCCCCTCTTATACTGCCGATGAGGAGGTTTGAACCCCACAACTTCCAACAACAAAAGAATCATGATGCTGATAGATCTGCAATTTTGGCCCTTTAGGGGCGTTTTCGTACTTTTTGGATTTCTAGGGGCATTTTCATAATTTTCAGTTTTAGAGGTATTTTTTAATTTTATATTTTCAGTTTATTATATATAGGGACTGGGGGGATTAGGGATGCTTATGCTTGATTATTGTGAAGAAAACTTCTTTGAGGTGAGATTATCCTTATACTCATTGGAGAGCGCAGCTCCCTCTCGAATTGGCGACTTGGGAGAGCGAGACCCTCTCGAAAGGTCTCAGCTTTATCCTTATAATCCTTTATTTTCAGTTTGTTTTCAATAAAAATCCCTCTTTTATCCCAAATCTTCTCTCTAAAACCCTAAAAATCCCATCTTTTCTATCAAAACCCGAAATTTCTTCACAAAAATCCTATTAAGTGGTATCAGAGCTTCGATCTTGGCATCCATGGTAGAAAAGGAAGAAAAGAAATCTTGGAGGCAACTTTTTCAGGAGTTGAGAAAAGCCCTTGAGGAAGAAGATGCCGAGGAAGCGGCGACGGATATAAGGAAAAATGTGAAACTTGTGGAGGCCGGCAAGCTAAATCCAGCTTCAGATCTGAAACCTGATGACAACTCAGACCCAGATCTGAGGACCACAAGCCCATATCTGAAGATTCAAAGCACAGATCCACTAGATCTGGAAGAAATGGAAGCCAACAATGCAGATCTAGAGGTGATCGGTGTCATAGACGAAGATCCGAGGTCGTCGACCACCGACATGGCCGCTAGTGGCCTCGTGGCCTCCTGGTGATCCTGTCAGGGGTTGACGAGCTTCGACAGGGCTGCTTGGGGCCTCGCGGCCCCTAGGCGACCCCGTCGAGGCTGCCGGGGCCCGCCTGGGCATGCCGGAGCCCCGCGAATTCCCAGCAGCCCGACAGGGCCCCATGGTTCGTTGTTCACTTCTGGAGGAGTTTATGAACCTCCAAGTCGAACTGTTTTTGCTCTCCGATGTCGACTCCGGCGTCATCCGGGACCGTCGACCGTACCAACATCTTTCTCTCCTCTAGTGAACTCATCGAACCAATTTTCGCGGCAAACCATCGTCGGAGCCATCGGAAAAAGTCATCAACGCTGGCAAGCCACCACCGCTACAGCAGTGGCTTGATCCAACCTATCCCGTTGGACAGCTCAGCTGAGAGCCGATCTGAGCCGGCTTAGCCGAGCCGTTGGCCAGAGCCAACTCGAGCAGAGCCATTGATCAGTCAATGGCTGCATCGTGCGCCGTACCATTCTCAGGGAATTTCTGGGCTATTTTCTGAGGAATTTCTGTGAAGCTTCCGTATTTTGACGATTCCGGAGCTGTTTAAAATCCAAAGTCAGAACAGAAAATGCCAGTGTATAGACGACTCAGCCACAGACGCATTATCACTCCTGCGGCGACGTTTCGATGAGGAGGAAACTCTTCGGTGGCCTTTCAATCCAAGATGTAGCGATGGGACGAGGACAGTACTCAGAGAAGTGCTCCCACAGATTTCTTGCACCATCTTGAGGACAAAATGGTTTTTCGGAGGCGGAGTAATGATACATCTGCAATTTTGGCTTTTTAAGGGCGTTTTAATATTTTCGGATTTCTAAGTGCATTTTCGTACTTTTCAGTTTTAGAGGTCTTTTTTGTAATTTTATATTTTCAGTTTATTATATATATGGGGCTAAAGGGGATTAGGGATGCTTATTCTTGATTATTGTGAATAAAACTTCTTTGAGGTGAAATTATCCCTCTTTTTTATTGAAGAATGCGGCCCCCTCTCGTATCTACGGCTTGGGAGAGCGAGATCCTTTCGAAAGGTCTCAACTTTATCATTATACTCCTTTATCTTCAGTTTATTCTCAATAAAGATCCCTCTTTTATCCCAAATTCTCTCTAAACCCCGAAAAATCCCACCTTTCTTATCAAAACCCTAACTTTCTATCCCCAAAACCCCACAAAAATCCTATCAGCCGCTTGTGCTAAGCTCATTTGGCAACATATTTATATTATAAATCGATGTTGCTATAAGTACAAACTCCTGGGAATCAGGAGATATATAGACAACACCACAATTCCATTATCTTACAATGATGGTTATGCAAGTGAAACTTAACGTCGTATAGTGTCCATATGTCCATTGTCGAGCCTTTACTTAATATTAACTGATCGAAATTACAAACTGAGGAAACGGTCAACTAGATAACAATTGTGGCACATCTTCTGGCTGTAATATGTATATCTAAATATATTTGTATGGAATTAACTTGCACAAGATTTCTGTGCACATGCACATGAAATAAAATCAAAAACTTACATAAAATTAGATTTCGATATCTTGGATTTACGAAATGAGAAATACTAAAATAAAATGATGACATTCAACATTTATTTATTATTCTATAAGGATGCCATTAAAACATCATTGAGAATTGGAGCTTATTAGGTATGGATTTAATGCATCCATGAATTTTTTGAATTAAATGTTGAATTTAATTTTTTTCTCTTTTTAAAACTAATTTAAAAGTGATTTATGTTTGACCGTTAGTCCATGACAATTGAAGGTGTTAGTCCATGACATTTTTAGGGGGGGGAGGGGTTGGGGTTGGAAGGGATAGAATTGTAGTTATAATAGTATAGATATTATAGTAATTGTCGAATGAGCGTTAGCAATGTAGCATAAAAGAGTAAAGCCTCTCTAACCATATGTTTATTGAAGTTGTAGCATCATCATACACTAGGATGGAGGTATTTACTGCATTAACATGAAATTCTACAATAAACTCAGATATTTATCAACCATAAAAAGGAACTAATTTAGTAGGTTTAAAATCAATTTCTAAACATCTCTAACACTGCATGAAACCTCCAAAGCAGTGAGGTTTGAGGGTTTTATTTATATATTCTAACACATCCTCATAGGTTGAGTGCTCCTTCAACAAAGCCGAAACCTAAGCTTATGCACAACGATATTCTGTTAATTCGCTTTTTACTTGTGTGCCTGATGTAATTTGGATCCAAGGGGCTTGGATACCATCTTAAAGTCCATATCATTGCACCAAAACTCTGAAGTTGTTGGAGGGCTGATGGTTGTATTTTTATATTCTAACATAAATATTTGTAAACCTCAGAAAAGGGCACAAAATGTCTAAAAGACAACTGACATAATGCGGTAGTCGATTATCTTTATGAAGCCAATGGATAAGGTTGGTGAATTCAGCTATATTATGTAGCAACTTGAGCATTGGACACAAATCTCCTAAAGGCAAGCAATGCCAGGACGAAGTATGGCCTGTAGCACCCCATGAATTTGAGAATAGTAGGACCAATACATACATAAAAATTACTTCAAATAAACTTTAAGCTGTTTCAGTTTTTCAGCTTCACTGTGAAAATTGGCATCTAACAGCCACCAATAAAGAAGAAATCAAGACCTGGAGTTCCTAGCTTTGTAGTTAATTTTAATGCACTTCCTTTTCCAGCCTCTTCGGTTTATATTGGGTGTTTTGCCCCGAGATATAAATTAATAAAAGGTTCTTCTAATTTATTCAGTTACTAAACGACAATCAACAGTGAATATGTATGCTTTTGGACAACAGCATTAACCTGAGTTTCACAATCATATTGTTACAAGATCAACTCAACTGATTTTTTCCTCATGAGCTAATCATCAATTCACCTTCAAATACTTGAGGATTACATGCAGCTTTTCGGATCTATGCTTTCCCTTCCAAAAGGTTCCAGTGCATCTACATGCTCTCATGCTACTACTTGAACATATATGAGCTCATATCCAACTTGGTCCATTTATATAATGGAATATCCATATGAGCTCATATCCAACTTCGTCCATTTATATAATGGAATATCCATATTTTGGATAACTAAAAATATTATTTGCTTCATATAGGCAGCTGGTATGCACAACACCTTAATCACTTTGTATCATGGTATGTTAACTTGAGAATTATTTATCAGTCTCCAACCATAGCAAGTCTTGGTATCTCATGATTACAATGGAGCTTCCATGAAGATCGCTTAGTTCCAACCAAACATCAATATGCACCCGCAGTTTTTTCTTCTACGCAAGTTCTTTTGAGATCTTCTAGAAATCAAGCTCACCAATACCCAAAATGCCACACACTGAGTGCATTTCTTTATCGAACTATCATCCTTATGTAAATTTGATGACATTTCAGAGATGGCATGAAAATCCAACACAAAAAGAAAAGATATAATCTTTAACAGGTACATCGATGGTACATGCTTCGCACACCCCATATAGGAGCACACCTCCCTCACTCCCTCCCCTCGAGTGACTTTTAACATGACAGGTTTCTTGAATGTGGAGATACTAGAAATAACCCGTGCACATAGTGAATGGTGACCCAGGAAAAAAAACCCCCACACAAAATGTGGTGCATGCGTGAAACCCACGAAAGAGCGAGACGAGTGGGCGTGTGTGTCGTCGGGGGTAAAAGGGTTTAAATTGCAAAAAAACTCTGGGGGGGCAAAGTGCATAATTCCCCCCCAAACCACGGGAGGTGAAAAGGGAGGAAATCAGGTGTTAAAGTGCAAAAAATGCAGGGGTCCAAAGTGAAAAAAGAACGATGGCAACCCCATAAATATGTGAAAAAGGGATGGACATTGGGATTTTTGAAAAAGCAATGGCAAACTTGCAATTAATGGGAATGAGTGGGCGTTTGTTTTGGGTCCCCAAACCCACACCCCAAATTGCATACACCCCCTCAACCCTCATGTGGAGGGATGAGATGGCATGCCCCTCCACCCGCCACATAGGACAAATCCTTCCAACCGGGTTTGTCCTAGCCAGCAAAAATATCCCTCATTTGTATAATAGATGTATGGATAGTGGTGAGGGATAGTGGTATAATGGTTGTTTCTTTTCATGTAATTACAATGGACACTGTGTTTGGTGGGATCGATTCCTTATGCTAGGGCAATATGAAGCTTCTTAGAGAGAAGAGAAGCATGTGATGCCAAGTCACTTGGTGTGGGGTCCAGTGAAGACCACTGGACAAGAGCTATTTAAAGGAATAGGGAGTATATGAGCCCCCATTCTCTTTAAATCATTCAAACAGTAGTTTCAAATTTGAGGTGCTATGATTTTCTACCATTTGCCACCGAAGGCCTTTGCTTGACATATGGGGGTGGGTTGCAGACGTAGCTGGTTCAAGTCCTTGGGGACGGGACTTTGAATCAGTTAAGGTTTGACTACTTGGTATTGGTTTCAAACCCTTTTTAGATTGAAGGTTTTGCCTCATTTCGTAGTTTCAAAGGTTCTGTTTGGAGCTTTGGTTTCAGTGCTGCTGTGTAAAAATCCATATAGTCGAGTGTCCTTAACCACCAGATATGACGCCATCTCAATCTGTTTGCATATTTCTATAGCACGAGTATATAAACATATATCCTTAGTGGAGGTTAAAAAAGAGAACCATACTTATAGTATTCAACCTGTTAACCTAATTTTAATCCAAACTAAAATAAAAGTCATCAATTAAACCATAATCAAAGTTCTATTAAGATAACATCAAATTATGATTGATAAAGATTTATTGATGTTGTACAGCAAAAGAAATTAGAGTAAGATTATATTATTAATAAGGACGGTAGATTTCCCTCTTTTTCAATTTACTCTTTTGACATTTTTGTAGGTTTTGGTGTGTTTGTTTGAAAATTGCCGAAACTGGCCGATAACAAATACATTCATCCTAAACTTACTAAAACCAAAACTATATGGCAGTTTGAAAATCAACGAACCAATATGAAACAGGGTGAAATAAAGACAAAACGGATGAAACCCTATTCCTACTATTGATTGGATTTAGGGACCTCGTTTTTCACTTTGATTAGTTTGCAAAACTTTAGATAGCATAAGCCTGAAAATCACAATATACAGACTCAACCTTGTTATCAATGTGAACAAGTGATCTAACATACTCATCACCAAATTAATTTAGGCGGCTCACTTACATCAACATGACCTAAACGTAAAGTGCAGTAGGCCAGTAGACCAGGCACCTGATATTAACTGAAACAAGAATTTCATGAGTATTATTTTTTTGTCTTTTTCTCCTGTTCTCTTTTCTTTTTTCCTTCCCTTTTTCTCTCTTCTTTCTTTGTTTCTGTCTTTCTTCATGCCTTCGTTCTTTTTTGGTGGGGGTTTGGCGACACTGTGGCAAGATGAACTCATAAAAAGTATAAAGTTTGGGAGTTGTTTAAACATTAGTAGGACTCAAAAGCATATGCCATTATATGTTAATTCTGAAATTCTCTTCCATGGAAATCTGCATATGCTAACAATGTTTACACCAAAGAAGAAAATCTTTGCATCTTAAGTAAGCTATTAAGTATTAGCCAATAATTAATCTGCAAATGTCACTTCAGAAGAGACAATGTCAACAATGATAGCTGAGAATAAAATTCTTTAAATGCTAGCAAATATATTATTCATAAATACCTCCTTCCTTTAAAAGGGTCATGGAAAAACTCGCACGAGTCCTTTGGGCCAAGAGTCATCAAAGTTCCAATCTCCACAACAGATAGAGAGAAGACCTACGCCAAATTTCAAGAAGTTTTAATTATTGACCTTATGTTATGCATGCATAATCTAGAATGGCACATTAACTTGTTTAAAATGTAAAGAAATTGTAGGCTAGACAAGGACACAACACATGGATTGGAAGCTTTCCAGAAATGATGTAACATTCAATATTTTATTGGTGGATTTAACAAGACTGCTTGAAAGTAACATGTTTAAAATCAAAGATCATCTACAGATTTAGAAGTGAGCTTCAACAAAGATGTACAAGAGAACCAAACTTCACATGATAAAAAGACAACTCAATTCACAAGGCTATTGACAGTGTGTAATTAGGTTCAGGATGGGCAAAAGCACATAGACTTTACCCCATTTGCTGTAGAATAGCTCTTCATGGCATAAACTTGTAAACTCGAGGTAAAAAGGAGCTACCTTAGATTCACATAATGTGAAGACATAAGAATATTGGAGCAATAAGCATCACATTAAATTTTTATTCCCAAAATATGTAACTAACCACAGAATGAAACTGAGAATGTTCCCAATCAAACAGTACAGGCATCACCAATTATTTCTGAAACCATATAGATTTCTTTTATTTTCAATAATGTTATGCAGATTCAACATGTGCATCTTTTCGAAATCAACCTAAAATCCATCAGGATATTTCTAGGCAAATGATACATGCTTCATGGTGATCAGTGTAGATTCTTATCTTAAAATGTTTAAGTATATGCAAGAGCATTGCAAGATTTGGCACGTAAATTTTTTATATAAGAAAATCTTTATAACGCAGAAACTGTAGCCTTCAGGGTGTAGTGAAAGAACATGAAAATATATAATAGTTTGAATTGAAAGATGAGCAATTTAAGTGGCCAATTTTTAAGTTCATAAAGTCAATGTGTGGCCCTATATTGATGATTGCCAAAAAGTTTGACAAACAACTTCCCATCAAGCTCTGGAAGCCTCTCGTTCTTTTCCTAGCACTCCATTTTCTGTTCTCGATACTTGTTAATATCTAAACTATGTGAAATCATGTTTTCCTTTTAGTTTCCATCCAGGTTACCATTATGTTTTAGAATTCAATATGATGTTATTAACCAAATGCTCAGGGACCAACAACTTGCACGGAATGATGTGTACCTGAGCAAGGAACTTTGCTTGGATCAACATCATGTTACTCTAAGTTCAGATAAGCAAAAGCGATAGTATTTTTTTCTTTTCCTTTTGTTATTCTTTGTTTAATAAGATTAGAAATTTAGAATATAATGTAAAATAACGCTGATTAAATTAAGATGCATACTAATTGTATAAGACCAAGTTCTCTTTCGCCAAACATACCATTAGCATTTGCTTTCTTCCAATTTCCTCACTTTGTTTCATGTTTACAGTGGAGCACATTCAAGGGTTGAGAATGGTCGGCTTATGCAAAAGCTAAACCAAATTATTCTTGTGTCAACTGAGATATATATTATGTGTACTTGGATGCATTAGAATTTAAGGCACTTCCTTTTCCTTACTTTTTAGGCATTTTGTCACCGGCAAGATGAGGATTGTGTTCGTAAAAGATAGTAAGATACCCGAAGTGTCAAAGGAAATAGACATGGAACATTAGGAAATTCACATGATCGCAATTTATTCGTTGTCTCTGATCATTCTGAAAAGAACAAAGCTCTTAAGCACCTATTTTGGTGTCAAACTAAATTATGAGTACCTCCTAGCCTGTGCAATCTCAGTTTTATGTTGCCAAGAAGTATGGATTAACAGCTGAATGCTCCACTATTTGATGCAGCCGTTGTTCATATGTGTATCCTAATTTCACAGAATTAGAGTACTTCACATCAAACAACTACAATTACATGCCTCAAGTCGTAAACCATTTCCATTTTAGTAGCAAAAATACTTACAATGACTTGCAAACAATCATACCACAAAATATTTTTCTGATAGATTCTCTTGTGGCTTTCAATTAAAATAAACCCGAAGAGCATGAGTGTAGAAATAATCAAGAAATCAATAAAACCTGCTTCCGGTTCCAATCGTACTGCCGTGCAGCCACAGCCGGCGCAAACTGCAGCAGAATAATCCCTTCCTTTGACACCTTATAAGCCCCTGACTGCAACATTATCCCCAAAAAAACATATTTAAAAACACCAATTCCTTCCCCCTAAACAAACAATAAATTTCCGAGTCCAAGATTTACATCTAGCGGAGTGAATTCGGGACCCCTTGGCTCCACGGTGAGTGCGGCCTTCCCTTTGTAAATCGAATACCCAACAAAAACCCTAGAAGGCGAGCCTGCTTAGAAAAGTTGAATCATTTATCACAGTAGTTTCAATGATCCGAAAGAGAAATAGAATCTTAAATCGTACCTCCGGGAGGCTGAGGGGAGTAGGCGGGTGGAGTTGGTGTGGCGGAGAATCTCTGCTGGTCGAAGTAATTGGAGCTCCGGCAGGCGACGGAAAATTGATGTTGGTTGTTTCTAGTGTTTAGGGTTTTGGGGGAGAGTAAAATTTTCAGAGGAGACGAGAACAAAAGGGAAGGTGAAGAGTGAGAGAATCGAATAGGCGAAGGAGATTGAAGAAGCTGCATTTTCCCCCCTTTTTTCCCGCTCACCTCTTCCTTGAGGCTGAGCCTTTTGTAACGAAATGAAGAAGTTGGGGGTTTTAGTGGGGTTTATCTTGTTCCGCATCTTCTATTTTGGTCTGATTTTTGACTTTGGTAAATGACATTTTTACGAGCTCCCTTGGGTAGCTCGGCACGTGTCCGCAATGGCAGAGCGAGTTCGAGTCATGTTGTCCCTCGTTAATTACGCATCAGCTTGTTAGCCCGTCCGTTTTGCCTTCTTTCCAAAGAACCTAAAAACAAATATTACTTTCCGTTGTATCCAAAAAACAACAATAACAACAAATTGTTATAAACGTTCATTTTTACCAAAAACTGTTATGAATCAACTACCAGTGAAAGAGCACCCACCTCTTTATTTATAGACAATAAGGGAGAATACAAATATGGGCTACATTGATATGGGCCTATCTCTAAGATAGCCCAGAATCTCAACCAACTACGGTTAAATAACCGTTCACAACACTCCCCCTTATCCAGCCGTAGGTGTAGACTCTGCTCGTGAATACTTCAGGATTCTGAGCATATGAGAGTCTCACATATGGTGGATACTTCAGAATCCTGAGTTGATGAGATTTGCCTCGTTAAAACCTTTAACTATGGAAAACCCAGTGGGAAAAACCATAATTAAGGAAAAAGAGTTCAAACTCTACCTGACTCCCCCTAATCTGTACAAGCTTTCAGATCTCTTAGGCGTCTCATCACAATTCTTTGTACAAGCCTCCTAAAGGTGGCAGTAGGAATGGCTTTAGTGAACAAGTCTGCCAGATTGTCACATGATTGCACTTATCTGATGTCGATCTTGTCATCTCACTGTAGCTCGTGCGTCTAGACGAACTTTGGTGACATGTGCTTTGTTCTATCGCCTTTGATGAAGCACCTCGTAACTGATCTATGCAAGCAGCATTGTCCTCGAAAATTGTAGTAGGTTCGAGATCTCCAGTCTTCAGTCCGGTAGTAGACAGGATGTGGTGGACAACAGAGCGTAACCATACGCATTCTCTGCTTGCTTCATGTATGGCAATGATCTCTGAGTGATTGGATGAGGTTGCCGTCAAGGTTTGCTTGATGGATCTCCAGGAAATGGCTGTGCCTCCATAGGTAAACACGTACACAGTTTGTGGCTTTGCGTTGTGGGGATCAGACAAGTAACCTGCATCAGCATAACCAGCAAGTGCAGAGGATATTCCATTTTTGTAGAAGATTCGCAAATCTGTAGACCCTTGGAGGTAGCGCATGAGGTGCTTAACCCCGGTCCAGTGGCGTTGTGTGGGCGTTGTGCTGTATCTGGCTAGTAAATTTACTACGAACTCTATATCGGGACGCGTGCAGTTTGCCAGATATAAGAATGCTCCGATGGCACTTAGATAAGGGACTTCTGGACCAAATATATCATCCTCATCTTCCAGCTGCCAGAAGGGGTCTTTATGTGCATCTAGAGATCGTACAACCATAGGTGTACTTAGTGGATGACATTAGTCCATATTGAATCTTTGCAACATTTTCTTTGTGTATATGGTTTGATGTAATAGGATTCCATCTTTTAGATGTTCAATCTGTAACCCGATGCAGAATTTCGTTTTGCCTAGGTCTTTCATTTCAAATTCTTTTGTTAGGCTCACAGATATCTCAGCAATCTCTTCAGGAGATCCAATGAGATTCAGATCGTCTACGTAGACAGCAATTATTATGAATCCTTTTCCCTTTGTTCTTATGAAGATACAAGGGCAGACTTCATTGTTGTTGAATCCTTGTTGAACAAGGAATTCGCTGAGTCTGTTATACCACATTCTTTCTGATTGTTTGAGACCATACAATGATCTTTGTAGCTTAACAGAGTAGACGTTCCGAGGTCTATTTTTTAGTTCAGCAGGCATTGAAAAGCCGTCAGGAAGTTTCATGTATATCTCCTTGTCGAGATTACTGTATAGATATGCAGTCACAACATCCATTAGCTGCATATTTAGGCATTCCTTTGCTGTTAAGCTTATCAGGAATCTGAAAGTGATCGCATCTATGACCGGGAAGTATGTTCTGTCATAGTCAATACCCGGTCTTTGGGAAAATCCTTGTGCTACAAGTCTAGCTTTGTAGCGTGCGATCTCATTATTTTCGTTTCTTTTTCTTACGAATACCCACTTGTATCCCACAGGTTTGACACCGGTAAGTGTCTGGACTATTTGCCCAAAAACTTTGCGTTTCTGAAGCGAGTCCAGCTCGGCTTCTATTGCCTGATTCCACTTTGGCCAGTCATTTCTACGTTTGCATTCAGCAACGGAATATGGATCATGATCATCGTCGCTTCTGGCGACGTGAATAGCAATATGAAATGCGAAGTCATCGTCGACGACTGTACTCTTTCTGTCTAATACCTCCCATGTACGTACATAATTTAATGATATTTCAGTTTCTCCCGGTAGTTCCTCTGCACTGGATTCCGGGAGGGGAGAGTGTATGGACACGAGCTCATTTCTCTGTGGGGGTATTGTCCCAAGGTCTCCGGTTATTTTTCTTTTTCTTGGATTTTTATCCTTGGAGCCTGGTAGTCTGCCTCTTTTTTGTTGAGGTGCAGCCACTTCTGCTGCTGGTGGATTGCATCCATCCTTTGGGATGTCAATCATAGCTGGAGTATTTGCAGCAGGGATGTGTGATCTGACAATCTTCTGGTTGTCAGTGAACGAGTCCGGTAATCTATGAATTGTGTTCTGTATGTGTAAGATCTTCAGGATCTCATCATCACATTGTTTTGTTACCGGATTGTAGTGGGTCAGACTTTTGTATCCCACGTTAACATTTGCTTCGTGCTAGACTTTTCAATGTCTAGGCTCATTTTGGGGAAATATGTCTCATCAAAGTCACAGTCTTCAAGACGTGCCATAAAAGCGTCCCCCGTTTGGGGTTCTAGGTATCTTATAATGGAGGGTGAGTCAAACCCTACATAAATACCTAAGCGACGTTGATGGCCCATCTTGGTCCTCTAGGGTGGACAATGGAGATATAAACTGCGTAGCCGAAGATTCTCAAGTGAGAAATGTTCGGCGGCGTTTTATATGCAAGTTGCATTGGAGAGAGACTCTGACCTCCTGAGGGTCTTATTCTTATTAGTGATGCAGCATGCAGAATTGCATGTCCTCATGCATCCACCGGCAACTGTGATTTCATTAGCAATGGACATGCAATCCATTGGAGTCTTTTAATTAGCGACTCAGCTAGCCCGTTCTGGGTGTGAACATGCGGCACCGGATGTTTAATTTCTATTCCTGTTTCCTGAAAATATTCTTGAAATGACTGAGAGGTAAATTCCCCCGCATTATCCATGTTGGATCTGGATCCTAGCCTAGAGGGGGGGTGAATAGGCTTTTAAAAATAATTCGTGCAACCCACGAATAAGCACAAGCAGTTATAGCAGCAACAGGGTAAATAAAAAGCAGACACATAGTACACAGCAGATTTATCCTGGTTCGGTCGTCCCAACGACCTACTCCAGCCCCCAAAGCAGAACTAGTATTGAATAGCGCAATAGGTACAAAACCACAAGTTAGAGCACGCTCAGAGCACCATCTACGTCTCTACATTCGCCAGGCTCTCAGTACCCCCACACACTGTGTTTTCTCTCACTATCAATCCTAGTAACGCTTTCTACCAGCTAGTCCCAAACTAGCTGGGTCCCACTTGTCTAGTCCCAACTAGACAAGTCCCAAAATAGTCACAGAAAAATAGGTAAAGTTTCCCATACAGAGAACGTTACACTAAGACACAAATAAAAGAGTTTAAGAGTTTAGAAATGCTCAGTTTGTGTCTGTGTAGACGTCTCTGTCAATCAGCACATCGTCAGCTCCGATTTGACGCAAACGGTGTGTCAATCCGACTCCTGGATTGCAAAATACACACTGGTCTGTGTGTAAAGAAATTCAGCTCAAATACTATAATTGAGCGGCCTGTGCGCAGAGCAACTCCTAATAAATTCCACGCCACGTCAGCACCAAAAATCGCGCTCAGCTAATCTTTCCGTCCGATGCAATTAATCCCCACCTTTGATTTCGATTGCTTGGAGTTGATCCCGCCGTTGGTTCCTTTTAATTTGATTCACGCAACTTCGCACGAGGGTTGAGTCCACGTCAGCTCATCTTCGATCCGCTTCGTCTTCGTTCAAGAGCTAGGGCATGCTGGCGGTAGGTCCTCTTTCCGACCTCGCTTCGAAGACGTCGGCTACTTCGTGGCGACGGTGATCGCATGGCGGTCAGATCACGACGGCGAAAAAAATGTGCAGTAGCCAAGCTTTGATGGAGACACGGAGACACGGCGGCGACTCTCCTCTTGTGCAGATCACGGCGGAGAGCTTCGGCGATGATTTGGTGTACGACAACTTCTTCTTCTTCCTCGTTTCAAAACAAGGCTGCGACAGAGATCTCCACGGCGAGTTCTTTGGTGACGTCGTCCTCCGGCGATGCTTCACACGACAGCAGCGGCTCCGGTGATCGCTCTGCCTGTTCCCCTTCGACAGCGATGCACCGATAGCTTCAAGGCAGCTCGATGGTGTTCGACGTCGATGGCTTCAAGGCAGCAACGATGAGGCTCCGGTGGTGGCGTGTATTCGAGGAACGACGACGTCGGCGGATTTCTCCAATCTATCGACTCCGACGGCGACTAGATCGCAGCAGCAGTCAACAGCTTCTAACGTCGGTGGCTTCTCTTCAGCTTCGCCTTCTCTTCTCGTGCACGATGGCGACGACTTCTTCAGCGGTGGTGGTGGCTTCTTCGTGCAGCAGCGGCGATCTCTGTGTGACAGCTTCGAGACGGTGTGCATGCGGCGCTTCTCCTCCGGACTTTGAGCGACGACAATTCGTGATGATGCACCAGCGATATCGACTCGTTGAGGAAGATGCGGTTGATGCGGTGCGAGGATGATGAAGTTGTCAGAGTGCTTGGAGATTTGCGAGGATGATAAAGGCAGGGAGAGGGTTTATAAGTATTGGTTTTTGAGGAATTCAAGGCGTGAAGCTTGATTTTTGTTGGCTGGCCTACTTTTCCCTTTTTTGCTGTAAGCCGTAAACTTTTGAAGAAGGCCTCTATCAATTTTTGATTGCCGCAATTTGCTCCCCCTTTCTCAAGATTATATATATATGATGAGGACTAGGGTTTTGTGCAAGAGAGAATCCCTAGAGTATAGGGATTGGGAATTTCAAAAGTGATTTGGTGCCATCACTTTGCACCTATCGATAGGAGATTTGATTTGATCAATTTGGTGTTTGAATGGGAGAAGGATATGAGACAATCTTTCTAATATATTTGGCCACATCTCTCCTCCCATGACCAAGTCCAACTTTGCTCTCCATTGACCAAGTCAAACTTCTTTGTGCACACACACTCCCTCTCTCCCAATATGCTATACGTATAGCAATTCCGCCAAAAGGTGAAAATATATTGTTTCGCCAATCCTGAAACACACTAGCACACACATTAGATATCACGACACGTTTGTCATCATCAAACAAATAGATCCTAGATCGTTGCGTCCAACAATCCAGACGTATTTTCTTTATTTGGTTGTCTGGAAAATGCGCCCGCAACTTTATTATTTGTGCCAAGAGTTTGGGAAAGCTAAGTTGCGGGTTGAAAGTAGACACACATACGAGTATTTCGAAGATGCATCAATCAGTACCATGAAGTACCGGAAAGGCCCACTAGAGGGGTGGATAGGTCCACATATGTCTCCGTGTATTCGTTCGAGGAAGCTAGGAGACTCAATATCCACTTTAAGTGGTGATGGCCTTGTTATTAATTTACCCTTGAAGCAGGGTACACAAGGGAATTCTCCCTTCTGAAGAATCTTCTGGTTCTTCAGGCTATGCCCGTAGGATTGTGATAAGATGTGGTGCATCATCACGGATCCAGGGTGGCCAAGTTGATTATGCCAAGTAGAAATTTGGCTGATGTCGGGCACTTCAAGTGCTCCGTCAGATTTGCTTCCGCTCTCTAAATCTTTGTATGGTAGAGGCCAGAGGAGAGGCTCTCAAAACGTTCAAGTATGGTTTTAACTCTATTTTCTTGAGACGTTGCATACAGTAATTCATTTTCTTTTACATTAGCTGTTTCCAAGTGGAATCTGTTGAGACGGATATCTTTGAAATTTAGTAAGTTTCGCTTGGAATTCGGAGAGTATAGTGCATCTTTAATATTTATTTCTATTCCTTTAGGGAGCAAGAAGGTTGCATTCCCAGAACCTTCAATTATGTCCGATGGCCCTGAAATTGTATTTACAGGGCTCTTATACAGTATAATGCTATGGAAATAGCATTTGTGCTGAAGGATCGTATGTGTCGAATCACTGTCTACCAAGCAGTCATGAGAGCATCCCATCTAAAAAGATGAGTAAACATTTGCATTCAGAAAAACTAAATTTTTATTCAACAAAAATCAAATTACATAAAAGCTCTCATAAAATAGATTGTTCTGAAAATAAAATGCTAAGATAAATGTAGCAGGCTAATCAAGCATGTCATTTGATTCGAAGTCTTTTGCTGTGAACTTGACTGCATTGTTCGCAGCCACCAGGTTTGATTCAACATACTTTTTTTTGCTTTGTTTATAAAGCTCATGGAGATGCAGGGGGGTCCTGCACACTCTGGACCAGTGGCCTTTCATGCTACAGCTATGACACTGGTCTTCGGAATCCCTCTTGGGTGGGGGTACATCATTTTTCTTGGTGTCATTCCTGCGCCAGGTGAACTTGCGCTTCCCTTCATTCTTTCGCTGCTGCTGTGCATGGCCCTTGGCTCTTTTCTGTTGTCCCCCTTTCTGTTGTCTTTCTTTTCTTTTATTATCTCTCTTCTTTTTGAAGGAATAGGAATGGTGAGCTTCTGGTAGATGAGCAGTGCCGGGAGGGCGCATATTGTGAGTGACGAGAAGAAGCTCTCTCTTTTGCTCGGCCATGAGTAAACATGACAGCAGCTCAGAATACTTGGTGAATTTGCGTTCACGGTATTGCTGCATGAGTATCGCATCTTTTTCATGGAAAGACGTATACGTCTTTTCCAACATGCGATCTTCTGAGACTTTCTCACCACACAACTTCAGGCGTGAGGTGATGCTAAAGAGTGCTGAGTTGTACTCAGCAATGGACTTAAAGTCTTGCAGTCTCATGTTCTCCCACTCATATCGTGCCCTTTGTGAGTATAACATCTTTCTGATGTTTATACCTGTCCTCAAGGGCAGTCCATAGCTCAAGTGGATCTTCGACCGTAAGGTATTCAGCCTTTAAGATCTTGTCCACATGGCGACGAATATAGATGATGGCTTGTGCCTTCTCTATTTCGCTAACATTTTCTTTTTCTGTTACAACAACAATGAGGGACTTTGCTCGCAGGTGAAACTTTACATCTAGCTGCCAGCTTAGATAGTTTCTACCTGATGCATCCAGCACTTCGAAATCAACGCTTGCAATTTTAGCCATTTATCTAGCAAAGCACAAACATGCATGAATTAATATTTTAATCAAAGAAAACATTTTCATGCGGAGGCAATATTTAATGAGTAGCTAAATGCGTGGATCGGCCAGTCCCACGTAAAAAGAGTCCAAAGTCCATACATTCCATATTACATGATTTAAAGCTTAAAATGGAAAATACAACTTTGGAAACCCCGTGAGTCCCATATGATTTCTCCAGCTTCAATTGTGGCATCTGTCTCCATGGAAGTTGGTCTTCTGTCTTTGATATTTACATAAATTCCTACCTACAATTTCTCTCAAATAAAGAAAAAGTGCGGGAAATAAACTGTGGGACTTAAACAGCCGATCCAAAAACCACATTTAGCCATTCATGCAGAAATATTGTGCTCATCAACAGTTTCATTCACAGACATCGCATGCAGTTATATTTGCATGAAGATAAATCATTTAATACTTAATAATAATTGGACCACTGGGCAACGTCATACACCGTTAGGTTAGATGACTAACGACAGAGCGGTCGCAGGATCTTCTTAATTATTAAGTTTTAAATATAATGCACAACCACGCATATAATATCCACAGAATTTTCTAGTGATGTATACCATGTAAAGATGATTTTGCAGAAAAAATCATTCGATGCAAGGGTTGTATAATATGTGGGTTTAATCAATCAAATTGAATAAGAGCCCAAAATTGGCATTTTCGATATAGAAGGAAAAGGTTTTTCCTTTTTAAATTATCCCAAATAAGCCCCAAAAGTCCCCAATGAACCCTTATATGCCCAAATAATCGCCTCATAGTGTACCGTGATTTTTCACGAATTTACAGGCCCACAGACGCCCTATTTAATTATTTATTTAGCTCAAAAAGTCTTTTAAAGACTTATTTTCAGCCTTCGCCCCTAGTTTCTTCTTTTCTTTTCTTTTTTTTTTGAAGAAAAACTGGCCTGCGGGCCTGAAGCCCACAGGTTGGCTGCGGGCTTCAGGCCCGCAGTCAATTTTTTTTTGTGAATCTGGGCTGAAAAGCCCAGTAGGGTATTGGGGGCGGTGGCTAGGGTTAGCCGCCACCGCCCCCTTGCTTCTGTCGTTTGGTGGAGCGGGGGGGGGGGGGGCGCCCCCCCTCCCCTCCCCCCTGCAGGAGGGGGAACGACGACGCCCCCTGGCCGGCCGGGGGGATCTTGTGGCACAGTGAGCGCTGGCCCCCCTTCGGCAGGCGATCGGCGTGCCCCCTTCAGGGGGTGGTCTGCGGCGCATAGTACGCCGGCCCCCCTCGGGGGGGGCGATAGGCGGCGCCCCCCTTCGGGGGGGGGGGGGGGGTTGTCGGGACAGGGGAACACCGGCCCCCTTTCGGGGGGGTTTCGCTGCACAGAGGACGCCGGCCCCCCTTCGGGGGGCGATCGCGGCGCCCCCTTCAGGGGGGCGGTTTGCCGCTCAGAGGACACCGGCCCCGCTTTGGGGGGATCGGCGGCGCCCCCCATTGGGGGGCGGTTTTGCTGCACAGAGGACGCCGGCCCCCCTTCGGGGGGGGAGATCGGCGGCGCCCCCCTTTTAGGGGGCGGTTTGCCGCTCAGAGGACGCCGGCCCCCCTTCGGGAGGGGGGGGCGATCGGCGGTGCCCCCCTTCGGGGGGGGGGGGGGGCGATCGGGGGGGGGGGGTTTCGCTGCACAGAGGACGCCGGCCCCCTTGGGGGGCGATCGGCGGCGTCCCCCTTCAGGGGGGTGCTTTACCGCTCAGAGGATGCCGGCCCCCATTTGGGGGTGGGGGGGCGATTGGTGGCGCCCCCGGGTTGCTGTGCAGGGGACGCCAGCCCCCATTCGGGGGGGGGGGGGGTTACGCGCGGTCGGAGGGAAAAATGCAGCCCCCCTTCGGGGGGGATTTGCGCGGTGGCACGAGGCCGCAAGTCCCAATTGATTTGCGGGGGGGGGGAAGATTGATTTTTGGACGAGAGAATTCGTCATTTATGGGCAATAAGCAATCCCCATTATCGATCTAGCGAGATCTAGGGGAAGAGCAATCATACGCATGATAGAAAAAACATCGTTTTTAGCGATTTTACCTCTATATCCGTCCTCCGGTTATAGAGACGGTTGAACAAAGCCCTACGCGGATGATGATGCTCGATTGAGGAAGCCTTGCACCGCGCGCGTGGATCTCTCGTCTCCTTCCGCCTTCGAAACGAACGAAAAGAATTTTTGTGGAAAATTTTCTAGAGGCTCGTGCTGATAACGTGTTATGAATCAATTACTGGGGGAGTGTAACGACCCGCTCTCGGGGGCCCGTTACTTATTTGATAATTGCGCAGGTTCTGCAGTTAACCAGTGAAGTCAAAATAGCCACGATGCAGAGATGTACAAAGATACCCAAATAGTGTCCAATTACAATCCGAACCGTACAAATATTCCAACAGATATACATGACAGAAGAAAGGTACACAACTGAAAATAGCTCTGGAAGCTGCGGTCTCATGGTCGAAGTCTGGCGCTATTAGCTCAAGAGCATCTGCCTCCATATGTACGTCGTCTGCGGTGCCACGGAGATGGAACCGTAGGTAAGTCACAACAATTCTAAATAAAGAAAGAGAGGTACTGTACAAGTATGACAAAGCATACCAAAGTGAAAGTAAAGTACGGTGCAGTGTCTGTACAAGTGTAGAAAGTAACGTGCATGGAATGCGTAAAGTAAAGGTGACTGTACTGGCAAGTAAAGTGAGGCAAGTATGGTAACTGTACTGGTAAGTAAAGTGCAAGTACTGTAAAGAAAGTAACTGTGCAAATTACACTACGTGACTCAAGTCGGAGAGTACAATATGTGACCGTTCAGTTCATCTCTTGCCTGGGTGCTACCCAGACGAATGCCGGTACCCAGGCAGCATGATGGTTTGCCGAAACTCAGGCAGCTAGACAGGTTACTTTTATTTTGCCAAAACTCAGGCAGCTGGACGGTATGCCAAAAACTCAGGCAGCTTGACATGTAGATCGAACTCTAGTCACTCCCGTACTCTCGCAAACTATGAGTTACCCCGAATCCCCAGTGATGTGTCAAGTACAAGTTCTAGACAGGATTGTTCCACAAGATGTTCCACACATGATATTCCACACGATGTTCCGCATGTTAGTCACACCAGGTTAACTGGTTGACTTCCTCATTGAAAACCAGCAAGTAGGATAAAGACAAGTCCAACACCAAAAGTTGCTACTTCCGTGCTTTGAGCACGTGGTAGTGTGGCTAGCACACAATTTACCCAAGTTGAAAGTTGGCAAAGTAATCTTTGGTAGATTACTTTCATTTAGTTCTCTAGTTTGGTTTAACTTGAATAGCCGTTCTGAGGCTATAAGTGAAGTGTCACAAGTTCACGCAAGCACAGTAGTCTAGTTTTCTAAAGTTAGAATATGTCGTGACTTACTATTTTAGAACTCGTCGTGGCAAGACGAGGTTGGAGCTAGAAGAGCTGGTGCACGAGGATTGGTACCTGCAAACACAAGAAACACTTGGTTAAAGCGCACCCTATTTTCTATTCAAATAAACTCGATCGTTTTGATTTTTAAAACCGGTTAAAATGTTGTCGAAAAGCGTTCTAAATTTTTATATAGACTATATATGGTGAAAATAATTTTACTGCAAGAAGGAATATTTTTCTGAGGCTTATAGTAATTTCTATAATTTTTAAAAGCTTAAAAACAATTTAAAACCCATTTTTCAATTAGTAACGTATTTATTCAGGAATTTATTCTGGGAGCAATCTACATCGGAATGGTTCAAATGAGGTGTCAAAACGACCGTCTCAAAGAGTACTTTAGCATATATTTTTATCACATATTTGTTTACGTGAAAATAAGAAGATACGGATTTTTAAACGAAAATAACGGATTTAACTTATAGGCTTAAAAATTAATTCTGGAAAAACTAAGCGTCGGATTGAGATGAAACTAGCGCCATTGGGTCCAGAATGTCATTTCTGATTTTCTAGAGCTAGCCCCATATTTTTCTAGGCTCTATATTATTTATTATGAATTAAAAACCAATAAGTCTATTTATTAATTAATTAATAATACGAAAATACGATATTTAACTCATATTTACAAGTTTGCCATTGTAATTTACCGTCGCCTTCTTCGTTCTCGCATGCGGGGAGAGAGAGGGAGGGCGACAGCGGCGATCGTCAGCGGCGATCGTCGGCGGCGGGTGCAGCGGAGGTGAGGCGGCACGAGGGGGGGCGGTGGACTACGGCGAGTGTAACGGCGACGGCGAGCGGCAACCGCCGGGGATGAGAGCGGAAGAGCGGGGGAGAGACGTCCGAGAGCGGGAGGGAGTTGCTCGTCGGCGGTGGTCGACGGCTGCGGCGGAAGGCGGAGCGGGGCGGCGGTCTCTCCGGAGCGTGGCGGAGCGGCGGGGACCCGAGCGGACGTCGGGGTCTGTGTGGCAGCGAGGAAACGGAGGCGGGCGTTGCCAAAGCACGGAGGAGAGCGGGCTTCGGGCTAGCGGGGGTCGGAGCTGTGCTGGCGTCGGACGGGGGGCGGAGCACGGTGTGTCGGCGACGGAGGTCGACGGGAGAGAGAGGGAGAGGCTGGGGGTCTCAGGCGAGGCTTTGTGCTGCGGCGAGATCGAGGAGCGGGCACAGCGTCGTCGTGGGTCGTGGGGCGACGTCCGGAGGTGATCGGAGCTTGCTTTGGGCGGGGCTTCTGGTGGCGGAGGAGATGAGGCGGGCTTCGCCGGCGATGGTCGGCGGACAACCCTCCGGTGACGAGGGCGAGGGCGAGGAGAGGAAGAGAGAGAGAGAGAGGGAGACGAAGTGAAAGCGGCGGCCTCTGTGTAAATTTTGAACGAAAATAGAGGAGAGAGGGTGCCTGTGAGTGTTATAATACGGAGGGGATGTGATTATTTATAGGGTTAGTTAATGGTAAAAGTGAAATTAGAGGGGGTAGATGAAGGGGGGTAGATGAGTGAAATGGGGGTAGTTGCTGAGAACGGGTAGCTTGGATGATTAGGGGGGTAGTTAAGGTAATCAAAGTAATTAGAGATAATAATAATAGTTAGACCCAAAAGTAATTAGTAAGGCATATACACGAAATTACGAAAATGCCCCTACTAGTAAACGTGTCCGAAAAATTACGAAAACATACCCACGGGATCGTATCGTCGCGAGGATAGCGAATACGAAGACCGTTTCAGGGTTTGAGCTACGGAAATACTAGTTTTTGGCCAAAACGTTTAGAAAGCGGGTTTGCGGGTTCCCTATTGAAACGATGTCAGAAAATTACGAAATTAATGTGGGACGCCCTAAATGATCATAGGATGCTACTGCAGGAGTTTGAAAATGTTTTGAAGATATTTGAATAGAAAATAAATTCATTGAGTCAAAACTGCAATATCTGAAAATGAATTTTTATCAGATCTTTTAGAGGTATTTGATGAAATCAGATTTTACTAAAATACTCCATAACTAGTCTGGTACTCCAAAATATTTTTATAGGAAATTTTTGAAATCAGTTTAAGACTCCTAACAAACCATTATAAAATAGCTTTAAAAATGAATTTACGTTAAGTACGGTATTGTAAAAATACAGGACGTTACATTCTACCCTCCTTAAAAATAATTCCGTCCTCGGAATTTAAAAATCTCTTTTGAAAATAATTGATTTTATGAAGAAGCTCAAACAAATAAATGATAGAAAAGATAGTAACCTAGTAAATCAGGTTGTAAATAACATGAAATAGCATCAAGAAAACAAGAGATGTTATATGTGAAATGTACTATTGACATCACCATAGCTTCTATGGCTAGTCTCAAGTTAAAATAGGTTCTGATAGAGGAAGGAAGACGAGTTCAAGAAAGATGGAGAAGTAGCAGCATCAGCTTACACGTCTCGGTTTGGTTCGTCTTAAATCTCTAGCACCATCCTCGAATACTTCTGAGCGTCTTTCGATTCACTTTCGTTGTCGAACTCGAACTCCTGGTGATCGAAAATCGGACGCTACCCTCCTTAGAATAAACGTAGCTGGAGTTCAAGTGAACTAAACGCGATTTAGGAAGAAGAAAAATAATCAGGAGGCCATCACTAGCTAAAGAAAGGGGTGCTAGTGATGAAGATCGATGGTGTTACATAATCATGATTCACGTCCTTGCGGTCCAGCGGACACGGCCAGGGAAGTGACTAAGCCAGGATCACTTATGCCCAGACTAGCTAGGTTGATCCAACAGACTTTAGCCAAGCACATTGACCGGTATCATGGTCCATTGAAGGAAGCTTATCATTTAAATGCGTGCCATCAACAACTGAAGGAAAGGTGATGAAGTGGGTAGATAGTTCAAAGGATGAAAAATCACTATAACTGCTATCAAAGAGGTTACTAGAGAGGTATAATCAAGAATGGAACACGAATTCCTAAGCAAAGGTTAAGAGTTCAAAGGAAGTAAGGAAGACCTAATGAAGATGGTAATAAGGACGCTTCACCCGTATATCCAATACAGGTGAACACTCGAGACATCCCGTACTCGAGAGTTCAATTTGAGTATTTTATATTATACATCCTGATCTTGCTATAATGTTCACGAGGTAGTTAGCGAGGACCTGCATGGGCCACCAAACTTGTAACGACCCGCTCTCGGGGGCCCGTTACTTATTTGATAATTGCGCAGGTTCTGCAGTTAACCAGTGAAGTCAAAATAGCCACGATGCAGAGATGTACAAAGATACCCAAATAGTGTCCAATTACAATCCGAACCGTACAAATATTCCAACAGATATACATGACAGAAGAAAGGTACACAACTGAAAATAGCTCTGGAAGCTGCGGTCTCATGGTCGAAGTCTGGCGCTATTAGCTCAAGAGCATCTGCCTCCATATGTACGTCGTCTGCGGTGCCACGGAGATGGAACCGTAGGTAAGTCACAACAATTCTAAATAAAGAAAGAGAGGTACTGTACAAGTATGACAAAGCATACCAAAGTGAAAGTAAAGTACGGTGCAGTGTCTGTACAAGTGTAGAAAGTAACGTGCATGGAATGCGTAAAGTAAAGGTGACTGTACTGGCAAGTAAAGTGAGGCAAGTATGGTAACTGTACTGGTAAGTAAAGTGCAAGTACTGTAAAGAAAGTAACTGTGCAAATTACACTACGTGACTCAAGTCGGAGAGTACAATATGTGACCGTTCAGTTCATCTCTTGCCTGGGTGCTACCCAGACGAATGCCGGTACCCAGGCAGCATGATGGTTTGCCGAAACTCAGGCAGCTAGACAGGTTACTTTTATTTTGCCAAAACTCAGGCAGCTGGACGGTATGCCAAAAACTCAGGCAGCTTGACATGTAGATCGAACTCTAGTCACTCCCGTACTCTCGCAAACTATGAGTTACCCCGAATCCCCAGTGATGTGTCAAGTACAAGTTCTAGACAGGATTGTTCCACAAGATGTTCCACACATGATATTCCACACGATGTTCCGCATGTTAGTCACACCAGGTTAACTGGTTGACTTCCTCATTGAAAACCAGCAAGTAGGATAAAGACAAGTCCAACACCAAAAGTTGCTACTTCCGTGCTTTGAGCACGTGGTAGTGTGGCTAGCACACAATTTACCCAAGTTGAAAGTTGGCAAAGTAATCTTTGGTAGATTACTTTCATTTAGTTCTCTAGTTTGGTTTAACTTGAATAGCCGTTCTGAGGCTATAAGTGAAGTGTCACAAGTTCACGCAAGCACAGTAGTCTAGTTTTCTAAAGTTAGAATATGTCGTGACTTACTATTTTAGAACTCGTCGTGGCAAGACGAGGTTGGAGCTAGAAGAGCTGGTGCACGAGGATTGGTACCTGCAAACACAAGAAACACTTGGTTAAAGCGCACCCTATTTTCTATTCAAATAAACTCGATCGTTTTGATTTTTAAAACCGGTTAAAATGTTGTCGAAAAGCGTTCTAAATTTTTATATAGACTATATATGGTGAAAATAATTTTACTGCAAGAAGGAATATTTTTCTGAGGCTTATAGTAATTTCTATAATTTTTAAAAGCTTAAAAACAATTTAAAACCCATTTTTCAATTAGTAACGTATTTATTCAGGAATTTATTCTGGGAGCAATCTACATCGGAATGGTTCAAATGAGGTGTCAAAACGACCGTCTCAAAGAGTACTTTAGCATATATTTTTATCACATATTTGTTTACGTGAAAATAAGAAGATACGGATTTTTAAACGAAAATAACGGATTTAACTTATAGGCTTAAAAATTAATTCTGGAAAAACTAAGCGTCGGATTGAGATGAAACTAGCGCCATTGGGTCCAGAATGTCATTTCTGATTTTCTAGAGCTAGCCCCATATTTTTCTAGGCTCTATATTATTTATTATGAATTAAAAACCAATAAGTCTATTTATTAATTAATTAATAATACGAAAATACGATATTTAACTCATATTTACAAGTTTGCCATTGTAATTTACCGTCGCCTTCTTCGTTCTCGCATGCGGGGAGAGAGAGGGAGGGCGACAGCGGCGATCGTCAGCGGCGATCGTCGGCGGCGGGTGCAGCGGAGGTGAGGCGGCACGAGGGGGGGCGGTGGACTACGGCGAGTGTAACGGCGACGGCGAGCGGCAACCGCCGGGGATGAGAGCGGAAGAGCGGGGGAGAGACGTCCGAGAGCGGGAGGGAGTTGCTCGTCGGCGGTGGTCGACGGCTGCGGCGGAAGGCGGAGCGGGGCGGCGGTCTCTCCGGAGCGTGGCGGAGCGGCGGGGACCCGAGCGGACGTCGGGGTCTGTGTGGCAGCGAGGAAACGGAGGCGGGCGTTGCCAAAGCACGGAGGAGAGCGGGCTTCGGGCTAGCGGGGGTCGGAGCTGTGCTGGCGTCGGACGGGGGGCGGAGCACGGTGTGTCGGCGACGGAGGTCGACGGGAGAGAGAGGGAGAGGCTGGGGGTCTCAGGCGAGGCTTTGTGCTGCGGCGAGATCGAGGAGCGGGCACAGCGTCGTCGTGGGTCGTGGGGCGACGTCCGGAGGTGATCGGAGCTTGCTTTGGGCGGGGCTTCTGGTGGCGGAGGAGATGAGGCGGGCTTCGCCGGCGATGGTCGGCGGACAACCCTCCGGTGACGAGGGCGAGGGCGAGGAGAGGAAGAGAGAGAGAGAGAGGGAGACGAAGTGAAAGCGGCGGCCTCTGTGTAAATTTTGAACGAAAATAGAGGAGAGAGGGTGCCTGTGAGTGTTATAATACGGAGGGGATGTGATTATTTATAGGGTTAGTTAATGGTAAAAGTGAAATTAGAGGGGGTAGATGAAGGGGGGTAGATGAGTGAAATGGGGGTAGTTGCTGAGAACGGGTAGCTTGGATGATTAGGGGGGTAGTTAAGGTAATCAAAGTAATTAGAGATAATAATAATAGTTAGACCCAAAAGTAATTAGTAAGGCATATACACGAAATTACGAAAATGCCCCTACTAGTAAACGTGTCCGAAAAATTACGAAAACATACCCACGGGATCGTATCGTCGCGAGGATAGCGAATACGAAGACCGTTTCAGGGTTTGAGCTACGGAAATACTAGTTTTTGGCCAAAACGTTTAGAAAGCGGGTTTGCGGGTTCCCTATTGAAACGATGTCAGAAAATTACGAAATTAATGTGGGACGCCCTAAATGATCATAGGATGCTACTGCAGGAGTTTGAAAATGTTTTGAAGATATTTGAATAGAAAATAAATTCATTGAGTCAAAACTGCAATATCTGAAAATGAATTTTTATCAGATCTTTTAGAGGTATTTGATGAAATCAGATTTTACTAAAATACTCCATAACTAGTCTGGTACTCCAAAATATTTTTATAGGAAATTTTTGAAATCAGTTTAAGACTCCTAACAAACCATTATAAAATAGCTTTAAAAATGAATTTACGTTAAGTACGGTATTGTAAAAATACAGGCCGTTACAGGGAGGAGCCCCCCAGCTCTTTATTTATAGGCAATAGGGGAGAATAGGAATATGGGCTACATTGATATGGGCCTATCTCTAAGATAGCCCAGAATCTCAACCAACTATGGTTAAATAACCGTTCACAACAAAAACAATTTAGAAATTAACCAAATTTTTTCATGTAATATTTCCAGAGTTTCATGGTATTTCAAACATATTATTTGGCCCCTAAAGCCCTTGGTAATCCATGTTTTATATGTAAAATATGGAGATAGTTTAATTATCCCCAAAAATTTTGGAATTTTAATTTCTAAATACATTAATAGCCTATAATATGTGAGATAACCATGCAAAAACTTTTATTCATATCAACAAGATCCCAAAACCTTCATTTAATTGTTTTTAATACAACGAGCACTGATAGTTGATTAATAATTTAAATAATGCATGTCTTTTACATTTTTCTGAAATTTCAATTTTCTTTTATCGACGCAACCCAACTTGCGCAATAATCTCATAGAGTAGTAGTTCTTGGTTCTTGAATTCAAGGCCAATGATGTTTTATGTTGTTTTGATGATGATCAACATTATGTTGTGTGCTAATCATCTTTTATGTTTTAGTCTCAGTTATTTATAATTGATTATATCAAGGGTGAGACAAAACATATGGTGTTGGGATGATGGGCTCAAGGCATAGAGCATTGAATTAATGAAGCCATAAAGAATCATGAATTACATTTGTTAAGGCCAAAATTGACCGAGACAGTTGTTAAGCTGACGTAGACTTTCGGTGCTGAGTCGGAGCCTCGTCAGCAATGGAGTGGGACCCTCGGTTGGAAGAACCTGTGTCGAATGTTGGTAGTTAATGATGGTGCGATGCTCAGTCGACCTTCGAGCAGCTAATGCATCGATCGTTTGAGGCTAGGAAGCTCGATGACGACCCTTGACGCTGGATGATGAACATCGATTTGCACCACAGGGACACGTTAGAGGGGTCGGATCTGGGTTATGACCCAAATCCCATCCGATGATTAAGTTAGTGTGGGAACTTAAGGAAGCAAGAGAGCTTGGTGCAACCGAGATCAACACACGGACGTTCATCTCAGGACTGGTGGCGCAAGCTCGAAAGTATAAGAAATATCAGCAAAGAAAGTAAAGTTCTATGACTTAGACCTCGTACCTTGGAGATGGGACCCGTCCTTGTATTTATAGGCATTCAGGGTCCCTTTGGAGACGTTGGAGAGATAACTGCCACCCATAATAGGGCCACGGTCTTTCCCCTTTAATAGAAGTAAATGTTGTGCACATTCCCGCGATTTACGAGCCCGCCTTTAATCCCACGTTCGAGTGAGGTGGACTCAATGATCGACTGACCGTTGGGCTTTGACTGGGTCGATATCGGGCTTCTCTCGTGTGCTTCATTGGCTTTAGTCATCTGTCAATCGAGTTATCTCGAATGTCGGCCCAATGACTCAACAATGGCCCCCCGTCGCATGACCTCAATGGATCTGAATGTTGAAGTCAAGCGACATTACATCGCATTAATGGGGGCACGGCAGTCGAGAAAATAGCACTGAAGTTCCAGGCTCCAAAATGCCTGCCTCGTCGATTCGGATGTCTTACTGGTTTGAAATCCAAGATACTTAGAACCTTGGGATCTTCGACGCGTGTTTCATCATGCGGTTGTCGCACTGCCTATATTGGATGGCTCCAGCGGTAGAAGGCAAAGGTACCGTCTTCATTATCTTGATTTAGATTTTCCTTCTCTCAAAAGAAAATGGCTTCATCCTCCAACCCTGCCTCTGGAAGGAGCTTGGTCATGGCCATGTAGAAGAATCGGGAAGGGATCATGGAGCCGAGTTTGCTTGTGTCACGACCCGCTTCCCTAAAATGGAGGCGAGACGTGAAAAGGTCCGCACGGGAGTGGAGCGGTGAAGCCCCAAACCCGATAAGCGTCAATTTAGTATAAGCAGGTCCCTGTAATTGCAATCGAAACAACAACAATAATAATATGAGACGGATAAGAAACACCAATCCCAAAGTTTGTCCACAAAATATTCAACATCACAGAAAAGCCACCAGGCTAAAGGAAAGAGTCTAAGGGCCCAGAACAAGGCCAAACAAAAGCAACGACATAAATAAGTATGGGTGCCACGCACCAATAACAAAACAACTGTCCAACAAAAATAAAACACAACGGAGACACTAGGATTGGTCCCAAGTGTCCACGTACTCCCCGTCCAACACGGGCTCAAGCTCGGCGTCCGCAAACACCTCACCCTCAGCTGGCAACTCAGGCTCAAGGTCTAACATGCGTCACCCAAAAGAGAGAGGGGCACATGTCAGCAAGTCTAAAAAGACTTGGGCAAGGAAACTGAAAGTGACTAACAACCTAGCGTTTAATTGTTAAACAATGGCATGACAGTTGAATATGATGCAACAGTTGGAAAGAGTGACAAGCATGCACGGTGTAGCAAAAGCTACCAATTCACTAATCACTAATCACATGTCACTTATCACTTATCACTTAACACTTAACACTTAACACTTAGTGCATAAAGAGTCCACTTACTGGCCAGCTCGTTTATCTCTATCACTATCAACACTGAAACACTAGAGATTTCACCTGCTGGCCGGAGTGGCTGATCAAGCCACTCGGGCTCAGTCCGCTTATCTCTTACCCCACCCACATGTGACGAGCGTTGGGGTTTCCAACTCATTATGCTCGCTTCTGGTCACGAGCCAGGAAAATAAGTGTGTGTTGACATTCGAGCGTTGGGGTTTCCAACTACAGGGCTCGCTTCTGGAACACGAGCCAGGAAACATGGGATTGTAGCGTGTGCTACGCAATCACGATAAATAATCACTATGCAATGCCATGAACAGATAATTGCGTACCGTTAATGGAATTTAAACGTGACAGGCAAAATGCAATGATATGAACATATTCGCGTACCGATAATTTAAAGTAAACGTGACATATGAGCATGATGAGGGTGACGGACCAAGCTTCGTTGTCAAGCTAGGTCAAGGGCGTCTAAACGGCTATCCTTTCACCGTTTAGTCTCTTTTACGCTAAAGCAAGGGAAATGGCCTAAGACATGGCCCAAACCAAGAGATGCAAGTTTCACTTGCCTATCACCGGGGATGACGGTTACGAAAGTTCGTTACCGCGGATGCTAGCCAACGGGGAATCGCTGTTATGGGGAACAATCATCAAAACACAAGTATTTTATTATGGTTTCATAAAAATTACAATAGGATAAGAAAACAACGGTAGATCGATTTCTTACCGAGAGGTGGCGGAAGAAACACTCCGGGGAACCCTAGGACCAGATCTGGAAAGGATTGGGGAAGTTTGGAGAAACTAGGGTTTTGGGGAATTTTGGGGATTTGATGGATTTTGGTGAGATTTTGGGGATGGTGAGAGGTAGATAGGGTGAATGGATGGATTGGATGATGGATTTAGGGCTTGGAATGGAGAAATGAAGCTTGGAGGAAGATGTGGGCTGAAGGGGGAAGATTTTAGGGTTTTGGGTCGTGTTGGAGAAGAAGAAGTCGTTTGGGTTGGGTATAAATAGGTTGGGCTGGCGGCTGCCCAGAAATTAGGGTTTTAACACTGGTTAGTCGGTCAAAGAGCAACCACTGACCGACTAGTTTGGCAACTAGTCGGTCGGTCGATCAACGCAGACCGACTAAGTGCAAACAGTAACTCCTGAACGAAAATAGGATTCTAGAGTTAGTCGGTCCATGAACAAGTACTGACCGACTAGTTTGGCATCTAGTCGGTCGATGAACGTTCTTAGACCGACTAAGAGTAAACAGTAGCTGATACAAAAATAAGATGATAAGTTAGTCGGTTCAAGAAGCATTGCTGACCGACTAGTTTGCAACCTAGTCGGTCAACCAACGTTCTTAGACCGACTAACGATAAACAGTAACTCCTGAGAAATTTAGAAAGCAAACTAGTCGGTCCAAGAAGGATTGCCGACCGACTGGATCGTCATCTAGTCGGTCGGTGGCCCTTCTTACACCGGCTAATGAGCACAGAAAAGTTCCGATACGGAGCGCGGGGCCCCGGGATCGATTCCTAAGACTCCTAGGCTTGATCTAATAGTTAGATACGACCGTTATGAAGTCCGTCACGAGTGACATACTTCGAAATCGACAATCCTAAGGAAGAATCGAGAAAATACGACGAATCGATCGAAAATGAAAACTACGGAGACGAAAACCACACAAGAGGAGAAAATCCACCAAAACATATATTATATTATATTAAATCCAGATACATGAAAAGCAGTCGTTACATCCTCCCCAACTTAAGAAAAATTTCGTCCTCGGAATTTCCAAAAACTCACGAGTCCGGAAACAAAAGTGGGAAACGCTCTCGCATCTCATCCTCATTCTCCCAAGTAGATTCTCCCGGCGAACCGTGTCGCCACATCACCCTCACAAGATTGACAACCTTGTTCCGAAGCGACTTCTGACGCCTGTCCAGAATCTGCACTGGATGCTGGTCATACGTCATATCGGGGCGAATGGTAATCTCCGAAAAATCCACCGCATGAGACGGATCACTAATGTATCGACGAAGCTGCGACACATGGAAAACAGTGTGAACTCCTTCCAAAGATGGCGGCAAGGCCAAGCGATACGCTACCTCGCCAACCCTCTCCAAAACGTCAAACGGTCCAATGTATCGCGGGCTCAACTTCCCACGCTTCCCAAAACGAATCACACCACGATTCGAGGAAATCTTCAAGAACACATGGTCGCCTGGCTGAAACTCCAAAGGACGACGTTTAGCATCCGCCCAATGCTTAAAACGGTCCTGAGCAATCCTCAACCTCTCCCGAATATTCCTGACGACATCCACGGCCTCCACGATCATCTCAGGCCCCAACAACTCCCGATCACCAACGTCATCCCAACTCAATGGCGATCGACATTTCCTCCCATAAAGAGCGGCGAAAGGCGCCATGCCAATACTCGCCTGGAAGCTGTTGTTGTAGGAAAACTCCACCAAATGCAGATGGTCCTCCCACGAACCCTTGAAATCCAACATGCACGCCCTCAGCATGTCTTCCAAAATCTGAATCGTCCTCTCGGACTGGCCATCCGTCTGCGGGTGGTACGCCGTGCTGAAACTCAGACGCGTACCCAAGCTCTTCTGCAAACTTTGCCAAAACTGAGATGTGAACCTTGTGTCTCTGTCAGACACGATACTCACGGGGACTCCAAGAAGTCGCACAACTTCCTGCACGATTCATGTTACATCACTATCCAAACTAGGAAAAAGGAAATAGAACGGAGAGTAAAAGAATTTTACCTCCATATATCTCCTCGCTAGCGCCTCAGTGGACTGCCCCACTCGGAACGGAATAAAGTGCGCAGATTTGGTCAATCGATCTACGATCACCCAAATCGCGTCATTCTGCTTCGGACTCCGAGGTAGTCCAGTCACGAAATCCATAGTGATGTGCTACCACTTCCACTCCGGAATCGGAAGCGGTTGTAGCAACCCGGCCGAACGCTGATGCTCCGCCTTCACTTGCTGGCAAACCAAACCCTTGGCTACACTCCGAGCCACACTCCTCTTCATACCATGCCACCAATAATTCAGACGAAGATCCTGGTACATCTTGGTGCCACCAGGATGCACAGAATACGACGAACTGTGTGCCTCCACCATCAACTCCTCTCTGATATCCCCAACAGGCACACACAACCTGGCTCCAAACCTCAGCGAGCCATCCTCATGAATCAAAAAGTCAGTCCGTAGACCGGCTTCCACCTGCTCCCGAATATTCACCAGCTTCGGATCCTCAGTCTGGCCGGCCTTAATCCGATCCACGATCGTCGACTGTACCTGCATGTACATCAACGAAGAAGCCTCCCCAGGAAGAACAATCTCCACGCCAGACTCGCAAAAATCCTGCTGCAATCTCCACTGCGAGGTCAAAATCATCACTGCTGGAAGCCTACTCAAAGCATCTGGAACCACATTTACCTTGCCAGGGTGATACTGCAAATCAATCTCATAATCCGCCATAAGCTCCAACCATCGACGCTGTCGCATGTTGAGCTCCTTCTGCGTGAAAATATACTTCAAGCTTTTGTGATCGGTGAAAATCTTCACTTTCTCACTCAGCAAGAAGTGCCTCCAAATCTTAAGAGCAAACACAACGGCAGCCAACTCCAAATCATGCGTCGGATAGTTCTTATGAACCTTAAGCTGACGAGACGCATACGCCACAACATGCCCGTGCTGATGCAACACACAACCGAGACCCTTGCCAGAAGCATCGCAAAAGATCTCAAATCCACCGCTGCGGTCAGGCACGACAAGAATATGGGCACTCGTCAACCTCTCCTTCAGAACACCAAAAGCACTCTCGCAATCACCCGACCAAACATAAGCAACATCCTTCCGCGTCAACCTGGTCATCGGCTCAGCAATACGGGAAAAGTCCTTAATGAATCGCCGATAGTAACCAGCAAGTCCAAGGAAACTCCGGATCTCAGACGCTGACGACGGAACAGGCCACTCCCTGATAGCCCGAATCTTCTCGGGATCCACTGAAATACCATCTCCAGTCACCACATGCCCGAGAAAAGCAACTCTATCCAGCCAAAACTCGCACTTCGAAAACTTAGCATACAACCGATGCTTCCTCAAAACCTCCAATACCGTCCTCAAGTGCGAGGCATGCTCTTCCTCCGACTTCGAATAGATCAGAATGTCGTCGATGAAGATAACGACAAACTTATCCAAAAAGTCGTAGAAAATCAGGTTCATCAGAATCATGAAAACTGCGGGCGCGTTAGTTACGCCGAAAGGCATAACCACAAACTCATAGTGTCCATACTTCGTCCTGAACGCTGTCTTCGGAACATCATCCCTCTTCACCCTCAACTGATGGTAACCACTCCTCAAATCCAATTTAGAAAACACACTCGAACCTCCAAGCTGATCAAAAATATCATCAATGCGAGGCAACGTGTATTTATTCTTAATGGTCACCGCATTCAACTCCCGATAGTCCACGCACATACGACGCGAACCATCCTTCTTCTTAACCAGCAACACCGGTGCTCCCCACGGAGACACACTAGGATTAATATAACCCTTCAGCAACAGCTCATCCAACTGCTTCCACAACTCTTCCAACTCAGCAGGTGCCATACGATACGGCGCCTTCGAAATCGGCTGCGCACCTGGAACAAGATCGATAGAAAATTCCAAAGCTCGATCAGGCGGCAAACCATACATCTCCTCGGGGAAGACGTCACCAAAATCTCGCACCACAGCTGGCCACTCCAGCTCCATCTGCATAGCCACAGCCTCCACCGGCCTGGCCCGAAATCTGACAGGACCAAGCGAACGGCTACCACGACTGAACTCGAACACTGGATGTCCGGGAATCTCGAACACCACCTTCTTCCTCCTGCAGTCGATCGTAGCATAGAAGCTCGCAAGCCAATCCATCCCAAAGACCGCATCGTAGTTGGTGATGTTGTGGACAATAAAATCAGCATAAAGCTCATGTCCACAAACCACCACAGAGCAAGGACTGCACCCACGATGCACCGTGACTACTCCATTCCCTGTGACGATATTCCAACTCTTGGAGAGAGGGGACGTCGACAAGGAATGCTTCTCCACGAAGCTCTGGGCCAAAATGCACATTGACGCACCTGAGTCAAAGAGGACTTGGGCAGGGAACGTGCAAACCAAAATCACACCTAACAAACAGTCTAATCGATCAAATCTTATTCTAGCAACACCATACACAAGCATTCACATAATTTAACAATCAATTAATTAAGGAAGGAACAATCTAGATCGAAAGTTACCTGCAATGACCTCATCCATGGCCAAAACCTCCTCCTCAGTCATCAGAAATGCCTGCCTCCTTGGCGGAGCGGCCTGCCGAAAAGCCTGCCCCTGCGGAACGAGGGGCACCCCACGACCAGCGGGCACCGGGGCTCTCTACTGCAACGGCGGGGCAGCAATAGGTGTCCTCCAAGGTTGCCTCAACCTCGGGCACTCCCGGATAGCATGGGCAGGATCTCCACAGATAATACATTGCCCCAAGAACTTCCTACATGATTCCTTGACATGGCCCTCCTTGCCACAAAAATGGAAAGTCCTCCGAACAGGCCCTCCTGGCCTCTTAAACTGAACAGGTGGGTTCGGCCTGAATCCAGGCCTAACCACAGCTCTCGCCTGCTCCACAGGCCTCCTCACAGCACCAACAACAGACCCCTTCCTCTGGTTCACGAGCAGCTCCTGCCTCTTGGCTGCTACTAGAACCTTCTGATAAGATTCCCGATCAGAGGAGGTCACAAAACTCCGGAGCTCCGAAGCAAGCCCATGCAGGAACCTCTAAGCTCTCTCCTCAGCGTCCTGCACCATCTTTGGTGCAAACCGACTTAGCCTCATGAACTCCTGGTGGTACATGTCCACCGACGAGTTCCCCTGCTTCAGATCGATAAAACGCTGCAGCATCTCTTCCCTGGCAGCCTTCGGGAAGAACTCACCATCAAATCTGGCCTTGAAGGTAGCCCAGACGATCGGCTCTACCAACATCTTTTCTTCAGCATCCCACCAATTCCTGGCGTTTTCCTTCAGCTGGCGCTTCGCCAAGTCAACCCAACTAACTTCGTTGACCTTGGACATCTTCAGGTTGTCCTCAATATTCCTCATCCATTCATCAACAGCTAGTGGACCTTCGGTTCCATCAAAATACGCAGGACCCAGCTCTCGGAACTGCTTCGCCCCGGGCTCAGGGCGAGGGGCTTCCACCACCCGAGCAGCTCGAGTCACCGGAGCATTCTGCACCTGCAGAAGCACCCCCTGCTGAACCTGCATCATCTGCAACATCATCCGCATCATCTCTCCATTAGTGGGCTCCCGCTCAGGCTCCTCGTCATGAGGGGGCGCACCACTACCACCACCACGGGTGATTCGCCTTCCTGCCATCTAATGACGCAAAAAACGAAACAATTAGACTCACAGCTTAGGGCTCAGATGTCGAACTTATTTGTTGGACAATCTTGCATTATTATTGTTATCCCGATAATCGCAATTACAGAGGAGACCTGCATGGGCCACCACTAAAACCTGTCACGACCCGCTTCCCTAAAATGGAGGCGAGACGTGAAAAGGTCCGCACGGGAGTGGAGCGGTGAAGCCCCAAACCCGATAAGCGTCAATTTAGTATAAGCAGGTCCCTGTAATTGCAATCGAAACAACAACAATAATAATATGAGACGGATAAGAAACACCAATCCCAAAGTTTGTCCACAAAATATTCAACATCACAGAAAAGCCACCAGGCTAAAGGAAAGAGTCTAAGGGCCCAGAACAAGGCCAAACAAAAGCAACGACATAAATAAGTATGGGTGCCACGCACCAATAACAAAACAACTGTCCAACAAAAATAAAACACAACGGAGACACTAGGACTGGTCCCCAGTGTCCACGTACTCCCCGTCCAACACGGGCTCAAGCTCGGCGTCCGCAAACACTTCACCCTCAGCTGGCAACTCAGGCTCAAGGTCTAACATGCGTCACCCAAAAGAGAGAGGGGCACATGTCAGCAAGTCTAAAAAGACTTGGGCAAGGAAACTGAAAGTGACTAACAACCTAGCGTTTAATTGTTAAACAATGGCATGACAGTTGAATATGATGCAACAGTTGGAAAGAGTGACAAGCATGCACGGTGTAGCAAAAGCTACCAATTCACTAATCACTAATCACATGTCACTTATCACTTAACACTTAACACTTAACACTTAACACTTAGTGCATAGAGAGTCCACTTACTGGCCAGCTCGTTTATCTCTATCACTATCAACACTGAAACACTAGAGATTTCACCTGCTGGCCGGAGTGGCTGATCAAGCCACTCGGGCTCAGTCCGCTTATCTCTTACCCCACCCACATGTGACGAGCGTTGGGGTTTCCAACTCATTATGCTCGCTTCTGGTCACGAGCCAGGAAAATAAGTGTGTGTTGACATTCGAGCGTTGGGGTTTCCAACTACAGGGCTCGCTTCTGGAACACGAGCCAGGAAACATGGGATTGTAGCGTGTGCTACGCAATCACGATAAATAATCACTATGCAATGCCATGAACAGATAATTGCGTACCGTTAATGGAATTTAAACGTGACAGGCAAAATGCAATGATATGAACATATTCGCATACCGATAATTTAAAGTAAACGTGACATATGAGCATGATGAGGGTGACGGACCAAGCTTCGTTGTCAAGCTAGGTCAAGGGCGTCTAAACGGCTATCCTTTCACCGTTTAGTCTCTTTTACGCTAAAGCAAGGGAAATGGCCTAAGACATGGCCCAAACCAAGAGATGCAAGTTTCACTTGCCTATCACCGGGGATGACGGTTACGAAAGTTCGTTACCGCGGATTCTAGCCTACGGGGAATCACTGTTATGGGGAACAATCATCAAAACACAAGTATTTTATTAGGGTTTCATAAAAATTACAATAGGATAAGAAAACAACGGTAGATCGATTTCTTACCGAGAGGTGGCGGAAGAAACACTCCGGGGAACCCTAGGACCAGATCTGGAAAGGATTGGGGAAGTTTGGAGAAACTAGGGTTTTGGGGAATTTTGGGGATTTGATGGATTTTGGTGAGATTTTGGGGATGGTGAGAGGTAGATAGGGTGAATGGATGGATTGGATGATGGATTTAGGGCTTGGAATGGAGAAATGAAGCTTGGAGGAAGATGGGGGCTGAAGGGGGAAGATTTTAGGGTTTTGGGTCGTGTTGGAGAAGAAGAAGTCGTTTGGGTTGGGTATAAATAGGTTGGGCTGGCGGCTGCCCAGAAATTAGGGTTTTAACACTGGTTAGTCGGTCAAAGAGCAACCACTGACCGACTAGTTTGGCAACTAGTCGGTCGGTCGATCAACGCAGACCGACTAAGTGCAAACAGTAACTCCTGAACGAAAATAGGATTCTAGAGTTAGTCGGTCCATGAACAAGTACTGACCGACTAGTTTGGCATCTAGTCGGTCGATGAACGTTCTTAGACCGACTAAGAGTAAACAGTAGCTGATACAAAAATAAGATGATAAGTTAGTCGGTTCAAGAAGCATTGCTGACCGACTAGTTTGTAACCTAGTCGGTCAACCAACGTTCTTAGACCGACTAACGATAAACAGTAACTCCTGAGAAATTTAGAAAGCAAACTAGTCGGTCCAAGAAGGATTGCCGACCGACTGGATCGTCATCTAGTCGGTCGGTGGCCCTTCTTACACCGGCTAATGAGCACAGAAAAGTTCCGATACGGAGCGCGGGGCCCCGGGATCGATTCCTAAGACTCCTAGGCTTGATCTAATAGTTAGATACGACCGTTATGAAGTCCGTCACGAGTGACATACTTCGAAATCGACAATCCTAAGGAAGAATCGAGAAAATACGACGAATCGATCGAAAATGAAAACTACGGAGACGAAAACCACACAAGAGGAGAAAATCCACCAAAACATATATTATATTATATTAAATCCAGATACATGAAAAGCAGTCGTTACAGCTTGCAAATCAGAGGTCAACGTTAAGGCTGGCCAAATCACCGAGCTTCAGAGGAGTTATGTTCGTCTCGATTACCAAATCCGGTTGCATAAGAAGGACGAGAGGGATCATCATCCAGGCGATCGGAAATCGGGGGTTTATGTTAAAGCCTTCAAACGAGGCATTCAATTCCCCATGCACCCCCTCATGTGGTACTTCCTATGTACCCTGAACATTTCCCTTTGCCAGTTGATACCGAACGACGTTGGCATGCTGATGGGCTTCATAGCTCTGTGTGTGATGAAGGGGATTGAACCATCTCGGAATCTGTTCAATCATTTTTTCTCGATCCCTCCCCTCAAGACCCTGGGCTGGTATACGATAATGGCTCGTCGAGGCAAGAAGCTGTTGGAAGATCTTCTACCTCCAACCCCAAATGGAAAGACGAGTTTGTGTTTGTGGTTTTCCAAGGAGAGGCAAGTTTCTGCACCGGTTGGAGTGCCTTTGATTTGGGCCCTTGACATGTGTGTATATTTTATATATTCGCGCACGTTTTCTTTGTGTTTTTTCGTTATTTTCCGCCATCCCTTATCCATTTTCTCGTATTTTCTAGTTTTCTTTCACTTCTCCTTGTTTTTGTGTGTTTGCAGGAGATTGCCCGTGTAGGGACACATAACGAAGATATCATAAGTCCTTGGAGCAACAGGTGGAGTCACGCGTGATCCAGGGGGTCAAACGACCAAGATTGCCACTTTTCAGCCCCCACCGATCGGTTGGACACAGCCAACCGATCGGATGATGCACGCGTACATGACCCAGACACAAGCTAAAGCGAAGTAAGAATCAACCGACCGGGTCGCCGACCGGTTCATCCCAACAGAGTTCTCGGAAAAATGGAGCTGAATTCCAACCGATCGGGTGACCTTCACCCGATCGGTTCATCTGTAGCCGATTCCTCTGAACGACGACCCGGAGAGCTCACCCGACGGCCCGCTGACCGTGCCAAGTCGACGTAAGTTTCTGTCTTTTGGGCGACGTTTCCAACCAATCGGTTGATTTATCAACCGATCGGTTCACCCGATGACCGCAAGATCCAAACGACGAGCCGCTTGCGCCAACCGACCGTGTCACGTGAGCGGGTGAAACTTATGAAAACCGCAGCCGAAGAACATTACAGCTCACCCGATCGGTTGATACTTCAACCGATCGGGTGAAGTCGTTTTCTATAAATAGCTGTCTAGGTTTTCCAGAAACGTGGGGTGTGTATTTCTCTGTCCTTTTTCCATATTGCGACGGCTGGAATTTTATCTTTATTTGTAAGTGTTCTGATCTTTATGAAACTTTGATATTATCTTAATTACATTACTACTACCGTATTTCAATTGCCTGATTATGTTTTTAACGGTCAATTTTCATTTAGATCGCTTTTTAGCTATAATGTGTGAGTAGTTCCCTAATCTGGGATTTTGGTGGAAACCCCTTCGTGGGTTCTTCCTAATGCGTCCATAGGACTAGGAAATCGATAGGGAATAGGAATCTTTTGGTTACACGGGGTGTTTTATTGTCATCGACGGGAAAAAGACCGCCTTTGACCGTTGGACCAAGGGGGAATAAACTTGGCAGTTGACTCCCTAGCCATAGCTCACGCCCTTAGCGTAGACATCGAATCCTTGCGTGCAGGAGCGACAGGACGAGATGTTGGGAGTTATCATTGCGAGCTTAGTGCTCCTGGAGTCGGCCAGTGTTAATGGACATGGGAATGCCCACTGACCGAACCCTGGTAGTCTGGCGTATCATCCTGGGCACCGACCGGAATATCGGGCCCATGGGATGCTGGTATCACTCTTAGATGCAACGTCTCACCACTAAACCCTAATTCCGATCATATTCCTATCCACCGGTCGTAATAGCGAGAACACATGATAGGGTGGAAACCGAAGTCCCAGGTTTCCTTTTATATTGTTTAATCTCGTATCTACATTTCGTGACAACCCATCCATCGATTCGGGCTAGCTCATCCCTAGGGTGAATTGGTTCCTCTTAGAAACAACCACAACCACGCCTCCCTGTGTTTGACCCCTAAGCCACACTACAACACTGTGTGCTTGCGGTACAAATATTTTAAATCTGGTATCCCCCATCATATTGCACACTTGCATGATCATAAACCGGGGGGGGACGTCAAGCTTTATGGCACCGTTGCCGGGGAGGCAACGTGCTTGTTTATTTTAGGACCTTCGAACCCTTGAGTCTAGCTCATATCCCTATCTTGCGATAATTTTCGCGTTCTTCTTTTTTATTTTTATTTTTCTAATTTTTATTTTTCTATTTTTATCTGTTTCTATCCCACACTTGCTTCACGGGTGTTTGTTGCTTTCCATGCGCATGAACACAAGGAGCTTGACGACTTGATTCCTGTTGAACCGGAGATAAATGCCACCCTTAGGCGTCTGGCCGCAGAGAAGAGAAGAGTCTGAAGCCATGGGGGAGAATACCCCACCGCATAAGTCCCTGCTGGAGTACTCGATGCCATCCATCGAGTCCACCTCTTCTATCCGATCTCCTGCTATTACGGCACAGAGCTTCGAGCTTAAGCCGTCCTTAGTGACGTGGATCCAGCAGGATCAATTCTCTGGGACACCCATGTAAAGCCCTATCGAACATCTGGACTCCTTAGAGAAGTGTGACACATTCCGGATTAATGGAGTCACAACTGAAGCAATCCGTCTGAAGTTATTCCCCTTCTCTCTGCGGGATAAGGTGACGTGCGTTTATATTTCATATATTTACGCGTGTTTTCTTCCGTGTTTTTCCGTATTTACCGCCGTCTTTTATTTGTTTTCTCGTGTTTTCTTGTATTTTCTTGTTTTCTTTCACTTTTCCGTATTTTTCGTGTTTTGCAGGAGTTTCTGGCATTTGGAGCGTAAAACGATGATATCATGTGTCCCCGGAGCAACGGGAGGAGTCACGCGTGATCCAGGGGGTCAAACGATGAAGATTGCATCTTTCAGCCACTCACCCGGTCGGTTGGTCATCTCCAACCGATCGGGTGATGCACGCATGCACCACCCGGGCGCAGCTTGGAGCTCACGAGAAGTCACCCGGTCGGTTCAGTGACCGGGTCAAAAGCTCAAAGTCTCTGGAAATTCGAAACTGATTTCCAACCGATCGGGTGACATTCACCCGATCGGTTCACCTGTAGCTGAATTTCAACAGCCAAGACTCGAAGCTCCAACCGATCTCCTCACCCGGTCCGCTCCAAGATCCAACCGGTCGGCACCAAGATCCAACCGACCGGTTCATACTGACCGGGTGAAACCCCCGCATTGCGCTGTGATTTTGTGAAGCGGCTCACCCGACCGGTTGACTTGTCAACCGATCGGGTGATGTCGTTTTCTATAAATAGAACCCTAGGTTTCCCAGATTCGGGAGTTGGTTATTTTTTACTGTTTTCTTCATTTTGTGACGGCTGTAATTTTCCAGTTTTTGTAAGTTTTCGGATCTTTGTAAAACTTTAGTATTATCTTAATTGCTTTACTACCTTTGCATTCCTATTGTCTGATTATGATTTTAACGGTTCATTTTCGTTTAGATCGCTTTTTAATGAATATTTGTGAGTAGTTCCCAAATCTGGGATTTTGGCGGAAACCCCTTCGGGGGCTCTTCCCGATGCGTCCATAGGGTTAGGAAATCGATAGGGATTAGGAATCTAACGGTTACGCGGGGTGTTTTATTGTCATCGGCGGGAAAAAGACCGCCTTTGACCGTTGGGCCAAGGGGGAATAAACTTGGCGGTTGACTCCCTAGCCATAGCTCACGCCCTTAGCGTAGACACCGAATCCTAGCGCGCGGGAGCGGCAGGATGAGACGTTGGGAGTTATCGTTGCGAGCTTAGTGCTCCCGGAGTCGATCAGTGTTAATGGACACGGGAGTGCCCACTGATCTAACCCGGGAAGTCCGGTGTATCATCCTGGGCACCGACCAGAATATCGGGCCCATGGGATGCCGGTACCACTTTTAGAGACAATGTCTCACCATTAGACCCTACTTCCGATCGCCATCCTACCCGTAGGCCGTATCGGCGAGAGTCGCTCGATGGAGTGGAAACCAAAGTCCCATGTTTTATTTTCATATTGTTTATACCTTGCATTCCTTTACCGTGACAACCCATCATCCGATCTGGGCTAGCTCGCCCACGGGGTGATTTTGGTCCTCTTTGACACAAGCACATCCTAGCCTCCCTGTGTTCGACCCCCAAGCCACACTACAACACCGTGCGCTTGCGGTTACAAATATCTAAACCCTCACGTGGGTCCCCCGGCCATTTGCGGCTCACAAACCGGGGGCACGTCATAAGGCCAAGCAGTGGCTTAGGGGAAAGGACCCAAACACCTTCAACACCTGGGAGAAGCTCTCGAATGCGTTCTTGACTAAGTGCTTCCCTCCGGGGAAAACTATGAAGCTGAGGAGTGAGATCTCCTCACTCTCCCCAGCCAGCCACGTGTCTCTGCATGAAGCCTGGACAAGATACAAAGAAATGCAGCGGAGATGCCCTCATCACGAGCTTCCTAAGTGGCAGATTATAAACATGTTTTATAATGGATTGAGGGACGACTTGAAGTCTTCGATGGACGCGACGGCTGGAGGGTCCTTTATGTCTAGGAGTGAAGATGATGCCTGACAAATTCTTGAAACATGGCATCGAACAATGAGCGGTGGTGTGACAAGCGAGCCACACATAGATCTGGGGGTATCCACAGGGTCGACGACGTCAACAAATTATCCAGCAAGTTTGACTTGCTGTCGACCCAGATCTCAGCGCTGATGGTAGGAGCCGGTGGTGCCGGTACACAACATATTGCGGCGGTGGAAGCAGAAGTCATGGGGAACTTCGAGGGTGGTGACATCTCACCACCGGTGGACCAAGCAAGCGCACTATTCTACAATCCTACGGGAAATGCGCCGTATCAACCACAGACTAGCTCCAATCCGGCCTACTCTCCAAATAACCGGAACACCCCAATCTTAGCTACCGGGCGCCTTATCAGCAACCGCAACCACAAGTATATCAGCCACCTAGGCAACAACAGTAGTTTCAGCAGCAGCAGTTTCAGCGGCAGCAGCCCCCACAATCATACTAGCAGTACCCCCAAGGAACCAGCAGCCCATGCAGCAGCAGCAGCAGCAGCAGTCGTACGGCCAGCAGCGTGCTATCTCCCCGGTTGAGTCCCTCTTAACTCAGTACATTTCGAACCAGGAGAAGATAAATTTGAAGCTGGAAATGGGGCAGAGGGCCCTTACTGACCAAGTAACCCAGCTGGGGTTATAGGTGACGAACCTTCAAAGGTCGCAAAATCAATTGCCGTCACAATCGGAAGTGAACCCGAGGGGCGCAAATCAAACTTTGGCACTAACGCATGAACATGCAAATGTGTCCGATATCGTCTTGAGAAGCGGGACACAAATTCCTACAGGAGTGCCAACCAAGGAACCTGAAGCACCGTTGGTCGTAGAGTGACCAATTGAAAAAGCTAATGACAACGGCGCTTCGTCACCAAAGACCACGACTCCAGAGGGAGTCCCTGAAGAGGAGAAGAAGAAGGACGAGGAAGGGAGTCTGAGGGAATTCAAGCCCGTTGCGCCTTTTCCACAACGGCTTGCCAAAGCCAAAATTGATGAAAAATACGGCATGTTCTTCGCTATGGTCAAGGATCTGAGATTACAAATCCCATTCCTTGAAGCTATAGAGACCATACCCTCCTACGCGAAATTCTTGAAGGATTTGGTGGCAAAGGGTTCTAGAAAGGAAAAGGTAGTTCTCATGGCGGAGTGTAGTGCTCTCATCCAGCGAGCAAATCCGCCTAAACTAAAAGACCCGGGGATCTTTTCTATCCCTTGTGCGATCGGGGAGGTAAAGATCCATCGCGCGCTCATCGATCTTGGAGCGAGCGTCAGTTTAATGCCCCTGTCGCTATATAGGAGGATAGGGATGGGCGACCTGGAGCCCACCGGTATGACCCTACAGCTTGCAGACCGATCGGTCGAATATTCGGTGGGGGTCGTAGATGACCTGCCTATCAATGTTAGTGGGGGTGCATGTGCCAGTGGACTTCGTCGTTATGGACATGCCCGAAGATATGCATACCCCCATCATCCTTGGACGGCCCTTCATGGCCACTACCGGCGTTTTAATAGATGTGAAGAAAGGGAAGCTCTCCCTGAATGTTGGCGACCAAAGGGTCAAGTTCGACTTGGGGTTGTCCATGAAGCATCCTCCTGATGAGCAAGGGTGCAATATGCTGGATATAGAGGAAAAGAGAGCGACTGAAGCTGGGGCTTGGGAAATTCTTTCAAGGAATCCCCCCGATAGCTTGGGGGACCTTGAAGAACACGTCGGTCTGAAGAAAGATGAAGTTGCTGAGAAAGCGGGTGCATCACATACGATCCCTCCCGGATTCCAAAAGTCTCCTCCGACGAGGAGAAAAGGGAAAGAGCCCATGTGGCTTACCGGTGATGAGATCCGGATCTTGAAAAGAGTGGCGGTAGATGCCAATATAAGGGAGAAGCCCCCTAATACCATCAACGGAGGGAGGACCGTCGAAGAAGTCTTTTTATCACTGTTGTCGGTACCGGAGACCACCGCTCAAAAATCTGAAGGGATGCCAAACTTAGGGCATCACCCCCGTCCACCTTGAAGATCATCTATGGGCGTCGAGCAAACGACGTTAAACAAAAGCGCTTCATAGGAGGCAACCCATGCTCTAAACTTTTATCTTTGTTTTTTGGGATTATTTTTAGCTTTATTTTTCTTATTTTGATAAATAAATCTAGCCACGAAAACTTTCGTCGAGAGACTTAGGCCATTTGTGAATTTTTGTAGGAAACAAGCCCTCGCCCGATCGGTTGACCACTCAACCGATCGGGTGAGACGTATCAGACAATGGCTGTATCTGTTCTCCAGCGAACCGGTCGGGTGAAGCAAGCTGAGACCGGGTGGCTGACCGTGTGGGAACGGCTGAAGTCTCAGAAAATTTGGGATTTAATCAACCAGTCGGTTGATATGAAGCATGGTCGTGTGACTGACCGGGTGAGCTGCACAGAGTTCTCGGGAAAAATTGTAGCGGCCAACCGATCGGGTGATTATTCACCCGATCGGTTCGTCTGTAGCCTCTTTTCAACGAAATTTTCGACCTAATAATCAACCGATTAGGTGAAAACTCACCCGATCGGTTCGACTTAAACCCTATAAATACCCCGACTTCACCCGTTCATTTCCCCCTCACCCGATTTCGACTCTCCTTCGCCGTTTCGACTTCTCCAAGCTCCAACCGGCCTTGTTCTTCCCTCAACCGACCACAAATCCCCCTCAATCGACCTCTCCACTCCCCATCTCCTTTCCCCCATCGATCTCCCTCTCTCCATCTGTCACGCCCCGCTTCCCTAAAATGGAGGCGAGACGTGAGAAGGTCCGCACAGACGTGGAGCTGTGAAGCCATACGCCTGATAAGCGTCAATAAATTAAATGCAGGTCCCTGTAACCATGAACAGAACAAAGATAATAACACAAGAGAGACAGAAATAAAATCTCAAATCTCAGAATTGTCCAACATTAAAATTAAGTTCAACATCCAGAAAAGCCACCAGGCTAAAAGAAAGAGTCTAAAGGCCCAGAACAAGGCCCACAAGGACAAACATAAACAGAGTATTGGTGCTACGCACCGACAACAAAAACAGTCTAAAACAAAGAACACAAGCAGCCTCTACGACTGATCGCACGTGTCCTCATACTCCTCGATGAACGTGGGCTCTAACTCAGCGTCAGCGAACACCACGTCCTCAGCAGCAACCTCAGGCTCAAGATCTAACATGTGTCACCCAAAAGAGTAAAGGGGCACATGTCAGCAAGTCTAAAAGACTTGGGCAAGGAAACTAAAAGTAAGGTAAACTAACAACCTAGCAGTTATAGTATGCATGACATGGCAATTATGGTATGAGAGCACAAGTAAGGCATGTTGTAACAATAGGTGCAAGAGCACAATTATCATGGCATGACAGGAGTAACCAAGCTACTAACATTCTCAATCTTTTCACTAGTCACGTTTTCAAGTTATTTGTAGATGTTTACGCCTTACAGCTGAACTGTTCATTCACACTGAGTGACCGCTTAACACTACCCCAGAACCCAGAGTTTACGCCTTACAACTGAAGTTGCTGATCGGGCAGACTCCCAGTTGAATGGCCGCTTAACCCTTACCCCTCCCACACGTAAACAAGCCAGGGTCCCTGCACACGATGCTCAGTAAATGAGCCAGAGTTGCCCCGCACAAGAGCTTGTTTTTAGGTTCACAATTTGGCGTAGGGTCGTGCCCGCTAAAAGCAGGTACCTAGCCTCAATCAATTCACTAGGTGTAGCGGCGCTACACAATCACGGGAACATTAAGGAATGCAATGACATGACAATTAATTCGCGTACCGTTAATTGAAATTAAACATGACATGGTAGTTATGCAACATGATAAATGACGGATCTAGCTTCGTTGTCAAGCTAGAACCTGAAATTGCGCCTAGGCGAGTATCATTTCGTCGCCTAGTCTCTTTTACGCCTACAATAAGCAAATGGCCTAAGACATGGCCCAAAACCCTAAGTGGCAAGTTTCACTTGCCTAGCACCGAGGATGACGATCACGAAGGTTCGTCTCACAAACGCTAATCTACGAGGAAAGTCGCTGTTATGGAGAAACAATCATCAAACAACATTCATTTATATTAGGGTTTAACAAAAATCACAAAACGGGTTATGAGAACATTAAAGGATCGATCACTACCGTAGGAAGCGGGAGAACGATACCGAGCAAGCACGGCAACGGAAGAACGATCCGGGGAACTAGGGTTCAGATCTGGAAATGGGGAGAAAATATGGAGAAATGAGATTTTGGGGGTTTTTGGGGGTTTTCCGGCTGCCTAGAGGTGATGGCCAACCTAAATGGAGAGGGAGAGAGGCTCTTGATGAAGGAGGAAGGCTAGGGGAAGATGGATGATGATTTGAGGTCAAGGGGGAAAGAAAAACGGCCAAGAGAGAAGAATGAAAGAAAAGAAACGAAGAGGGGTTTAAATAGGAAACCATCCGGCGGCTGGGCAAACCCTAGGTTTACGACAGCGATTAGTCGGTCAAAGAAGGGTTGTTGACCGACTAGTTTAACAACTAGTCGGTCGGTCGACCAACTATGACCGACTAAAATCAAGCATCGAAAAAGAGAATAAATCTGGGTAGTGAGTTAGTCGGTCTGTGAAGGCCCGTCGACATACTAGTTTGCAACCTAGTCGGTCGGTGAGTGTTCATAAACCGACTAACGATAAACAGTAACGCAGGTAAAATTTAACAAAGGAACTAGTCGGTCTGAGAGCAAGTTCTGACCGACTAGTTTTACATCTAGTCGGTCGGTGGTTGTTCTTGGACTGACTAAAAGTAAACAGTAACTCCTGTACAATTGATTCAATGAACTAGTCGGTTCCAGTAGAGTTCCTGACCGACTAGATCTCAATCTAGTCGGTTGGTTCCCCTTCTTGAACCAACTAAAGTGCACAAAAAGTGCCGAATTGAAGCGCGAAGCTTCGGGAAGATTTCTACGGCTTCTAAGATCACTCTAACTCTAAAATGTGAGCGATTTGAAGTCCGTCATGAGCGACTTACTCCAAGATCAACGATTCTAAGGAAGAAGCTACAAAATCACGACGAAACGATCGAAAACGAAAGCTACGGAGACGAAAACCACACATAAGGAGAAAATCCACCAAAACATATATATATAATATATATAATCCAAATACATGAAAACCAGTCGTTACACCATCTTCGATTTAACCCCCAGAAAACCCCTAATTTCCACCCAACTCGCCCCATTTTCGAAAATTTGTTGAAAAGAAACACCGCGGCTTCACACTCCATCTCATTGCGCTGCGTTGGGTAATCTACGAGCAAGGATCATCATCTCCACTGGGTAACTTCGCTCCTTAACTCCATTTTCAAATTTTGCCCTAGTATTATTATTTTGCTCGATTGCCTGTGTTTGTGTGCATTCATCACATCTCGCATACACTACCATCACACACACTCACATGGCCCGGGATCAAGATAAGGGTAAGGGTATCATGCGTGAGGAGGGGTCATCTCGCAAGAGACGAAATACCACACGTCCACCACATTCACGCCCTCCTCCTGCACAGCCTGCACAACCCCAACCCCAATCCCAACCTATCATCCCAGCTGAAGACCCAATGATGGGCCCGCGTGGCTACCGTTTTAGGAGTCAAGAGAAAAAAGATTTTTATCACAGACTCAATGCTCGTGGGCACCTATCAACCAAATTTGCCCATGCCCAAACGCTTATCGATCTCGATGTGTTCACCGAGGTCGAGACTCTCTTCACCAATTTAGGTTGGTTGGCCTTCCTGAATGCCACCGCGGTATCCTACCCCTCCCTCACACTTGAATTTTTATCCTCCATTGTCTGTGAGTTGGGGTCGATCGTTATTTTTCGCGTCCGTAACAAAACCATTCGCACCACCTTGAATACCATTAATAACATCTTTGGTTTCCCCATCCTTGGGGAAGACGCTATCCGTCCCTACGGGTATTCCCCCGAATTCGACGTCGATCAATTTTGGTTCCGCCTCACCCTACACGCTCACTATCCTCGAGGAAAGGCCAAGGCCTCCTCCATCATTCACCCCATATTCCGTCTGGCCCACCGAATCATATCCTCCACATTCTTCCCCAGGGATGAGTCAGGCACAGTGACCATTCCTGATCTTTTTATTTTGTGGGCCATGACCTTCCCTTTTGTTCGTGGTGATGACAGGATTTCTTTTAGGGCCCCTGTTATTCCCATCCATGCCGGTGCTTGGCTTGTTCACAAGCTACTTGAGATTAGCCGTGCCGGCAAGGGCAAGCTTTGTTGTGGGGGCCTTATTACTATCATAGCTTCATATCCTCAGTTTAATATTGCCATCCCCCGAGATTTACCTGCTGCCGCAGGACCTACACGTCTCGATCTTGATGTCCTACGACATATACACATGATCAAGCCCCGCCCCGATGGTCGTTTCGCTTTCCATTACGGCCACCCCTGCCTCTTATACCATTCTGCCCAACCCCGCTCGTATGACTATCCAGCTTGTGGCAGATTGGACATTCCCACCTGATCCTGAGTTTATGGAGGGGTTACATCTTCCATTTATCCCGGGCGCACCCAGACCACCTTCCCCTGCCGCCCACTTAGGCGAGCAGGACAGTACTGCGTCCCGTGGAGACCCCGGGGCTGGGCCTAGTAGTGCCATCCCGGCTTCTGCCCCCACCACCACTGTCACCACCCATCCGGTCCGTACTACCTCCTCCTCCTCCTTTCGTCGAGCCACATCCGCTCGCCTCGCTCTCGAGACTGAGCTGGCTTCACTACGCGCTGTCGTTTCGTCCTCCGCCCCCTCGGAACCATCCTCTTCGATATTCTCTCACCCACGTTTCCTCGCACTTGAGAGGAACATGGCCACCATCCTCCGCATTCTCACTCACGTGCACGGACCTCCTCCACCCACTCCACCCACCTCACCACCACCTTCACCTCCCCCATCACATTCATCACCACACCCATCACCCCCTCGGCGACCATCCCCTCCCACCACCACTATTTCCATTCCTACCACTTCACCTCCACTCACGACCACCACTGTCGCCCCCACAGATCCACCACCCTCCACTTCGTCACCCCATATGTGCGCCGCAAGAAATTGCAGGTGCGATCGCGATCACTTCCCCCACCATCCTCTTTCGTCGCCGTATCTACCCCATCTACCGCCGCTTCTACCCCATCTACCACCGCATTGGTCGCCATTTCACTCACACTCACCATCACCACCACCACCCCACCCATCATTCACACCTCCACACCCGACCATCCATCACCTCGACCCCTTTCTCCACTTCTCCGCACACCAGTCACCTCTCCCGCCCACTCCCCCGCATCCCCCACATCTTCCACCGAGGAGGACGAGGACGATTCCTCTCATGCTTTCTGATTTCATTTTGTTTTCTGACCTCCCCCTCGCATATTTCTGCATTTTCATGATCATATCATATCGCTGGCATTGCCGTGTCTAGCTTGGGGGAAGTCATTTTTTCTGTGTGCGGTCGTATGTTATTTCTCATGTGTGCTTGTTTATATTTGTCGTGTGGTGTGATTTTCTATCTTTTATCTTCTGTTTATATTTGTCGTGTAGTGTGATTTTCTTTATTTTCCTTTTTCGTATGTGTGTTTTTCTTGTTTTTCGTTCCTTTTTGAGTCGGTGCGTATTTCCCCCCATTATCATTGCCCTCCCGTATTCACTTTTATTGCATTGAGAGCAATGTAAGTTTCAGCTTGGGGGAGTCGCACTTCGTTCGTCGTTTTGTGTCTTTTTCTTCGTTTTTGAGTCGTTTCACCGTGTTTTTCTTTTTCTTTCTTTCCCTTTTCTCCTCTCTCTCCTAGAGATGACCCCAAATGATGAATTGCCACAGAATCACACACACACCTAGCATGGCTTCGATAATCACATTCACTAACCCTAGGAAGCTGAGTCCTCTTGCATTTCATGCATCGTGGGTCCATTTTGCTTTTGTGTGAGTCGTGTGTCGTGTCTAGCTTACGGTGTGCTTCTACTGTGTGATTTTGATTTAAATACATGTCCTGGAATGCCCCCTAGATTATCATGTTTCGATTTGAATATGCGGTATTTGCTTCTCCTGTCTGCCTCTATATGCATGCTATATTTATATCGTATATTTCATTTCGCATGTGTCGGGATTCCACAATTAGGACCAGGATAACCCATTTAGCCTATGCTCTGATTAGCGAAGAAAATCTCCCTTGCCCAAGTGTTTAGAATCCGATTTCTTTTTTATTTTACTTGGTGCAAATCCCCTCGTCGTGTACCGTTCTCCCACTTGGGAGAGTACACACGTGTATATACCCCAAAATCCAAAAATCCAAAAAAAAGAGAGAAAAGAAAAACCAAAAGAAAAAAGGAAAAAAAGAGAAAAGAAAAGAAATATATATATATGTATAGCCAAAAGCCCAAAAAATACATATATCCAAAACCCAAAAAAATTCATGTGTGAATATTTTGCCAGAATAAAGGGAAGGCGAGAATTTGCACCGAGTGTTCTTCTCCACATCATCTCAACCCCATCGTTTTCGAAAACACTTGGTGTAGGGACCTTCTAGCTATTATCTAGGCGATAGTGAGGTGATTTCCTAGTCCCTAGTTGTGGAATCCCTGACGCATGATACGATTCGATTCTTACTCTGTTCTGATGCATGCTTGAGCTATATATTCGCCGCTTATATCAAATCGAATCGATATTTGGGTCTTTTCTTGGATTTGTGTATATGGAGCTTTATTGCACACTGTAGATAGAAACACCGTCTGCTAGCACGCGACCACACTCACTCACGCTTCACCGCGTGGGCCCACGACACTTGTTTGGACTCGTTTTCTTTGGTTTAGTGTTGTGATTTGTCGCTTGCTTGCTTGGTGTGGCGTTTTTGATTTTGTTGGCCCTGACGGGCGATTTAGGGGGTTGATTTCTCTTTTTCTATCTTTCTCTCTATTTTCTCCCTCCGAGCTCCTAATCTCACTCGTCTTCCTTGAGGACGAGGAAGGGTTCAGCTTGGGGGATTTTGACGTGTGTGTATATTTTATATATTCACGCACGTCTTCTTTGTGTTTTTCCGTTATTTTCCGCCGTCCTGTATCCATTTTCTCGTATTTTCTAGTTTTCTTTCACTTCTCCTTGTTTTTGTGTGTTTGCAGGAGATTGCCCGCGTAGGGGACACATAACAAAGATATCATAAGTCCCCGGAGCAACGGGAGGAGTCACGCGTGATCCAGGGGGTCAAACGACCAAGATTGCCACTTTTCAGCCCCCACCCGATCGGTTGGACACAGCCAACCGATCGGGTGATGCACGCATGCATGACCCAAACACAAGCTGAAGCGAAGTAAGGATCAACCGACCGGGTCGCCGACCAGTTCATCCCAACAGAGTTCTCAGGAAAATGGAGCTGAATTCGAACTGATCGGGTGACCTTCACCCGATCGGTTCATCTGTAGCCGATTCCTCCGAACGACAACCCGGAGAGCTCACCCGACGGCCCGCTGACCGTGCCAAGTCGACGCAAGTTTCTGTCTTTTGGGCGACGTTTCCAACCGATTGGTTGATTTATCAACCGATCGGTTCACCCGATGACCGCAAGATCCAAACGACGAGCCGCTTGCGCCAACCGACCGTGTCACGTGAGCGGGTGAAGCTTATGAAAACCGCAGCCGAAGAACGTTGCAGCTCACCCGATCGGTTGATACTTCAACCGATCGGGTGAAGTCGTTTTCTATAAATAGCTGCCTAGGTTTTCCAGAAACGGGGGCTGTGTATTTTTCTGTCCTTTTTCCCTATTGCGACGGCTGGAATTTTATCTTTATTTGTAAGTGTTCTGATCTTTATGAAACTTTGATATTATCTTAATTGCATTACTACTACCACATTTCAATTGCCTGATTATGTTTTTAACGGTCGATTTTCATTTAGATCGCTTTTTAGCTATAATGTGTGAGTAGTTCCCTAATCTGGGATTTTGGTGGAAACCCCTTCGTGGGTTCTCCCTAATGCGTCCATAGGACTAGGAAATCGATAGGGAATAGGAATCTTTTGGTTACGCGGGGTGTTTTATTGTCATCGGCGGGAAAAAGACCGCCTTTGACCGTTGGGCCAAGGGGGAATAAACTTGGCGGTTGACTCCCTAGCCATAACTCACGCCCTTAGCGTAGACATCGAATCCTTGCACGCGGGAGCGGCAGGACGAGATGTTGGGAGTTATCGTTGCGAGCTTAGTGCTCCCGGAGTCGGTCAGTGTTAATGGACATGGGAATGCCCACTGACCGAACCCGGGTAGTCCGGCGTATCATCCTGGGCACCGACCGGAATATCGGGCCCATGGGACGCTGGTATCACTCTTAGAGGCAACGTCTCACCACTAAACCCTAATTCCAATCGTATTCCTATCTGCTGGTCGTAATAACGAGAACACATGATCGGGTGGAAACCGAAGTCTCAGGTTTCCTTTTATATTGTTTAACCTAGTATCTACATTTCGTGACAACCCATCCATCGATTCGGGCTAGCTCATCCCTAGGGTGAATTGGTTCCTCTTAGAAATAAGCACAACCACGCCTCCCTGTGTTCGACCGCCAAGCCACACTACAACACCGTGCGCTTGCGGTATAAATATTTTAAATCTGGTATCCCCATCATATTGCACACTTGCATGATCACAAACCGGGGGGACGTCAGCCTTGCCAAGGATAAGCCACTGTCTAGCAAGGAGAAGAAAGCCACCGACACTCTGACGAGCCTGCTAAAGGATATGAGGTCGGTCAAGTGGCTGTGGTCTGACGACATGCTGCGTTAGACCGTGTGGACGAAAGGTTGGTTCGATCGTGTCTGCCAACTGTTTGACCTTCTTCTTCGATCTAACTCATTTGTTGCTTTCGCAAGCATGACTGGTGTGGATTATCAGGTGGATTCTACATTGAGGGAAGCGATCGAGGCTTCCAGCAAGGAGGCGGAGGTGAGCATGTTATCTCCCCGGGTGCCCATTGTGGTGGAAAGGATGGCTCCACCGTCGAAGGATCGACCAGTCCTTGTTGAAAGGGTTGCTCAGGTGGTCCGCATTCAGAAGAAGAAGGAGAAGCCCGCCTCCAAATTCGAAGTAGTAGCGATTGAGGGGAATATGTAACGGTCTGTTTTCGTTGTACTTTGTTCGTGCACGTGCTTTTGGCCGTGCACGTGTTTATTTTTTTGACTTTATTTGATTGTGAACACTTTTGTGTGTTATGCCGTTGTGAACGTCTCTGAGAGTGTTAAATAGTGTCACTATCTTGGAACGACATTTCTCGAGTCGTTTTCCCACAATTTAATCTTACTCGATGAGACTGGACGATTTTCACTTTTGACGGGAGATGTTTCTATTTTTAGTTTCGTCGTCCGACGTTGAAATTGAGATCCGTCTTCTTAGTTAGCTCACTTTCGTCATCACGATCACCCCGATATTTATTTTATAATTTTTGGAGTTTATTTGACCACTTTTATATTTTTAACAAGGTTTAAAATATTTTTAATAATTATTTTTTTAATTATTTTTGGCCAAATAAAATTTATTTGAGTTTTAAATGTATTAAAGAATTTTTGAGCCAATTTCCAGCTCATTTGGACCGAGTCAAATCCTTGTGTGAGTTGGAGAAGTTGAGATTCAAATTTTAAATATTTTTGAACTTCTAATCCTATTAGATTTAGCCCTAGACCAAGTCAACTCATCTACACTATATAAACAACCCCTAGGAAGACCTATTTTCGCAAGAAAATAACCCTAGCCTCTCCCAAACTCAAATTTAACGTTGCAACGCTCTGTCGCCCGCACCAACCGACCGCTCCCTCCGCACCGACCGAGAGACAGCCCCGCACCCGCTGCTGCGACTGACCCAAGCGTTGTGCAGCGCCCGTTCCTAGCGCCCGACCGAGAGGATCTCCCGCATTGGCTGTGTACGACCGAGAGCCATTCGTCGCAACCCCGCACCCGTCGCACCACTTGCCACCGTGGGCCCCCCAAGTTCTCCAGAGGTATTGTGGGTCCCCCATAGGTCCCTAGGACTACTGTGGGCCCCACCTAGGTGCTTGCTCTTCGAGGGTTTACCGCGTACGACGTTGCGACGCGTCGTAGCCGTCGTCGCACGTGCTAGCTTTGGAATCTGGAATCGTTGCTCCGGTTGATTGCTCTGAAATTTCCAGCGAGGAATCTAATTGGAATCTGGACTTGGAGCGCGACATTATTATTCCAACCCCCGGCGTCGCTACCCGACGCCGGTGTAGCTTTCACGTCGTGTTGAGGTAACGCTTTGCACCCCTAGGACCCCCAACCCAATTGCATGCTAACCAAGACTAAAAATCGGTATTTTAAAGTATTTTAAATGTTTTAGCAATCACTAATCAAGATTAATAAAACGGATGTAGGCCGGTGGACTTGTGCACGTAGGAATTGTGACTTTGGACTCGTTGCACGGTGTTTCTCTGACGTGATACTTGCAGGCAAGTGAAACTTGCCAAATCTTGCTTAGGGCCATGTTTTTAGGCCACTTCCTTGATTTTAGCGTAAAAGAGACTAGTCAGTGAAATGATAGCTGGCTAGACACCTACTTGATCTAGTTTGACAACGAAACTAGATCCGTCACCTAAATTGATCTAGCTTGACAACGAAGCTAGATCCAACCCCTTAATTGGTTCATGCATTTGTATCTGCCATGTTTAAATTCCTTAACTGTACGCACTTTAACTTCCATGCATCGCATTTTGCATGTCATCCAATTGATTGTTGCATTCGTAGCACACGCTACAATACTTGTCCTTGAACTTCCTTGTCCGGCTAGGTGCACCCCTACGCCATACTTGTTTAAAACACTTCCTGGCTCGTGATCCAGAAGCGGGCCTCATGTGTTGGTTGTAAACCAATGCCCGATACACGTGGAGGGGTAGGGATAAACGGTCACTTGAGCTTAGGAGTTGGCCCGCGCAGCCACTCTAGCCAAAAGGCGGAATCTCTGTGCACGAGGTGCTTACTTTACTTGTCTTGTACTTGTCTTGTGAATGATTCATGCCATGCCATGCTCGTACTTTACTTTAATTTACTTTACCTGTTGCACTCATACTTTAACTTCCATGTCATTGCATCATGCTAGAACTACTAGGTCGCTTTACTTTACCTACTTTCAGTTTCCTTGCACAAGTCTTCCAGACTTGCTGACATGTGCTTCTTGCTCTTTTGGGTGTCACATGTTAGACCCTGAGCCAGAGACAGTGGTTGAGGACGAGGTGTTTGCTGACGCTGAGCCTGAGCCTACGTTCGTTGAGGAGTTCGAGGACACCTGAGACCAGTCTTAGAGATTGTTGAGTTGCTTTTGCTTTAGGTTGCTGTTAGTTGTCGGTGCTTGCACCATTACTTTGTTTTCGTACTTTGTACTTTTGTTGGCCATGCTGGGGCCTCTTTTAGACTCTTTTATTTTAGCCTGGTGGCTTTTCTGCGATGTTGAAATTTATTATTATGGATATTCTGAGATTTATTCTTTGTCTCATTTCCTTATTATTATCTTTGTTTCGTTTCGCGTTGCAAGGACATGCAGTTTAAAGTGATTAACGCTTATCAGACTTGCAGCTTTGTAGCTTCAAGTCTGAGCGGACCTTCTCACGCTTCGCCTCCACGTTTTTGGGAAGCGGGGCGTGACAGAATAAGAAGATGCGGCGACTCATTCTCAGTGACCCGGAGCCGTCCGGATCGAATGTAGCTACGGAACAGGTCTCCCGACCGGAGAGGGGTACTCTTCATGAGGGAGATTTGGAAAAGACTCGGGTCCATCCGGAGCTTCATCTGTATGAGGACTCCTGGCCTTGGGGGGGTTTGTTCCCTCCTGTTGGTTTGTCTGAAGACATCCCAATGAATTCAGGCCTATTTTGCTGGAGGGTCGATCTCCCCAGGCCCCATTCGACTGCTCCGAGGGGGAGCTCATTCAGGCGGGATTTCCGATGAGGCGAGGAGATTCCGTCCTTCTCGATTGCGGGGCTGCCTCCTGCGTTGCTGAGAATGCGACCCGTCCACGGGACAGGGCTGTCATGGAGAGGGTCGATTGTGAGCGGCTTGTGTCGTTAGCCATGCATGCCAGCGCCTAGGGTAATTATTGCTCCAACTTGCTGGGGGATATGCCCTCAGATCATTTGTATTTGATGCAAATGAAAATTTAAGCCTAGATTGGGACTAATTTGCATATGATGCAAAAGAGATTAAATGTGTCTTAAATTGTTTAAGACCATATTTAATATAATAAACGCAAGGAAAAGTTCACGGGTAATACTGGAATGTCCCGGTCTACCCCAGGTTCGAACGGCGTCCTAATCGGATGCCAAATACCCAAGATATAGCCAAAACATCAAGCCCTTATTAATATCAGCCCAATAGGCTGATTTATATTTAAAAAGGGGGGCCTGGGGCCCACTGACGCGCGCGACACAACAGAACGGTCCCGCATTTGATGCTGGCCCGCCCCCTTTCCATGCACGCGCCCGCTGGGCGCGTGCAAGGCACGCGCCGCGTGCCTTGCACATGCTCAGCGCGTGCACTGCGCGCGTACAGACTGTGGGGCCCACTTTATGGGCCCCACAATGGGTTTGGAACCCTAGGTGGCTGATTTCTTTTGACGGCTCGGTTTTTGGCGAAAAACAACTCTTGGGCTCAACTTTGGACACTCAATTGGAGGGTCAAACGGACTCGGATTGACGAGCCGTTTTTTCCTATGCGTTCACCATTGAACGCCCTTCGAATTGATAGGTTGTATCAATCATGAAGCTCAACGGTGAGGGAGTTAAAATTCATGGAAGTTTAGCCTTTGTGAAAGGCAAACTAAATTGAATTTGATTAACTCTAAATTTAGTCCCACATCGGATTTTGAGTAAAGGGGAGCAGTCAGCCGCCTATATAAATAGGGGTCTGTTCCCCTCCTCAAAATGTCGTCCCAAGCTCTAGATCTGAGCGGCTCTCGTAAATGTTGGAGCACGCTCGGATCTAGGTTTAAATTAATATTCTTCTTCTCCCTATATTTCTGCCTTACTCCTGAGGGCTCTAGCAAAGCCGCAAAGGAGTTCGGATTCGGATCTGAAATCTTGGCGAAGGTTTCACTCGCGTGAAACTTTCTTCCGCGCGTGGTTGGCTCGGCGACACGAGGATTGCTTGCCTCGGGATGCGGAGCGGTTCGAGGAGCGGTTCAGGGAGCGGCTCGGCGTAAGACAGGGAGCGGCTCTGAAGACGATGCGGAACATCTCGCCTGCCCCAGGGTTGAGATTCCGGGTATGTGTTTTATAAGCATTAGTTTAATTTAATCGCAGTAGGTTAGATCCTTCTTGGGATGGTCAAATCCATCCCGAGTCGGCATAGATCTTGGTTAAGGGTCTTGTACCTTAGGGCTAAGTTAAATTGTTTAACTGCATGTTAATTAGATTAACTTGTTTATTTCCGATGCGAATTTTTATGGCTATGTTCCCTCCGACTTAGGACGGTAATAGAGATTTTGTGCCCTAAGGTTCCTAGAAATCCTTATAATGGTATCAGAGCCTAGGTTTGCGTAACTATCTAGCACTGCGATTTTTATTAAACATTGAAATGCCTTTTAAAATATTTTTAAAATGTTTTAAAGTTATGAGATAATTTTAAAATATTTTTGGATGCCCTATAAAATGTTTTTTAGATGTTTAAAAAAAATTTATATGATAAATTTTAAGCATGAAAATTTTAAAAAGATGTTTAAATATTTTAAGTGATAAAAATTTAAGCATGCAATTTTTAAATGATGTTTTAAATTTATATGATAATTTTAAAACTGCTTTTAAGACTTTAAAACTTTATGCGATAAGTTTAAAATGTTATCAGATGTTTTAAAATTTTATGTGATAAATTTTTAAGCATGGAATTTTTTTAAAATGATGTTATAAATTTATGAGATATTTTTAAAACTGATTTTAAAAGTTTAAAATTTTTATGCGATAAAATTTTAGTAGCATGCAAATTTGGTGATCTTTTAAAACAAGTTATTATTTTTATGAGATAAAATAAAATGTTTTAAAAATCACAATTTTAAATTTAAATGTTAAATTTAAGTATCCATGCTAAAATTGTTTATGTGATAAACATTAGCCTATTTAGTTGTTAAATAGTTGTACACTTTTATTATATGCGATAAAATTTGTGTAACTTTATGTTAATGGCTATGACATCTTGTCCCTTATTTGATAACACAAGACAAACCTATTAGGTTAGCCATTAAAGAACTCGTTAAAATTTATGAGATAAATTCTAATGACGTGCTATGTTGTAATAAAACATTAACAACGCTCCAAGACCTAATTCCTGATTAGGGTAGTCCCTTTAATGAATTTTTAATTCTAATTGTTATAATTAATTCTCATTAAAGGACTTCGCTTTTTGCGATGTTAATAAATTTATTAAAATCCTAATAACGATTAGGATAGCACGTGAACCTTATAGTTTATAAGGATTTAATAAAAGTTATTAAACAAATCCTAAAATTTTGAATTTAAGGATTCAACTAGTTGATAGGATTAATTAGTTGTTAATAAAAGCCTTTTAGTCTATGGCATGCATATAAAAATGACAAGCTTCATTCAATGGACCATGATCCAGTCAATGTGCTTGGCTAAGTTTTCTGGTTCACCCTTTAAGGGATAGTGATCCTAACTTAGTCAATTCCCTGGCTGTGTTCCGCTGGACCGCAATGACGCGAATCATGATTGAATGACACCCTGGACTATATCTAAGTCAAATACGTTAATAATCTTCTTCAAAGATTAGCCGTAGCCCTCCATATTTTAGGGGTTGGTAACTATAGGACCCGTGTTACAGTTGTTGAGCTACACTCAAGCTGTGACATGGTAACCTTATAGAAACCAACTCCTTAAATACATAAGATGAAATCTTGACTTGACCCAAACCGTCGTGTCGTGAATACACCGAGCGCCAGCGTAAGACAAGTCAATGATGTAGTCTGGCTTGAAGTAGTCTAAGGCCTGACCCAAACCGACGTGTCGTGAATACACCGAGCGCCGGGGCAAGTCAGGCTAGACACGAAAACAATGGTCCGACTAGACTAGACATTGTGATTTGGATGAGCACACTCATGATCACAAATGGCTAGGGGTAAAAACCGAATAAGAGGGTCATATCTGATATAATCGATGAAGAGTCATCTTTCGATTACAGAGTCCTACAACTTGTTGAGCTACACTCAAGGTTGTTAGGCTCAAGGTGATTGAACCTCTTACCCATTAATTTTAATTCGATTAAATCGTTCGTTATTAAGCTTTGAAACGATCGTAAAAATAGTAGGAGGATATAGATAAATAAAAGCCATTCTACCTGTATTTAATATTGAACATATGCTAAACTAGGGTAAGTTCTAAGTTTGCAAAAGGAATCAAAATATAATATTTTAATGAAATAAGTTAACTGGTCAAATAGGTTGATTAATTGAATATCAAGTTAAATTCTAATTGATAGAATTAAACTAAATTCTCGTTGAAATTAAAATGACCTTCTAAAGAACAGACTTAAGAAATATGATTTCATTTAAGTTCTCGGTCCAACAAATAAATTCACGCTACACGTCACTCGTCTTTATATGAGGCAGCTTGAACATATAAGATATTTGAAGTATGTTTCTCCCTACAACTTGTCGAGCTACACTCAAGGTTGTATGGACAAACAACTTTGATCCGCAAAGTTCGAGAATTCGATAAAACCGTTTGAGTCGAATGCGAGTGCATGAGCGGTGCAAGACTATGTATCCCAACCGGATCTTGAGACAAGCAACTTCTTGAGCTACACTCAAGATTGCAACTCTCAGGCGTTTGGATACATGAGATGCTTGCATAGCTATTTATTTATGTTGGGTTATTTAATATCTAGATGTGATTTAGAAAAGGAAGAAGGCACTCCGGAAAGTCAATTGAGAAAGTTAGTTATATTTATCATTAGTAAAGGCATATGTAGGAGGAAATGTAAATGTGACATATTTTGATGTCACGATTTCAGAATAATTGTTATACAAAAGATTTCTAACACATTTTGACGAATGTCGTCACCTTGCTTCTGAAGCAATGTTTTGTGTTAGTAATTTGTGATAACTATAATATATTAAATGTTAATATATAAATACACAAGATAGTAGCAAACTTATATGGCAAAATAGACTAGGCCGTATCAAGAGACTAAGCTTCACAAGTCACATAAAGAGGGGTCTGACCTCTCGTATTATGAAGTCTACAGACACTTGTGAGTCTTACTCTCTTAGATACAATGGCCGATACTCACCTGTGAGACAGTGGGAGAGTGAGTTGTCAAACTCAGTCTCGTACATGCTGATGTACCCGAGTCTAAATTAACCAAAATAAGTTATTCGTATATTTTATTAAGACACATGTTCTTGATGAAACACAAGTCGGATAAAATAAAGAACAAAATGACTAAAGTATTTAAACTGATTCGATTAGATCGAATGGTCAAATACTTAGCTATATTAAATCTTGCGAAATTAAAAGAAAATCTGATTTTCTCTCAGGTCAAGTCTGTTAACACATCGGTGTGTTAAAATGTATGAATCACACTTAGTTAGACTTGGTGCGATCCATAGCAAGTGCCTCTGAGTTAAGTCCTCCCTCTGGGTTAAGTCCCAGATAGTAATGCCTAGGTTTTAATAATGTTCTATAAGGACATTATCAATAAGATATTCATTAAATCAATCGTAGGGAAGTTGTATAATTACTCAAATCTTGTGAGACAAATTGTCGAGTTAGACATCATAACTGATGATGACTTAGTCAACTTCCGGGATGAAATTCGGAGTAGTAACTCCGATTTATAACTTAATGCAATCAGAATAGGTCCGTGTGCGTAAATAAATTTTGGAATTTAGTTTACGTGCCCAAGGAAATTGTTTCCTCACTTTCTGCAAGTAAATCTTTAAGATGAAAGAAAGAAAAATAGTGAAGTGCAATCATGTTGGTCGAGAACGGTTTTCATCCTAATTCCTATAAAACGGATTAGAATGAAACTGTTTTTCGCCAGCAGATGTGTACAGATCTACTGGACCAAACTCGATGTAAACGCTCATGTTGACCATGAAAATTAGAGCATTCACTTATAAGTTCGTATTTCTAAATATGATTTAGACGAACCAACTTATATGAATTAGCCAGATAGTTTTCAAGGTCAGTGGGAGCGTATAAATTACATGCGAGGCATCAAAGGAATGGAACATATATTTTGACAAAGTAATCAAAAAGTTTGATACTTTATCAGAAATAGATATGAGCCATTTGAAATGACCATTAACAAATTTAAATGATTATCGTAAGGTACGATGAACTGGATAAGATCCAATGAAATAAAATATCATGGATTCCGAAAAAACAAGAGAATTATTTGAATAAGATTCAAATGGTTGGTCCAATATGAACATAGAAACCCCTTAAGTCTATAGAATAGATGGTTTAGCAGATCCACTCACGAAGACTCTACCACATGAAGTCTAGAAAGACTCATGTGTAAAAACGGTATTAGATATAGAGATAAATGGGCATGAGTGCAAGTGGGAGATGTTGAGAGATGATACCCTCGGGGCAATCTATCTCTATGTGTGAATAGCACAAACATCTTGTTCGAAATAACAGTAATCTATTTGGTAATAATGTATCTAAGTTATTTTTATAATGTAGTCAACATTAGATATTAACTTAGGTAAAGTCCTGATACTTTATGCAAGGTCAAACATGTATCGAGATGAGTATCTCGATCATAGAGAAATGTTTGATCGTTTGTAGCATAAGTCTAAAAGGGTTGGTGGTCGTAGATGTTTCGAGACAATGATATCGAAACATCGGATAGACCATTGTGTCTTAGTCTTCACCGTTTAGCGGTGGCGATGATCTGATGGTCGCTTGACTTGGAGAAGTCGAAGACGAGACACAGGTGCTCATTAGAGAATGAGTTCACTGAACGATCAACAAGAGTTATCATATGGTTATATTGATTAATTTGTCAATGATAGCTCTTAGTGATGATAGGCAAGTTGGTCTTTTGACTTGAGGTCATTTTATGAACCTGTGCGTAAATGGTGCCACTTAGATCAACTGACCTAGCTTCGAGGCAAGGCCTGTCGAAAGGTCTTTTGATTGAGTATCACTTGAAGCGTACGAGGAGAGTAATGACCAAGAGAGGATTTGTCTCTCCCGGTCAATGGGAGTTAGTATCGTAGAGTTAGTTCCGTCTTTAGTAAAATCTCTGATCAGAGTATGTTGGAAGAAGTCCAACATTAGTTGACTAAAGATCGATAGAAACTAACCGGAGTCAAGTTATTTGGTTTGACAGTTTGACCGTACCCTAGACTTGATCTACACGACATAGTTTAGACGAAAAGACTAAAACTACGGAATTCATCACGGAAACAGTCAGGGTGGTCCCGACAATACTCATGTCAATGAGTCAATCGCATAATGATGATTCATGAAGCAGGGACGACAACCACTGCTCGTGATCACTGTCGTATAGGGCTTCGAGCCCAACCTGTTGTAAGGGTCAGGCTGTAGGGTCTCACACAGAGTGCGACTTTCGTCTAGTAATAGGTAGAAATTAGTTAGGGAGAATAATTTGCATTTGATGCAAGGGATAAAATATTACAAAAGATGTTTGCAAATGATCTCCTGCATTCGGGATAAATGATCCTGAGTGCAAGTGGGAGATGTTGGGGGATATGCCCTCAGATCATTTGTATTTGATGCAAATGAAAATTTAAGCCTAGATATGGACTAATTTGCATATGATGCAAAAGAGATTTAATGTGTCTTAAATTGTTTAAGACCATATTTAATATAATAAACGCAATGAAAAGTTCACGGGTAAGACGGGAATGTCCCGGTCTACGCACAGGTTCGAACGGCGTCCTAATCGGACGCCAAATGCCCAAGATATAGCCAAAACATCAAGCCCTTATTAATATCAGCCCAAGAGACTGATTTATATTTAAAGAAAAAAGGGGGCCTGGGGCCCGCTGACGCGCGCGTCAGCGGGCCCACCCCGCTAGCGCGGGCGACTCAACAGAACGGGCCCGCATTTGATGCGGGCCCGCCCCCTTTCCGTGCACGCGCCCATCGCGTGCACTGCCCACGCACAGACTGTGGGGCCCGCTCTGTGGGCCCCACAATGGGTTTGGAACCCTAGGTGGATGATTTTTTTTGACCGCTCAGTTTTTGGCAAAAAACAACTCTTGGGCTCAACTTTGGACACTCAATTGGAGGGTCAAACGAACTCGGCTTGACGAGCCATTTTTTCCTATGCATTCACCGTTGAACGCCCTTCGAATTGATAGGTTGTATCAATCATGAAGCTCAACGATGACCACTCTGTGGGCCCCACAATGGGTTTGGAACCCTAGGTGGCTGATTTCTTTTGACGGCTCAGTTTTTGGCGAAAAACAACTCTTGGGCTCAACTTTGGACACTCAATTGGAGGGTCAAACGGACTCGGATTGACGAGCCATTTTATCATATGCATTCACCATTGAACTCCCTTCGAATTGATAGGTTGTATCAATCATGAAGCTCAACGGTGAGGGAGTTAAAATTCACGGAAGTTTAGCCTTTGTGAAAGGCAAACTAAATTGAATTTGATTAACTCTAAATTTAGTCCCACATCAGATTCTAAGTATAGGGGAGCAGTCAGCCGCCTATATAAATAGGGGTATGCTCCCCTCCTCAAAATGTCGTCCCAAGCTCTAGATCTGAGCGGCTCTCGTAAATGTTAGAGCACGCTCGGATCTAGGCTTAAGTTAATATTCTTCTTCTCCATATATTTCTGCTTTACTCCTGAGGGCTCTAGCAAAGCCACAAAGGAGTTCGGTTTCGGATTCGAAATCTTGGCGAATGTTTCACTCGCGTGAAACTTTCTTCCACGCATGGTTGGCTCGGCGACACGAGGATTGCTCGCCTCGGGATGCGGAGCAGTTCGAGGAGCGGTTCGGGAAGCGGTTCGAGGAGCGGCTCGGCATGAGACGGGGAGCGGCTCGGAAGATGGTGCGGAACATCTCGCCTGCCCCATGGTTGAGATTCCGGGTATGTGTTTTATAAGCATTAGTTTAATTTAATCGCAGTAGGTTAGATCCTTCTTGGGATGGTCAGATCCATCCCGAGTCGGCATAGATCTTGGCTAAGGGTCTTGTACCTTATGGCTAAGTTAAATTGTTGAACTGCATGTTAATTAGATTAACTTGTTTATTCTGCTGTGAATTTTTATGTCTATGTTTCATCCGACTTAGGACGGTAATAGAGTTTTTGTGCCCTAAGGGTCCTAGAAAACCCTTCACAACTTCCCTTGTAGGTGATGTAGGAAGATATATGCCCTTGAGGCTATTTATCCTTATATAACATCTTGATCGTATAGACAAAGGAAATAATTGTCCTAGTATAAATTCTATGAATCAAATACTTGGACAATTTCCTTAGACTAATAGTGAGGTAATTGCGTATTTAGATGTAGATCTCAATTGTGAGAAGTAAATGACCGACTAAAAATTAAGTCTTAAAACGCTCGTGGTCATAGATGTGTCGAGAAAAGGATATCGACACATCGAACAGACCATTGTGTCTCTGTCTTCCCTGTAGGGTAATGATGATCTCATAGTCATTTGACCTGGCAAAGTCGGAGACAAGGCACATGTGCTCATTAGAGAATGAGTTCACTGAACGACACATTAAGAGTTATTAAATGGTTAAACTCTAACTGAACTGTCATTACTAACTCTATAGTGATGATATGCAAGTTGGTTCTTAAGACCTGAAGTCATTTGTACAAACCTGTGTGTGAATAGTGTCACTTATATCTATGATCTAGCTTCGAGGCCAAGCCTGCTGAAAGGTCTTAAGTTTGGGCCCATATGACTTAGATGGGATTCGTCTCTTCCGTTAAAGGGAAGTCAGTGTCACAGGCTCAGTACGGTTCTTTGTGTTAAACCTCGGCCGAGGTACGTTGTAGGATGTACAACATATATATAACAAAGACCGTTGTACACTGACCGATGCTGGCTATTAGGGTTAACAGTTTACCATACCCTTGTCCATGTAGGGACATAGTTGTGACAAAGGGACTAAAACTGCGGTATTCATCATTGACACAGTTAGAGTAATCCCTGCGACACTTTTATCGATGGGTCAATCACGTAAGTATGATTCTGAAATAGGGACGACACCTGCTGCTCGTGGTTACTGTCGTCTAGGGTTTTCGAGCCCCAACTTGTAGTACGGTCAGGCTGTAGGGTCTCACATTGAGTTTGTTTCACATCTTAGTAATAGGAAGAATTTAGGAGGTGTGCACTCGGGTGCACGAGAATAATTAAAGTCTCTAAAAAGTTAAGTCAACCTATATTAAATAAGATTTAATAAAATTCGCATAAGTTTTCAGCAATTAAATGAGATTTAATAATGTCGCAAAATGTTTGCGACTTCTGCCTTAGTAGAATGCTGAATGAGATTATTGCATATAATGCAAACAGGTTAAAAATACATTATAAATAGTTTATAATGATATTTTGATATATATACGCATAGAAATGGATAGATGACTCTTTGGGATGGTCCCATTCGAACCAAGCTTTCCAACGAATCTGTAATCGGCCCCCAATCGGAGTTATAGAACTAAAGGTATGGCTCAAGAGGCCAAAACTGGGCTTTTGCCCAGTTCTGGTCTGACCTGACCCAGTTGGACTGGGCTAGCCTGTCCAACTAGGCAGGGGCAAGCCCAGCCCGCCAAACAGGTGGGCTGAGCCTAGCCAGCTCTGCAGGCTGAGCCCGCCCGCAAATGCGGGGGAGCCCGCCCGCATTGCGGGCGGGCAGGCTAAGCCCGCCCGCTCTGTGGGCGGGTCAAACCCACCTGCACTATAGCGGGCAGGTCAGCCCGCGTGCCCAGGCGTGGGCTGGCACCCAGAATGGACTAGGCGCACCCTTTGGGCACGCCCAGTTGGCCGTGGGCCCCACCTGAGGGGCCCAAACTTCCAGAAACCCTAGGAGGGTGCGACGGCTACGAAATTAGCCGAATTTGGACTTTTTGCTCAACTTTGAGCATTTGTTTGAAGAGTCAAACGAAGTCGGAATTCGTCGCCGTTTGTTCCTATACGTTCACCGTTCATAGCTCTACGAATTGATAGGTTGTATCATTTCTAAAGCTCAACGGTGAGGGAGAATTAATTCATCAAAGTACAGCCTTTATGAAAGGCAAACTAACTTAATTAATTCTCTAAATTTAATTTAGTACCACATTGGATATGATAAGAAGGGGAGGGCCGGCCGCCTATATAAATAGGGGCCAACACTCTCCTTGAAAACTTGCACCAAGTCTCTCAAAATTGAGAAGCTCCCAAAAGTTTTGGGCACGCTCAAAATTCGAGACATAAATTATTCTCTCCCATTTTCTTCCATTTCATTCACGTTTGTTCTAGCAAAATGACGTGGAGGATTTGGATTTTCATCGGAAGTCTAAGATGTCGGATCGAGCTCAAGTAAAATTTTCTTCGGCAAGTGGTTGGCCCAAAGGCGCAGTGTCGCCTCGCTACAGGTGGATCAGTTCGTGTGCACAGAGGCGGCAAGCTTGGGGAGCGGGAGGCGGTTCGGTACACCTTGCTGGTGCAAGCAAGGTTCCGGGTATGTGGTTAATTAGTTTTCATTTATTATTATGTCGCAGTAGCATTAGATCTTTCTTGGGGTGGTCAGATCCACCCCCAAGTTAGCATAGATCCTGGCTTAGGGCCTTGTAGCCTTAGGGCCATCGTTAAATAGTTTAATGATTTATTTATTTCCGCAGCTTTATTTTTGCTTCTATAGTCCGTCCGACGTAGGACGGGTATAAAATTGTGCCATAAGGGTCCATCAAAATCCTTCAGTGGTATCAGAGCATTATGTTTGCAAGTTGATCTTAGGACTGCGATGTTAATAATTAAATGAATGCTTTTTTAAAATGCATGTAAATTTTTTTTAACTTTATGCTATATTGTTAAAATTAAAATACCCTTTATTTGAAATGTTTTAAAGTTGTTTTATGTGATAAAATGTTTTTAGAAACATGAAAATTTTTATGATGATTTTAAAACCAAGTTTTGGAATTAAAAATTATGTGATAATTTTTATGAAACTATTAATTTTATTAGATAAAGTTTTTAAAGTTTTTAAATCATGTTTAAATTTAAGTGTTAAATTTTAGAATGCATGTTAATTATTTATTAGATAAATCTTTAATATGTCATTCTATTTAATTGTTAAATAGTTGGACACCTATTTTATGCGATGAAATTAGTGTTGTTTATGTTTAATGGACATGCTTTATTTGATAATTCATGAAACCTTTTAGGTTAGCCATTAAAACCTGTTTAAAATTTATAAGATGAATTTTTAAATGATATGCTATGTTTTAATAAAACGTTACAACCTTTTAAAACCTAATTCCAGATTAGGGTAGTCCTTTAACGACGATTGTTATTTTAATCGTTATTATAATAATTCTCAATAAAAGATTACACTTTAAAGTGTTGTAAATAATTTTGTTAAAATCCTAATAATGATTAGGGTAGCACGTTGAACAAATGAACCTTATAGTTGATAAGGACTTAATAAAAGTTATTAACGAATCCTAATAAATTTTGAGTTTTAAGGATTCCACTAGTTGATAGGATTAATTAGTATTAATAAAAGCCTTTTAGTTTACGGCACACATATATAAATGATAAGTCTCATTCAATAGACCATGATACCGGTCAATGTGATTGGCTAAGTTTGTTGGGTCCCCCTAGCTAGACCGGGGGTAAGTGATCCTGACTTAATCAATTTCCTGGCCGTGTCTGCTGGACCGCAATGACACGAATCATGATTATATGACACCCTGAACTATACCTAAGTCTAATACGTTAATAATCCTTTTCAAGAAAAAATACAGCCCTCCTTGTTTTAGAATTTGGCAACCATAGGATCCATGTTACAGTTGTTGAGCACACTCAAGCTGTGACAGGGCAACCTTATAGAAACCAACTTCTTATTGCATATGATGTAGTCTAAGCCTTGACCCAAACCGTCGTGTCGTAAATACACCGAGCGCCGGTGCAAGTTAAGAGATCGGCCCGGAACTAACTTCGAAACGATGTCATTTATCGCAAGCGCACGGTATAGTGGCAAGCGAGTATCGAACACGGGGAAGCGATGCTATACTACCTATCTACTCCTAGGTTGAGTTAGAATTGCGAGTTTATTGGTGGATGTGGAGTATGGAGTGTTGTAATGGTGATGGATGCGAATGTCGTGTCACTTGATATCGCTAACAAGTGATTCTGCACAATATAAAAGAGTAAAATATAAAAAGGTAGGGCTTTAGGACTCGTTGATTCGGAGTGAATATTGCATATTTAACCCCCTTATTAGTCCTATTTTGTGCCCATATGATGCTTAATTTATCTCTAATACATTCGTAATTTTCTCATCATCATTTATTAGAGAAATTACTCTATTTGTGCACAAAACGTGAATTTGATTGTGTATTTCTGTATTTTTATATTTTTCCTAGCATCGTCTCGTTCTCACGATTCCAACGACTATTTATTTGTATTTTTCTGAGATCTGTGCTAATTTCTATGAATTTTTGAATGCAGAATACCATTTATTGGAAATAAAATAACTGCGCACGAATCTTGGCGCACGCGTGGACGCATCAGATCACTTCCCGCCTTCATCCGACGGTGCAAGGAAGCGGACGACGTGGAATTCGTTTAGCCGTTGGATCAAGATCCAACGGCCCGAAGCAAAAGAAAACGCAGTAGCAGCGCGCGCTTCTCCGTGGACACGTGGCGTCCATCCGTTCCGCCCCGCTTTCATCCAACGGTCGGTACGCTCCCCGCGATTTGAATCGAAGCGGCGACTGCTTGGCCACGTGGCGAGCATCTGACGAGCAGCGGCTTGATCGGACGGACGAAAGACGCCCCGCTCGATTTCGAAGCGCTCAGCGAGACGGAGCGACGTGGCGAAATCCTAACGGTCGGATGCGGATCCGACGGTCCGCGAACGCAGCAGAACGAGCGGAGCAGGCGAAATTTTACGGGCGACGTGGCGTGTTGTCGAGCGCACGATTGAAATCGGACGGCTGTGGTCATTTCCGATTCGAATTCGAATTAGGGCGTGCACGAATTTTGGAGCACACGTGGCGCTCCGTGAGCCGATCCCGCTTGATATCAACGGCCAGGATCTCGAGCTGTTAATGGGTGCGGGTTTACAGCGAAGCGGATGCGGGTTTGAACCCGTTAACACCCCCAAACCCGCAATGCTAATATATAAGCGTATTTTTAGGGTTTTTGGGGGTATTCTGGCGTAGGCTTTAAAGAGGAGACTTAATTGTATAATTCTTTGGCACGTTTTCATACGCTTGATCGCCATATTTTCCGACGTTCTCGTGCCTTGACCGGACGAAACGTTGAGTTATAGAAAAGGTATTGATATTCATTGATTGCACACACCCTAACGAAATCAAACCCAACACATACTCCCCATATTTGTACCCCACCAAAGTTACCGTAAATATCGTAGGATTTTCATTTCTTATTCCATACTCTTGATCCTATATCTTTGTGTTCGATAGATGGTTGGTTAACACCGTATTATTACTCTTTTCAGATTGACGATCGTAGTTTTGCAGGTCAGTTGTCCCGTGGATTCGATACCTGGACTCACCAGGATATTACTTGCACGATCTCCTGCGCTTGGGAGTAAGTATATTTAATACATGGAATGCGATTCGACGGAAGGAGCAAAGTGTAGACGTACCTTTGCACCACTTGAAAGAGGAAGTTCAATTGCTCATTCAGACACAGGAGGCCACATCCCATCAATTCCAAGAAAACTTCCTTGCTCGGAGTCGGCAGATTCAGCAATCTATTGAAAATCTTAAGCTGATTTCCACTTGCGTAGAAGAAAATAATTCGTTTGAAATTCAATTTCCAAAATCTAATTTGACTTCATCTTCTATTGCAGGTATATCGAGCGAGCCATGTCACGATGAAGTCACGAATGAAAACATTGACATGGGAGGAAGTGTGTGCAAAGTAGAGGATGAGCGAGCAATTTTGGATGAACAGGAGGAGGAGACGACTAGGGACATCGGTTTAAAGAATATCGCTATGGAGCCCGAACCATTCCCTTCCCCAGTTTTTTCCCAAAATCATTTACCCCTCTCCACATTGACCGAGCATCATACCGAGCGTAGTGCACATTTTTCAGGGAGTTGTCATCACCATGCTCTATTTTACTTCACCTATTTTGATGACTATATTTGGAATATGTTTATGGCGAAGAATTTTAAAATAATTTGGACTGACATAACTCATCTCTTGCAGGACATTGGTAAACAGCTTATAGAGATGCTTGGAGTTGTGTTGATGGAGTCCAATTTAGCTAAAGGAGGAAGATTACTCGCCGAGAAGCGCAAGGATCAAATTGAACAACTTCCTCCACCATTAAAGATTCGGGATCCGCCATTTGATCACGGTGTGTTCTTTCCAGTAGTGTAGATTTTATATGCTTTCTAGGATGCTTGCTTGAATAAATTCGTACCCCTTTCGACATTGAGGACAATGTCCATCTTTAGTTGGGGGGTGTGTATGAGACCTTAGGAGGATTTTTTTTTCTTTCAAAAGCATGGCATAAGGAAAGAATGAACCACCAATCTCACCATTTTAAACTCCTTCATATTCCTCAAATGCGGATGATTATGCATTAACTGAGTTCTAGCTACTTGTTTATGGCTTGAATTAATTTTTTCCTTCATGAATTACCGTTAATATGCTATTCATGAAAATTTTTCAATTGCCATGATTAATATCTCGAAATAGTCTGAATTTATTTCATGCATGCTAAAGGTGATGAAAAAGCTTGAGTATACACCTTAAGAAAAGAAACATGAATGAAATGAATGAAGTATGTCACTAATACATAACTTGGTTGGCTCGAGAAGTACAGTCCGAGGGGTCCTTTTTGGCCTAATGCCCTATTATCGTCTGATTTGGGAGCCATTGACAGGAAACTCACTCATTTGATGGAGCGATCCAAGTTATACATTTTTCTGCGAATGTTGCTTGATGCGCGTTACGCGGAACGATTAAAAGAAAAGAAATGGTGAATATATATTAAGCAAACTCATTACCCATATTTTGAATGATTGTTTTGATAGGCCAATTCCTTGGAAACAAGAAAACTAGAGAAAAACGACGTGTTATACTTTCGCTTGCGCAAAACGATGCTTGTATGTTATTTATTCATACTAAATTAGAGAAAACATCATGTGAATGATCTTGGTCATGGATGTGTATATTGATGGTATAAATCATGTTGGAAAGCGTATTGTTGAGCCAGGCCATAAGCGATTGATAGAATTATTTTTTTTATTTGATCATCCGTATTTATCGCTCTTTTTGCTAGGGACTAGCAAAACGCTAGTTGGGGGGTGTGATTTGGAGTGAATATTGCATATTTAACCCCCTTATTAGTCCTATTTTGTGCCCATATGATGCTTAATTTATCTCTAATACATTCGTAATTTTCTCATCATCATTTATTAGAGAAATTACTCTATTTGTGCACAAAACGTGAATTTGATTATGTATTTCTGTATTTTTATATTTTTCCTAGCATCGTCTCGTTCTCATGATTCCAACGACTATTTATTTGTATTTTTCTGAGATCTGTGCTAATTTCTATGAATTTTTGAATGCAGAATACCATTTATTGGAAATAAAATAACTGCGCACGAATCTTGGCGCACGCGTGGACGCATCAGATCACTTCCCGCCTTCATCCGACGGTGCAAGGAAGCGGACGACGTGGAATTCGTTTAGCCGTTGGATCAAGATCCAACGGCCCGAAGCAAAAGAAAACGCAGCCAGCGGCTTGATCGGACGGACGAAAGACGCCCCGCTCGATTTCGAAGCGCTCAGCGAGACGGAGCGACGTGGCGAAATCCTAACGGTCGGATGCGGATCCGACGGTCTGCGAACGCAGCAGAACGAGCGGAGCAGGCGAAATTTTACGGGCGACGTGGCGTGTTGTCGAGCACACGATTGAAATCGGACGGCTGTGGTCATTTCCGATTCGAATTCGAATTAGGGCGTGCACGAATTTTGGAGCGCACGTGGCGCTCCGTGAGCCGATCCCGCTTGATATCAACGGCCAGGATCTCGAGCTGTTAATGGGTGCGGGTTTACAGCGAAGCGGATGCGGGTTTGAACCCGTTAACACCCCCAAACCCGCAATGCTAATATATAAGCGTATTTTTAGGGTTTTTGGGGGTATTCTGGCGTATTTTGGGGCTTTTGGAGCGGCTACTGTGCGTATTTCTCCAGGGGAAAATTCTCAAAAATTCCAGAGGCTATTCTTCCTATTCTAAAGGAGTTTTGGGCTTTAAAGAGGAGATTTGGTGATAAATTCTTGAACTTATACCCCGTATTTGGTGTATTTTATCGTATTTTGGCTATTATAACGATGTATTTGGCTATGAAATCTGATTTTTATTGCACCATGCGTGGCTAATCTCCTTGTGCTATGGTTGTGAAGTAATTAGGAGTATTTAGTTGATGAATTTCATGTCTTTAGCCCTATTTTCATGTCAAAATCACTCGTAACATTGATTTCTACAACGTATTTGTTGGGTATTTGCTTATTGTCGATATTATTTACATCCCGTATGGCTAGGCCCTGACAAGGCTAGCCAATTCATGTTCACTAATCTGAACTTATTGTTGCATTTATCGTTTAATGAAATCAATGTTGCTAGTGATGCGTATACGGCCACTTTGACTAGTTTTCATCGTTTTATCTTCCGACGTCTTCGTGCCCTGACCGGACGAAGCGTTGAGCTATATAAAAGACGTGATATTTCAGCGATTATTATCTCCTAATGAAATCACAACCGTAGCACATTCACTTCATACGTGTTGGAGTTGACGTAGTTAGGGTGTCGTAATTATTGGTTTCTATATCTTTTCGCCCTATCTTAATTGTATAATTCTTTGGCACGTTTTCATACGCTTGATCGCCATATTTTCCGACGTTCTCGTGCCTTGACCGGACGAAACGTTGAGTTATAGAAAAGGTATTGATATTCATTGATTGCGCACACCCTAACGAAATCAAACCCAACACATACTCCCCATATTTGTACCCCACCAAAGTTACCGTAAATATCGTAGGATTTTCATTTCTTATTCCATACTCTTGATCCTATATCTTTGTGTTCGATAGGTGGTTGGCTAACACCGTATTATTACTCTTTTCAGATTGACGATCGTAGTTTTGCAGGTCAGTTGTCCCGTGGATTCGATACCTGGACTCACCAGGATATTACTTGCACGATCTCCTGCGCTTGGGAGTAGTTCTCACAACACGGTGTTAGCCAACCACGCAATCAATGAATATCTGGCGATCAAGCGTATGAAAACGTGCCAAAGAATTATACAATTAAGATAGGGCGAAAAGATATAGAAACCAATAATTACGACACCCTAACTACGTCAACTCCAACACGTATGAAGTGAATGTGCTACGGTTGTGATTTCATTAGGAGATAATAATCGCTGAAATATCACGTCTTTTATATAGCTCAACGCTTCGTCCGGTCAGGGCACGAAGACGTCGGAAGATAAAACGATGAAAACTAGTCAAAGTGGCCGTATACGCATCACTAGCAACATTGATTTCATTAAACGATAAATGCAACAATAAGTTCAGATTAGTGAACATGAATTGGCTAGCCTTGTCAGGGCCTAGCCATACGGGATGTAAATAATATCGACAATAAGCAAATACCCAACAAATACGTTGTAGAAATCAATGTTACGAGTGATTTTGACATGAAAATAGGGCTAAAGACATGAAATTCATCAACTAAATACTCCTAATTACTTCACAACCATAGCACAAGGAGATTAGCCACGCATGGTGCAATAAAAATCAGATTTCATAGCCAAATACATCGTTATAATAGCCAAAATACGATAAAATACACCAAATACGGGGTATAAGTTCAAGAATTTATCACCAAATCTCCTCTTTAAAGCCCAAAACTCCTTTAGAATAGGAAGAATAGCCTCTGGAATTTTTGAGAATTTTCCCCTGGAGAAATACGCACAGTAGCCGCTCCAAAAGCCCCAAAATACGCCAGAATACCCCCAAAAACCCTAAAAATACGCTTATATATTAGCATTGCGGGTTTGGGGGTGTTAACGGGTTCAAACCCGCATCCGCTTCGCTGTAAACCCGCACCCATTAACAGCTCGAGATCCTGGCCGTTGATATCAAGCGGGATCGGCTCACGGAGCGCCACGTGCGCTCACCCGTAAAATTTCGGTTCACGGACCGTCGGATGCTCGTCAGATGCTCGCCACGTGGCCAAGCAGTCGCCGCTTCAATTCAAATCGCGCTGCGTTTTCTTTTGCTAAACGAATTCCACGTCGTCCGCTTCCTTGCACCGTCGGATGAAGGCGGGAAGTGATCTGATGCGTCCACGCGTGCGCCAAGATTCGTGCGCAGTTATTTTATTTCCAATAAATGGTATTCTGCATTCAAAAATTCATAGAAATTAGCACAGATCTCAGAAAAATACAAATAAATAGTCGTTGGAATCGTGAGAATGAGACGATGCTAGGAAAAATATAAAAATACAGAAATACACAATTAAATTCACGTTTTGTGCACAAATAGAGTAATTTCTCTAATAAATGATGATGAGAAAATTACGAATGTATTAGAGATAAATTAAGCATCATATGGGCACAAAATAGGACTAATAAGGGGGTTAAATATGCAATATTCACTCCGAATCACTCGTCGCTAGGACCGTCGGACATCGACGCTATGCTAGGACTCTTACGCTGGATTGGTTTTATCGGAGATTGTAGCATCTAGGAAGTGAATTCATGTGTCTGAGCATCATGAATCTAACGTATCGCATTAACCCCGCTCGCGCGATAGGCACAAACGATACGTGCATTAAGGATCTACAAAGTTCTCACCACTCTCGTGGATCGAATGCTCTCAGCTCGTACCACTCTCGTGGGTTAGAACTGTAATTTCAGCCTGTATAGATCAATACACTAGAGGGGATGAATAGTGTATATAATAAAAATGTTGCAAATTTAACGTTATTGATATTTGCAAAGATGGCACAGAAATAAAATGACAAGTGCTGAAAATTAAATCAATTGCAAACACAAAGATGTATCCTGATTCGGATCCTCTTGATCCTACTCAAGTCCTCTACTCCATGTAGAGATTTTCAATCCACTATAATACTTGCCCCGCAAGCACAAACTTACAAAAATGACGACACTCCCCGTGTCCCAAACTTTGTACAATCTCAAATAGAGATTCAAACCTGTAAAATAATGAAATATAAAACACCTATAGCCTTGGTATGAATATCAAAACTGAATTCAAGGAAGGTGTTTAGAAAGGAACTTCAATGTTTCAAGATAAGTAATGGTGAAACACAATTGAAGTTCTTCCGTTCTTAAACGAAGAGAGAAATCTAATGATTTCTTCTTACAAATAAGAAAAGAACAACTTTTCCAAAATGTGTTGAAAATCCAAGTTCTTTCGTTCTTAAACGAAGAAAGAAATCTAATGATTTCTTCTTACAAATAAGAAAAGAACAACTAATGGCCAAATTGCTTAAGAAAATTAATGGCTTGATTTTAACAAGTAAGAGTAAAGAAGAGGAAAGTGTGTGTAGAAAAGAGAGGGGGTACCACTCCTTTTATAGCTTTTAGAATCGGTTATGAACGGTTCCCAAATAGACGTTGCACAACGTTCAAAAACTGTAAGGAACAATGGAGAACGGTCAGAAACCGATCTGGAAAATTTTGGTCCAAAAAAACGACTTGACAGGCTAGGAAAATTCGTTGCCTGCTAATTTTGAAACGGTCATAAACGGTCACAAAATTTTGGTGACGTGGACTAGACAACGGATAGATCCTTGTCTGAAAGTATCAAGTCAAAAGTCAATGAAAATATAGTTGTTTTGGTAGGCGATGAAAAATCCTAGTAGGCTAATTTTGAAAAATATGAATTTTGTCTTAAGATCAAATGGGTTAGGAAGATGATGTAATTTACAGCTTAGGGATGAATGATATGTTATACTCAAGGCCCTGAAGCTATCTAAAAAGTAAAAATTACATCATTCCGTAGATACGTTATTCAAACGTAATTTTGTAGCAAGGCTGTTTTTGTAGAGAGTCCTTGTACTTTGATCATATGCGTGATGTAAATGAATTAGCGTTGTAGCTGCATATCTGCATAGATAGAGTTAGTAACATGAAATATATTGATTTGTCACATCAAAACCTTATGGAAGAGCTGATGAAAAATACCAAATTTCCAACATTCTCCCCCTTTTTGATGATGACAAATAATTGAAAAATATATATGAGTTAACATGTTTTAATGTGATGTTACTCCCCTTGAATATATGAGTATAGGCTCCCCTGAATATATGTCGTAATTCTCCCCCTTTGTCATCCACAAAAAGTGGAAAAGGAAAATTGGCAAGCTATGTTATTTGGTAGCTGGCCAATTGCACAGAAAATTAGTGATGAGGTATGCATCAACAAAAGGAAACATATGGCACCACACAAACAAGTCAAGTGAGAAACAGAGCATATAGACTAGAAAAACATAACTTATATTACGAAACAACATAGTACATAAGTTGGAATACATCAGATAACCACCATACATTAGGAAACCATACTAGATACGAGCATACAACATACAACGACCTTAGTTAAAGGATGAAAAACAACAACCATCGAAACCATACTAGCCAGTGAAACCAACCAACCAAACAGCAAAACAGGATATGAAACACCATAACACGAGGTAGGCAAAAACACGGATATGAGGAATCAACCAAGATAAACCGAAATGAGGGGAGATAACAGGGCACGCAAGTGAAGCATCAGATAAGCAGTCATGCAATGAACGAAGCCAAGGAAGAAAGGAGTCATGGATGATAGGAGGAGGAACTAGGGGAGGAACGACGAGTGCGGGTGCAACGAGTGGGAAGGATATTCTGGGCCTCGAGAGTGGAACGAAGTTTGGATTGATTCACTTGGCTTTGGTCGAGAACCTCAGAGTGGTGTTTGAGAGTTTTATCATAAGAACTCATTTGAATCTGGATTCCAGCAAAGCCCTCAGACACTTGCTCAGAGAGACGGCGAAGGAGTACGGCGTTGGTCTCTCGGGAAGGAGAGACACCATCTTTCGAAGCAAGAACCTTCTTGCCACACCGAGAACGAGAGGAGCCTAGGAAAGCCGCTGGTGCGCGAGGTTTGGGGTCGGAGCTGTAGGCGGGGCGAAGTCATCATCGGAATCTTCATCGGCTTCGTCGTCGTCGGAGGAGATAGAATCGTGATCGGGAAGTCCCATACGATGGATGGTATACTCGTCAATATGAACATCATTCTGAAGTAAATATTCACCGTCTGTTGGAACGACGAAAGCCCGAAGAATCAACGTGATGAGGCTTGGCAAGTAGAAATGTGTGGAAATCTGTTTGAAGAGGGTGTGGAGAAGAAGACGGCCCTAATGAATAGGAAAGCCGGCCAAAATGGCATACAGAAAGTGTTCATGGGTGTTACTGAGATAGTTAACGGATCCAGCTTTGGGAAGAAGATTGTTAATAATGATCATGTGTAGAAGCCGAGCCTCTGGATGGAGTTTGGTGGCGGACATGAGAGGGGTATATTTCCGGGCTAATTTGGCGAGAACAGTGGGGTCGTTCATGGCGAAAGAATGAAGGCCACGAAAATCGGGAGGTTGATTGATAATGGTGTCAATTGTGTTCTCGGTGACAGTGAAAGAAATGCCACGAACCATAGTGGTGAAATATCGTTGGCCGCGGTTAATGGAGGGTTCAAGATTGGTGTAAAACTCGCGGACAAGGGTGGGATAGTAGGTGACTTTGTTGGCGAGGGACCATATTTGATGAAGACCGACAACCATGCAAATCTTCTTCACGTTCATCATCGTGACCGTGCCATAGTCAAGAGAGTGTTCCGGGTGGAAACGCGTAGCCTCGAACGAGAGATAGCGGTCTTTGGCGGTCTGGGAGCGGAATCGGTCGTCGTGGGAAGGTGGAGTTGGTTCGGCCATTCTGAAGAGAAGAGAAATGATAACTCAAGGAAGAAGAAAATGGAACAGAGAATAGAGAAAGAAAACAGATGTGGAGACAAATAAATAGAAGGGGAGGAAGTCCGATCAGTTGCCATGATGAGAGTAGTGGAAGAAGTTGCTGAAACCGAATGGTTTAGAGCAACCGAAAGATTCAAAATGCAGAAACTGAACAGAGGGGAAGACGAAGAGACGCTAGAGGAAGTTTCGAAAATACCAGTTGGCTTTAAAAACAGCACACAAAAAATAATAAAATAAGAACAAATATTAAAGACGTTAGATAGAAGTAATAAAAAAATAAATAGTTTGTAGTCCCAAGGCTCATAGGAAATCAGTGAGAGGCTGAAATGAATTAGATAGTGGCGGTTGGTGTGTGGGAACAAATAACAAGAACCCATGATTTAATGTAGAGTTGTCATTCCAAGGCAAAAAGTAATGGAGAGTGAAAAAAAAATTGAATGAAAGTTCCTTATAAAGAGAGAACAGTTGGTATTAAAAAAATAAGAGAAATATAAAGCAACAAGCCACAATCTTTTGTCAGTACTTATTCCAAGAAAAAATAAGTGTGAGTGCATTCTCCAAGGCAAGAGAATTAAATGAGGTTTTGACTTCAAAAAGAAAAAGGACGGGTGGGTGGAAGAAAACGTATAAGAAAAAGCCATGTGGAATATTCTCCCTTGGAAAATGTTATAAGAGAACTTGGAATGAATGCCATTTTTGTCTTCATGTGTATTTTTATTCAAGGCAAATTGAAAACCATATCTGGTGCCAACGTGAAGAAGTATGGAATAGTGGGAAAGGCAAATGAGAAAAAGTCATGTGGCAAGATAAATATTATCCAAAGAGAAAGATCTTTTCAAAGAGGAAAGAAAGGACGAAAAAGAGGAAGTACAAATTCCAAATGCCAAAAAGATGATCAAATGCCAAGGTATTTAAGTGGAAGATAAGGGGTAAGTGTTTCATACGAATTTTGTTTCGGAAAATAAATAGTACCCAAAAAATCGTATAGGAATTGTTTATAAAAAAATTCGAAAACCAAGAGTCAATAATTAAAAGACAACCATGTAGACACAAAATAGAGAAGATAGAAGAAATTTTAATTATTTTAGCATGCTACGAACTTTCGTAGCCTGCTAAAATAATTAGAAACCAGAAAAAATTATAAAAAAATTCACAAAAATAAAAAATAAATGAACATTCTTATAAATCAAATTCTGATTCACTAATAATACCCAAATTTCTTCTAAGCTTAATGAAAGATCCCTCCTTCAAAGGCTTAGTCAAAATATCAGCAACTTGATGTTCAGTAGAAATAAATTTTAAAATAATATCTCCTTTCTGAACATGATCATCTAGAAAATGATGACGTACATCAATATGTTTTGTACGTGAATGATGCACAAGATTCTTAGATAAATTAATAGCACTGGTATTATCACACATAATAGGACATGTGGAACAATTAATACCATAGTCTGAAATAGTTTGTTTCATCCATAAAATTTGAGCACATGCTAAACCAGCAGCAATATATTCTGCCTCGGTTGTAGATAATGAAACAGAGTTTTGCTTTTTGCTAAACCAAGAGACTAAAGCATGTCCTAAAAAGTGACATGTACCACTAGTATTTTTACGGTCTGATTTGCAACCAGTAAAATCTGCATCACTATATGATAATAAATCAAATGTGTTTGTTTTAGTATAAAATAAAGCAAAATCAGAAGTATACTTAACATATCTAATAATCCATTTTACGGCAGTTAAATGTGAAAACTTAGGATCTGCCTAAAAACATGCACATAACCATACTGAAAACATGATGTCTGGTCTAGTTGCAGTTAGATAAAGTAAGGAGCCAATCATACCTCTATAAAGACGTTGATCAACATTCTTACCATTTAAATCTTTGTCGAGGGGAGTAGATGTACTCATTGGAGTACGTTTTTCTGCAGAACTTTCTAAACCAAAACGCTTGATGAGTTCTTTAGAGTACTTTCTTTGGTGAATAAAGATTCCTTCATTCATTTGTTTGATTTGAAGATTGAGGAAGTAATTGAGTTCACCCATGTGACTCATCTCAAATTCTTTCTGCATAATGTTAGAAAAATCTTGACAAAGAGATTCATTAGTAGAACCAAAAATAATATCATCAACGTATATTTGAATAATAATAATGTCAGAATTTATGTTTTTAATAAACAAAGTAGAATCTATTTTACCAATTGAATACCCTGAATTTAAAAGATAGATTTTAAGTCTTTCATAGGTGCTTGTTTGAGACCATATAAAGCCTTTTTCAATTTGAAAACATGATTTTCTAAATTTTCATCAATAAAAACCGGAGGTTGTTCTACATAAAATTCTTCTTTAAGAAAACCACTTAGAAAAGCACTTTTGACATCCATTTGAAATAATTTAAAATCTTTAAAACATGCAAATGATAATAGCATCCTAATAGATTCAATACGTGCAACTGGTGCATAGGTTTCATCATAATCAATACCTTCTTCTTGATTATAACCTTGTGCAACCAATCGTGCCTTGTTTCTAATTACCTGACCAGATTCATCCAATTTATTTTTGAATACCCACTTGGTACCAATAATTGAATGATCTGATGGTCTGGGAACTAATTACCAACATCATTCCGTTGAAATTGGTTGAGTTCTTCCTGCATAGCCATAATCCATGAACTGTCTTCACATGCATCTTTGATGTTCTTAGGTTCAATGGTTGAAAGGAAAGAACAATGCGCCATTTGTTCTATTTGACGACGAGTTCTCACTCCATCTGTAATATCTCCAATGATTAACTCTGATGGATGATTTGGAACTTGTGCAAATGCCTTAGGATGATCTGCATTATCTGAAATAGACTCAACAGAAGGTTTAGTAGCATCAATTTAATCAAGTTTCATATTATCTAAAGAATTAGAAAGAGGTAATATATTCTCTTCATCATCAATGATGGGAGAATTAGATGAGGGGTTCTCATCAAATGTGATATGTAGTGATTCTTCAACTGTTGAAGTTCTTTTGTTATATACTCTGTAGGCTTTGCTACGTGTTGAGTATCCAACAAAAATACCTTCATCAGATTTAGAATCAAATTTGTTAAGTACATCTTTAGTATTAAGAATGAAACATTTACATCCGAACACTTTAAAATATGATATACGAGGAATGCGATAAAAAAATAATTCAAAACAATTTTTATTAAGTAATGGCCTAATAAGAACTTTATTCATAATGTAACAAGCAGTTGCGACAGCTTCTGCCCACAAATATTTTGGTAATTTACTATCACAAAGCATTGTCCTTGCATATTCTTGTAAAGTTCTATTTTTCTTTTCTACTACTCCATTCTGAGGTGGAGCACGAGGAAAAGAAAATTTATGAGTAATCCCATTTTCATTACAAAACTTGGTAAAGGATTCATTTTCAAATTCTCCCCCATGATCACTACGAATAGTGACAATGTTAGAGGATTTGATCTTTTGTATCTTTTTACAAAATACTGAAAATTCTTCAAAAGCATCATTCTTGTTTTGTAAAAATATAACCCAAGTGTATCTAGAATAATCATCAACAATGACAAATGCATATCTACTTTTATTCAAAGAGGCAACTCTTGAAGGACCAAACAGATCTAGGTGTAGAAGTTCTAATGGTCTCTTTGTTGAGATAATGTCCTTTGATTTAAAAGAAGATTTATGCATTTTTCCTTGCTGACAAGCATCACAAAAATGTTTGTGTTTAAAAGTAATATTTGGCATTCCATTAACTAACTTGTGTTTTGAAATCCATGCTAGGTTTTTGAAATTGGTGTGTCCAAAACGTTTATGCCATAAAAGTGTGTCATCTGATGTAATCATTAAACAATAATTATGAATGGTAACAGACATGCATAAGATATAAATGTTATTCTTATGCTTACCATGGAATAGAATAGATGACATATCAGAATCATAAATGAGGCAATCATTTTGTTCAAAAACTATTTTGTAATTTTTATCACATAATTGACTAATAGAAAGTAAGTTGTGTTTCAAACCGTCAACCATGAGAACATTATCAATGATAGGCTGATTTGTATTACCAACTGTTCCAGTGCCTATGATTTTGCCTTTGTTGTTGTCACCAAAGGTAACCGTGCCTCCATCTTTGTATTTAACGGTTGAAATCAAGTTGACATTTCCCGTCATGTGTTTTGACCATCCACTATCCAAAATCCATCTTTCTTTCTTAGGTACCTGAAAGATAAAACATTAAGCATTGGTACCCTTTGTTTGAGGGTCCTCGGGATTAGATTTTTGGAAGCCAAACCCAAGTGGAATTTGGCTTTCTAATGTAATCACTAGAATGAACAATAGAATATATATAATGAGAGATATAACTATTTCTATCATTTAAATATGAATTCTTAGGAACCCATATATTAATTGTATTAGGTTTCCTAGGAGGTGACTTTGAAATATTAGTAACATTTCTTTGTGAAGAAAAAGTAGGTATGTTTACTTTTTTCGTGTAAATAAATGCGTGATTCTTCTTTTGTGGTTTAACAAAAATTGTTTTTCCTCAAGATGAAGATATGTCACAAGACTTGGGTGCATCCTTATGAGAATATCCCAAACATTGTCTGTGATTTGATGGATATTGAATCTTTAGCAAATCATCAAGATTTGTCTTCCCTTTGTTAAATTTATTAACATTGGATGACATCTCATTGTATTTCAACTTTAGTGATGAAATACTTTTATCCATTTCGCATATTTGTGTATGTAATTCTAGATTCTTAGTTTTGAGAAGATCATTCTCTTTACTAAGATCTAAATCTTGAGAAGAAGTATTCTCAATATGTATAGAATTAGGTGTAGTGCTTTTAGAAGATGATAATTCTTGATATTTAAGAAGAAGATCATCATTATTCTGTTTCAAAGATTTATGTTGACCTTTCAATTTTTTGAAACGAGAATAGAGATCTTTTAATGCATCAAGTAATTCTTCGTTATTAAAAGAACTTACCTCATCTTCATCATCTTGTACCATAAAGCACATGTTAGCACTTTCATTTAGATCATCATCTTCATCATCTGAAGAAAAATCACATGTTGCTGCAAATGCCTTTTTCATTTTGTCAAACTTCCTTTCTCTTCTGGATTGATCATTGTTGGAAGTTTTGAACTTAGCCTTGAGAAGCGGACAATCTTTCTTCATATGTCCAGGCCTATTGCAATTAAAGCAGAGAGAAGAGTCAGTATTCTTAGATTTAAAATTATTATTATACTTACCTTTCTGAAAGAATTTTCTGAAGTTTTTGGCAAAGAATGCCATATCATTATCCGAGTCTTCATTTTCTGATGTAATGTTGAAGGCGAGTACTTTCTTCTTTTGATCTGATTCTTCTTTCTCATCTTGTAATGTAACTTAATGGGCGATTAGGTTACCAATAAGATCTTCCATAGATAATATGGAAAGATCATTGGCTTCTTCAATAGCAGTGATCTTTGGACGCCAAACTGGAGTTAAAGCTTTAAGAATCTTGCGAACCTGTTCAAGAGAAGTGTAAGTCTTTCCAAGAGCATTTAAAGAATTTATAATATTAGTAAACCTGGTGTTCATTTCTCCAATTGTCTGTTGGTCCTTCATCTTGAACAACTCGAATTTGTGAACTAAAACGGAAATCTTAGTTTCCTTCACTTTACTGGTTCCTTCATGAGTTATCTCGAGTATATGCCAAATCTCCTATGCACTTTTGGCCTGAGATACCCGATTAAACTCATGTTTATCCATGGCACAGAATAAAGCATTCATGGCCTTTGAGTTGTTGGTTTTTGCAGATTTGTCGTTGGCGGTCCAATCAGCAACATGAGTTGTTGGCTTAGTGTATCATGTTTCTACGATGTCCCATATCTCATATTGCATACTTTGGAGATGAATCTCCATTCGTATTTTCCAATATGAGTAGTTAGAACCATCAAATAGAGGAGGACGAACTTGAGAGTGCCCTTCAGGATGTTGATTTGTGTTGTAGTTGTGTGGAACATCGTTCATGTTTGATGCTGCGGAACTTTCTGCCATCTTAACCTTGCTTTGATACCAAATGTAATTTCAGCCTGTATGGATCAATACACTAGAGAGGGGTGAATAGTGTATATAATAAAAATGTTGCAAATAAAACGTTATTGATATTTGCAAAGATGGCACAGAAATAAAATGACAAGTGCTGAAAATTAAATCAATCGCAAACACAAAGATGTATCCTGGTTCGGATCCTCTTGATCCTACTCCAGTCCTCTACTCCCCGTAGAGATTTTCAATCCACTATAATCACTTGCCCCGCAAGCACAAACTTACAAAAATGGCGACACTCCCCGTGTCCCAAACTTTGTACAATCTCAAATAGAGATTCAAACCTGTAAAATAATGAAATAAAAACATCTATAGCCTTAGTATGAATATCAAAACTGAATTCAAGGAAGGTGTTTAGAAAGGAACTTCAATGTTTCAAGATAAGTAATGGTGAAACACAATTGAAGTTCTTTCGTTCTTAAACGAAGAGAGAAATCTAATGATTTCTTCTTACAAATAAGAAAAGAACAACTTTCCCAAAATGTGTTGAAAATCCAAGTTCTTCCGTTCTTAAACGAAGAAAGAAATCTAATGATTTCTTCTTACAAATAAGAAAAGAATAACTAATGGCCAAATTGCTTAAGAAAATTAATGGCTTAATTTCAACAAGTAAGAGTAAAGAAGAGGAAAGTGTGTGTAGAAAAGAGAGGGGGTACCCCTCCTTTTATATCTTTTAGAATCGGTTATGAACGGTTCCCAAAGAGACATTGCACAACGTTCAGAAACTGTAAGGAACATTGGAGAACGGTCAGAAACCGATCTGGAAAATTTCGATCCAAAAAACGACTTGGCAGGCTAGGAAAATTTGTAGCCTGCTAATTTTGAAACGGTCACAAAATTTTGGTGCTGTGGACTAGACAACGGATAGATCCTTGTCTGAAAGTATCAAGTCAAAAGTCAATGAAAATATAGTTGTTTTGGTAGGCTATGAAAAATCCTAGTAGGCTAATTTTTAAAAATATGAATTTTGACTTAGGATCAAATGGGTTAGGAAGATGATGTAATTTTGAGCTTAGGGATGAATGATATGTTATACTCAAGGCCTTGAAGCTATCTAAAAAGTAAAAATTACATCATTCCGTAGATACATTATTCAAACGTAATTTTGTAGCAAGGCTGTTTTTGCAGAGAGTTCTTGTACTTTGATCATATGCGTGATGTAAATGAATTAGCGTTGTAGCTGCATATCTGCATAGATAGAGTTAATAACATGAAATACATTGATTTGTCACATCAAAACCTTATGGAAGAGAGGATGAAAAATACCAAGTTCCAACAAGAGCTTCGAGGTATTTTGGTGGCTCTTATTGACGCAATGGCGGAGCCGTCAATTAGTGATATAGTTCGTCGGTGGATCCCCTCAAGGCACGAGCCGGGCATGGTCACGTACCTCGATTGAATCTACTAACTCCCTAATTAAATCCGTAGGATACTCTTTAAGCTAATCGATTCCACCGATCGTGGGCACGACCTCAGTACGAGTTCTCCTAGGGATTTTGCCAGATCAACCAAAATACAACCCCTTTATACCTAACGCATCATAAAAATCCCAACTTTACATCTAAATCCTAAAATCCATGGGTTAATCCCTTAGCCCTAGATGGAATTACTCATGCATGATAGCAATAGATATAAGAACAATAGAAAAAATTCATCGCATGCATCAAGGAGATATTTGAATAATCAATCAATAAAAAGAACTCAAATAGAATCAAAGAAAACAAAAATACTTATCTTGATATAAAGGAGGGGCCTAGGGCATAGCCTAACTCCAAAAGATCGTCTCCACAAAAATCCAAAAAAAAGATCCCCAAAATTCTTCTCTCAAACCTCTCCTTTTGACGGCTGCTCAAATCCCCTCTAAAAACCCTCGCGAAACAACCCCGAAAATACCCCTCCAAATCGTCCCCAAAATCCGGACGCAGCTTAAAGTTTGGGCCCACGACAACTCGGTCCGAGCAGGAAGCTGCTCGGTCGAGTCGTCAGAAAATATGGATCCATCGTCCAAAACCGCGCTCTGCTTGCTCGGGCCGAGTAAAGCCTGCTCGGTCGAGTTGTCACTCTGCTCGGTCGAGTATGTAGCTGCTCGGTTGAGTCTGTCAGTGGATCGACCTTCTTAAAAAATATCGTTCTGTCCACTCGGTCAGAGTAGGCTTTGCTCGGTCGAGTTGCCATCTGACTCGGTCGAGCAAGTCCTGCTCGGTCGAGTAGTGGTCGAAAATAGATTTCAGCAGCATTTAAACAGCATTTGTCACTATGCTCGGTCGAGTAGGAGGCCAAAAACAGATTTCTGCATCATTTTTCACTCTGCTCGATCGAGTAGGTGGTTGCTCGGACCGAGTAGGTGGTTGCTCGGTCGAGTAGGAGGTCAAAAACAGATTTCAGCACTGCAGTCTCAGCTTGCAGAAATTATCTAGAGCTCATCCGATCTCCAATTGACGTGTTCTTAGTGGCGTTGGAACCTTCTTGAAGTCTACTATCTGGAAAAAAATATCAGAAAAATAATAAAAAATCTCATATGATAGCATATTTTAAAAGAGTGCACGGCTGTCCTGTTTCCAGCACTTCGGGTCGCTCGATTCCTTCGCAGCATCATAGCTCGATCGAGCGACCTTCTCTCTTGCCCCTTCCTTGCTCCAGTATTCTTCTTTGGCACCTCGAACATGTCATCATGAGTCTCATTGGTGCTCTCACGTCGCCGATCGTCTTATTGACTCCAAATTGCTCCAATATCGCCCCAAATCCCTGAAATGGACATAAACGCTCCGAAAGTCATATTATTCCAAATAATAGCGTAAAAGCATATGGAATATGTAAATGAGCAATCATTTTGATGCGTAATTATTTAGATAAAAATGTGGAATATAATGACACATCATTAAGCTAGACACGAAAACAAGGGTCTAACTAGGCTAGCCATTATGATTTGTATATCACACTCATGATCATAATTGGCTAGGGGTAAAATTTCATAGGGAATCATATTTAATAAGATTGACGAAGAGTTCATCTACTGACTACATAGTCAAACAACTTGTTGAGCACACTCAAGGTTGTGAGACTCAGGGTGGTTGGATCGCTCTCTCACAAAATTTTAATTATAATAAATTATTTATTATTATGGCTTGAAAATTCTTTAAAATAGTGGGAGAATATAGTTTAATAAAAACCTCTTAAACTATACAAGAACATATGCTAATTCAATGTCTATCAATAATGCAGTATGGAGTCAGGTTTAAAATTCATAATCGAGAAGAACATGCTAGATGGGACAAACTACAAGGATTGGCTTAGGAACATAAAGCTGGTTCTCTCGCTAGCCGGGATTAGATACATACTGACTGAAGACGCTCTGGAAATGCCTGACGAGGATGCCACTAACGAGGAGAGGGGTGCCTACAAGCAGTACTAAAGGGATGCAGAGAAGGCCATGTGCCTTACTCTGGCCTCTATGACCAATGTGGAATTGTATGGTAAGCGTTCAAGAGCCGCCATGTTTGAGGCCACATGCAACCTTTGGGGAAGCCAAGATAACGACAGGCACTGTGCAAGATCATGTTATCAAGATGATCGGCTACATAGAGGATGCAGCCCAACTAGAATTTGTCCTCGAGAACGAAATGAGCGTGGACATTATCCTGAGGTATTTAACCCCCGACTTCAACCCGTTCATTACGAGTTTCATAATGAACAGTACTGAAGTGGATCTTCCTGGTCTCCTCAACATGCTCCGGCAGTTCGAGGAGATCGAGAAGAAGCCAACATCAGCGCTGGTTGTAGGCCCTGCCCCTTCCCACCAGCCTAAGGGCAATGGAAAGAAGATGCAAGCACCTCAACCTTCGAAAGAAAAGAAGGGGAAGAAGAAGAATAAAGAGACACCTCGAAATCTGAATGCTTCCACTGCCACAAGACATGCCATTGGAAGAGGAATTGCAAGGTCTACCTTGCATAAAAGAAGGGGCATGGTGATGCCTCTATCTCAGGTACAAATCTTATTTAAGGGCATATAAATTTCCATAAAAGCTTTGATACATGGTATGAGATACCGGTATGTTTGCTAAGACATCTGTATACTACCTCAGGTGCATGAAGCAAAAGGAAGCAGGACGTTCCAACACGGTCGACATCGGAGTAATCGTTGCTGCCGGGGCCGTCTAGGAGCTTCAAGTTATCGAGAAGCAGACGATACTCTTTTATTTGAATAAATGTATCGATATTTTGTTTTAAAACAATATCTGAGTGATTGTCACTCAAAGGCTCTGCGTTGAACACGTATTTTTCATCTCTGGATGAATTTATGGATATCTTGGGAATATATGCTCTGGTTGACAATATGATTTGTTGTGAATGTCTGGTTAAATTGTTGTGTATGGCTATCTGGGTTGGTGTATATTTTTCTGAGCTGTCATGGATGCTTTTGAGTTAATGAGATTAATCTGAGCTGCCGGCATATGTGTGTGTGTGTGTGTGTGTGTGTGTGTGTGTGTGTGTGTGTGGAGAATATGCTTTGTGTCTTTATTGAATCTCATGAAAAAATACAGGACTCTAGGATGGAAGGATGTTTGTAAAGCGGGGCAAGGGCACAGGCGCCATCACCCCCACCAATACTTAACACCTTCCGCTATCCAAAGAGCCAAATATGAAACATAGAATTACATGACAAATCAAACTAGACTAACAACCCCCAATTTGAAAGGGGGAGCACTATCAGTATCATGGTCCCATTCCACATGCCTCAAGGCAATTCTGACATCATCAGCTATATTCTCAAAGAGAAGAGTCTACATCTGACTATTACCTTCAAAGATTCTCCTGTTTCTCTCTCTCCAAATGTGCCAAGTCATCACAGCCAGAACTGTCTTGGCCAACCTTCCCATGTTGTCCTTCCTATGAAAATGGGAGAGTATCAGATCACCCATTCCTGCCAGAGAGGATGGCAATGTAGAAGTGACCCCCATTTTAAGAAAACTCCTGCAAAGGAGGTAGTTAGTATAACTGCATTCAAAAAATATATGATCAATATTTTCACGAATATTATCGGGACATAAGACACAAAAGGGTGAAGTAGGCACTCCCCATTGCACGAGCTTATCACTGGTTAGAAGTTTCTCGTAGAAAGCTCGCAATAACGTGATAGCCATCTTGGAGATATGCCCCTGAAACTAGACCACCTTGTAATATATTACTAATCCTTAGTAACTAGTAAGTCCCATAAGCGTATAAATTAGATGTGATCTTAATGATACGCACAATGAGAATAGTTCTCGTTGGGATGCATTTAATGCCTCAAAGTTAGAAGATTAATGCAGTTAAAAGGAAATAAAAGTGTAGGAATTTTTGATTGAGTAAGTTGTCATCAAGACTCATATAAACGGATCTTGATATAACTTATTCGTCAAGTCAACCTGACACCGATACATTCCACTTTAATTATTTCAACACGAATGGGCTGGTTATGCTTAAAAATATTCTAAATAAGATTTAGAAATTTAAGTTAAAGCATTTTAACCAGACGGTTCTCAAAGTCAGTGGTGGGAGCGAGCATATTACTTAGTTCCAGTTTTGTGACTAAGTAAAAGCTCCAAATTATAAAACCATCTATATGTGACATCAAATCAAAACAGTTTTGATTAAGTCAAAGATATAGAAATTTAGTTTCATTAATGTATTGGACATAATTGACACTAGGATAATTGGTATATATAAATGACTGACTTGTAGGAATGTTAAACAATACATCAAGTTGTGTAGGCTAATCGTTAGCTATACAAGAAGAAAAATCATTAAATGAGATCCAAAGACGGTTTCGAATTTCGAAGGATCAACCCTGTGTGATCAAGTGATGTATTAATAAGAAGACTCCATTAAACTACATAATAGATAAGGCTTAGCGGATCCCTTTTAGGCTTGACATATGAATTTCCGTGGTGACTAATATGCTATAGCGGTATGAGATACCGAGATAAATAGCCTAAGTGCAAGTGGAAGAGGTAGGAAGATATATGCCCTTGAGGCTATTTATACTTAAATAACATCTTGTTCGTATATACAAAGGTAATAATTGTCCTAGTATAAATTCTATGAATCAAATACTTGGACAATTTCCTTAGACTAATAGTGAGGTCATTACGTATCTAGATGTAGATCTCGAATGTGAGAAGTAAATGACCGACAAGAACTTAAGTCTTAAAACGTTCGTGGTCATAGATGTGTCGAGAAAAGGATATCGTCACATCGGATAGACCATTGTGTCTCTGTCTTACCCTGTAGGGTAATGATGATCTCATAGTCATTCGACCTGGCGAAGTCGGAGACAATGCATATGTGCACATTAGAGAATGAGTTCACTGAACGACCCAATTAAGAGTTATTAAATGGTTAAAGTTAACTGAACTGTCATTAATAACTCTATAGTGATGATAGGCAAGTTGTTCCTTAAAACCTGAAGTCATTTGTACAAACATGTGTGTGTGAATAGTGTCACTTAGATCTATGATCTAGATTTGAGGCCAGGCTTGCTGAAAGGTCTTAGGTTGGGTGACACCTGAAGCATACAAGGTAAGTATATGACTTAGATGTGATTCGTCTCTTCCGTTAAAAAGAAGTCAGTGTCACGGGCTCAGTACGGTTCTTTGTGCTAAACCTCGGTCGATGTATGTTGTAGGATGTACAACATGTATATAACAAAGACAGTTGTATACTGACCGATGCTGGCTAGTAGGGTTGACGGTTTACCATACCCTTGGCCATGCATGGACATAGTTGTGACTAAGGGACTAAAACTGTGGTATTCATCACTGACGCGGTCAGAGTGATCCCGGCGACACTTTTGTTATTGGGTCAATCACGTTAGTATGATTCTGAAACAGGGATGCCACCTGCTGTTCGTGGTTACTATCGTCTATGGGTTTCGAGCCCCAACCTGTAGTAGGGTTAGGGCTATAGGGTCTCACACCGAGTTTGTTTCACGTCTTAGTAATAGGAAGAATTTAGGAGGTGTGCACTCGGGTGCACGAGAATAATTAAAGTCTTTAAAAAATTAAGTCGGCTTATATTAAATAAGATTTAATAAAAGTCGCATAAGTTTTCAGCAATTAACTGAGATTTAATAATGTCGCAAAATGTTTGCGGCTTCAGCGTTAATAGAATGCTAAATAGGATTATTGCATATGATGCAAACAGGTTTAAAATACATTATAAATAGTTTATAATGATATTTTGATACATATAAATGCATAGAAATGGATAGATGTCTCTTTGGGATGGTCTCATTCGAACCAAGCTTTCCAACGAATCTGGAATGGGCCCAATTGGAGTTATAGAACTCAAGTTATGGCTCAAAAGGTCAAAACTGGGCTTTTGCCCAGTTCTATTCTGACCTGACCCAGTTGGACTGGGCTAGCCTGCCCAACTGGGCAGGGGCAAAGCCCAGCCCGCCAAGCAGACGGGCTCGACCCGACTGCACTTTAGCAGGCGGGCCAGCCCGTGTGCCCAGGTGCGGGCTAGCGACCAGAATGGACTGGGCACGCCCAGTTGGCCATGGGCCCCACCGAGGGGCCCAAACTTCCAGAAACCCTAGGAGGGTGCGATGACTACGAAATTAGCCGAATTCAACTTTTTGCTCACTTTGAGCATTTGTTTGAGGAGTCAAACGAAGTCGAAATTTGTCACCGTTTGTTCCTATGCGTTCACCGTTCATAGATCTACGAATTGATAGGTTGTATCATTTCTAAAGCGCAACGGTGAGTGAGAATTAATTCGTCAAAGTATAGCCTTTATGAAAGGCAAACTAACTTAATTAATTCTCTAAATTTAATTTAGTCCCACATCGGATATGATAAGAAGGGGAGGGCAGGCCACATATATAAATAGGGGCCAACACTCTCCTTGAAAATTTGCACCAAGTCTATGAAAATTGAGAAGCTCACGAAAGTTTTGGGCACGCTCAAAATTCGAGACAGAAATTATTCTCTCCCATTTTCTTCCATTTCCTTCATGTTCGTTCTAGCAAAACGACATGGAGGATTTGGATTTTGATCTAAAGTCTAAGACGTCTGTAACGGTCACTTTCCGACCGCATGTATTTTGGCGTGTATGGTTGTTTCGTGTCCGTAATTTTCATATTTGATTTTTACTACTTTTTTCCGTAGTTCAGACGCGTGACCGAACCCCGTTTCACTATCCTCTCGGAGGCGCGAGCACCCCGGTATTTCCTTTACGATTTTTGGATACCGAGAGAGGAAGTTGTTTTATCTTATTATTATTTATTTATTTATTTTTCTAACTAAACTTTTCTTTCAAACTGTAAGTGGTTCTAAATCATTATTTACTTTCCTTTAAAAAGAGACCATCCTAGCCTAACTGGACGTTTTGAAAACTTTTATTAAAAAAAGGGGAAACAAAAACTTTTGTTATCTAATGATATTCGTTTAAAAAACACCAAACAAACCTGATCTTACTAAACACATCTACGTGCAACTACCGTATCCTAACTTTCCCCTTAAATCCTAACTAATCCCACTTAATATCCTACTGACACTATCTCTCTCCCCCCATGTTCTCTCTCCCCCCTAATAACCGAACTCTGGGGCTAGTGAAAGATAGGAGCTAGCAACCCTATCACTACTAGCTTATATATTTTTTAAACCTACACCATACCCTAAGCTTAGGCTTTAGTTCCCAGCAGCACACAACCCATGCCCACGTAACTTACCTCCCATCAATCGTCTTCTTTGCGTCGCCAGTGCCCAAACTTCCGCTCGCCATTGTAACAGCCGGCGGCCTCTCCCCCGCATCCCACAAGACCGCGGCACAAGCCCAGGTCCCATACGCCGTTCGCCCCATCCCCTCTCAACACCCACTCATCGCCAAACTCCGAGCCTCCGCCACCACACACCGCGCCTCTCTCCGATCCCACCCAGTTTCGTCGTAACCTACCGCAGACCATCGCCGACCGGCCTTCGACCCACCTCCAATCTGCACGACTCGCTGCTGCACTACCATCTCCCCTTTGGGCACTTTGTCACCGCCCCTCCCGGTGACCAGCTCGCCAAGCCCGATCACCAGCCACGCCGTCGCCTCCTCCCCTGCAGTCCGCCATCGCCCAGTTGCTTTCTCCCTCCGGCCATCCATCACCACCTCGCCAACCCCCTAAGAAACCTCTGGCGACCCACCTTCAAAAACACCATCTCCAGTCCATCCCCACCTCCAACGCCATCGCCCAGGGCCACCGCCACCTTCTTCTCCTCTTTGCCGGCCTCTTCGAGATCCCAACAACCACGCCGTGTTTCCCTTCCGTTCCAGCTCGTCACCTCAGCGAGCCGCCGCTGCCAAATCCTTCCGCTGTCGACTTCGTCACCAACTCCACCCTCCGCCACTCTTCGACAACGCCTATCTTCGCCGGCCTTTATGAACCTCCGCACTCGCCAAGCTGCACGTCCAGCATCTGCAACCAACCAAATAATAATAATAATATGTAAGTGCAAATCATATTTGTTACCATTTACATGCAGTACGTTATGCTGAGAGGTGTACCATTATTATATTTTTGTATTGGCTTAAGTATTTTACAATTCACACCTTGTTAGTGGTATTATAATTGATATCAACTAGTAGGCCTCAGTACTCTATGAGTCTATAAAACAATTCCTATGAGCCACGAGTGGTTACAGCTGGCAGTAGCGTATGAATAGTTTAGGTACCTATTTGTGATGGTATTTTTGAGCAGTGCCTCTAAAGAAATAAACAGTACCCTATTAGTATTGTTTGGTAACAGGTGTAATAATAAGGGGTTTAAGGATAAACAATGCCTTCTTATATCAACTAGTATGTTAGACAGGTTAGTGGGTGTTTTAGTTGCATACAAACATGATGGTTTCATTATTGTTGAGAACTCTATATCTTATATCGTTAACCTAATGACGCAGAGACAGTCACGACCACGTGAACATTAAAGACTAGTGACGAGACGTTCCAGGAATTGGAGTCGCGACGTGATCCGCTACCGTTTTCAGGCCCGACGTCGGATCCACGCGCGATCGTTATACAAGGTTAGTCCCCTAACATGTAGTACGAACCCAAATCGTAGCAAACCAAAACTTAATCTAAAAATCACCAACATTAGCTAAAGGTTACTTTACGCTCTTTAAAACGGTGTTCAACTCTAGAAATCGGCGAATGGACTTGATATCTGTGCACATGGGATAGTCGTCAATTAGGCTGAGCTAAAACAAAAACGTGACTTTGACTGCTAGGATAGCCCCGTTGAACCTATAAATGAACTCTAATAGGAATGATGAAAAACGTGTCCTGACACCGCCGTTGACCCGTTTCAGACGGACTACCGCAGACGCGACGCTTGGACGGGACGCTCCGGACGGACGACACACTCGCCACCGCAGGTAAGTGTACGCACTTGTACCTTCGGCCGTGTTTAGGCCTTAGACTCTCAGAATTGTTAAATTGTGAACAAAGAGAACTGGACGTGAAATGATAGCGTTCGGGACACCCTTGACAGCTTAGACTTGACGACGAAGTCTAAGCTCAACAACTTCATTTGACACCTTAGGGTTATCTTGTGTGTGCGTGTGTGTGGACCCCCTAGAAGAACCATCCCTGTCTTGTCATGTCGTGTCTTGTTTTGCACAGCCTGCGGGCAATAGGGCACTCACCAGTGAGTGGGTGATCCCTTGTACGGATACACAGCCTGTGGGCAATAGGGCACTCACCAGTGAGTGGGTGATCCCTTGTACGGATACACAGCCTGTGGGCAATAGCGCACTCACCAGTGGGTGAGTGATCCCTTGTACGGATACACATCCAGCGGGCAATAGGGCACTCACTAGTGAGTAAGTGATCCCTTGTACGGATACATATCCTGCGGGCAATAGGGCACTCTCCAAGCTAGAGAGAGCGATTCCTTGTACGGACTTGTCTTGTGCACTTGGGTTAGGGTAGGGTTGAGCGTGCGCACGGGGAGAGGGTCTGATCCCCCTCGAACCGTAAGGCGTGAACTCTTCGAGTCACTCGTGTCTTGTCTTATCGTGTCTTGTCTCATCTTATCATGACCCGTTTAGGTTAGTCCCGTAGTCGGTAGCACAGGCTACGGCTACAGTGTGTCGTGTTTACTTTCCTACTCCGCTTACTTTCTTTAAATGCCATGTTATAACCCCAGCATGTTAATCAACCAGTAAATCGTTGTTTTAAATTAAAGTACACTTGCAGTAGAGTCTAACGTTTTTTGTGTAGACTTTACCTGACGTACAGTTCCTTTTCTCTTGGGTACTGTACGTCAGGTGTTGAGCTAGAGTACATTGACGAGGCGGACTTGCCAGAGTACGTGAGCCCGAGGACGTCGACCCGGAGGACGTACCTGACAAGGACCAGACTTAGGCGTTCCCCACCGTTGCGGACTCCCAGAGGTTACTATTTTCTAGTTTGGGTGCGTAGCACCCATTTGCTTTCTGTTTTAGGTTGGGTGCGTAGCACCCTTAGCTTCCTTTTCTGCGTTGCAGCCATGCTTAGGCTTCCCTTATTAGACTTTTGTACTCTCTAGATATTATCTCTATTATAAAATGAATGCATCCTTTTCCTTATGTACTTTTGTTGTTCCGGATTTTATAAATGCAAGAACCTGAAAATTTTAGAATGGTACCCCTATAGACGCTTATTGGGTCCGAGCTTCATAGCTCCGGCCTAAGCGGGCCTTAGTCACGTTTCACTTCAGTCGTTTTGGGAAGCGGGGCGTGACAGGTTTTAGTGGTGGCCCATGCAGGTCATGCAAAAAGTTCGGAACAATAAGAGTATCGCATTCATTTAATATCCATGTACAAGTCTAATTTAGGATTTCCCAGTCTTACATAGTAGGAAGACTTAGGTAGACGTCACGGTTTGATAGTCAGATGCCTTGGTTAAGAATTAGTCATCCTCGTCTTAGGATACCTTAGTAGCCCTCCTTGACTCTGACCGTGTTAGATTTCTAGAGCCCTTCTTTTAGTCGTTCGCTCGGGTCCATCGACTTCGGGCCCAACAGAACGTAATCTTGATTCTCTTAGGGCGCTTCCCTGAGATCTCTCTATTAGTCTAGTTCATTAGGAGGACTTAGTGCCGAGTTCCTCTGATCCTTAGATGGCCCGATAATTAGAACCCCAGATTTCTAGCATCTTTTCAATCGTTATACTTCTGTGTTATCAGCCGTAGAATTCCAGCTTAGGCGTATTCATCATGTGATCATGCTCTTTGCATTCGAATCACGTGATCGCTTCATGACGATTAGCGATAATTCTTCGAACCTCCCCATTGCAAATCCTGCTTCCTTTAAAAGTATTTTCGAAATGCCTCATTAAATTCTTCACTTGGTTTAATTTCTTTGGAAACCCTTATTAAATATTTAATTTTCTTACTTTCGGTTGAGTTAAAAAAAATTTCACTGATTTTGAAACCTTCTTGGTCGTAATGTTTAAGTTATTATCTCGTACTTATTTTCGAATCGGTATCTTTCGTATTTCAGTTTTAAAACTTGTTACTATTTTGGAAAAAAAAAATTTCAATGTATCGCATTTTCTAAAACTACGAAATTTATTTTTAACTCCTTACCTTACGTACTTTTAGAAGACTTTCTAAACTAAAGAGAACTTCAATTTTTATATATACCAGTTCTATGCTCATCGTGCTCATATTTCAAAAAAAAAGCCTTCGTATAAACTTATTTTTTTATTTGCAAAACAATCACTATCTCACCCTACTCTCTGTTTCTTCGTCTAACCTTTTTCGAGTTTTACAATTTTACCACCTGCTCACCATTTTTTACATATTTTTATAAGTATGTATATATATAATACAGTATTTTACATGTAATCCTTCTTTCATTTATTTCAATATTTTGAGCAATATTTTGTCCCATCCAACCGGCTATCTTCTCATCCTCGCCTTATCTGACCTCGTTCTTTTCGATCTTGGTTCATTTCGCTTTTGGTTTCGGTTTCCTTTCTTTTATGTAGACATCAGTGTCTGTAGTTGCCTATGTCATCTCTAGTTAGTAGTGGGCCCATTGATTTGTGATGTCGTCGTGGTGTGTATATATAAAGGTAGAGTGTGTGGACCTATATGAGTGTGTTACCTTTAGGATCCTAATGTTTGTCCCCTGTGTCATGTGGTATACCCAGTGTGGTCGGTGATATACATATGGAGTTGTTTGAATAATGGTATTCATATTTGTGTGGATAACGTCATAGCAGGCGATTCCTTAGACCTAGTCTTTCGTATTATAGTATAGCTTATCTTTAGCTGCATGCGATTGTAACAAAACTTTTGTTTTCTTTTTAAACCAAATCTTTAAAGTTTTTGAAACTAGCTCACAAGATCACGACCCCTTATTCTCCCTCAACCATTCCCACCACTCCACACATTTTTACCCACATGTTTTAAAAAATATTTCTTTGGCCTTATGTTTTCCTTCCTCTTCTCTCTTCTTTCTCTCTTCGAAATGTTATGTTTATTGTTGTTATATTTTGGAACTAGCTATTATTACTATAGGATCTTGTGTGCGGGTAGGCTTAGAGTGAGATGAGATATGTTGTAGCGATGATTAATTGATTTTGGAACACAAGGATATTAGATTAGATTTCTTTGGATGAAAAGAATGAGGTGTCCCAGGCTTATTTATAATACAAATGCGTGAATGACTCAATGGAAATGTTAGTTGGATGAAACTATACACATGGAGATGAGTGCTTATCGGATCTGAAACTTAGACGAGTGGTAGATGGGAGTAGCTAGGACTGGCTGGTATGAGTTAGGGTGATCGTGACAATGAGTAGAACTTTTAACGTCTCAATACTTGATTATTAAGTTGACGTGGGAAGACCTTGGAGATAACACTGTTGGATCTGGATCCTAGCCTAGAGGGGGGGGGGGGGGTGAATAGGCTTTTAAAAATAATTCGTGCAACCCACAAATAAGCGCATGCAGTTATAGCAGCAACAGGGTAAATAAAAACAGACACAGAGTACACAGCAGATTTACCCTGGTTCGGTCGTCCCAACGACCTACTCCAGCCCCCAAAGCAGAACTAGTATTGAATAGCGCAATAGGTACAAAACCACAAGTTAGAGCATGCTCAGAGCACCCTCTACGTCTCTACACTCGCCAGGCTCTCAGTACCCCACACACAGTGTTTTCTCTCACTATCAATCCTAGTACCGCTTTCTACCAGCTCGTCCCAAACTAGCTGGGTCCCACTTGTCTAGCCCCAACCAGACAAGTCCCAAAATAGTCACAAAATAAATGGTAAAGTTTCCCCTACAGAGAACGTTACACTAAGACACAAATAAAAGAGTTTAAGGGTTTAGAAATGCTCAGTTTGTGTCCGTGTAGGTGTCTCTGTCAATCAGCACATCGTCAGCTCCAATCTGACGCAAACGGTGTCTCAATCCGACTCCTGGATGTCAAGTTGTGCACTGGTCTGTGCGTAAAGCAATTGCAGTTCAAGTCCAAATAATAACCGGTCTGTTCGCTCAGCAACTCCCTTCAAATCGGCGGTCGGTGCACAGAGTAACTTAGTTCACCTCAAATATTTAACAGGCCTGTGCGCTCAGTAATCTCACTAGTCCACGTCAGCAGCATCTTTACGCTTTCGTTTTGATTTCACCGTTCAAGAGCGGGCATGCAGGCGAGAGTTCTTCGCTTCTCACACCGGCGGCGGCGAGGCGGCTAGCTCACGTTCTCCGGACGATGGTGTGATCCTCTTCAGCGAACTCCGAGCGATAGTTTCGACATCTTCTTTACGGCGGTGACGTCTCCGAGCAACGGCTTCGTGCGGCGCGGCTCTCCTTCGTCAGCGTCCACTTCAATGGAGACCCTCACAGCATGCAACCCTCCAACGCCTAGCTCCGACTGCTTCTCCTTTGCCGGTTTGGCTTCGACAATGAACGACGGGCAGCTCTCTTCTCAGGCTTCGCTTGCGGCTCTCTCTTGGACAGTAGCGACAATCTCGACGGCGACGTGAATCTCCGAGAGGGCTTCTTCTCCGACGAGCGACTTCGAAGCGATCAGCGGCGGTGACTCGAAAGCAGCGTCGACTTTGATAATGGCGAAGATGGCACGGCAAGGTGTGTGGTCACTTGGCAGCAGAAACTCGACGGAGACGACAACAGGTCACGGCAACGAGGGTTTCGGCCTTCTCCGACGAGATGGTGACGTCGTGAGCTCTTCGACTAGCGACGGTCTTTGTCTTCGGCAGCAAGCACTTCGACGGCAGAGAGCTCTTCGAACTTCGACTCCTCCAGCAGCTTCTTCCCCGTATGGTGACGACTGCGGGCTTCGACGTCTTTGACTTCGTACAGACTCTGGTGGCGATGAGCGGTGAGGAGACTTCGACGACGACAAGAACGTTGATGGCTTGGAATTGTTGCCCTCGATGCGGAGATTGACTTGGTGAACAAGCAAGATGATCACTATGGAGATGGGGATTGCGTAAGGTTGAAGGGATTTGTTGGCTGCCATAACTTAATAATAGGAGCTTATGAGGAATTGCCTTTGGAGAAAATATTTTTGGCTTGGGGAACTACGGCTGGGTGTTTTTGAGATTTTATTATACTTTTCAATGTAGCCTCCAGTCTCAATTTGTTGTTGCCGCACTGTAATGCCCCGCTTCCCTAAAATGGAGGCGAGACGTGAAAAGGTCCGCACGAGAGTGGAGCCGTGAAGCCCCAAACCCGATAAGCGTCAATCTAACATAAGCAGGTCCCTGTAACCACAAACGGAACAACAATAATAACACAAGGAGAGATAGAAATAAAATCTCAAATCTCAGAAATTGTCCAACATTAAAATTAAGTTCAACATCCAGAAAAGCCACCAGGCTAAAAGAAAGAGTCTAAAGGCCCAGAACAAGGCCAACAAAACAAACACCAACATAGTATGGGTGCTACGCACCGATAACTAAAAGCAGTCTAAAACAAAAGGGAAAGCTCTACGAGGACACTAAGACTGATCTCCAGTGTCCACGAAGTCCTCGATCAACGCGGGTTCTGACTCAGCGTCAGCGAACACCACGTCCTCAGCGACAAACTCAGGCTCGGGATCTAACATGTGTCACCCAAAAGAGAAAAGGGGCACATGTCAGCAAGTCGAAAGACTTATGCAAGGAAACTGAAAGAAAGGTAAACTAACAACCTAGTAGTTAAAGTATGGTGCATGGCATGGCAAGTATCGTATGGAAGTAACAAGTGAAGTACACGTAGCAAGTAACAAGTGGTAGGTGTGACATGTATTGTCAAGTAACAAGTACAAGGGGTCACCCACACACATGTGAGCTCCCTATTGCCCGCAGGCTGTATTCAAGTATAAAGGATCACTCACACACAGACGAGTGCCCTATTGCCCGCAGGCTGTATTGAGCTCATTTTCTGGACCACGAGCCAGATTTGTAATTGGCCTAGGGTTGTGCCCGCAAAACGGGTGCCTAGCCGGAACAAGTAGCACTAGTATGTAGCGATGCTACGCAATCACGATGAGTGTTCAAGCATGCAATGACATGAGCAGATATTCACGTACCGTTAATTGAAATTAAACATGACAGGCAAAATGCAATGACATGAACAGATATTCGCGTACCGTTAATTTAAATTAAACATGGCAGTTAAAGATGCATGGATGACATGAACAGTTAATACGCGTACCGTTAAGTGAAATTAAACATGACATACAAGCATGATGAAGGTGACAGACCAAGCTTCGTTGTCAAGCTAGGTCAATGGCGTCTAGACGGCTATCCTTTCACCGTCTAGTCTCTTTTACGCTAAAGCAAGGAAATGGCCTAAGACATGGCCCAAATCAAGAGATGCAAGTTTCACTTGCCTAGCACCGAGGATGACGATCAACGAGGCCGTCACACAAATGCTAACTACAGAGATGAGATCGCTGCCATGGCAAAACAACATTAGAACAACATCTAACCTAGTTTTATTAGGGTTTCACAAAAACACATATGGGCTATGAGGATATTAAGAGATCGAGTTATTACCGTACCGGAGCGGAAGAATGATGCCGAGCAAGCACGGCAACGGAAGAAACGGTCCGGAGAACCTAGGGTTCAGATCTGGAATGGATGGGGAAAATCTGGAGAAATGGGGTTTGGGGATTTTTTGGGGTTTGGAGATGACCTAGGGCATGGTGGTTGGTCAAAATGGAGAGGGGGAGAAGCTCTAGATGAAGGAGGAAGGCTAGAGGTAGGTTGGGGAAGATCAGAGGTCAAGGGGGAAGGAAAGAGGTCAGGAGAAGAGAAAGAAAGAAAAGAAACGAAGTGGGGTATTTATAGAAAATGACCTGGCGGCTGACCAGAAATTAGGGTTTCGACACTGATTAGTCGATCAAAGAGCAACCACTGACCGACTAGTTTGGGAACTAGTCGGTCGGTTGACCAACGCAGACCGACTAAGTCCAAACAGTAACTCCTGTACAAAAATAGGATTTATATTTAGTCGGTCAAAGAACAACTACTGACCGACTAGTTTCGAATCTAGTCGGTCGATGAACGTTCTTAGACCGACTAAGAATGAATAGTACTTGGTATCAAAATGATCATAGAGTTAGTCGGTTGAAGAACGATTGCTGACCGACTAGTTTGCAACCTAGTCGGTCGACGAACATTCTTAGACCGACTAACGGTAAACAGTAACTCCTGAGAAATTAACAAAGCCAACTAGTCGGTCCATGAAGGTTTGCCGACCGACTAAATCGTCATCTAGTCGGTCGGTTCCCCTTCTTGTACCGGCTAACGTGCACAGAAAGTTCCGAAATGGAGCGCGAAGCTCCGGGATCGATTCCTAAGACTCATAGGCTTGATCTAACAATAAGATATGACCGATACGAAGCCCGTCACGAATGACTTACTCCGAAATCGACGATCAACGGAAGAAGCTAAGAAAACACGACGAAACGATCGAAAACGAAAGCTACGGAGACGAAAACCACACATGAGGAGAAAATCCACCAAAGCATATATATATATAATATAATTAATCCAGATACATGAAAACCAGTCGTTACATCCTCCCCAACTTAAGAAAAATTCCGTCCTCGGAATTTCCCAACACTTACGTGTCCGGGAACAAAAGTGGGAAACGCTCTCGCATCTCATCCTCATTCTCCCAAGTAGACTCTCCTGGCGAGCCGTGTCGCCACATCACCCTCACAAGATTGACAACCTTGTTCCGGATTGACTTCTGACGCCTGTCCAGAATCTGCACTGGCTGCTGGTCATACGTTATATCGGGGGCGAACGGTAATCTCCGAGAAATCCACAGCATGAGATGGATCGCTAATGTATCGACGAAGCTGTGACACATGGAAAACATTGTGAACTCCTTCCAAGGATGGCGGCAAGGCTAAGCGGTAGGCTACCTCGCCAACTTTTTCCAGAATGTCAAACGGTCCAATGTATCGCGGGCTCAACTTCCCTCGCTTCCCAAAGCGAATCACACCACGGTTCGGGGAAATATTCAAGAACACATGGTCGCCCGGCTGAAACTCCAAAGGACGCCGTTTAGCATCCGCCCAATGCTTAAAACGGTCCTGAGCAATCCTCAACCTCTCCCGAATGTTCCTGACAACATCCACGGCCTCCACAATCATCTCAGGTCCCAACAGCTCACGATCACCAACGTCATCCCAACTCAATGGCGATCGACATTTCCTCCCATAAAGAGCGGCGAAAGGCGCCATGCCAATACTCGCCTGGAAGCTGTTGTTGTAAGAAAACTCTACCAGATGTAGATGGTCCTCCCACGAACCCTTGAAATACAACATGCACGCCCTCAGCATGTCCTCCAAGATCTGAATCGTCCTCTCGGACTGGCCATCTGTCTGCGGATGATACGCCGTGCTGAAACTCAGACGCGTACCCAAACTCTTCTGCAAACTCTGTCAGAACTGAGATGTGAACCTCGTGTCTCTGTCCGACACGATGCTCACGGGGACTCCGTGAAGTCGTACGACCTCCTGCACGATTCACGTTACACCACTATCTAAACTAGGAAAAGGAAATAAAACGGAGAGCAAAAGAATTTACCTCCATTTATCTCCTTGCTAGCGCCTCAGTGGACTGTCCCACTCGGAATGGAATAAAGTGCGCGGATTTGGTCAATCGATCTACGATCACCCAAATCGCGTCATTCTGCTTCGGACCCCGAGGTAGTCCAGTCACAAAATCCATAATGATGTGTTGCCACTTCCACTCCAGAATCGGAAGCGGTTGTAGCAACCCTGCCGTATGCTGATGCTCCGCCTTCACTTACTGGTAAACCAAGCACTTGGCCACACTCCGAGCCACGCTCCTCTTCATACCATGCCACCAATAGTTCAGACGAAGATCCTTGTACATCTTGGTCCCACCAGGATGCACAGAATACGGCGAACTATGTGCCTCCACCATCAAATCCTCTCTGATATCCCCAGCTGGCACACACAATCTAGCTCCAAACCTCAGCGAGCCATCCTCATGAATCAAAAAGTCAGTCCGCAGACCGGCTTCCACCTGCTCCCGAATCTTTACCAGCTTCGGATCCTCAGCTTGGCCAGCCTTGATCCGATCCACAATCGTCGACTGTATCTGCATACACATCAACGAAGAAGCCTCCCCAGGAAGAATAATCTCCACACCAGACTCGCAAAAATCCTGCTGCAATCTCCACTGCGAAGTCAAAATCATCACCGCTGGAAGCCTACTCAGCGCATCAGGAACCACATTCACCTTGCCAGGGTGATACTGCAAATCAATCTCATAATCCGCCATGAGCTCCAACCATCGACGCTGTCGCATGTTGAGCTCCTTCTGAGTAAAAATATACTTCAAGCTTTTGTGATCGGTGAAAATCTTCACTTTCTCACTCAGCAAGAAGTGCCTCCAAATCTTAAGAGCAAACACAACAGCAGCCAACTCCAAATCATGCGTCGGGTAATTCTTCTCATGAACCTTGAGCTGACGAGATGCATACACCACAACGTGCCCGTGATGATGCAACACACAACCGAGACCCTTGCCAGAAGCATCGCAAAAGATCTCAAATCCACCGCTGTGATCAGGCACAACAATAATAGGGGCAGTCGTCAACCTCTCCCTCAGAACACCAAAAGCATTCTCGCAATCACCCGACCACACAAAAGATACATCCTTCCGCGTCAATCTGGTCATCGGCTCGGTAATACGGGAAAAGTCCTTAATGAAGCGCCGATAGTAACCAGTAAGCCCAAGGAAACTCCGGATCTCAGACGCTGACTACGGAACAGGCCACTCTCTGATGGCCCTAATCTTCTCGGGATCCACTGAAATACCATCTTCAGTCACTACATGCCTGAGAAAAGCAACTCTGCCCAGCCAAAACTCGCACTTCGAAAACTTAGCATACAACCGATGCTTCCTCAAGATCTCCAACACTGTCCTCAAGTGCGATGCATGCTCCTCCTCCGACTTAGAATAGATCAGAATGTCGTCAACAAAGATAACGACAAACTTATCTAAAAAGTCATAGAAAATCAGGTTCATCAGATTCATGAAAACTGCGGGTGCGTTGGTTACACCGAAAGGCATAACCACAAACTCGTAGTGTCCATACTTCGTCCTGAATGCTGTCTTCGGAACATCATCCTTCTTCACCTTTAGCTGATGATAACCGCTCCTCAGATCCAACTTCGAAAACACCCTCGAACCTCCAAGCTGATCAAAAATATCATCGATGCGAGGCAACGGGTATTTATTCTTGATGGTCACCGCATTCAACTCCCGATAGTCCACGCACATGCGACGCGAACCATCCTTCTTCTTCACCAGTAGCACCGGTGCTCCCCACGGGGACACACTAGGGTTGATATAACCCTTCTGCATAAGCTCATCCAACTGCCTACGCAACTCTTCCAACTCTGCTGGCGCCATACGATATGGTGCCTTCGAAATGGGCTGCGCCCCTGGAATAAGATCAATAGAAAATTCCAAAGCCCGATCAGGTGGCAATCCAGACATCTCCTCGGGGAAGACGTCATCAAAATCTCGCACCACAGCTGGCCTCTCCAACTCCATCTGCATAGCCACAACCTCCACCGGCCTGGCCCGAAACCTGACAGGACCAAGCGAACTGCTACCACGGCTGAACTCAAATACTGGGTGTCCGGGAATCTTGAACACGACCTTCTTCCTCCGACAGTCGATCGTAGCATAGAAGCTCGCAAGCCAGTCCATCCCAAGAACTGCATCGTAGTTGATGATGTCGTGGACAATGAAATCAGCGTAAAGCTCATGTCCACAAACCACCAACGAGCAAGAATCACAACCACACTGCACCGAGACCATGCCATTCCCTGTAACGATATTCCAACTCTTGGAAAGAGGGGACGTCGACAAGGAATGCTTCTCCACGAAGCTTCGAGAAATAATGCACATCGATGCACCTGAGTCAAAGAGGACTCGCGCAGGAAATGTGCACACCAAAATCACACCTACAAACAGTCTAACAATCAAGCCCTAGTCTAGCAACAAACATGAGCAAGCAACCAAACATAATCTAACAATCAAACACAACTAAGGAAGAAACAGCTAGGAGGGAAGTTACCTGTGATAACCTCATCCATGGCCATGCTCTCCTCCTCAGTCATCAGGAAAGCCTGCCCTCTCGGTGGAACAGCCTGCCGAAAGGCCTGTCTCTGTGGAACAAGGGGCGCTCCACGTCCAGCAGGCACAGGAGCACGCTGCTACAACGGCTGTGCTGCAATGGGTGACCACCAAGGCTGCTTCGACTTGGGACACTCCCTGATGGTATGGGCAGGATCTCCGCAGATAATACACTGCCCCAGGAACCTCCTACACTGATCCCTGAGGTGCCCGGTCTTGCCGCAGAAATGGCAAGTCTTCAGAATAGGCCCTCCTGGCCTCTTGAACTGAACAGGCTGGATAGGCCTGAATCCAGGTCTAACCGCCGCTCTGACCTGCTCCACAGGCCTCTTCCCAGCTCCTGAAACATGTCCCTTCCTCTGGTTCAAATTCAACTCCTGCCGCCTCGCAGCAATCAGAACCTTCTGATATGTCTCCAGGTCAGAAGAGGTCACAAAACTCTGAAGCTCCAAGGCAAGTCCCTGGAGGAACCGCTGAGCTTTCTCATCGACATCTTACACCATCTTTGGTGCAAACCGACTGAGCCCCGTGAACTCTTGGTGGTACTGATCCACCGACAAGCTCCCCTGCTTCAGATCTATGAAGCGCTGCAGCATCACCTGCCTAGCAGCCTTCGGGAAGAACTCTCCATCAAATCTGGACTTAAAGGTAGCCCAAACTATCGGCTCCACCAGTATCTTCTCTTCAGCATCCCACCAGTTTCTGGCATTATCCTTCAGCTGCCTCTTAGCCAAATCAACCCATCCAGCCGGGTTAATCTTCGCCATCGCCAGGTTATCCTCAATGTTCCGAATCCACTCATCGGCTGCCAGAGGACCCTCAGACCCATCAAAATATGCGGGACCCAGCTCCCGAAATTGCTTCGCTCCCGGCTCGGAGCGAGGGGCATCCTGGATTGCCCGACCAGCTCGAACAACTGGAGCATTCTGGACTTGCAGGAGCACGCCCTGCTGCACTTGCATCATCTGAAGCATCATCCGCATCATCTCTCCATTGGTGGCTTCCCACCCAGGCTCCTCGTCATGAGGGGTCGCACCACTACCTCCACCACGGGTGAATCGCCTTCCTGCCATCTAATGACACAGAAAACGAAGCAGATTAGACTCATAGCTTATGACTCGGATGTCGAACTTAGTTTATTGGACATTCTAATATTATTATCGTTATTCCGATAATCGCAGTTACAGAAGAGGACCTGCATGGGCCACCAACAAAACCTGTCACGCCTCGCTTCCCTAAAATGGAGGCGAGACGTGAAAAGGTCCGCACGAGAGTGGAGCTGTGAAGCCCCAAACCCGATAAGCGTCAATCTAACATAAGCAGGTCCCTGTAACCACAAACGGAACAACAATAATAACACAAGGAGAGACAGAATTAAAATCTCAAATCTCAGAAATTGTCCAACATTAAAATTAAGTTCAACATCCAGAAAAGCCACCAGGCTAAAAGAAAGAGTCTAAAGGCCCAGAACAAGGCCAACAAAACAAACACCAACATAGTATGGGTGCTACACACCGATAACTAAAAGCAGTCTAAAACAAAAGGGAAAGCTCTACGAGGACACTAAGACTGATCTCCAGTGTCCATGAAGTCCTCGATCAACGCGGGTTCGGACTCAGCGTCAGCGAACACCACGTCCTCAGAGACAAACTCAGGCTCAGGATCTAACATGTGTCACCCAAAAGAGAAAAGGGGCACATGTCAGCAAGTCGAAAGACTTGTGCAAGGAAACTGAAAGAAAGGTAAACTAACAACCTAGCAGTTAAAGTATGGTGCATGGCATGGCAAGTATTGTATGGAAGTAACAAGTGAAGTACACGTAGCAAGTAACAAGTGGTAGGTGTGACATGTATTGTCAAGTAACAAGTACAAGGGGTCACCCACACACATGTGAGCGCCCTATTGCCCGCAGGCTGTATTCAAGTACAAGAGATCACTCACACACAAGCGAGTGCCCTATTGCCCGCAGGCTGTATTGAGCTCGTTTTCTGGACCACGAGCCAGATTTGTAATTGGTCTAGGGTTGTGCCCGTAAAATGGGTGCCTAGCCGGAAAAAGTAGCACTAGTATGTAGCGATGCTACGCAATCACGATGAGTGTTCAAGCATGCAATGACATGAGCAGATATTCGCGTACCGTTAATTGAAATTAAACATGACAGGCAAAATGCAATGACATGAACAGATATTCGCGTACCGTTAATTTAAATTAAACATGGCAGTTAAAGATGCATGGATGACATGAACAGTTAATACGCGTACCGTTAAGTGAAATTAAACATGACATACAAGCATGATGAAGGTGACGGACCAAGCTTCGTTGTCAAGCTAGGTCAATGGCGTCTAGACGGCTATCCTTTCACCGTCTAGTCTCTTTTACGCTAAAGCAAGGAAATGGCCTAAGACATGACCCAAATCAAGAGATGCAAGTTTCACTTGCCTAGCACCGAGGATGACGATCAACGAGGCCGTCACACAAATGCTAACTACGGAGATGAGATCGCTGCCATGGCAAAACAACATTAGAACAACATCTAACATAGTTTTATTAGGGTTTCACAAAAACACATATGGGCTATGAGGATATTAAGATATCGAGTTATTACCGTACCGGAGCGGAAGAATGATGCCGAGCAATACGGAAGAAACGGTCCGGGGAACCTAGGGTTCAGATCTGGAATGGATGGGGAAAATCTGGAGAAATGGGGTTTGGGGATTTTTTTGGGGGTTGGAGATGACCTAGGGCATGGTGGTTGGTCAAAATGGAGAGGGGGAGAAGCTCTAGATGAAGGAGGAAGGCTAGAGGTAGGTTGGGGAAGATCAGAGGTCAAGGGGGAAGGAAAGAGGTCAGGAGAAGAGAAAGAAAGAAAAGAAATGAAGTGGGGGTATTTATAGAAAATGACCTGGCGGCTGCCCAGAAATTAGGGTTTCGACACTGATTAGTCGGTCAAAGAGCAACCACTGACCGACTAGTTTGGGAACTAGTCGGTCGGTTGACCAACGCAGACCGACTAAGTCCAAACAGTAACTCATGTACAAAAATAGGATTTATATTTAGTCGGTCAAAGAACAACTACTGACCGACTAGTTTCGAATCTAGTCAGTCGATGAACGTTCTTAGACCGACTAAGAATGAATAGTACTTGGTATCAAAATGATCATAGAGTTAGTCGGTTGAAGAACGATTGCTGACCGACTAGTTTGCAACCTAGTCGATCGACGAACGTTCTTAAACCGACTAATGATAAACAGTAACTCCTGAGAAATTAACAAAGCCAACTAGTCGGTCCATGAAGGTTTGCCGACCAACTAAATCGTCATCTAGTCAGTCGGTTCCCCTTCTTGTACCGGCTAACGTGCACAGAAAGTTCTGAAATAGAGCGCGAAGCTCCGGGATCGATTCCTAAGACTCCTAGGCTTGATCTAACAATAAGATATGACCGATACGAAGCCCTTCACGAATGACTTACTCCGAAATCGACGATCAACGGAAGAAGCTAAGAAAACACGACGAAATGATCGAAAACAAAAGCTACGGAGACGAAAACCACACATGAGGAGAAAATCCACCAAAGCATATATATATAATATAATTAATCCAGATACATGAAAACCGGTCGTTACACACACCTCACAATCTGATGCAACGGATGAGAAAGTATTTTTATAGGAGGAGACCTAGGTCTTTGAAAGAGATAGGATCAAAAAGAATCTCTAGATTTAGGGAATAGAAAATTTGTATTTGGGATTGAATTGAAGTTTGTATAGGAAATGGATAGCAACAAATCTCCCTAAATGATTTGACCAAATCTCAAATAGATTTCATCTCCCATTATATTGACCAAGTCAAACTTCTTTGAGCACACACTTCCTTTCTTTCCTAGGATGCTATATGAATAGCGATTTCTCCAACACGTTGACTTAGTCAACTCCTCAAGATTTACTCCTTTGCCAATCCTGAAACACACGTAGCACACACGTTAAATAGTTCGCACGTTTGTCATCATCAAACCAAGATCCTAGATCGTTGATTCCAACAATCTCCCACTTTTGGTGATGACAAACCCATAAAAGATTTGAGCAATAGATGGGTGTGTGAAGTGTGTTGAAGGGTGTAATGCAATATGATGTATGGATGAGTCATTCAAGTTTACAACGCATGCACAACAAATAGTGAATATAAAAGCATGCTCCCCCTTCTCTCAAGCTCCCCCTTCAACATATATTCAAGTATTTCTCATGCTCCCCCTTCAACAAATAATACCGATATCAAGTACCGACAACAAGTCAAATCTATCCCCCTTCAACAAATAATACCGACATCAAGTATCGACATGAAGTCAAATCTTTTTTTTCTTTTTTTTCTTTCTCCCCCTTTGTAATCACCAAAAGTGGATTAATGAAGTCACAAAAATATTCCATGCAAAAATAAACCATTATTAAATGTAGCGTGCAATTTGCATGAGTTTTCCAAAGAATAGACAATTCAAGCTCATAGAATTTCATAACACGACTTCCCACCTTTGTGTAAGTGTATTGATATAGATAATATAGTACAAGAGGAGATTCAATTTCAGAAAATCAACCAAATCAATCCACATTTTCCAATTTTTCATGAATATCACTAGGATTGATTTTTCCCACCTCATCAAAGATGAGTTCAAGTTACCGAACCCCAAAACATGGCCTAAAAGGACTTTTAAATGTGGGGTGGCATTGCTTGACGAGTAATATACACCAACGCTAATGATTACCTATGTAGCATAAGTTGGATACTCGTGGGTTGTGTATTAGCCATGAAGTGTATCCATTTTTCATACGGAGCAATTTTTAGCATTTTTTTATTTGCAATTATTTTGTGCTCAATTTTAATTCATGGCAAAACACTTCATATCCCTTAGAAAATTCAGAAATTAATCATTCCTACATTCACTTTCCATTATTCTTCAAAAGAATCTCCAAAAGCACTAAAAGGTCAATTATCGTGCAAGTGCAAATGTAGGTGTAGAAGTCAAGTTTAAAACTTATGAGACATGTCATGGCTACTAAAAAGAATAACATCATGTTCATGTAGCTACAACAATAATGAATTGACTTCTACAAGGGATAGATTTGATCATTCGTACAATACCACTTAGGATAAAACATAAAGGGTATTCTTTTAAGCCCAATTTTTTTTATATTTTTGGTTTTTCAATTTTTTTTTGTTTTTTTTCAGAAATAAAAACATTAAAAAACATCATGCAAACAAGCACACAGTTAAAAATAAATCAAGCACACAAAACAATATATGAAGGTATGCAATGAAATGCAAAGAGGGATAAAAAATTATACCTTCTCGTCGCTATTTGGCGAAGGAGCTAGAAATAGAATGAGACTTTAAGAATGTGCTCCTCGCCAAACCTCTATCACACCTACAATAAAGGTGTTAAGTGTGACCTTGGAATTCAACAAGGTCCACGAGTGTTAGCCATTAAAGATTTAGGAACCCAAACTTGTTTAAACTTGATATTTGTGTTCCTAAATTTACAATAATATGAAGTGCGGCCTACACTATCACAAGTAAAGCACTTCGCATATTTGTTCTTTGCAATAGAGTATACATTGTGGAATTTCTTGAATTTTTGCTTTTCAACGTTTTTCAGACCAAAACCAAGTCCTCTTCTATTATTGCCATATAATTGGTTCTCTAAAATAGTGTCCAACGATTGTTTTCCCATAGAGAATTTCTTAATGGCTACTTCAAGATGAGAGACTTTGGTTTTTAATTGTTTATTTTCTTCCACAAGCATCGTGCATTTACTAATAAAAGCTCTCTTGTTTTCCTCTTCCTTCTTTTCAAATTCAATCATTTTTCTTTTAAAGTCATGATCCAACATGCAGAATTTATCATTAAGCTCTCTAATCACATAGTCTTTTTCAGTTTCGAGCTTAATCAAATCAAGTTTAAGCATGCTAATTTCGTTTAATAATGAGGAACAAGAAATACAAGGAGCATTTTCATCAAAGCTTTCTTTTTCCTTCTTCATGATTTCAATAGTAGACTTACATACATTGAGTTCAATTTTAAGTTTTTCATTCTCTTTAAACACCTTATCATCTCTAACTTGCATGTCATAGTTCTGATTTTGGAGACATTCAATAGTGAACTCATGATCTACTATTTGATTTTGCATTTCTTCACAAATTTTAAGAAGTTCAGCTTTGCTACTTGACGGTGTCTCATCTTGGATCCCCATCAAAGCCATGCAAGAATGGGCTTCATTTTCCTCCTCGCTTTCAGCTTCGCTATCCATATCCCATGTTAATACCTTCGCTTTTTTCCTTTTCCTTTAGCGAGCTGAGCAGTTTCATTTGGGCAATCCTTCATCAGATGTCCTCTTCCCTTGCATTTAAAACATTGCATTCTATCAGTAGATTTCTGATCATTAAATTGCTTGGAAGAATTATTAAAGTTAGAACGATTAAACCTGGGTGCCATTTCGTTTCTCCCATGCTTGGTCTTGATGAACTTTCTGAAGTTTCTCACCATTAGCGCTATGTCGTCATCATCATCCTCTTCTTCGCTAGCTTGCAAAGCAAGGGGCTTTATGGCTTTCTCTTTCTCCTCAGGTTTCTCTCTTGCTTCAACATTTTGCAGTTCCAACTCATGGGACATCAAATTACCAATAAGGTCCTCCACCTTCAATTGTGACAATACCTTTGCTTCCTGGATGGCGGTGACCTTTGGTCTGAAAGAGCTTGGCAATGCTCTTAGGATCTTCCTCACTTGATCGAGGCTATCATATGGCTTTCCAAGAGAGCTAGACTTGTAGACTATGTCGGTGAACCTCGCATACATCTCTGATATGCTCTCTGATGGTAGCATGCGAAATCACACGAACTCTGCACTCAAAAGAGACAGTCTAGACTCCTTTACCTGTGACGTTCCCTCGTGTGTCACCTCCAAAGTATGCCATATTTCCTGCGCAGTTAAACAATGTGAGATTCTATTATATTCAGATTTATCAAGTGCACAAATGAGAGCATTCATAGCTTTAGCATTTAAAGAATAAGATTTCCAATCATTATCATCCCATTTGTCATTTGGTTTTTCAATCTCAACATTTTCTACTTTAATAACAGGCAGTTTATATCCTTTTTCAATTATTTGCCAAGCTTTATAATCAACAGAAATAAGGTAGATTTTCATTCGATTTTTCCAATAAGCATAATCACCTCCATTAAATCTAGGGGGACGGGAAACAGACTGACCCTCAGCAAAAGCACTATCCATATGGTTATTCATGGTCAATCCTAGGCTAGATCCTAAAACCTGCTCTGATACCACTTGTTGGATCTGGATCCTAGCCTAGAGGAGGGGTGAATAGGCTTTGAAAAATAATTCGTGCAACCCACAAATAAGCGCATGCAGTTATAGCAGCAACAGGGTAAATAAAAAGCAGACACAGAGTGCAGAGGAGATTTACCCTGGTTCGATCGTCCCAACGACCTACTCCAGCCCCCAAAGCAGAACTAGTATTAAATAGCGCAATAGGTACAAAACCACAAGTTAGAGCACGCTCAGAGCACCCTCTACGTCTCTACACTCGCTAGGCTCTCAGTACCCACACACACATTGTTTTCTCTCACTATCAATCCTAGTACCGCTTTCTACCAGCTAGTCCCAAACTAGCTGGGTCCCACTTGTCTAGCCCCAACCAGACAAGTCCCAAAATAGTCACAAAATAAATGGTAAAGTTTCCCCTACAGAGAACGTTACACTAAGACACAAATAAAAGAGTTTAAGGGTTTAGAAATGCTCAGTTTGTGTCCGTGTAGGCGTCTCTGTCAATCAGCACGTCGTCAGCTCCAATCTGACGCAAACGGTGTCTCAATCCGACTCATGGATGTCAAGTTGTGCACTGGTCTGTGCGTAAAGCAATTGCAGTTCAAGTCCAAATAATAACCGGTCTGTTCACTCAGCAATTCCCTTTAAATTGGCGGTCGGTGCACAGAATAACTTAGTTCACCTCAAATATTTAACAGGCATGTGCGCTCAGTAATCTCACTAGTCCACGTCAGCAGCATCTTTACGCTTTCGTTTTGATTTCACCGTTCGAGAGCGGGCATACAGGCGAGAGTTCTTCGCTTCTCACACCGACGACGGTGAGGCGGCTAGCTCACGTTCTCCGGGCGAAGGTGTGATCCTCTTCAGCGAACTCCGAGCGATAGTTTCGACGTCTTCTTTACGGCGGTGACGTCTCCGAGCAACGGCTTCGTGCGACGCGGATCTCCTTCGTCAACGTCCACTTCAATGGCGACCCTCACAGCATGCAACCCTCCAACACCTAGCTCCGACTGCTTCTCCTTTGCCGGTGTTGGCTTCGACAATGAACGACGGGCAGCTCTCTTCTCAGGCTTCGCTGGCGACTCTCTCTTGGACAGTAGCGACAATCTCGACGGCGACGTGAATCTCCGAGAGGGCTTCTTCTCCGACGAGCGACTTCTAAGCGATCAGCGGCGGTGACTCGAAAGCAGCGTCGACTTTGACAATGGCGAAGATGGAACGACAAGGTGTGTGGTCGCTTGGCAGCAGCAACTCGACGGAGACGACAACAGGTCACGGCAACGAGGGTTTCGGCCTTCTCCGACGAGATGGCGACGTCGTGAGCTCTTCGACTAGCGACGGTCTTTGTCTTCGGCAGCAAGCGCTTCGACGGTAGAGAGCTCTTCGAACTACGACTCCTCCAGCAGCTTCTTCCCCGTATGGCGACGACTGCGGGCTTCGACGTCTTCGACTTCGTACAGACTCCGGTGGCGATGAGCGGTGAGGAGACTTCGACGACGACAAGAACGTTGACGGCTTGGAATTGTTGCCCTCGATGCGGAGATGGACTTGGTGAACAAGCAAGATGATCACTATGGAGATGGGGATTGCGTAAGGTTGAAGGGATCTGTTGGCTGCCGTAACTTAATAATAGGAGCTTATGAGGAATTGCCTTTGGAGAAAATATTTTTAGCTTGGGGAACTACGGCTGAGGGTTTTTGAGATTTTTTTTCTTTGAGATTTTATTATACTTTTCAATGTAGCCTCCAGTCTCAATTTGTTGTTGCCGCACCTCACAATCTAATGCAACGGATGAAAGTATTTTTATAGGAGGAGACCTAGGTCTTTGAAAGAGATAGGATCAAAAAGAATCTCTAGATTTAGGGAATAGAAAATTTGTATTTGGGATTGAATTGAAGTTTGTATAGGAAATGGATAGCAACAAATCTCCCTAAATGATTTGACCAAATCTCAAATAGATTTCATCTCCCATTATATTGACCAAGTCAAACTTCTTTGAGCACACACTTCCTTTCTCTCCTAGGATGCTATATGAATAGCGATTTCTCCAACACGTTGACTTAGTCAACTCCTCAAGATTTACTCCTTTGCCAATCCTTAAACACACGTAGCACACACGTTAAATAGTTCGCACGTTTGTCATCATCAAACCAAGATCCTAGATCGTTGCTTCCAACAAACACGACATGTTGAGATGAATGGATGGTTAGGTAGACGGATTTAGTTTGATTAGGAGATTAGATGATAGACGTAAGGATAGATGTGGTTTGATGGTTCATTGATTATAGAGGAAATTTATGAGTTGATATGGTGGAGAATATATGGGGACGAGATGATTGTTGATTTGCAAACGATAATGTGGATTCAAAGTTAAGTGATCGGATGGAGTCCTAGTTGTAGCATTAGCCAGTGGAGAGACGGGTTATGATGGATTATTTGAGGAACGATGTTGGAAGTTATAGGATTAGAGATCATTATATGGAATGTCGGAGTTGTAGGCATAAGTGTTTATAGATATTATTATTATTAGTTTAAGTGATTCCGAGGGCGGAATCATTTCTAAGGTGGGTAGAATGTAACGGTCACTTTCCGACAGCACGTATTTTGGCGTGTATGGTTGTTTCGTGTCCGTAATTTTCGTATTTGATTTTTACTACTGTTTTCCGTAGTTCAGACGCGCGACCGAACCCCGTTTCTCTATCCTCTCGGAGGCGCGAGCACCCCGGTATTTCCTTTACAATTTTTGGATACCAAGAGACGAAGTTGTTTTATCTTATTATTATTTATTTATTTATTTTTCTAACTAAACTTTTCTTTCAAATTGTAAGTGGTTCTAAATCATTATTTACTTTCCTTTAAAAAGAGGCCATCCTAGCCTAACTGGACGTTTTGAAAACTTTTATTAATAAAGGGGAAACAAAAACTTTTGTTATCTAATGGTATTCGTTTAAAAAACCAAACAAACATGGTCTTACTAAACACATCTACGTGCAACTACCGTATCCTAACTTTCCCCTTAAATCCAAACTAATCCCACTTAATATCCTACTGACACTATCTCTCTCTCTCCCCCCCACGTTCTCTCTCCCCCTAATAACCGAACTCTAGGGCTAGTGAAAGATAGGAGCCAGCAACCATATCACTACTAGCTTATATTTTTTAACCTACACCATACCCTAAGCTTAGGCTTTAGTTCCCAGCAGCACACAACCCATGCCCACGTAACTTACCTCCCATCAATCGTCTTCTTCGCGTCGCCAGTGCCCAAACTTCCGCTCGCCATTATAACAGCAGGCGGCCTCTCCCCCGCATCCCACAAGACCGCGGCACAAGCCCAGGTCCCATACGCCGTTCGCCCCATCCCCTCTCAACACCCACTCGTCGCCAAACTCCGAGCCTCCGCCACCACACACCGCGCCTCTCTCCGATCCCACCCAGTTTCGTCGTAACCTACCGCAGACCATCGCCGACCGGCCTTCGACCCACCTCCAACCTGCACGACTCGCTGCTGCACTACCATCTCCCCTTCGGGCACTTCGTCACCGCCCCTCCCGGTGACCAGCTAGCCAAGCCCGATCACCAGCCGCGCCATCGCCTCCTCCCCTGTAGTCCGCCATCGCCCAGTTGCTTCCGCCCTCCGGCCATCCATCACCACCTCGCCAACCCCCTAAGAAACCTCCGGCGACCCACCTTCAAAAACACCATCTCCAGTCAATCCCCACCTCCGACGCCATCGCCTAGGGCCACCGTCACCTTCTTCTCCTCTTTGCCAGCCTCTTCGAGAACCCAACAACCTCGCCGTGTTTCCCTTCCGTTCCAGCTCGTCGCCTCAGCGAGCCGCCACCGCCGCCAAATCCTTCCGTTGTCGACTTCGTCACCAACTCCACCCTCCGCCACTCTTTGACAACGCCCATCTTCGCCGGCCTTCACGAACATCCGCACTCGCCAAGCTGCACGTCCAGCATCTGCAAGCAACCAAATAATAATAATAATATGTAAGTGCAAATCATATTTGTTACCATTTACATGCAGTGCGTTATGATGAGAGGTGTACCATTATTATATCTTTGTAATGGCTTAAGTATTTTACAATTCACACCTTGTTAGTGGTATTATAATTAATATCACCTAGTAGGCCTCAGTACTCTATGAGTCTATAAAACAATTCCTATGAGCCACGAGTGGTTACAGCTGGCAGTAGCGTATGAATAGTTTAGGTACCTATTTGTGATGGTATTTTTGAGCAGTGCCTCTAAAGAAATAAACAGTACCCTATATAAGTATTGTTTGGTAACATGTATAATAATAAGGGGTTTAAGGATAAACAATGCCTTCTTATATCAACTAGTATGTTAGGCAGGTTAGTGGGTGTTTTAGTTGCATACAAACATGATGGTTTCATTATTGTTGAGAACTCTATATCTTATATTGTTAACCTAATGACGCAGAGACAGTCACGACCACGTGAACACTAAAGACCAGTGATGAGACGTTCCGGGAATAGGAGTCGCGACGTGATCCGCTACCGTTTTCAGACCCGACGTCGGATCCACGCGCGATCGTTATACAAGGTTAGTCCCCTAACATGTAGTAGGAACCCAAATCGTAGCAAACCAAAACTTAATCTAAAAATCGCCAACATTAGCTAAAGTTTACTTTACGCTCTTTAAAACGGTGTTCAACTCTAGAAATCAACGAATGGACTTGATATCTATGCTCATAGGATAGTCGTCAATTAGGCTGAGATAAAACAAAAACGTGACTTTGACTGCTAGGATATCCCCATTGAACCTAGAAATGAACTCTAATAGGAATGATGAAAAACGTGTCCTGACACCGCCGTTGACCCGTTTCAGACGGACTACCGCAGACGCGACGCTTGGATGGGACGCTCCCGACGGACGACACACTCGCCACCGCAGGCAAGTGTACTCACTTGTACCTTCGGCCGTGTTTAGGCATTAGACTCTCAGAATTGTTAAATTGTGAACAAAGAGAACCGGACGTGAAATGATAGTGTCCGGGACACTCTTGACAGCTTAGACTTGACGACGAAGTCTAAGCTCACCAACAACATTTGACACCTTAGGGTTATCTTGTGTGTGCATGCGTGTGGACCCCCTAGAAGAACCATCCATGTCTTGTCATGTCGTGTCTTGTTTTGCACAGCCTGCAGGCAATAGGGCACTCACCAGTGAGTGGGTGATCCCTTGTACGGATACACAGCCTGCGGGCAATAGGTCACTCACCAGTGGGTGGGTGATCCCTTGTACGGATACACAGCCTGCGGGCAATAAGGCACTCACCAGTGAGTAAGTGATCCCTTGTACGGATACATAGCCTGCGGGCAATATGGCACTCTCCAAGCCAGAGAGAGTGATCCCTTGTACGGACTTGTCTTGTGCACTTGGGTTGGGGTAGGGTTGAGCGTGCGCACAGGGAGATGGTCTGATCCCTCTCGAACCGTAAGGCGTGAACCCTTTGAGTCACACGTGTCTTGTCGTGTCTTGTCTTGTCTTGTCTTGTCTCGTCTTGTCTTGACCCGTTTAGGTTAGTCCCGTAGTCGGTAGCACACGCTACGGCTACAGCGTGTCGTGTTTACTTTCCTACTCCGCTTAGTTTCTTTAAATGCCATGTTATAACCCCAGCATGTTAATCAACTAATAAATCGTTGTTTTAAATTAAAGTACACTTGCAGTAGAGTCTAACGTTTTCTGTGTAGACTTTACCTGACGTGCAGTTTCTTTTCTCTTGGGTACTGTACGTCAGGTGTTGAGCTAGAATACATTGACAAGGCGGACTTGCCAGAGTACGTGAGCCCGAGGACGTCGACCCGGAAGACGTACCTGACAAGGACCAGACTTAGGCGTTCCCCACCATTGCGGACTCCCAGAGGTTACTATTTTCTGGTTTGGGTGCGTAGCACCCATTTGCTTTCTGTTTTAGGTTGGGTGTGTAGCACCCTTAGCTTCCTTTTCTGTAGGCTTCCCTTATTAGACTTTTGTACTCTCTGGATATTATCTCTATTATAAAATGAATGCATCCTTTTCCTTCTGTACTTTTGTTGTTCTGGATTTTATAAATGCAAGAACCTGAAAATTTTAGAATGGTACCCCTACAGACGCTTATTGGGTCCGAGCTTCACAGCTCCGGCCTAAGCGGTCCTTAGTCACGTTTCACTTCCGTCGTTTTGGGAAGCGGGGCGTGACAGGTTTTAGTGGTGGCCCATGCAGGTCATGCAAAAAGTTCGGAACAATAAGAGTATCGCATTCATTTAATATCCATGTACAAGTCTAATTTAGGATTTCCCAGTCTTACATAGTAGGAAGACTTAGGTAGACGTCACGGTTTGATAGTCAGACGCCTTGGTTAAGAATTAGTCATCCTCGTCTTAGGATACCTTAGTAGCCCTCATTGACTCTGACCGTGTTAGATTTCTAGAGCCCTTCTTTTAGTCGTTCGCTCGGGTCCATCGACTTCGGGCCCAGCAGAACGTATCTTGATTCTCTTAGGGCCCTTCCCTGAGATCTCTCTTTTACAGTCTAGTTCATTAGGAGGACTTAGTGCCGAGTTCCTCTGATCCATAGACGGCCCGATAATTAGAACCCCCGATTTCTAGCATCTTTCCAATCGTTATACTTCTGTGTTATCAGCCGTAGAATTCCAGCTTAGGTGTATTCATCATGCGATCATGCTCTTTGCATTCGAATCACGTGATCGCTTCATGACGATTAGCGATAATTCTTCGAACCTCCCCATTGCAAATCCTGCTTCCTTTAAAAGTATTTTCGAAATGCCTCATTAAATTCTTCACTCGGTTTAATTTCTTTGGAAACCCTTATTAAATATTTAATTTTCTTACTTTCGGTTGAGTTAAAAAAATTTCACTGATTTTGAAACCTTCTTGGTCGTAATGTTTAAGTTATTATCGCGTACTTATTTTCGAATTGGAGATGAAGAACCGATTCCCTGACCTCTCCGTGGAGATCGATAAGATCCCGGTGATTTTTTCTGACCTTGATGACGATGACTCGAACCATGGCAGGAGGGAGCTTCTCCCCCCAACGATACTGCCACCGTGGCCAACGATGATGTAGGGACGGATGCTATAAGGGACCCAGAGTCCACGGCCAAGCTAGATGGAGACCAAGGACCTAGACAGCCGTTGTAGGGTTTCGGTGTTCTTTTTACGTTTGTTTTAGAAATTTTTGAATGTATAGGGAGTGATGTAGATGTGAACGAAAACAATTTTTGGTACTAGAAGTGCCAGAAGAGTTGGCCACATATCCATGTTTGTCGTTCATCTTTTTGTTTGATGTCGTGCATGTCGTGTAGTGGTTGTAACGTGTGATGGCCCCTCGATGGGTTAGGTGATGCTTCAGGATGATTGAGCATAAACCATTGAACCATGTTTAGAAGTTGATCACCACGTTTCGTGGTGAGGGAGCGTTTTTCTCGACTCACGACTGATGGCACATGGGTCGTTCAGTGACGAAGAGGTGGCCCTTCGACTTTCGGCTGACGACATTTTAGAAGAGTCGGTTAGTGGCGAAGGGGTGTCCATTCGACTCGTGACTGACCACATTTTAGAAGAGTTGGTCAGTGGCAAAAGGGTGACCCTTCGACTTACGGTTGACGATGTTTTGGAAAAGTGGTTTCAGCAGCGAAGGGGTGGCCCCTTCGATTTACAGCTGACACCCAATTAGGAGAGTCGTTCAGTAGCGAAGGGGTGTCCCTTTCAATTTATGGCTGACTCTCGATTAGGAGAGTCGTTCAGTAGCGAAGGGGTGGCCCCTTTGATTTACGGCTGACGCTCGATTAGGAAAGTAGTTCAGTAGCGAAGGGGTGGCCCCTTCGACTTACGGCTGATGCTCGTCTAGGAGAGTCATTCAGTAGTGTAGGTGTGGCCCCTTCGACTTACGACTAACGCTCGTTTGGGAGGGTCGTTCAGTAGCAAAGGTGTGTCCCCTTCGACTCACGGCTGACGCTCATTTGGGAGAGTCGTTCAGTAGCGAAGGGGTGGCCCCTTCGACTCACGGCTGACGCTCGATTAGGAGAGTCGTTCAATAGCAAAGGGGTGGCCACTTCGACTTACAGCTGATGCTCGTTTGGAAGAGTAGTTTAGTAGCGAAGGGGTGGCCCCTTCGACTTATGGCTGACGCTCGTTTGTGAGAGTCGTTCAGTAACGAAGGGGTGACCCCTTCGACTCACAGCTGACGCTCGATTAGGAGAGTCGTTCAGTAGGGAAGGGGTGGCCCCCTTCGACTCATGGCTGATGCTTGATTAGGAGAGTCGTTCAGTAGCGAAGGGGTGGCCCCTTCGACTCACGGCTGACGCTCATTTGGGAGAGTCGTTCAGTAGCGAAGGGGTGGCCCCTTCGACTTATGGCTGACGCTCGTTTGAGAGATTCGTTCAGTAGCGAAGGGGTGGCCCCTTCGACTTACGGCTGACGCTCGTTTCGGAGAGTCATTCAGTAGCGAAGGGGTGGCCCCTTCGACTTACGGCTGACGCTCGTTTGGGAAAGTCGTTCAGTGGCAAAGGGGTGGCCCCTTCGACTTATGGCTGATGCTCGTTTAGGAGTGTCACTCGCATGGATTTCATCAACATGACTTCAGTTTACCCACACCTCCTAAGGATCGGATCATTTTAGAGGGGAGGTTTGATGGGATAGTTTCTGTAGAATTTATGAAGGCTTAAAAACGAAACTGAAAAAGACATGTTTTATTGGAAAGAGTGTCAAAGAAAAACAAAAGGCGTACATGTGTTTTCGATCTTTGTCGAAGCTGTTACTGTCTAACGCCTCTTTATTCGATTCAAGCTTAGACGACTTGCTAGTCGATCACCTTGGTAACAGATGACCCCGTTATCTTGCCCTTCTGCTTTGAGGATCCCTCCTTGCTAGGTTGATCATTAGCCGGGTTCTTGGGGTGTCCTCACTTGACTAGCGCATTAATCTCTTTTTTGAGAGTCCAACAGTCATTGGTATCATGCCCGTAGTCGATGTGGTACTTGCATAATTTGAGGTCGTCCCTCTGCTCATATTTTCCCTTCTTTGTTGTCTCTTGGTCAGCTTCTCTCGTGGGGCGTAAACTGTTGGGAGCAACGATCTAGGATCTTGGTTTGATGATGACAAACGTGTCGTTATATTTAACGTGTGTGCTTAGTGTGTTTCAGGCTTGGTGAAACAATATCCCTTCACTATTTGGCGGTATTGCTATTCGTATAGCATATTGGGAGAGAGGGAGTGTGTGTGTGCACAAAGAAGTTTGACTTGGTCAATAGAGAACAAAGTTGGACTTGGTCCAACATGAAGTGATGGAGCCAAATCCTATTTAGTTATTGGAATATATCCTATAGCTATACAATCTCCATAGCCAATAACAATTCCTATTCAGAGATGGGTGCAAAATCCTAGTGGTTACAAACTCCTAGATATTCAAACAAAATCTTATGAGGTGAAACTGTTTTTCAAAAAGAAAACCCTAGAGTTGATGCCCTAGCCCTTCCTATATATACTAGCCATCAATATCAAAAAGGGTACGTCTTACAAATTGTGAGAAGGAGGCAACCAAAATATTTGGTGTGCGGCCAAACACATATAAAAGGGGATCAAACATTTGAGGCTAGGTCACGCAACAAGAAGACACCTCCTTCTTCTTCATTTTTTTAGCCGCCACAAGTAAGCCAAAACCTCCATTCTTTTCCCCTAGCTACAAACAGAGCTTCTCACACGAACCATCACCGCTTGGAGAACACGGGGTGGCCGCCGTCGTCGCCGCCAAACGAAGAGAAAGTTGCCGTTGCTATTTGAGATCACCGGAGTCAAACGAAGACCGCCGTCGACGAGAGATCGCCGCTGCTCCAAGAGCTCGCTGCTGTGCATCATCGTTGAACCTAGCACGCCGACATCTGCTTGCCGAAGAAGCACCGCCCATCGGAGGAGAAGCGCCGCCTGCACACCGTATCGTCGGAGGTAGCCGCTGCAGCATCGCCGATAAGCATCTGTGCATCAACAATCACCTACCGGAGATTGCAGTCGCTGAAGATCGCCGCCATCTGAGCTGCTGTCGTCGTTGAGCCCACGTAGAAGATCGGAGGGTGCTGCAGTCGAGAGATCACCGGAGATCGCTGTGCAAAACCCGAAGACGACCACCGCTCTCGAAGAAGACAAAGTCGATGCTCGGAGTTGCCGTTGCCATCGCTGCCCGACGCTGAGTCGTCGCCGTCATCGAGTGCAGATCGTGCAGACACCGGAGGAATTGGGTCGCATCGCCGGAGCTCTCCATCTCGCCACCGTCCACTGCCGAAGTCGAAGCAGTCGACTGCTGCACGAGTTTACACCGTCGATCAAGAAAGCCCATCGCCGACAAGAGAAGGAGAAGTTGCAGTCGAAGCCCGCGAGTCACCGACTGTCTCACCTCAGCGAAGCCCGACGTCGCCCGATCGGAGAAGCTCCCTCGCCGTTGACGAAGCAAAGTCGGAGGAGCACTACCTGAAGTTCGCCGCTGCCATCGAACGAGAGTCCCTGCATGCCCTGAGGTCTCAAACGAAGAAGAGCTCCGACGTGCTGACGGTGCCTTCGCCGCTGCATGCAATAAATCGAGCGGACAGATGAGATCGCACATCAAAACAAATCGACGGCGGGGATTACTCCATACGAGCGAAAGCAAAACGAAGCCGTAATCTTTTCGGTGCTGACGTGGCACGGAATTAATTAAAGGGAATTGCTCTGCGCACAGGCCGCTTATTATAAATGTTGAACTGGGCTACTTTGCGCACCGACCGTATTATTTATGGGAGTTGCTAAGCGAACAGACTGCTGAAAAATAAGCTTTGAACTGAAATTTCTTTGTGCACAAACCAGTGCATAACTTGACATCCAGGAGTCAGATTGACACACCGCTTGCGTCAAATTGGAGCTGACGACGTGCTGATTGACAGAGACGCCTACACAGACACAAACTGAGCATTTCTAAACTCTTAAACTCTTTTATTTGTGTCTTAGTGTAACGTTCTCTGTAGGGGAAACTTTTACCATCTTTTGGGACTATTTTGGGACTTGTCTAGTTGGGACTAGACAAGTGGGACCCATCTAGTTTGGGACTAGCTGGTAGAAAGCTTTGCTAGGATTGATAGTGAGAGGAAACACTGTGTGTGGGGTACTGAGAGCCTGGCGAGTGTAGAGACGTAGAGGGTGCTCTGAGCGTGCTCTAACTTGTGGTTTTGTACCTATTGCGCTATTCAATACTAGTTCTGCTTTGGGGGCTGGAGTAGGTCGTTGGGATGACCGAACCAGGGTAAATCTGCTGTGTACTCTGTGTCTGCTTTTTATTTACCCTGTTGTTGCTATAACTGCGTGTGCTTATTCGTGGGTTGCACGAATTATTTTTATAAGCCTATTCACCCCCCCTCTAGGCTAGGATCCAGACCCAACATAAACGAGGACTTCCATCTTAGGAGCGACCGGCTTAGCATAGGTAGGGTGCTCCTTGCTTCGAGGGCTCCTCTCCCTGGGTCTCTTGTCTCGAGACTCCTGGCTGGGGTTCTCGAGGTTGGTTTCCCTCGCCTCGTGTCTCCGCAGCAGGAGGGGATGCCCTTTGCACGAGCTCCAGCTGGTTCTTCCGCCTCCTCTGAGAAGTGAACTGATCCGTTATATTGAGCATTTCTGCTATGGTGTTAGGGCGAACTGGTGGAGGGCCCTTCGTAGGTGCTTATCTGGACCGCTTGGGTGATCTTCGCTATGACAGTCATGTCCGGCGTCTCCTCTACATCGAGCCTCTCATCGTTGAATCTCTAGACGAAGGCTCGGAGCAACTCATTCTCGTTCTGTTTAAGCGAGAAGAGGTGGGAGGACTTCTTCTAGGATGTCGTCCCGTGACGAATTTTTGCAGAGCATTTCTACCAATTCATCGAACAAACTGATGCAGCCGTGGGGTATCCCTTCGTACCAGCTTTCTGCCTCTTGAACAGGGTAGCATGGAGGCTCTACAAAGGTATGGATCATCGGCCCCGTGCATGACATTTAGATACTTATGAATGTGCGACCATGGGGTCACCTCTGCCATCATAAGCTGGTAGGGCTGGAAGCTTAAAGTTGGGGAGATAAGGAGCAGAGATGATATTCTGTCTCAGTGGGGTCCTCCGAATCGCAGATCGGACGAGTAGAGATCCTCCTTCTCCGGGTTGCACGTAATTGGCTCTCGAGGATCGGTTTAGGATTTCCTCCCTCCTTTCGAATCCACCTGCAGTGTTCAGAGGGTTATAACCTGGGGGAGCCCCGTACATTACCTGATCTAAGATGTTGCGAGTTGCTTCCCGGTAATTGGAGGGGGTGTGTTCCCCCTGGAGAATGAAGGCTCGATTGTCGTCCCCCATCCCACCGTATTAGTAAGTCGGGGGGGTCGTGTTGTGGGGTTAATCTCCAGTTGATCTGCCCTTGGGTCGCCCAGATCTCAGAGGAAGGCTGTGCCCCTGGTTGGCGTCAAGTTCAAGTTTGGAGATGGCAACGGCTCATTTAAGGGCTATGGACTCCCCATGTTTTGGTGTATTAAGGTCGCCAATGCGCCAAGACTCCTGTCGACCTGTTCGGTGAACTGGGTGAATTCCTTCCGGGTCACCCCAGGTTCCTTTGTGGTCTCCACCGGTCGTTGTGCCGGAAATGTGGAGTCCGCAGCATCCTCCAACAGGACGTTGTTTGCTTTCTATTTCTCCTTCGAACCTTCGGTCGGTCCGACTTTGCTGGGTCCAGCTGTCATAGCTTTTGATCGCTTTGGGATGTCGAGCTGGTTAACACTTTCCCACAGACGGTGCCAAACTGTTAAGGCCAAAATTAACCGAGACAGTTGTCAAGCTGACGTAGACTCTTGGTGCTGAGTCAGACCCTCGTCAGCAGATGGAGTGGGACCCTCGGTTGGAAGAACCTAGGTCGAATGTTGGTAGTTAATGATGGTGCGATACTCGGTCGACCTTCAAGCAACTGATGCGTCGATCGTTCGAGGCTAGGAAGCTCGATGACGGCCCTTGATGCTGGATGATGCCCATCGATCTGCATCACAGGGACACGTTAGGGGGGGTCGGATCTGGGTTATGACCCATATCCCCTCCGATGCTTAAGTTAGCGTTGGAACTTAAAGAAGAGAGGGAGCTTGGTGCAACTGAGATCAACCCACGGAGGTTCGTCTCAGGACTGGCAGCGCAAGCTCAAATGTATAAGAAATATCAGCAAAGAAAGTAAAGTTCTATGTCTTAGACCTTGTACCTTGGAGATGGGACCTGTCCTTGTATTTATAGGCATTCAGGGTCCCTTTGAAGACGTTAGAGATATAACTGCCACCCATAATGGGGCCACAATCTTTCCCCTTTAATAGAAGTAAATGTTGCGCACGTTCCCGCGATTTACGAGCCCACCTTTAATCCCACGTTCGAGTGAGGTGGACTCAACAGTCGACTGGCTGTTGGGCTTTGACTGAGTCGATATCGGGCTTCTCTCTTGGGCTTCGTTGGCTTTAGTCATCTGTTGGTCGAGTTATCTCGAATGTCGGCCCATTGACTCAACAACATTATTAATCTTTTATGATTTCTTTATGTATTTTGCTCTTTCTTAGTAAAATATTTGTATGCCTTGGTTAGATGGACACACATACTTATACATGTCTATTTCTATCTTAGTGATCCATATGAACTTCCTAGAATCCATCACAATAGGTTGAATGGCCAAAACACTCTAGATTATGTTTTCAGCCTATCACCAGGCATCTGGAATCCATTCATTAGAGCCTGGCGCATCCAACTTTGTGATAGCCAACTTCTATAGGAAGTCCAGACGGTTGAAATTCAGTCACTGGGTGTCTGCACAGTGGTCCAGAAGTCTGGTCAGTTGAGCCAATATTTCAGTGCTCTTTTCATTCAGGGATCTGTCTTTCTGCAGTCAGTTTGTATTCAAAATATTGTTAGTGTTTATGTGGTTGGAATTTCTCATCCATTCTAAGCCCATCAGATAGAAAATTTTGTTAGTTTTCCAAAGCATGTTGAATCACCTTAATCGGAGTACATTTGAGGAAACTATGACTGTTTTGGTGATCAAGTGTCTTTCTGGACAGATTCTGTCAGACGATGTATAAAGTCAGACCAGTCTGAACAGTGCACCAAGCACCTGGAACATGAACTCCAGATGCCTGGTCGTCCCCCAAAAACTAGCCATTAGGTTTTTGGACTAGCCATTTTTCTTGGTGATGTGTGGGCAGTTTTATGAGCTTATTTAAGCCCGTTTAAGGGGTTGTTTTTGGGATCCCTCCATACATATTGAAACCATTTTAGAGAGCCAAACTAGAGGGAAACTTTCATTCTCACTTCATTTCTCTCATTTCACTTAGAGCTCCTTCATGTTGATTTGAACTCCAAGCTCAAGGGAAGTCCAATAGTGCATCAAGCTCACATCTAGCACTTGGACATCAATCTTTCTTTGCCACTACACTTCACGTTTTGTAAGTATATTTAATCAAGGTAATAGGAAGATTGTATTTGTTTCTTTGTTTCATTTGGAAACCTTGCTCTCGGGTTGTGGGTAATGGAAATAATGGCTCTCAAAAGCCTTTGTTTCATTCCCACTAACTTTCTAGTTCCACATTGCTTGCATAATTTGCCTTGGAGGAGTTTATTAGGGGAGTTGTAGAGACTTGGAGATGTTTCCCAAGGGGTATGACTCTTTTGTGAAGGGGAGAGAACTTACATGAGCATGGATCTACCACACGCGTGCCACCACTACCCGCCCACCCGCCCGCCCGCCGACCGACAGTGGTAACGTGACGTGCGCGAACGCACCGCCCGCCCACCTGTCGGTCGTGACATGAGATGACACACCTTTCTTTTTTTGGACATGGCCCCTTAATTGTCTCAACGTTCCAATTTTGATTGCCCTTAATTTTCTTAACGTTCCAATTTTGATTGCAGCTTTTAATGACCAAACGACTATTTGATTTATTGCAGCTGTTACAGAGTTAATTATTTTTGCCCGTTTGAACTCTGCAACATCTCTGTTTGGATCCTATAAATAGTCGTGCCTTAGTTCTTCTGACATACACGAAAATTTGCTTCCTCCAAAAATTCCTCTTTGCTCCCTCACGTTCTCCTGGGTAGCTGTCATGTGCAAGCTCCAAAGTGTCTGGCCACGAGTGGACGCATCCAGAGGCTGATGTGTTAACCTAGGGAAGCAACCGATGATATCGATTACCATCAAGGTCAAATCGTAATTGCTTTCCAGTCAGTGGTCATCCCACAACATATCCTTCATTCTACTGATAAGTATGTTACTTATCAGTCTTTGTTCTTTTCTTGTCTCTGGTCCTTCGCTCACACAAACAGTCTGCTCTTTTGCTCTTTTCATTCGCCCTACAGCTATAGTCTTATACCTTTATAATCCAACAATTTGAAAGAAAATAACTTCTTTATTATTATGGCTATCATAGCAAACAAATCCATTCTTGATCTTTCTGAGTTGGAATCGCTTGATGGTACTAATTACAAACGTTGGTTCCAAAAACTTCTTATATTCTTTGAACAACTAGAAATCGACTATGTCTTGTTCACTGCATGTCTCACTATCACTTCTACTATCGACACCACCACTGCCATCACTGCTGTTGTTACTGCTACTAAGTCTAATGAAGAAGAGATTAAAAAGTATGAGAAGGATAACAAAACTGTTAGATGCCATCTTCTTAATCATATGAAAAATTCCATATTTGATTTATTCATGATTCATAAATCTGCTAAATTTATCTGGGATTCCCTACAGAAGAAATATGATGCATATGATGCAGGGAAGAAGAAGTACATTGTTGGAAAATGGCTGAATTTCCAGATGGTAGATGATAAACCTATAATGGAGCAGGTTCATATCGATGAGAACATGTGTGCTGATGTTCTTAATGAGGGCATGAAGATGTGCGAAATCATTCAAGCGAGCAGGTTATTGGAGAGGTTCCCACCATCATGGAATGAATACAGGAATCACCTCAAACACAAGAAGAATGATTTGTCGCTGCATGAGTTGATCAGCCACATGAGAACTGAAGAGGCTAATCACCTCAAAGATAATTCTGATTCTCTTTCTGTCAATTTTGTAAAGGCTGACATCTTGAATCTGCTAGTCCTTTCAACAAAAACAGGTTCAAAGGCAAAGGCAAGACAACATTTAACCAAGGACAGAATAAGAAGCAAGGCAGGTTCACCAAACCAGAAGGCAAGGTCCAAAAGTCAAACGTGGTGTGCATGTCTGTGGTAAGATGGGCCATAATGCCTATCAATGCACTCAACGCCGAGGAACCCAGAAGATGCTCCAGAAACAAGGTGAAAATGCAGCTGCTCAAGCTAACCTTGCTGAACATGATGAAGTCATTGATGCTGTAGTTATTGAAGCAAACCTGGTGGCCAACAACATTGATTGGGTGCTGGACACTGGCGCTACTAGGCACTTCTGCGCCAACAAGGAGCTGTTTCATGACTTCAAATATGTTGCTGATACAGAATGCGTCTTCATGGGAAACTCAACAGCTGCTGGAGTTGCTGGTAGAGGTATAATCTTGCTGAAACTCACTTCAGGAAAGACCCTATCCCTCAGCAATGTCCTATACGTCCCATCACTGCGTTGCAACCTCGTGTCTGGTGCCTTATTGAACAAAGCTGGATTGAAACTTGTCTTTGAGGCTAACAAGGTTGTAATCATTCACAGTGGGAACTTTGTAGAGAAGGGGTATCTGAGTGAGGGTCTGTTTATTCTTAATGTTGCTTCTAAAATTCTGAATAAACATGCTTCTACTTATATTGCCGAGCCTTTAGATTTATGGCATGGCCGGCTAGGGCATGTCAATATTGCATCTATTAAAAGGCTATGGAACTTGTCCCTAATACCTGCAGTAAGCTCAACAGAATTCTTCAAATGCCTTGTTTGTGTAGAAGCCAAGTTCACTAAAAAAACCATGTAAACCTATCTCTGCTAGGCAATCAGACCTTCTCGAACTGAATCATACGGACTTAGCTGACTTCAAAAATACCAGGAGTAAAGGAGAAAAACGCTATTATATCACCTTTGTTGATGATTACTCTAGGTTCATAGGGTGTACTTTCTTAAAACTAAAGGTGAGGCAGAAGAAATGTTTATTAAATACAAGGCTGAAGCAGAAAACCAACTTGATAGGAAAATCAAAAGAGTTAGGTCTGACAGAGGTGGAGTATATAGTACCAACACCCTAATGGATTATTGTGAGAAGAATGGAATTATACATGAGTTTAATGCCTCTTATTTACAACAACAAAATTGTTAAGCACAAAAACTTGAAGGAAATGATGAATGTTATTCTTTTGAGTGCAGGGATCTTTGATGACATATAGGGAGAAGCTATTCTTTCAGCTTGTCATGTTCTTAACCGTGTACCCCATAAGAAACTAGAGAAGACACCTTATGAGATGTGGAAAGGTGTCACGACCCGCTTCCCTAAAATGGAGGCGAGACGTGAGAAGGTCCGCTCAGGCGTGGAGCTGTGAAGCTGCACGCCTGATAAGCGTCAATTTAGTATAAGCAGGTCCCTGTAATCGCAAAAGGAACAACAACAATAATACTAATAAAGAGACGGATATGAAATACCAATCCCAAAGTTTGTCCACAAATTATTCAACATCACAGAAAAAGCCACCAGGCTAACAGGAAAGAGTCTAAGGCCCAGAACAAGGCCAAACAAAAGCAACACAAACATAACAGAGTATCAAACTAGGTGCCACGCATCGACAACTAAGCAGCCTAACAAAAGCTAAACGAAGACACTAAGACTGATCCCCAGTGTCAACGTAGTCCTCGATCAACGCGGTTTCTGACTCAGCGTCAGCGAACACCACGTCCTCAGCAAGTAACTCGGGCTCTGGCTCTAACATGTGTCACCCAAAAGAGAAAATGGGCACATGTCAGCAAGTCGAAATACTTGGGCAAGGAAACGGAAGAAAGGTAAACTAGCAACCTAGCAGTTAAAGTATGGTGCATGGCAAGTAAAGTAAGATGGCAACAAGTAAAGTAAAGTAGAGTACAAGTGGCAAGTGGTTGTTGTGACATGTAATGTCAAGTAACAAGTACAAGTACAAGGGATCGCTCAACGAGTGCCCTATTGCCCGCAGGCTGTGTTCAAGTATCAAGTATAAGGGATCACTCAACGAGTGCCCTATTGCCTGCAGGCTGTGTTGAGCTCGTCTTCTGGAACACGAGCCAGAAAGTGAAATTGGCATAGGATTGTGCCCACGCAAGGTGGGTGCCTAGCCGGAACAAATAGTACAAGTCTGTAGCAAAGCTACGCATTCACGATGAGTATTCAAGCATGCAATGACATGAGCAGTTAATATGCGTACCGTTAATCGTATTTAAACGTGACAGGCAAAATGCTATGACATGAACAGTTTCGCGTACCGTTAATTTAAATTAAACATGGCAGTTAAAATGCAATAACAGTTAAGGATGCATGGATGACATGAACAGTTAATTCGCGTACCGTTAAGGGAAAGTAAACGTGACATACAAGCATGATGAGGGTGACGGACCAAGCTTCGTTGTCAAGCTAGGTCAATGGCGTCTAAACGGCTATCCATTCACCGTCTAGTCTCTTTTACGCTAAAGCAAGGTAAATGGCCTAAGACATGGCCCAAAACAAGAGATGCAAGTTTCACTTGCCTGATACCGGGATTGACGAGCAATGAAGATCGTCACACAAGCTAACTACGGAATGGACCACTGTTATGGCAAAACAATCATTAGCACAATGATTCTAAATTGATTTCTTATTAGAACCCTAATCATCTAATAATCCATTTTTTAGGGTTTCACAATGTCAATGTGGGTTATGCTAAAACTAAAGGAATCGAGTATTACCGTGTAGGGAACGGGAGAATAACGCCGAGCAACCACGGCGACGGAAGAAACGCTCCGGGGAACCTAGGGTTCAGATCTGGAAATGATTGGAGAAGTTTGGAGAAATAGGGTTTTGGGGGATTTTGGGGATTTTGATGGAGATTTGGGGAAGATGAGAGGTGGAATGAGTTGAGGGAGGGTTTGGATGATGGAGGATGAGCTTGGGATGAAGGATTAATGGTTTGAGGGAGATGGGGGCTCAATGGGGGAGAAATTAGGGTTTTAGGTCGTGAGGGAGGAGAAGAAAACGTTTGGAGGGGCATTTATAGAGTTTGGTGGCGGCTAGGGCAAAACTAGGGTTTCCTGCACTGCTTAGTCGGTCAAAGAACAACTGCTGACCGACTAGTTTGAGATCTAGTCGGTCGGTTGAACAACGCAGACCGACTAAGTGTAAACAGTAACTCCAGTCGAAAACCTGAACTAAGAGTTAGTCGGTTAAAGAAGCATTGCCGACCGACTAGTTTGCAACCTAGTCGGTCAACCAACGTTCTTAGACCGACTAACGATAAACAGTAACTCCAGAATAATTTAGAAAGCCAACTAGTCGGTTCAAGAAGGTTTGCCGACCGACTGGATCTTCATCTAGTCGGTCGGTGGCCCTTCTTACACCGGCTAATTAGCACCAAAAGTTCCGATACGGAGCGCGGAGCCCCGGGATCGATTCCTAAGACTCCTAGGCTTGATCTAATAGTAAGATACGACCGTTGTGGAGCCCGTCATGAATGACTTACTCCGAAATCGACGATCCTAAGGAAGAAACGAGAAAACACGACGAAACGATCGAAAATGAAAGTTATGGAGACGAAAACCACACATGAGGAGAAAATCCACCAAAACATATATTATAATATAATAAATCCAGATACATGAAAACCAGTCGTTACATCCTCCCCAACTTAAGAAAAATTCCGTCCTCGGAATTTCCAAACACTCACGTGTCCGGAAACAAAAGTGGGAAACGCTCTCGCATCTCATCCTCATTCTCCCAAGTAGACTCTCCAGGCGAGCCGTGTCGCCACATCACCCTCACAAGATTAACAATCTTGTTCCGAAGCGATTTCTGACGCCTGTCCAGAATCTGCACTGGATGCTGGTCATACGTCAAATCGGGGCGAACGGTAATCTCCGAAAAATCCACCGCATGAGATGGATCGCCAATGTATCGACGAAGATGCGACACATGGAACACATTGTGAACTCCCTCCAAAGACGGCGGCAAGGCCAAGCGATAAGCTACCTCGCCAACCCTCTCCAAAATGTCAAACGGTCCAATGTATCGCGGGCTCAACTTCCCTCGCTTCCCAAAACGAATCACACCGCGATTCGGGGAAATCTTCAAGAACACATGGTCGCCCGGCTGAAACTCCAAAGGACGACGTTTAGCATCCGCCCAATGATTAAAACGGTCCTGAGCAATTCTCAACCTCTCCCGAATGTTCCTGACAATATCCACGGCCTCCACGATCATCTCAGGTCCCAACAGCTCCCGATCACCAACGTCATCCCAACTCAATGGCGATCGACATTTCCTCCCATAAAGAGCGGCGAAAGGCGCCATGCCAATACTCGCCTGGAAGCTGTTGTTGTAAGAAAACTCCACCAGATGTAGATGGTCCTCCCACGAACCCTTGAAATCCAACATGCATGCCCTCAGCATGTCTTCCAAAATCTGAATCGTCCTCTCAGACTGGCCATCCGTCTGCAGATGGTACGCCGTGCTGAAACTCAGACGCGTACCCAATCTCTTCTGCAAACTCTGCCAGAACTGAGATGTGAACCTCGTGTCCCTGTCCGACACGATGCTCACGGGGACTCCGTGAAGTCGCACAACCTCCTGTACGATTCACGTTACATCACTATCCAAACTAGGAAAAGGAAATAAAAACGGAGGGTAAAAGAATTTTACCTCCATATATCTCCTCGCTAGCGCCTCAGTGGACTGTCCCACTCGGAATGGAATAAAGTGCGCGGACTTGGTTAATCGATCCACGATCACCCAAATCGCGTCATTCTGCTTCGGACTCCGAGGTAGTCCAGTCACGAAATCCATAGTGATGTGTTGCCATTTCCACTCCGGAATCGGAAGCGGTTGTAGCAACCCGGCCGTACGCTGATGCTCCGCCTTCACTTGCTGGCAAACCAGACACTTGGCCACACTCCGAGCCACACTCCTCTTCATACCATGCCACCAATAATTCAGACGAAGATCCTGGTACATCTTGGTGCCACCAGGATGCACAGAATACGGCGAACTGTGTGCCTCCACCATCAACTCCTCTCTAATATCTCCAGCTGGCACACACAACCTGGCTCCAAACCTCAGCGAGCCATCCTCGTGAATCAAAAAGTCAGTCCGCAGACCGGCTTCCACCTGCTCCCGAATCCTCACCAGCTTCGGATCCTCAGCCTGGCCAGCCTTAATCCGATCCACGATCGTCGACTGTACCTGCATGTACATCAACGAAGAAGCCTCCTCAGGAAGAACAATCTCAACACCAGACTCGCAAAAATCCTGCTGCAATCTCCACTGCGAGGTCAAAATCATCACCGCTGGAAGCCTACTCAGCGCATCAGGAACCACATTCACCTTGCCAGGGTGAAACTGCAAATCAATATCATAATCCGCCATAAGCTCCAACCATCGACGCTGTCGCATGTTGAGCTCCTTCTGAGTGAAAATATACTTCAAGCTTTTGTGATCGGTGAAAATCTTCACCCTCTCACTCAGCAGGAAGTGCCTCCAAATCTTAAGAGCAAACACAACGGCAGCCAACTCCAAATCATGTGTCGGGTAATTCTTCTCATGAACCTTAAGTTGACGAGACGCATACGCCACAACATGCCCGTGCTGATGCAACACACAACCAAGACCCTTGCCAGAAGCATCGCAAAAGATCTCAAATCCACCGCTGCGATCAGGCACGACAAGAATAGGGGCAGTCGTCAACCTCTCCCTCAGAACACCAAAAGCACTCTCACAATCACCCGACCAAACAAAAGGAACATCTTTCCGCGTCAACCTGGTCATCGGCTCAGCAATACGGAAAAAGTCCTTAATGAATCGTCGATAGTAACCAGCAAGCCCAAGGAAACTCCGAATCTCAGATGCTGACGACGGAACGGGCCACTCTCTGATGGCCCTAATCTTCTCGGGATCCACTAAAATACCATCTCCAGTCACCACATGCCCGAGAAAAGCAACTCTATCCAGCCAAAACTCGCACTTCGAAAACTTAGCATACAACCGATGCTTCCTCAGAATCTCCAGTACCGTTCTCAAGTGCGAGGCATGCTCTTCCTCCGACTTCGAATAGATCAGAATGTCATCAATAAAGATAACGACAAACTTATCTAAAAAGTCGTAGAAAATCAGGTTCATCAGATTCATGAAAACTGCGGGTGCGTTAGTTACGCCGAAAGGCATAACCACAAACTCATAGTGTCCATACTTCGTCCTGAAAGCTGTCTTCGGAACATCATCCTTCTTCACCTTCAACTGCTGGTAACCACTCCTCAAATCAAACTTAGAAAACACCCTCGATCCTCCCAGCTGATCAAAGATATCATCGATGCGAGGCAACAGGTATTTATTCTTGATGGTCACCGCATTCAACTCCCGATAATCCACGCACATGCGACGCGAACCATCCTTCTTCTTCACCAACAACACCGGTGCTCCCCACAGGGACACACTAGGATTGATGTAACCCTTCTGCATAAGCTCATCCAACTGCCTGCGCAACTCCTCCAACTCTGCTGGTGCCATACGAAATGGTGCCTTCGAAATGGGTTGCGCACCTGGGATAAGATCAATAGAAAACTCCAAAGCTCGATCAGGCGGCAATCCAGACATCTCCTCGGGGAAGACGTCACCAAAATCTCGCACCACAGCTGGCCACTCCAACTCCATCTGCATAGCCTCGACATCCACTGGTCTGGCCCGAAATCTGACCTGACCCAGCGAACTGCTACCACGACTGAACTCAAATACCGGATGTCCGGGAATCTCGAACACCACCTTCTTCCTTCGACAGTCAATCGTAGCATAAAAGCTCGCAAGCCAATCCATCCCAAGGACCGCATCGTAATTGATGATGTCGTGGACAATGAAATCAGCACAAAGCTCACGTCCACAAACCACCAACGGGCAAGAATTGCACCCACGATGCACCGAGACTACACCGTTTCCTGTGACGATATTCCAACTCTTAGGGAGAGAGGACGTCGACAAGGAATGCTTATCCACGAAGCTCCGGGCCAAAATGCACATCGACGCACCAGAGTCAAAGAGGACTCGTGCAGGAAATGTGCAAACCAAAACCACACCTAGCAACCAATCTAACAATCAAATCCTATTCTAGTAACAAGCATGAGCAAGCAACCAACAAAATCAACAATTAAACTAAGGAAGAAAATAGCTAGAATGAGCGTTACCTGTAACAACCTCATCCACGGCCATGCTCTCCTCCTCAGTCATCAGAAAGGCATGCCCTCTCGGCGGAACAGCCTGCCGAAAGGCCTGTCTCTATGGAACAAGAGGCGCTCCACGTCCAACGGGCACAGGAGCTCGCTGCTGCAACGGCTGTGCTGCAATAGGAGCCCGCCAAGGCTGCTTCGACTTCGAACACTCCCCGATGGTGTGGGCAGGATCTCCGCAGACAATGCACTGTCCTAGAAACCTCCTACACTGATCCCTGAGGTGTCCAGTCTTGCCACAGAAATGGCAAGTCTTCAGAATAGGCCCTCCTGGCCTCTTGAACTGCACCGGATGATTAGGCTTGAAACCAGGCCTAACCACCGCCCTGGCCTGCTCCATAGGCCTCTTCCCAGCACCGGAAACATGTCCCTTCCTCTGGTTCAAATTCAACTCTTGCCTCCTCGCAGCAATCAGAACCTTCTGATGTCTCCAGGTCAGAAGAGGTCACAAAGCTCTGAAGCTCCAAGGCAAGTCCCTGAAGAAATCGCTGAGCTTTCTCATCGGCATCTTGCACCATCTTTGGTGCAAACCGACTGAGCCTCGTGAACTCCTGGTGGTACTGATCCACCGATAAGCTCCCCTGCTTCAGATCTATGAAGCGCTGCAGCATCACCTGTCTAGCAGCCTTCGGAAAGAACTCTCCATCAAATCTGGACTTGAAGGTAGCCCAAACTATCAGCTCCACCAGCATCTTCTCTTCAGCATCCCACCAATTTCTGGCATTGTCCTTCAGCTGCCTCTTAGCCAGATCAACCCATCCAGCCGGGTTAATCTTCGCCATTGCCAGGTTATCCTCAATGTTCCGAATCCACTCATCGGCAGCCAGAGGACCCTCAGACCCATCAAAATATGCGGGACCCAGCTCCCGAAATTGCTTCGCTCCCGGCTCGGAGCTAGTGGAGCATTCTGGACTTACATTCTGGACTTGCAGGAGCACGCCCTGTTGCACTTGCATCATCTGAAGCATCATCCACATCATCTCTCCGTTGGTGGGTTCCCGCTCAGGCTCCTCATCATGAGGGAGCGCACCACTACCCCCACCACGGGTGAATCGCCTTCCTGCCATCTAATGACACAGAAAACGAAGCATATTAGACTCATAGCTTATGACTCGGATATCGAACTTATTTGTTGGACAATCTTATATTATTATTGTTATCCCTGATAATTGCAGTTACAGAGGGACCTGCATGGGCCACCACTAAAACCTGTCACGACCCGCTTCCCTAAAATGGAGGCGAGACGTGAGAAGGTCCGCTCAGGCGTGGAGCTGTGAAGCTGCACGCCTGATAAGCGTCAATTTAGTATAAGCAGGTCCTTGTAATCGCAAAAGGAACAACAACAACAATAATAATAAAGAGACGGATATGAAATACCAATCCCAAAGTTTGTCCACAAAATATTCAACATCACAGAAAAAGCCACCAGGCTAACAGGAAAGAGTCTAAGGCCCAGAACAAGGCCAAACAAAAGCAACACAAACATAACAGAGTATCAAACTAGGTGCCACGCACCGACAACTAAGCAGCCTAACAAAAGCTAAACGAAGACACTAAGACTGATCCCCAGTGTCAACGTAGTCCTCGATCAACGCGGTTTCTGACTCAGCGTCAGCGAACACCACGTCCTCAGCAAGTAACTCGGGCTCTGGCTCTAACATGTGTCACCCAAAAGAGAAAAGGGGCACATGTCAGCAAGTCGAAATACTTGGGCAAGGAAACGGAAGAAAGGTAAACTAGCAACCTAGCAGTTAAAGTATGGTGCATGGCAAGTAAAGTAAGGTGGCAACAAGTAACAAGTACAAGTAACAAGTGGCAAGTGGTTGTTGTGACATGTAATGTCAAGTAACAAGTACAAGTACAAGGGATCGCTCAACGAGTGCCCTATTGCCCGCAGGCTGTGTTCAAGTATCAAGTACAAGGGATCACTCAACGAGTGCCCTATTGCCCGCAGGCTGTGTTGAGCTCGTCTTCTGGAACACGAGCCAGAAAGTGAAATTGGCATAGGATTGTGCCCACGCAAGGTGGGTGCCTAGCCGGAACAAATAGTACAAGTCTGTAGCAAAGCTACGCATTCACGATGAGTATTCAAGCATGCAATGACATGAGCAGTTAATATGCGTACCGTTAATCGTATTTAAACGTGACAGGCAAAATGCTATGACATGAACAGTTTCACGTACCGTTAATTTAAATTAAACATGGCAGTTAAAATGCAATAACAGTTAAGGATGCATGGATGACATGAACAGTTAATTCGCGTACCGTTAAGGGAAAGTAAACGTGACATACAAGCATGATGAGGGTGACGGACCAAGCTTCGTTGTCAAGCTAGGTCAATGGCGTCTAAACGGCTATCCATTCACCGTCTAGTCTCTTTTACGCTAAAGCAAGGTAAATGGCCTAAGACATGGCCCAAAACAAGAGATGCAAGTTTCACTTGCCTGATACCGGGATTGACGAGCAATGAAGATCGTCACACAAGCTAACTACGGAATGGACCACTGTTATGGCAAAACAATCATTAGCACAATGATTCTAAATTGATTTCTTATTAGAACCCTAATCATCTAATAATCCATTTTTTAGGGTTTCACAATGTCAATGTGGGTTATGCTAAAACTAAAGGAATCGAGTATTACCGTGTAGGGAACGGGAGAATAACGCCGAGCAACCACGGCGACGGAAGAAACGCTCCGGGGAACCTAGGGTTCAGATCTGGAAATGATTGGAGAAGTTTGGAGAAATAGGGTTTTGGGGGATTTTGGGGATTTTGATGGAGATTTGGGGAAGATGAGAGGTGGAATGAGTTGAGGGAGGGTTTGGATGATGGAGGATGAGCTTGGGATGAAGGATTAATGGTTTGAGGGAGATGGGGGCTCAATGGGGGAGAAATTAGGGTTTTAGGTCGTGAGGGAGGAGAAGAAAACGTTTGGAGGGGTATTTATAGAGTTTGGTGGCGGCTAGGGCAAAACTAGGGTTTCCTGCACTGCTTAGTCGGTCAAAGAACAACTGCTGACTGACTAGTTTGAGATCTAGTCGGTCGGTTGAACAACACAGACCGACTAAGTGTAAACAGTAACTCCAGTCGAAAACCTGAACTAAGAGTTAGTCGGTTAAAGAAGCATTGCCGACCGACTAGTTTGCAACCTAGTCGGTCAACCAACGTTCTTAGACCGACTAACGATAAACAGTAACTCCAGAATAATTTAGAAAGCCAACTAGTCGGTTCAAGAAGGTTTGCCGACCGACTGGATCTTCATCTAGTCGGTCGGTGGCCCTTCTTACACCGGCTAATTAGCACCAAAAGTTCCGATACGGAGCGCGGAGCCCCGGGATCGATTCCTAAGACTCCTAGGCTTGATCTAATAGTAAGATACGACCGTTGTGGAGCCCGTCATGAATGACTTACTCCGAAATCGATGATCCTAAGGAATAAACGAGAAAACACGACGAAACGATCGAAAATGAAAGTTACGGATACGAAAACCACACATGAGGAGAAAATCCACCAAAACATATATTATAATATAATAAATCCAGATACATAAAAACCAGTCGTTACAAAAGGAAATACTCCCAACCTGAATTTTCTTAGAGTATGGGGGTGTTTGGCCAAAGTAGGTCTACATGACTTTAAGAAGTCTAACATTGGACCTAAGACTTATGACACTGTGTCCATTGGTTATGCTCATCATAGTGCTGCTTATAGATTTATGTCTTTAAAAGATCATTCTGTTTCTGAGTCTAGAGATGCAGAATTTTTTGAACATGTTTTTCCTTTGAAAAAGGAATCCTTGTCTCTTATGCCTACTGATGTTTCTATGCCCACTCCTTTAACATTATTTGATGATATGCATATAAATAGTCGTACTATTACTAGTATTATTATTGATGAACCTAAAAGGAGAAAGAGGCAAAGAATTGAAGCCAACTTTGGACCAGACTTCATTACTGCTTTCTTATCAGGAAATGCATTTATAGATTTGCTTAGTGATGAGCTTGTGTCTGCTTTTATGATAGAAGAAGACCCAAAAACTTATGATGCGGCAATGAGATCCATTGATGCTAGTCTTTGAAAAGATGCTATCAAAAGCAAGCTTGATTCTATTATTTAGGGAATTGACTGAGTTACCTAAAGGTAGTAGACCCATTAGTAGTAAATGGATCTTCAAGAAAAGATGAGACCTAATGGTTCAATAGAAAAGTTCAAAGCTAGACTTGTGATTAAGGGTTACTATTTTGATACTTATTCTCCTGTGACCAAGATTGTTACTATAAGGACTCTAATTTCCTTAGCTACAATTCATGAGTTAGTTGTACATCAAATGGATGTCAAGACAACGTTTTTAAATGGTGACGTAGAGGAAGAAATCTACATATCCCAACCCGATGGGTGTGTGATTATTGGTCAAGATAATAATGTATGCAAGCTTAGAAAATCACTATATGGTCTAAAGTAAGCATCTAAGCAATGGTATGCGAAGTTTAACAGCACTTTAGTGAGGAATGGCTATATTATGAATACATCTAACTCTTGTGGTTATTCTAAACTAATAGGATCCGATTGTGTGATTATATGCCTATATGTAGATGACATGTTGATTTTTGGGAACAATCTAGATGTTGTGAATGATACCAAGAATTTCTTGTCATCTCAGTTTGGGATGAAAGACCTAGGAGAAGCTGATGTTATTTTAGGGGTTAGAGTTATTAGAAACTCCAGTGACATCTCCTTGTGTCAATCTCATTACGTGGGAAAGGTGCTAAAAAAGTTCAACTGTTTTGATGTTGTGCCTACTAGAACTCCCTATGATCCTAGCATACATTTGAAAAAGAATTTGGGCGAGAGTGTTTCCCAATCTAAATATGCTAAAATCATAGGAAGTGTGATGTTCTTCATGAACTATACTCGACCTGATTTAGCCTATGCAGTTAGTAGGCTAAGTCGTTATACACATAACCCTAGTAATGAACATTGGAATGCTCTTCATCGTTTGCTAAAATACCTGAAAAGAACTATTGATTGGTGTTTGCATTTTAGCAGACTTCCTACTGTTTTAGAAGGATTTTGTGATGCAAACCGGGTTTCAGGTAATGATGAAATAATTTCAACTAGTGGTTTTGTTTTTTACTTTGGATGGAGGTGATGTATCATGGAAGTCTTCAAAACAGACATGTATAACACGATCTACCATGGAATTTGAATTCATTGCTCTTGAGTTGACAGGTGATTCGTGGTATAAATTGCATATTTTACCCCTCATTAGATGGCATTTTGTGCATAATTTGTGTTCATTTTGGCTCCGATACACACATTCTGATGATATCACTTAATATTGGAACTTATCGTTTTATTTGCTTAAAAAATAATTTTTACAGCTTATTTGCATCCTCATCATGGTCTCCTATTATTTTTCAGTTGAATTTTGTGAATTCCCGATTCCAACGCATATTTTTCTAGAATTATTGGAGGTCGGAGCAATTTACTGCATTTTTTGGAAGACAAGGTGACGGTGCTGAAAATTTCTGGGCGGGAAATTCTTCTAATCCCCTCTTGTTCAGAATTTTGCTATCGTTCCAGTATATATTCCGGCCTAGTGATATGTTTATGTCGTATTACACTTTGTTACGGTTCCATCGCTGCCTGGAACACATCATTCCGAGGTTGGATGATTTTTCTAGAATTTTCGCAAGACAGGGTGACGGTGCTGAAAATTTCTGCAGATTTGATCTTTAATTGCGGTTTTGGGCACGGCTGCGGGTCGGATCCGACCCGTTCCGACCCGCAATGCATGTTAAGTGATTAGGGCTTGGTTTTTGCGGGTTCTGGGGCACAGCTTCGGCCCGCAATGCCTAATTCCAGACCCGTTAAGTTATGAATGGGTTTTTAGCCGAATTTGGGGCTGTTTTCAACCTATTCTTCTTCCTCTCTCAAATTTCTAGGGCTTGGAAGCCATGTGGTAGATGGGAAGCTTGGAGGAGCTGCTCAAGTGAGAGCGAAGCCTCATTGTTTAAGAGATTGGTGATATATTTCCCCTCTTTATGTGTATTTTGCATTTCTCCTTTGTATTTGAATGAGATGTTGTTTTGTATCAAAATTCCATCTTTTTTCAAGATGATTGAGTAGTGTTAAATGCTTGGGTTGTGATTCATGAATGTTGGATGTTAATTTTAGTTTTACTTACCTCTTGCCTACTTTCATGTTAATGTTGGATGAATTGTTAGGACACACTTTTATTGGTTAAGTCCCAAGAGGGCACACTTTGAGAAAAGCACATGTTCCTATTTTGATTAGTGCCATGATGATGCATCCATCCTTATTGCAAATTATTGTATTGACGAATGCTAAATTTACTGATTGAGCTTGCCATAGTCGGAGGCCCAATTGAGTTATATGTGGGTTATTTGAGCTTGATTAACACCAACATTAGTGAACCTACAACCCATGCTCCTCTCCTTGGTATCCTAACTCCCTATTTGGTTCTCTAACCCTACCTACTTAGGATATGATTGTAGATTCACCATACTTTTTCCCACTACCATTCACTTTGTGAGGTGGTTGTAACACGCTTTACCTTTCTTTACCGATCAAACTTGCGAGTGTAGAACAACTTATTCCTGTGATCCGACCCGGTATTCACCGGTTATAAATTTTATATTGCATTGAAACTCCTACACTTAGGAGTAGAAGGCGTGCTCCCTTGCACGTCCTCCGGTTCAAGCAATTGGCGCCGTTACCGGGGACAATGGTTTCTATTATTTTTGATTGATTTTGAAAGTTTCAGTGTGATACTTCTATCTCTTAGTGTTGTGTCTTTTCATTTTATTTATTTTCCACTTATTGAGTCTCTTGCTTGTTTATTTTCATTCTCGCGAAAAAATTTTTTACAAAAAAATGGCATCATCTTCAGACTTTTTCGACCTTGAATTGGAGGATATCCCACTCCCACCATACTTTCATGGTTCGGAATAGGAGAACCCTCATTTACATATGAAAAGTTTGAAGAATGGATGTACTCTTGTCTTGGTGGGAACATTTGTGATGATTGCATATATTTTAGATTCTTCCCCTACTCTTTGCAAGATAATGCTAAAATGTGATTTGATTCATTGTCTCTTGACTCACATTTTACTTGGTTGTCATTTCAGGCTCAATTTCTCCGAGTGTTTTTGCCTACTTTTTTTGAGCAAGTACAGGGACGACAGGCCATGGAGCAGCATATAGCGAGCGTTACCCAAGCGGATGGAGATGCCTATCATCAGGCTTGGTAGAGTTTTAGTGATTTGATGTTTGCGTGCCCACACCATTGTTTCCACGAGGATCATCTCCTGTAGATATTATATACAGGATTATCACCATCTGGGAGAGATTTCGTGCTGATGAGCTGCGGTGGGGAATTCTTTGATTATTTGATCGAGGATTTATGGTGTTACCTAAGGGACCTTGCAAGTATGAGGACACGGTCCAGCAGGTTTCGGAGCAGTCCGAGGAGCCATCCGTGGGCTCATTCCAATGCGACCCTATGGAAGAACGAGAGGTACATGATGATGGGGTGCATTGGAACCAAGTGGAAGAAGCAGAATATCCATATCTTGGTGAGCATGAGGAGATGGATGATGGGGTGCATGTAGACCATGTTGAGGACATGATGCATTTTTATGTTGGTGGTGATGTTGTGGTGGATGCATGTGAAGGCACGAGCAATATGGATGATACTAGAGAGCCTGAGTTTTGTTTCACGTCTACTACATCTGCCCATTTTGAGGTGTACGAGTGCATGGGACGGACTGCTGAGAGAGATTTCTTTGATGAGGATGAGGATGATATGGGCAAAGGAGTGAGTTTACAGACCATGACGGAGCCCGAGCCAGACCTTCCTCCTACTTCAATGCAGCATGTCTTATACCCTTCACCTCGGGATGCGCACCAGGCCTTCATTCATGGAGATTTTCAGGATACACTTCATAGTCTGGGGAGGTCTGTAGAGCCTTTGATCCTTGATAGTGAGGATGAGGAGAGCGAAGGTGAATGTGAAATGGTTTGCATCGAGCCTAAGTCTCCTCCTTCTACAGATTTACCTCTGCAGCCAGTTCCATCTCCTCCGGAGATCGTGCATCAACCACATCCTAGCACCATTATTCAGGAACGTTTCCACCATATCATGCCTTGCATTTCTGAATCCCAATTTGCACTTATGCATATTTTTGATTCAGATTGTCGTCGTTTACATTTAAATTCTTTTTCTGACGACCCATTTTGGAATGCTTTTGTTGCAGGGCATGATGACACAGATTGGATCGATGCAGCTCGTCTCCCACATGACACATGTTATCCAAAGGGGACGCTGGAAGTTTCATTGCTGGAATCCAAGGAGGCCGATGGATGTCTAGCTTCAAAGCAGCTGGCGGAGGAGCGAAAGGAGCTGATGGATCAGCTACCTCCACCGTTGTACACCCGAGATCCGCCCTTCGATCACGGTGCTTTATATCCATTAGTGTAAATAAATAAAATTAGTGTTTTAGTTTTATTTGCTTTAGTAGCATGTTTTTCATTTCTTTTTTTAATATATGCTTTTGTCTGGGATCTTTTGTGAGATCTAATACTCTCCCAACATTGATGACAACGTTTATTTTAAGTTGGAGGAGAGTGATAGAATCTTTAGGATTGTTAGGATTTTGATTTTAACTTAATTTTTTTTTGAGATACCTCTATTTTGCCATCACCCATTGCTCTTTATTGCATATCATATTTTTTCTCCTCGTCCCTACGTCGCTAGCTTTATGCTTAATCCCTTACATGCTTCATATTCATGCATACATTTGGATTCAAATCTTATGTTCAAACTCCTAAATTATGATTGGCATGCATTTTATCGATTTTTCTTCATGTGATCAATTTTAGTATGCTATTCATAAAAATAATGCACAATTCAATGAATTTTGTCTTCGATGTGGTTTGGATTAGTTTTGTGCAAACTTTGTGATGCAGGAGTTGGATTAAGTCATTAGTGTAGATTGGTTTTCAATTTGATGGTATTTGACCTTGGATATATGCTTGGTTTATGCTTGAGGAGTGGTTGATTGGTGTGTTGGATCAAAAAAAAGGAAAAAAGAAAAGAAAAAGAAAAGGAAAAGAAAAAGAAAAAAAGAATAAGTGCATCGTTCTTCTAGTTTTGTCAAGTAGCCAGGTCCTCACGAAACATTGTGGATTCGCATTGAAAGATAGGATTTAGTTGAGTGCACGAGAGAAAAATAAGTGAATCTTAGGTGATTCGAGTTATTAGGTCAGCGTGGTCCTTTTTGACCCAATGCCCCAAAATTTTCTGATTTGGGAGTCATTGACCAAACCCTCGTTACATGGGTCATCCTAAGTTTCATATTAAAAAAACATGAATAAACATGATCAACATATCAAACTTCCATGAATTAAGAAAGCTAAGTGTTATTTTTGGCCAAGTTCTTGAAGATTGTGATACTATGACACCCTTATGTTTTAATCTCAATGAATGCAAACTTTGCTTGTACTTTGTTGATTTGCGCCATATTGAAGTTTTGATCTTGGATTTGCTCTCTTTTATGAGTTGGTATATTGGAATTGAGTTTACGTTGAAAAATTTTCATGTGCCATGAATATTGTGGAGTTTGATGTATGCTATATTGTGAATCCGAATATATCGCTTGTTTTGCTAGGAACTAGCAAAAAGCTAGTTGGAGGGTGTGATTTGGGTATACATTGCATATTTTACCCCTCATTAGATGGCATTTTTTTGCATAATTTGTGTTCATTTTGGCTCCGATACACGCATTTTGATGATATCACTTAATATTGGAGCTTATCATTTTTATAAGCATAAAAAAATAATTTTTACAGATTATTTGCATCCTCGGCTAGGTCTCATATTTTTTAGTTTCGTGAAGTCCCGATTCCAACGCATATTTTTCCAGAATTTTTGGAGGTCTGACCAATTTACTGCATTTTTGGAAGACAGGGTGACTGCTGAAAATTTCTGGGCTGGAAATTCTTCTATTCCCCTCTTGTGTAGAATTCTGATATCATTCCAGTGTAAATTCCGACCTATTGATATTTTTATGTTGTAGTACACTTTGTTACAGTTCCATTGTCGCCTGGAACACGTCATTCCGAGGTCGGATGATTTTTCTAGAATTTTCGCAAGACAGGGTGACGGTGCTAAAAATTTCTACAGATTTGGGCTTTAATTGCGATTTTGGGCGCGGCTGTGGGTCGGATCCGACCCGATCCGGCCCGCAATGCATGTTAATATTTGGGGCTTGGTTTTTGCGGGTTCTGGGGCACAGCTTCGATAAGCAATGCCTAATTCCAGACCCGTTAAGTTTTGAATGGGGTTTTAGCCGAATTTGGGGCTGTTTTTCATCACATCTTCTTCATCTCTCAAATTTCTAAGGCTTGGAAGCCATGGGGGAGATGGAAGCTTGGAGGAGGTGCTCAAGTGAGAGAGAAGCCTCATTGTTTGAGAGCTTGGTGATATATTTCCTCTCTTTTTGTGTATTTTGCATTTCTCCTTTGTATTTGAATACGTGTTGTTTTGTATCAAAATTCCATCTTTTGTCAAGATGATTGAGTAGAGTTAAATGATTGGGTTGTGATTCATGAGTGTTGGATGTTAATTTTAGTTTTACTTACCTCTTGCCTACTTTCATGTTAATGTTGGATGAATTGTTAGGGCACACTTTTATTGGTTAAGTCCCAAGAGGGCACACTTTGAGAAAAGCCCATGTTCCTATTTTGATTAGTGCCATGATGATTCATCCATCCTTATTGCAAATTATTGTGTTCACGAATGCTAAATTTACCGGTTGAGCTTGCCATAGCCGGAGGCCCAATTGAGTTATATGTGGGTTATTTGAGCTTGATTAACATCAACATTAGTGAACCTTCAACCCATGCTCCTCTCCTAGCTATCCTAACTCCCCATTTGGTTCTCTAACCCTACCTACTTAGGATAGGATTGTAGATTCACCACACTTTTCCCACTACCATTTACTTAGCAAGGTGGTTGCAACACGCTTTACCTTTATTTACCGATCAACCTTGCGAGTGTAGAATGACTTGTCCAGTGATCCAACCCGATACTGACCGGTTATAAATTTTATATTGCATTGACGCTCCTACACTTGGGAGTAGAAGGCATGCTCCTTTGCGCGTCCTTCGGTTCAAGCAGCAGGGCAATAAGCTGAATGGTTAAGGAACTTGTTAGCAGACTTGCCACTGTGGGGGGGAACTGTTTCAGTTTCCCTTCATTGTGATTCTCAAGCAGCCATTGGAGTTGCTAAAAATAGTGTCTACAATGGGAAGAAAAGACACATTCACATCAGGCACGGTGTGGTTAAACAACTCCTGAAAAATGGAGTACTTTCTTTGGAATATGTGAGATCCGAAAGAAATCTTGCAGATCCACTAACCAAAGGGGTTGCCAAGAAAAGTGGTTTGTGATTCGTCAAGGGGAATGGGGCTAAAGCCCATGAGTTAAAATAATATGGTTGATACCCAGTGTGGTCTAACGAAGCCATATGATCCTTAACATACACTACATTCCATCCATATTGCGTGTGGTAGTGTTTTTGAATCCATAACCAAGTTTTGGTGGTGCTATTGAGAAGCACTTGATGGATTCACACTGAGATAAGTCCATAACCAGTTTTGGTGGTGCTATAGAGAAGCACTTGGTGGACTCATCATCTGTTGAGCGGTTGATCAATATGCTCTTAATGGTTCCATATCCCTTGTAGTGGTGCTATAGAGAAGCACTTAATGGACCACCTACGTGGGTATGAAGGTTTGTCCGCCTTCTATGGAAGATTAGGGCAGTCTTTGTAGAGCACTCATGAGACCCGAGGTGTGTGCATGGCCTTAAAGCGCTTGATATGTATCGTGGAGTTTGCACATGCTCAAGGTTACAATATGTGTCGTTTGGGTCACAACCGAACTTTAATGAGTTCAAGAGAAATTCACTCATTAGGAAGTAAGTTGTTGCCTCACTTCACTACGTACGTATCAATTCAATCGAAAGACATGTTGATGCTTAAGTATATATCCTTTCTTTACCCAGGAGTTCTTCGTTTCTTTTCCCGAGCCATTAGTGGGGGATTGTTGGAAATAATGGCTCTCAAAAGCATTTGTTTTATTCCCACTAACTTTTTAGTCACACATTAATTGGGCAATTTGCCTTGGAGGAGTTTATTAGGGGAGTTGTAGAGACTTGGGGATGTGCCCCAAGGGGTACGACTCTTTTGTGAAGGCGAGAGGACTTACAAGAGCATGGGTCCACCACGCGCGTGTCGCCCGCCTGCCGATCGTGTCGTGTCGTGACATGCGTGCCTTTCCTTTTTTGGACCTAGCCCCTTAATTGTCTCAACATTCCATTTTGATTGGCCTTAATTATCTCAACGTTCCAATTTTGATTGTAGCTGTTAATTGCAGCTGTTAATGACAAAACGCCTATTTGATTTATTGCAGCTATTACAGAGTTAAATTTTTTTGCACGTTTGAATTTTGTAACATCTCTTTTTGGATCCTATAAATAGTCATGCCTTATTTCTTCTTATATACACGAAAATTTGCTTCCTCCCTCAGCTCCATCACGTTCTCCTGGGTAGCTATCTTGTGCAAACTCCAAATTGTTTGGCCACGAGTGGATGTGTCTAGAGGCTACTGTGTTAACCTTGGAGAGCAATAGGCGATATCGATTACCACCAAGGTCGAGCCGTAATTGTTTTCAAGTCAGTGGTCGTCCCACGAGACAGCCTTCATTCTAATGATAAGTATTTTATTCATCAGTCTTTGTTCTTTTCTTATCTCTGTTCCTTCGCCAACACAAACAATCTGCTCTTTTGCTCTGTTCATCCACCCTATAGCCATAGTCTTATACCTTTATATGGAAAGAGAGGCATGATCCCCTTAGAATAGGGATTACCCTTGGAATATGGTTTACTATCTTGGAAAAGATAGGCCCTTGGAAAAGAGTGGCTCTTGTGAAAAGAGTGTGATGTTGGGATATTGAGACCCACACCAGTGAATTTTGATGATGTGCACAATTGATATATGTACTAATATGTTTAATTCAAGTGTGTATAGGTAACAAAGGATTATTTCATAACCATGAAGATTAAAGCGCATTGTAAAGACAATTGAAAGACTTAAAAGTCTTGATCGGAAGTCTACTTTCGAGCCAAGAAATGAAGCACATGATGGCTCAAGCATATGAAGCGAATAAAGACTCCAGATCAAGACAAGATGGATCAAGTCAAAGATTGAAGAACAAGAACGAATGACGTGTGTCTAAGTAAGTGGTATACTCAGAATGTAAAAGCCAAAAGTATATTTCATACACACACATAACTTCTGGAAAAATCATTTTAAAATGTACTACCTGTTGTGAGTGGGGGGAGGCTTTTGGCCTCCCCACCACTTATCCACCCATTACTCCACCACACTTATGAGTGGTGGAGACCTTTGGTATCCAAGGCTCTTGGAATACCCATATGATTTTATAAGTATACTACCATGGCTAGTGGCCATGGTTAATTCTCTCCAATAATCTTCTAACACGTTACCAGCACTTTCGCTCCTCTATTTTTGAGCTTTTCTCCCCTCAAAAATCCATCCCCTAATTTGTTACGCTCTTCTAATTTGTTACGTGTGAAGGAATCTCTGGTTACGGCTGTACGTTGCGGCGTTCCTCTTGGGCGTATTCGGAGTGTGGAATTTTCTCTCTACGGATCTTCTAGTTTTTCGATCTTCCCTAGATTTTTAATCTAGAGGTAATATCTGTCGATCCCGTAGATAGTTATAAACAGGTTTTTAAATTTAGCTATGATTTTTTACAACCTATTTTAGGCTTGTTTCCCAACGCACAATGAAGAGAGTTCATTGCTTTTGCGTTGTTGACTTCAGCGGATTTCTCGGAAGTCATCCATTTTTCGAAATCCTCTTCGGTGGGCTCGATGTATTCCTTGTGGAGGGTTCTCCAAAGTGAAGCACTCCTTAGGAACATCTCCATCCGATATTTCCAATAGCCAAAGTTCGTGCCATTGAAACATAGAGGACGCACAATTGATTGACCTTCGAAAAGTGTGGACGCTCCATCACGGTCGTGATTGTTGTACGAAGGCGGCGGAGGAACGTTGTTGTTGTTGGATGCCATAGCTATAACATTGCGCTCCGATACCAATTGTAAGGACCATGGCTATGGGGAAAACACTAGATGGGGGGTTGAATAGTGTTTATGCAATTTAAAAAGATAGTTACACCAATTTAAATGCTAACCAACAATATAGTGCGGAATTAAAATTAAAATCAAAGAGAAACAATGCAGACGCAAGGATGTTTCAAGGGTTCGGATTACCCAAGTCACTTCCCGACTTGTTCCCGGTAATCCTACGTCCCTTCCACTTGGATACCTCCGGATACACAAGTTAGAACCCTAACTTGAGATTTCCTTAAACCCCACTTGTAGCAACCCTACAAGTGAAATCGAAATACAATCGATTGACCTTGACTCCCACAACTTGGGAGCAAGCAACCCACTCTCATAACCCGAGAGCAAATTCAAATAACGAGTGTTATGAAATATGAAAGCAACACTTACAATCACCTATGCCTTGAAGTAGAACTTGAAGGAGAAGTGTGTTGTGTGTTGAAGACTCTATTGGAAGAGAAGAAAAGCCCTTTCTCTTGACTGCACCAAATACCTAGAAGATGATTCTTTGGTTCTAGGTTGGAGAGCAAGAGATCAAAAATTGGAATTCTTAGGGCTTTAGGATTTGAGAGCTTTTGATCTTGAGAATGAACGCTTGAAAGATGTTGCAATGGAATGAGCAACTTCGTCACCTCTCAATGGAACAGTAGATGCTCCTTATATATGTTTCTCAAATCCTCAAAACGGAATTAGCAAAAACCCTTTTGGAATCCATGAGAAAACTCTCAACGAATAGAATCTGAGCTGGCGACAGTGGACTGTTGAAGAAACCACAGTCGACTGTTGCACAGTCAGATAGGATAGGTGAGAATTCATAACGGTAACTTACCACGTGGACAGTCGACTGATGAAGTATAGACAGTCGACTGTTAAACCAACAGACGACTGTAAATTCTACTACAAGCGACTGGCCATAAGTTGGGTAAGTTAAAGAATTCTGGAAAACATCTGGGATAACAGGACAGACGACTGATGAAGAGAAGATAGTCGAATGTTAATCAGAACAGACGACTGTAATTCCTTATACAGACGATTGTCAAAACCTTGAGATTTTCCAGAGAGCTGAGTCAACAAAGTTGCTCACAGACAGACGACTGTTGCAGTATTGACAGTCGACTGATCCAATAGACAGTCGACTGTAAACACAACATTAGTCGACTGGCCATAGAAGACAGATCAATAGATTTTGGGCAAATGACGGACAGTCGACTGATTTACAAAACACAGTCGACTGTCACTTGAACAGGCGCCCGTGAATCGTTCATGAGTCGCCTGTGGGAGTTAAGACAGAGAAGCCCAAAACTAGATTGTAAAAGTTTGTGCATAACGGGCAACTGTAGAACAAAGCACAGTTGACTGTTTTTGAGACAGGCGACTGTAAAATGTTCAGCAGTCGACTGTTATAAGCAATACAAGCACAATCAATAAAGAAAATGAATTGGAGTCTAAGGACAATTGATCTAATGATGTCCTAAGACTGAAATGAGGATGTGTGTGTGCTTCAACAATGTTCTACTTCTAAGCTACATACTAGAAGAGATTAAAAAATTTACATTGACGAATAACTCTCTTCTATCCAATGCATGAGCATGAAGTCTTCATGGAGCTTCAATCATCATCTACGATCATCCAATCCATTTCATTTGCTTTCAATGATCTTTGAGTGTCATCCATTGCAAGTAGATCTTCATAATTAGCTTAGGCAATGGATTAACTGCAAAATAGGGGATTAGTCACAAGTATTTATGTTTGCTCATCATTAACACTAAGTAGGGAGAAGTCCAATACTCAACAAGCATATCCTTCCATCTGATAGTATGGGTCATGTGACTAATATTCGCATTCTTCCATTAAAGCCTCATACTGTGTCGAATAATCATTGCCTGAATAACGCCAAGATGGTGACGGGGAAAATTTTCTCGCTCCCCGTTTTTTTTGTTTTTTTAATTTTTGTTTTGTTTTTGTTTTGTTTTTGTTTTTACGTAATCTAATCAACCTAATTGTGGTAAATAGATAATATGGCGGAACGCCTCCCCGGCAACGGCGCTACCCGGAATTAACTCCGAAACGATCTCCTCTAACCGCAAGTGCACGGTATAGTGGAAAGCGGGTATCGAACATGGGGAATTGGTGCTTTACTCCCTATCTACTCCTAAGTTGGGTTAGACTTGCAGGTTTATTGGTGGATGTGGAATATGAAATGTTGTAATGGTGATGGATGCGAAGGTCGTGTCACTCGATATCGCAAATAAGGGATTCCACATAGTATGAAAGAATAAAATATAAATAGACTAAGGCCTTAGGACTCGCCACTAAGATCGTCGAATGTCGACGCTAGGCTAGGACTCTTACGTTGCATTAGTTTTATTGGGGATTGTAGCATCGAGGAAGTGAAGTCATGCGTCTGAGCATCATGAATCTAACATATCGTATTAACCTTGCTCTCGCGATAGATGCATACGATACGTGCATTAAGGATCTATAATAATCTCACCACTCTCGCGAATGCTCTCAACTCATACCACTCTCGCGGGTTAGAGTTTCGAGGTATTTTGGTGCCTCTCATTGGCACAATGGTGGTAGCCGTCAATTAGTGATATAGTTCGTTGGTGGATCCCATTAAGGCACGAGCCGTGCATGGTCACGAACCTTGGTTGAATCCACTAACTCTCTAATTAAATCCGTAGGATACTCCTTAAGCTAATCGATTCCACCGACTGTGGGCACGATCTCAGTACGAGTTCTCCTAGGGATTTTGCAAGATCAACCAACATACTCCCTCTTTATTGTCCAACGCATCATAAATATCATATTTTTGCATATAGATCCTAAAATCCTAGGGCTAATCCATTAGCCCTAGAAAAGATTATTCAAGCATAGCAAACATTATGAAAATAATAGAGATCATTTCTAGCATCATAGAAAAACAATAAGAAGAGATAAAATACTTAGCTTGATACAAGAGGAGGGGCCTATGGCGTAGCCTAACTCCCAAAAGATCGTCTCCAAAACTTCTTAGAACTCTCCAAAAACTCTCCAAAAGTCCTCTTCCAATGATGGCTACAATTCCAATATATATCCCTCTCTAAACCCTAGCTAACAACCCAAAAACCCCTCTCAAATTCATGCCCAAAGCCAAATCTGGACGTAACTTAAGTTCTTAGCCCGCGGCAACTCGGGTCGAGTAGGTAGCTGCTCGGTCGAGTCATCAGGAAGCCTGGATTCTTCCCCCAAAACCAAGCTCTGCCTTCTCGGACCGAGTAGGGTCTGCTCGGTCGAGTAGGTATCTGCTCGGTCGAGCTGTCACTCTGCTCGGTCGAGTAGGTGGTCGAAAACAGATTTCAGCACTGTAGAATCAGCTTGCAGAAATTCCCTAGAGCTCATCCGACCTCCGATTGGCACGTTCTTAATGGCGTTGGAACCGTCTTGAAGTCTACTATCTGGAACAAATATCAGAAAAATACTGAAAAATCCCAGGTGATACACATTTGAAAAGAGTGTACGTCTGTCCTGTTTCCAGCACTTTGGGTCGCTCGATTCCTTTGCTGCATCATAGCTCGATCGAGTGACCTGGAATCCATGAGTCATAGTATTATAGAACCATGCTTTCTTCATTCTCCTCTTTTTCTTGCCTTCTCTCTTGCCCCTTCCTTACCCCCAGCAGCTTTGAGTCACTGAACGCGACGCCTCAGGAGTTCCGTTGTCGAAGCACGCGCTCTTTCCTCCAATATACTCCAAATCGCTCGATATTCCTTGAAATGAAACCAAACTCTTTTAAAGTACAATAGTTCCAATTATGAGCATAAAAGCGTATGAAATATGTAATTGAGAAATCATGTTGACGTGTGATCATATAGATAAAACGTGGGATATGATGACACATCAGTGGGCATCCGTAATTCGAATATAATCTTTGCGAACTTATTCGTGATGCGATCCGAGAGGATGTATCATGACCCGAGAGGGCACTTGTGCGCATTCTCTTCAGGAAATCGATGATATACGTGATTACTTTTGGCACTATTTTACACTCTTTATAGCCATACCATCCGATGTTCTCGTGCCCTAGCCGGACGAAACGTTGAGTTATAGAAAAGATATTAATAATCATTGATTGCATATACCCGAACGAAATCACGACCAACACATCCTCTCCACTTTGGTACCCCAATATCGAATTCATCGTAGCTATCGTAGGATTTTCTTTTATTATTTTAAACTCTTGATACCATATCTGTATACCTGAGAGGTGGTTAGTTATTATCGTTTTAGTACTCTTTATAAACTGAAGTTCGTGGTTTTACAGGCCAGTTGTCCCGTGGATATGATACCTGGACTGACCGGCGCCCCCGCGTTTACGGTTTGGGCGCGGTGTCGTTTACCGCAAGTGCACGATTAGTGTAGGGTGCGGGTTTATCGAACTCAGGGAGGCGAGGTTGTGCTTGGGTCAGGTAGGACCAAAATCACCCCGGGGGGCGAGCTAGCCCGAATCGGTAAATGGTTGTCACGGAAAGAATTAAAGGGTATGAACAACAAGAAATAAAACCCGGGACTTTGGTTTCCAACCCGACGAGAGACTCTCGCCGATACGGCCTACGGGTATGGATAGCGATCGGGATTAGGGTCTAATGGTGAGACGTTGCCTCTGAAAGTGGTACCTGCATCCCATGGGCCCGATATTCCGGTCGGTGCCCAGGATGATACACCGGACTTCCCGGATTCGATCAGTGGGCACTCCCGTGTCCATTAACACTGATCGATCCCAGGAGCACTAAGCCCGCAACGATAACTCCCAACGTCTCATCCTGCCGCTCCCGCATGCTAGGATTCGACGTCTACGCTATGGGTGTGAGCTATGGCTAGGGAGTCAACCGCCAAGTTTATTCCCCCTTGGCCCAACGGTCAAAGGCGGTCTTTTCCACGCCGATGACAATGAAACACCCCGCGTAACCGTTAGATTCCTAATCCCTATAGATTTTCTAACCCTATGGACGCATCGGGAAGAGCCCCCGAAGGGGTTTCCACCAAAATCCCAGATTTGGGAACTACTCACAAAAATCCATGAAAAAGCGATCTAAATAAAAATTAACCGTTGGAATCATAATCGGACGATTGTAATGCGGAAGTAATAGAGTAATTAAGACAATACTAAAATTTGAGGAAGATCTGAAAACTTACAAAAGAACAGAAATTACAGCCGTCACAAAGTGAGAAAACAGTAAAAAACTCGCAGCTCCCTGTTTCTGGAACCCTAGGGGTTCTATTTATAGACTCTCGCATCAACCGATCGGTTGACAAGTCAACCGATCGGTTGATCCGTTACAAAATAATAACAGAAAATGGCGAGCTTTCACCCAATCACATGAACCGGTCGGGTGAGTTCTTGAGTGACCAGTTGGATCTTGGAGCCGTCGGGTGAAGCGATCGGTTTGGTGCCCGTGTCTTCAGCTCCTCATCTTCAGCTATAGATGAACCGATCGGGTGAGAGTCACCCGATCGGTTGGCATTTTGCTCGAGAAAACAGAGAACAGGCCCCCGCTGAACCGGTCTGCGAACCGGTCGGGTGACTTCCATGTGAGCTCCGGCTGAGACCGGGTGGTGCACGCGTGCATCACCCGATCGGTTGGAGATGACCAACCGACCGGGTGAGGGGCTGAAAGATGAATTCTTCGACGTTTGACCCCCTGGATCACGCGTGACTTCTCCCGTTGCTCCGGGGACTTGAGATATCATCGTTAAACGTCCCCTACGTGGCCAACATCCTGCAAACATGGATAAACAAAGAAAAGTGAAAGAAAACGAGAAAATACAAGGAAACGAATAAAAGACGGTGAAAAACACGGGGAAACACAAAAGAAAACGTGCGTGAATATATGAAATGTAAATGCACGTCAAAATCCCCTAAGCTGAACTCTTCCTCGTCCTCGAGGAAGACGAGTGAGAGTAGGAGCTCGGAAGGGAAAAATAGAGAGGAAGAAAGAAAAAGAAAACTCTAAATCCTAGATCGTCCGTCAGAGCCACCAAAATCAAAAACGACACACCAAGCAAGCAAACGCCAAATCACACCACTAAACCTAGGAAAACGAGTCCAAATAAGTGTCGTGGGCCCACGCGGTGAAGCGCGAGTGAGTGCGGTCGTGTGCTAGCAAATGGTGTCGCTTTCTACAATGTGCTATGAGGCTCGATATACACAAATCCAAGATACGACCCAAATATCGATTCGAATTGAATTAAGCGGCGAATATATAGTTCAAGCATGCATGAGAATAGAGAGAATCGAAACGTATCATGCGTCGGGGACTCCACAACTAGGGTTAAGGAAATCACGCCACTACAGCCTAGATACTAGCTAAAAAGTTCCTAAGCCAAGTGTTTTCGAAAACGATGGGGGTTGAGATGATGTGGAGTAGAACACTCTGTGCAAATTCTCGCCTTCCCTTTATTCTCGGCAAGTAGGAAAAAATATTCACACGGGAATTTTTTTATGGGTTTTGTGCATTTGTATATTTTTTTGGCTTTTCGGCTATACAAAATTTTTCTTTTCTTCTCTTTTTGGGTTTTTCTTTTCCTTTTTTCTATTTTTTCTTTTGGATTTTTGGGTTTTTGGCTATACACATGTGCACTCTCCCAAGTGGGAGAACGGTACACGACGAGGGTATTTGCACCAAGTAAAACAAAAAAGAAGTCGAAATCTAAACACTCGGGCAAAGGAAACTATTCTCGCTAAATAGAGCATAGGCTAAATGGGTTATCCTAGTCCTTAGTTGTGGAATCCCGACGCATGCGAATTGAAATATACGATATAAATATAGCATGCATATAGTAGAAACAAATACCGCATATTCAAATCGAAGCATGATAATCTAGGGGTCATTCCTGGACAGGTATATAAAGTAAAATCACAAAGCAGGAGCATACCAAATAGATAAGCACGACGCACGACTCACAAGAAAGCTAAGTGGACCCACAATGCGTGGAATGCAAGAGGACTCGAAATCCTAGGGTTAGTGAGTGTGATTATCGATGCAATGCTAGGTGTGTGTGACTTTGTGGCGATTCATCATAGGATTCATCTCTAGGAGAAAGAGCTAAAAAGAAGAAAATAAAAAATAAAAACACGATGAAAACGACACAAAAAACGAAAAAGAAGGACTCAAACGACGCACACAGTGCAACTCCCCCAAGCTGAAGTTTGCATTGCCCTCAATGCAATATGAGTGAGTACGAGAGGGCAATGAAATTGAGGGGGAATACGCACTGACACAAAAAGAAATGAAAACGAGGAAAACACATAGATGAAACTGAAAAAGAAAGAAAGATCAAAATCAAAATCAAACAACACGAAAATAAAAATAAAACCACACGACATGACACTCAAAAAATGAAAAACAAGCATACACACAAAAATGAGAAAAACAAACAAAACACGACAGCACACAAAAATAGACGTTCCCCAAGCTAAACATGACCGTGCTAGCGAGATGATATGATCAATGAAATGCAGAGATATGCAAGGGGGAGTCAAAAACAAATAAGGAGAAATCAGGAAGCAGGAGAAGGTGAGTCCTCGTCCTCCTCGGAAGAGGGTGTGGATGGGTGGTCGGGGGAGGCTGGGGGTGTGCGGAGAAGTGGGGAACGAGGCGGAGGAATAGGGGCAGCGGTGGTATGAACAATGGGAGGAGTGTCGGTGGAGGTGGGTGGTGGTGGTAGGAAGGCGATCAAGGCGGTGGTGAGAGGAATAGAAATGGAGGAAGAAGACGCGGTGGTGACGGCAGTGGGAGGTGGTGGGAGGGATCTGGAGCGCACCGGCAATTTCCTCCGGCGCACGTATGGAGTGACGGAGGAGGAGGGAGGAGGTAGTGTGGGTGCGGTGGAAGTGGTCGGGAGGGGTGAAGTGGATGCCGGGATGGGATTAGAAGAGGGAGGAGAAGAATGTGGTGAGGGGGGAGATGGATGTGGGGATGTGTGAGAGGGTGGAGGAGAAGATCACCGGGGTGGTGAAGGTGGAGGTGGTCCGTGGATATGAGTGAGAAGGCGAAGAATGGCGGCCACGTTCCTCTCAAGTGCGAGGAAACGTGGGTGAGTAAGAAAGGAGGATGGTGATGGGTCCGAAGAGGCAGAGGACATGGCGAGCTCACGAAGGGCAGAGACCTCCCTCTCAAGACCTAGACGGGCAGAGACCTGACGGCGACCAAAAGATGTGGACTGACGCGAGGCAGAGGTGGTGCCGCTAGGTAAGGTCGAAGAGGTGCCGGCGGCAGTGGTCATGCCGGCACAGGAGACAAGGCCAGAAATGGCCGCAAAGAGGTGCTCAGACGTGATCGGTCCCGGAGCAGAAACAGGACGACTCGGGCCAGCCCCTAAATCTCCTCCAGACGCAGGGATATCCTGCTCGCCTAAGTGGGCGGCAGGGGACGGTGGTCTACGTGCGTCTGCGGGAAGGAAAGGAAGATTCAACCCCGCTAATAAGTCGGGATCAGGTGGGAAGGTCCAATCTCCCACGAGAGCAATGGTCATGCGAGCGGGGGTGGGGAGAATGGTGTAAGGGGCTGGGGGTGGCCATAATTGAAGATGAAGCGGCCATCTGAGTGGGGTCTAATCATGTGGATGTGACGTAGGACATCAATATCAAGCTGTGAGGTTCCTGCGGCAGCTGGAAGATTATTGGGGATGGGAATATTGAATTGGGCGTGAGAGCAGATGATCGTAATAATGCCCCCACAACAAAACTTCCCCTTACCGGCCCGGCTGATCTCGAGTAGCTTGTAAACAAGCCAATCGCCGCCATGGATGGGGACGGTAGGGGCCCTGAAGCTAATTCCATCATCATCCCGGACAAAAGGGAAAGTCATGGCCCAAAGGATAAAAAGGTCAGGGATAGTCACGGTGCCGGACTCGTCCCTAGGAAAAAATGCAGATGAAATGATCCTGTGGGCCAAACGAAACACGGGATGAATGATGAAGGAGGCCTTGGCCCTTCCTCGGGGATAGTCACGGAACATCGTGAGGCGGAACCAGAATTGATCGACATCAAACTCGGGCGTGTACCCGTAGTGTCGAATGGAATCATCCCCAAGATTGGGGAAACCAAATATATCGTTAATCGTGTTCAGATTTATGGTGACAATACGGTTACGCACCCTGAATTTAATGATCGACCCGGACTCCCAAACAAGTGTAGAGAGAAATTCGAGTGTGAGTGCCGGGTAGGATATGGCAGAAGCATTAAGAAAGGCCAACCATCCTAAGATAGCGAAAAGAGATTCGACCTCGGTGAAGACACCGAGATCGACAAGTGTTTGTGTGTGCGGGAACTTAGTAGATAGATGCCCTCGAGCATCGAGCCTACGGTAAAAATCCTTGTGCTCCTGGTTCCTAAAGATATACCCATGTGGGCCCAACATTGGGTCCACAGGGGGGATAACAGGCGGGGGAGGGCCAAGTGTAAGTGCTCGTGTACGAGAAGGGGGACGTGTTTGTTTTCGTCTCTTTCGAGACGGTTCCTCCTCCCGCACAATTTCCTTCCCCTTGTCCTTATCCTTAGCCATGCGTGAGTGTGCATGTATGAATGAGTGCAAAAAGCAATGGATTCACACTAACACAAGCAAATCGAGCAAGTACAATTTATAGGGCAAATATAGAAATATGATCTTAGGAGCGAGTGTACCCAAGCGAAATGGCGAAGCTTGCTCGTAGATGTTCCCACACTGTGCAACGAGAGTAGCGTGGAGCCGCGGCGATCTCTTTCGGCAAGAATTTTCGAAATGGGGTTGTTTGGGGGGAATTAGGTCAGAAATTTGAAGTGAAAGGAGAGAGAGGTTGAAGATGATGGAGGGATTGATGGAGGAGGTGGAGAGAAGGAGTAATGGAGGAGTAGAGGACGTGGGGGAGTGAGAATCGGTCGTTGGGGAGGAGAGGAAGGCGAAACGACGGTGATTTTGGCGATCGGGCGAAGATGAAAACGAGCGGGTGGTCGGGGGGTTTATATAGGGTTTTAAGTCGAACCGATCGGGTGACTTGTCACCCGATCGGTTGACGGTTAGGTCGAAATTTCTTGCCGAAGAATTGCTACAGGCGAACCGGTCGGTTGACTTGTCAACCGATCGGTTGGCCGCTCCACTCGTTTTCCCGAGAATTGAGGGCTGCTCACCTGGTCGCTTCAACCGATCGTGCTCGAACTCAACCGATCGGTTGATATTCCCCAAAAATTTCCGAGAGTTCTCCCCAGCTCACCCGGTCTGTCACCCGGTCTCTTCATTCCTCAACCGATCGGGTCATTTGGGGACAGATCTCGGCATGTATCTGATACATCCCAACCGATCGGTTGGGGCTTCGTTTCCTGCAAAAACCAACAGATTTGTCTAAGTCCCCGAACGGATGTTCTCGCGGCTGATTTTATTTAAAAAAGTAGATAAAATAAAGTCAAAAATAACGCTAAAAATGGGGAAAAAGTTTAGAACATGGGTTGCCTCCCATGAAGCGCACTTGTTTAACGTCGTTGGCTCGACGCCCGCAAGAGATGTTCACGGTGGTTGATACGGGTGATGCCCGAAGTTTGGCATCTCTTCTTCATTGGAGCTGAAGGCCTTTGGAGTAGTCAGCGGCTGGAGAAATACTTGCTCGACTACCCTCCCCTTGTTCTTAGGATCCGGGGGCTTCTCTTTTGTGTTGGCACTTCCCGCCATCTTCTTTAGGATCCGGACCTCGTCTTTAGTGAGGTCCATGGGCTCTTTCCCCGTTCTCCTCGCAGGAGGAGCCTTGGGGAACCCGGGAGGGGTCGTTCTTGCTGCACTCGCTTTTCCAGCAGCTTCTTTGTTCTTGGGGCCGTCTCCATCCTCTGAATCCCCCAAATCATCGGGGGGGTTTCTTAAGAGAATCTCCCAGGAGCTCTCTTCAGCGGCCTTTTCTTCTTCTACCTCAAGCAAATGACACCGAGGGTCATCAGGGGGATCGGGGTACTTCATGGACAACCCCAGATCAAATTCAACTTTTTCTCCGCTGACGTTTAGAGAAAGTTTTCTGTTCTTTACATCAATCAAAACGCCAGCAGTGGCCATGAAAGGCCGTCCCAGGATGATGGGGGTGTGTGCGTCTTCAGGCATGTCCATGACTACGAAGTCCACTGGCACATGCACCCCTCTTACATTAACGGGGAGGTCATCCACAATTCCCATCGGATATTTGACCGACCGGTCAGCTAGTTGTAGGGTCATACCGGTGGGATCCAAATCACCCATTCCTATCCTTCTATACATCGACAAGGGCATCAAACTAACACTCGCTCCGAGATCGACGAGTGCACGATGAATCTTTACTGCCCCGATCGTGCAAGGAATTGAGAAGCTCCCCGGGTCCTTGAGTTTCGGCAGATTTGCCCTCTGGATAAGAGCGCTACATTCTGCCGTTAACACTACTTTCTCCTTTCTAGACCCTCTCGTCACCAAATCTTTCAGGAATTTTGCATAGGAGGGGATTGTTTCGATTGCTTCTAGGAAGGGGATTTGCAGGCTCAGGTCCTTGACCATGACGAAGAACTTGCCATATTTCTCATCAATTTTGGCCTGAGCTAACCGTTGTGGAAATGGCACAACGGGTTTGAACACTTTCGGGCTCCCTTCCTCCTTCTTCTTTTTCTCTTCTTCAGAGACTCCCTCCGGAGTCATAGGATCTGATGACGAAGCACCGGTGTCGTTTGATTTTTCGATCGGTCTCTCAACGACCATTGGTGCTTCCGGTTTGCTAGGGGCACTCTAGTAGGAATTTGTGTCCCGCTTCTCAAAACGATAGCGGACACATTTGCGTGCTCGTGCACGAGTGCCGATGTTTGGGTTGCTCCCCTCGGGTTCACCTCCGGTTGTGGCGGTAATTGGTTTTGTGACCTTGAAAGGTTCGCCACTTGTAACCCCAGCTGGGTTACTTGGTCCGTGAGGGTCCGCTGACCCATTTCTAGCTTTTGGTTGATCTTCTCCTGGTTGGTTATATATTGAGTCAAGAGAGACTCAACCGGAGAGACGGCCCTCTGTTGGCCATACTGCTGCTGCTGCTGGATTGGCTGTTGATTCCTGGGGGCGTAAAATTGTCGCCGAGGTTGCTGCTGAAACGGTTGCTGCTGAACCTGACTCTGCTGTGGCCTAGCCGGCTGATAAGTTTGTTGCTGCAGCTGCTGAGGCAGCGAGGGCTGAAATGGTGGCCGGTAACTGAAGTTTGGGTGGTTCCGGTTGTTTGGAGAGTAGGCCGGGTTGGAATTGGTCCTTGGCGGATACGGCGCATTTCCCGTGGGGTTGTAAAATAGTGCGCTCGCCTGATCCAACGGTGGTGAGATATCACCACCGTCGAATTCCCCAAAGAATTCGGATTCTACCGCTGAAATTTGCTGTGTACCGGCCCCACCGGCTCCTACCATTAGTGCGGAGATCTGGGTCGAAAGCAAGTCGAACTTGCTTGAAAGTTTGTCGACGTCCTCGACTCTGTGTATACCCCCGGATCTTGGTGTGGCTCTCTCGTCACACCACCGCTCATTGTTGGATGCCATATTTTCCAGAATATGTCCGGCATCTTCCTCGCTCCTAGACATGAAGGAACCCCCAGCCGCGGCGTCCATAGAAGATTTCAGGTCATCCCTCAACCCATTGTAGAACAGATTAATAATCTGCCACTTCGGAAGCTCATGGTGAGAGCATCTTCTTTGCATTTCCTTATATCTCGTCCAAGCTTCATGCAAGGACTCGTGGCTGGCCTGGGAGAAGGAGGAGATCTCACTCCTCAACTTCATGGTCTTCCCCGGAGGAAAGAACTTCGTCAGAAAAGCGTTGGAGAGCTTCTCCCAGGTGTTGAAAGTGTTGGGGTCCTTCCCCCTAAGCCATTGCTTGGCTTTGTCTCGCAAAGAGAAGGGGAACAGCTTCAGACGGATAGCCTCTGTCGTGACACCATTAATCCGGAAGGTGTCACACTTCTCCAAGAAGGAGTCTAGATGCTCGATCGGGCTCTCCATGGGTGCACCCACAAACTGGTCCTGTTGGATCCATGTCACTAAGGCCGACTTCAGCTCGAAGCTTTGGGTCGCAATAGCTGGAGAACGGATGGTGGAAGTCGACTCGATGGATGGCATCGAGTACTCCAACAGGGACTTGTGCGGCGGGGTGTTCTCTTCCATGGATTCGGGATCCTCTCTTCTTCGCTTCTCGGCGGCCAAACGCCTAAGGGTGGCGTTAATCTCTGGATCGAGGGGGATCAAGTCGTCAAGACTCCTCGAACTCCTGCGCATGAAAAACAACAAACACCCGTGAAGCGACAAGTGGGAAAGAAACAGATAAAATAAGAAATAAAAATAAGAAAAATAAAAAAGAAAAAGGAGAATGCGAAAATTATCGCGAGGTAGGGATGAGAGCTAGACACGAGGGTTCAAGAGATCCTAAAATAACAAGCACGTTGCCTCCCCGGCAGCGGCGCCATAGACTTGACCGGCGCCCCCGAGTTTACGGTATGGGCGCGGTGTCGTTTACCGCAAGTGCACGGTTAGTGTAGGGTGCGGGTTTATCGAACTCAGGGAGGCGAGGTTATGCTTGGGTCAGGTAGGACCAAAATCACCCCGGGGGGCGAGCTAGCCCGAATCGGTAAATGGTTGTCACGGAAAGAAATAAAGGGTATGAACAACAAGAAAGAAAACCCGGGACTTTGGTTTCCAACCTGACGAGAGACTCTCGCCGATACGGCCTACGGGTATGGATAGCGATCGGGATTAGGGTCTAATGGTGAGACGTTGCCTCTGAAAGTGGTACCGGCATCCCATGGGCCTGATATTCAGGTCGGTGCCCAGGATGATACACCGGACTTCCCGGATTCGATCAGTGGGCACTCCCGTGTCCATTAACACTGATCGATCCCGGGAGCACTAAGCCCGCAACGATAACTCCCAACGTCTCATCCTGCCGCTCCCGCGTGCTAGGATTCGACGTCTACGCTATGGGTGTGAGCTATGGCTAGGGAGTCAACCGCCAAGTTTATTCCCCCTTGGCCCAACAGTCAAAGGCGGTCTTTTTCACGCCGATGACAATGAAACACCCCGCGTAACCGTTAGATTCCTAATCCCTATCGATTTCCTAACCCTATGGACGCATCGGGAAGAGCCCCCGAAGGGGTTTCCACCAAAATCCCAGATTTGGGAACTACTCACAAAAATCCATGAAAAAGCGATCTAAATAAAAATTAACCGTTGGAATCATAATCGGACGATTGTAATGCGGAAGTAATAGAGTAATTAAGACAATACTAAAATTTGAGGAAGATCTGAAAACTTACAAAAGAACAGAAATTACAGCCGTCACAAAGTGAGAAAACAGTAAAAAACTCGCAGCTCCCCGTTTCTGGAACCATAGGGGTTCTATTTATAGACTCTCGCATCAACCGATCGGTTGACAAGTCAACTGATCGGTTGATCCGTTACAAAATAATAACAGAAAACGGCGAGCTTTCACCCGATCACATGAACCGGTCGGGTGAGTTCTTGAGTGACCGGTTGGATCTTGGAGCCGTCGGGTGAAGCGATCGGTTTGGTGCCCGTGTCTTCAGCTCCTCATCTTCAGCTACAGATGAACCGATCGGGTGAGAGTCACCTGATCGGTTGGCATTTTGCTCGAGAAAACAAAGAACAGGCCCCCGCTGAACCGGTCTGCGAACCGGTCGGGTGACTTCCATGTGAGCTCCGGCTGAGACCGGGTGGTGCACGCGTGCATCACCCGATCGGTTGGAGATGACCAACCGACCGGGTGAGGGGCTGAAAGATGAATTCTTCGACGTTTGACCCCCTGGATCACGTGTGACTTCTCCCGTTGCTCCGGGGACTTGAGATATCATCGTTAAACGTCCCCTACGTGGCCAACATCCTACAAACATGGATAAACAAAGAAAAGTGAAAGAAAACGAGAAAATACAAGGAAACGAATAAAAGACGGCGAAAAACATGGGGAAACACAAAAGAAAACGTGCGTGAATATATGAAATGTAAATGCACGTCATGGACTCACTAGGATTATTACTTGTTCGATCTCCTACACTTGGGAGTAGCGGTCACACATTTTGAGACGAGTCAACGTCCCTTCATGAGTAATCTCCAATGTATGCCAAATCTCGTTGGCCGTTTTGCACATGGAGATGCTGTTGAACTTATTGGGAGTAATGGCACAATAGAATTCGTTCATTGCTCTTGCATTGGATTTGATTGAATCCTTCTCCGCCTTTGTCCTTGTAGCCATGGGTTTCGTAAGCTTCACAAAAGGACACTCTGTGACGTCCCATTGGTCTTGACCCTCCAAGTAGATCATCATCTTGATCTTCCAACTTGGATAATTTGTTTCGTTGAAGAACGTGGGTCGAATGGTTGATAGGCCTTCTTCTTGAGATATGGATGAAACGTTGAATACCATCGTTGTTTGTATGCTTCAATCTCGCTCTGATACCAATTGTAAGGATCGTTTTCCTTGCAATACTAAACAACAAACGCTCTAGAGGGTGGATAAATAGAGTTTTGGCAATAATTGTGCAATTAAAAATTAAACTTGCAAATACGGAATAATAAATGCAAGAGGATGATAATCCACACAATTAAGCAAATGTAAACACAGAGAATTTTACCATGGTTCCCCAACTTGGGTACATCCATCCATACCAATATTCATTATGATCCTACACAATGTAGTTAATACAATCACTACACAGGGGATACCCTACACAAGGGATTTGTCCTACACAAGCACTTAACCAACAATACACAAGCATTAAACTCCCACACAGTGAGAAACTAACTCCCAAAAAGAGAATTAGGGTTACAACTCAACCAACCCTACACAACGGTTAAACTCTCACAAAGAGAGTAACTAACTCCCACAAAAAGAGTTAGGGTGTCAATCACAAAGATGAAATAAAGATACTCTTACCTATGACTTGATGAGGTGAACTTACTCAATGTTGAATGCAATACATGGAAGAGGATCTCCAAGTGTTGAGATGCGCATGATTGCACTTGGAGGATTTCCCTATGAGCTAGCTTCAATGCATGAAGAGGAATGTACTCAAGAGAGGGAAAATGAGAAATATGAGTGGCTTTAAGATTCTTAATGATATTCAATGTTAACCAAGAGTTCTAATAGAACTAGGCCTTCTCCTATATATATGAAGCCACAAAACCCCCTTAAACCCAAGAAAAAAGTTCAAAGGAACAAATCTGCAACGGCTAGGTTTTGGCAAAAAACGGCTTGGACATGTGCCTGTAGAACAAAGGACATGTTACTAATCAACGGCTATAATCTGAGTCAGGACAGACGATGCGGCTATAATCTGAGTCAGGACAGGCGACTGTAAAAATCTACACAGGTACCTGAACAACTGTGTAGTCGCATGTAAAGACTTAGTCAAACGACTGTCACATGGGATGGAATGGAGCTGAGAAATGTCAACTTATGAACTTGTGCATTCAGGCGACTGATGACCAAAGTCCAGGCATCTGAGGATTGACAGACGACTGATGACCAAAGTCCCGGCGCCTGAGGATTGACAGGCGACTGTAAACTCTACATCAGTCGACTGACATACAAGATGGAGTGATGCACAAAATTGATAAGTTACGCACTTTGGCACATAGGCGACTGATGAACAATGTACAGGTGCCTGATTGATGGCATGCTCCTACCTTTTGTACTTAAGTTGTTTGCATCAAAAGCTCAAGTAAGAGTCAAGAAAATATTGACTTCAGCTGTGTAAATCAGCCGCATGTAGAAGGCTATCCAGGCGCCTGGTACACCACCAGTCGCATGTCATGCCTTCAACAAGCGCCTGAAGGAAGGCCAGAGAATACAATAAGAGTTCATGGCATGGGAAACCTATTGGGTTGGATTCTATGATGATCCTAAGGTTCTCTAAGATGGTTGATGCATATGCATGAATGAATGAGACCATCTAATCAAGGCCATTACAAATTCCTAGACTCGAAAAGAAAAAAGCAAGTAATAAGAATTACGTGGATTACAATTTGCTTCTCCAAGAGTCTAAGTCCTTAATCATTAGTAGCCTTGATCTCTCCATCATCTTCCAAGCTTTGGCACCACTTGATGAGCTTCCTTTCATTAAGTTACAAGCTTTGGCAATCCTCCTCTTGATGTTCATCCTTACACCAATCTTTTAGTCTTCAAAATGCTATTCTTCAATTGTTAAACATAAGACTAAAACATTGAAATTCATTAGCAACAACATAATGTTGTGATCATCATCAAAACAATATTGGTCTAGAACACCAATACCTAATACAAACAGAGTCATTAAATCAACAACCAGCATCGCCTCAATATCTTTCAATGGATGTTTCGTCTCTTCAACCGGATGTCGACCCATCATCATCTAAGCATAATGAGACCCATGTGCATACCGACTCTCCGGCTACTGAAGACCCCATCGAGGCCGTCAGAACTAGGGTTGATTATCTGATCGATGGCCAAAGGTGTCTGGAAGGTCATCAGAAATCATTCTGTGACAGTCTGCACAGAGTCAATGCTAATGCCATTGAATTCGTCATGATCCGAAACAGATCATGGATTATCTCTGTCGTATCCTTGACAGCATGCCTCCTTAATCTGATACGTCATCATCCTCAAATGCTCATGTGGAATGGAATCAACGTATGAAAGAGTTTGAGTTCAGTCAATCAGGCATCTGGAGTGCGGTTATGACGATGCGTGACGAGATCAATGTGGTGAAGGGCATGATTAAAAACATCGAGGAGAAATTAGAAACACCCGTGCCCATGCCCAAAGATATCCATGCTCTTGACCCTCCAGCTCCCAGTGCATCTCGTTCACCACCGCCTCCTCCTCCTCCGGCTTAATGGCATCTGAATATGTTGTCTTGTATTTTGGTAGATTATGTATATGTTAGGGTGTCACATTTTGTTAGTGTATACGTATGTCACATTTTGCTCTATGTGACGGATACTCATGTGTCACAATGTTGGCTTTGATGGCATCCCATTTTGTAACATCACTGACTTATATGTAATTATGTGGTTTTGTTTGGTTGTTTCTCTTTGAACCGCTGTCTTATATGGAAGTAGGATGCATAATAACAGGTCATATCTGATCTGATTCCATGCAACAATCCCAATTCATTAAATCTGCTGCATTGAAGTATCACAATTTCCATATGGTACATTGATGGATATGATTGCAAATATAATTCACTTAATACGTGATTTATATGATTACTCACTATAGTCACTGAATAACAGTGTAATCACTAATTAACAATGAACAAAAATGCTCAATGCGCACACCGGACCAAAGAGATGCTAGTTGTGCACAGTGAGTAATTCTGTGATTTGTAAAACAAAATTTCTCAACGCGTAAAATGGGCCAAAGAGATGCCCGGTGTGCGCGTTGAGCAATTATGTGATGTGGAAACAAAATTGCTCAACGTGCACAACGAGGCAAATGATGCCTAGTGTGCACGTTGAGCAAATATGTGATAGGTAAACTAAAATGCTCAACGCACAGAATGGGCCAAAGATATGCCAGTTGTGCCCGGTGAGCAATTCTTTGATTTGTAAAACAGAATTGCTCAATGCACAAAATAGGCCAAAGAAATGCCTGTTGTGCGCGTTGAGCAATTTTGTTTTCAGAATTGCTCAACGCGTACAACGGGCCAAAGAGATGCCTGGTGTGCATATTGAGCAATTATGTAATGGGTCTAAAATGCTCAACGCGTCAACGGGCCAAAGAGATGCAAGTTGTGCATGTAGGAAGATATATGCCATCGAGGCAATTTATCCTAAGAAACATCTTGTTCAAAATATAAATGGTACTAATTATCCTAGTATAAATTCAATGAATTATATACTTGGATAATTTCCTTAGACTTAAAGTGAGGTCATTATATATCTAGATGTAGATCTCGATTATGGAAAGTGAATGACCGATAGAAACTTAAGTCTTAAAACGTTCATGGTCATAGATGTGTCGAGAAAAGGATATTGGCACATCGGACAGACCATTGTGTATTTGTCTTACCCTAAAGGGTAATGATGATCTCATAGTCATTCGATTTGGCGAGGTCGGAGACAAGGCACGGTGCTCATTAGAGAATGAGTCCACTGAACGACCAAATGAAGAGTTTTTAAAAGGTTAAAATTTAACTAAACTGTCATTAATAACTATATAGTGATGATAGGCAAGTTGGTCCTTAAGACTTGAAGTCATTGTACAAACTTGTGTGTGAATAGTGTCACTTAGATCTATGATCTACCTTCGAAGCTAGGCTTGCTGAAAGGTCTTAGGTTGGGTGAGACTTGAAGCATACGAGGTAAGTTAATGACTGAGGTGATATTCGTCTCTTCCGTTAAAGGGAAGTTAGTGTCACTGGCTCAGTGCGGTTCTTTGTGCTAAACATCGGCCGGGGTACGTTGTAAGATGTACAACATGTATATAACAAAGACCGAAGTATGCTGACCAATGCTGGCTATTAGGGTTGACGATTTACCATACCCTAGGCCATGCAGAGACATAGTTATGACGAATAGACTAAAACTACGGTATTCATCACTGACACATTAAGAGTGATCCCGACGACACTTTTGTCGATAGGTCAATCACGTAATTATGATGCCAAAACAGGGGCGACACCTGCTGCTCATTGTTACTGTCGTCTAGGGGGTTCGATTTCGAGCCCCAACCTGTAGTAGGGTCAGGCTGTAGGGTCTCACACCGAGTTCGGTTTGCGTCTTAGTAATGGAAGAATTTAGGAGGGGTGCACTCGGGTGCACAAGGATAATTGAAGTCGCAAAGAATTTGTAACATTAAGTCGATCTATATTAAATAGGATTTAATATGGTCGTATAAGTTTTTGACATTAAATGAGATTTAATAATATAACAAAATGTTTGCGACTTTAGTATTAGTAGAATGTTGTATGGGATTAATGCATGTGATGCAAACGGATTTAAAATGCATCGTAAATAGTTTACGATAATATTTTAAATCATATAACACATAAAAATGGATAGTTGGCTCTTTGGGATGGTCCTATTCGAATGATGCTCTCCAACGAATCTGAAATTGGATCAATCGAATTTGTAGAACTCAAGAAACAGCCCAAAAGGCCAGAACTGGGCACCAGTTCTGGCCCAGACCAGCTTGGGCAGGCAGGTCCAAACCCGCTAGGCGGGCTGCACCTGCCCGCAAAGGGGGTCCAGCTCGCTGGCAGGCTGGACCCGCCCACTTATGCGGGTGGGTCAAGCTCGACCGCCTGAGCGGGCGGGGCTCGAGCCCGCCCGCACATCGGGCGGATCAGACCCGCCCGCACAGATGCGGGTAGGCGCCCCAAGTGGGCTGGGCATGCCCTTTGGGCATGCCCAACTGGCAGGTGGGCCCCACCTGTGGGGCCCACAGTCCAGCAAACCCTAAGGGTTTGTAACGGCTGCAACTTTAGCCTATTTGTGACTTTTTGCTCAATTTTGAGCAATTGTTTGAGGGGTCAAACAAAGTCAAAATTCGTTGTCACGCCTCGCTTCCCAAAAACGGAAGCGAGGACCGACGAAGGTCCGCTTGGGCTAGAGCTGTGAAACTCGAGCCCAATAAGCGTCTGTAGTAATACACCATTCGAAGTACATGTTCTTGCTTGCGATCTCAGAGCAACACAGAATATCATTATTACACCCAGGCATCCAGATTACATGTACACAAAGAATTAAGGCCCAGCAAGGCCATTACAAACAGTTACACCAAATAAAATTACACCTGAAAGAATACAACAACAACAAATTTTTAGCAAAGCTGCGATGGGTAGGCCGTCCTCAGCGATGGGTCTCGTGCTCCTGGTTCTCTTGGTCCTCCTGCTCAATTTCCAAATGAACTCTTCGGTGAACTCTGCTCAAAACCTAACGTATATTTCACAGACAAGGAAATATACGTCAGCGAGGGTCGCTCGGCAAGATTTAAAAACGTTAGTAATAATAGACCCTCGGCAAGGTGATAATATAGTACACAAAGTTTAGGGAAAGGGAGGCATATTATGAATTCCAAAAAGATGAAACATAGCAGCATGTGGGAACAAGTAGGCATAACATCGTGTAGTGTGTAAAGTAACCAGCATGGCAAATGTAGTGTGTGCAGCAATAGTCGTGGCAAGTGTAGTGTGTACAGCATTAAGTATGGCATGTGTAGTGTGTACAGCAATAATTGTGACAAGTGTAGTGTACACAGCTACAATCGTGACAAGTGTAGGGTGTACAGCAATAATCGTGACAAATGTAGTGTGTACAGCAATAATCGTGACGAGTGTAGTGTGTACAGCGATAATCGTAACAATAAGTTTAGCAGGTTACACCATAGCATCAGTAGAGGAAACAATGCATCAATCAATCTCCTATCTAGTGAAAAGCCCAGTGTCCGAGGGGAAGGTGACTAGCTGATCGCACACCGGATACACGTCCCGGAGCGGCGACGATCGTAGTCTTACCGCAAGCGCACGGTGTAGCGGCGAGCGGGTATCGAACACAGGGAGGCCTAATAACAGTGTCTTCTTCGATCACCTGGCTATAGGAAAAGTCGGGAAATGTTCGCAAATACGCGGTCACAGTCGTTCAAATGTATAAAAGAAATAACAAATTAATAAAGATGCTTAGGGGCTAGGGAATCCCCGCTACTTGCCGTATCTCATCATTGTGACTCGTAGGTTTCACAATTGCTAGACTTGAAACTTGGGTGAACTAGTTGCAACTAAATGTGGAACCAATCTCACGCTCTCGCGCTATTGCCGGTCTATAGCCAACCTAGGGTAGGGTCCAATCTCTTGCAAACCCTAACCTAGGCAAACTAGCATGAAGAACAACATCATCGTTCAATCGTATCTCGAGCCCACTCTCGTGCAAACTCGAGCTACGACCTAGGTTGGGATAGTTCCTACCCATCCAATCTCTTGCAAACGGGTATCGGTATAGAATTGCAGTCGAAAACCCTAGTTTCGGTCCAATCTCTTGCAAACCGATTCCGGAGAAATTCAATTGCAACCCAATTCGAATATCTAGGGCTTCCTATCGAATTGGGATCCAATCTCTTTGCAAATCCCAATCGGTATAAATCCCTAGCTATTCGTATTATAGCAATCCCAAACTAACCATAATCAATCCTAGCAATAGTTTCACCAATTCATCACAGATTCGAAATTGGGCTCGTAGGGTTCATCCCTACGCCCTAAGATGACGAACTACTCACAATTCATAATAGAATGCAATAGAGATTCACAAATAAAATCGATGGAATTCATAGCAATATTCAAAATATCAACAAAAATTGAGTTTTTGAGGGAGAGAGATGCAAACCAATGAAGAACAAGATAGCATCCAACAAAAAATCACTTTTCTCTCCTCTCTCAAAGCTAAATCTAATCCCTAAAAAGTTAATCTAAAAAGGCTGCAAAAGTTCTGAAAAAAAGGCCCTCTAAACTAGGTTAAAAACTTGGGTTAAATACCCCCCAAAATCGCCCAAAAACCCCTGACGAAAATGCCCCTGCGCAGCCTCAAATCCGCAGTTTACGCTACAGGCAGCGCGGCTCACTCGGCCGAGTGACAAATGTCACTCGGCCGAGTGACGAACCCTGTACAAAAACAGAGAGTTGGGGGTCTCGGGGGTCGTCTCCTCGGAGGTTACCCGGGCGGACGGCCTTTAGTCACTCGGGTGGACGTCCTTTGTCACTCGGGCGGACGTCAATTGTCACTCGGGCGGACGTCGACTCGGAAATTGTCTGTACAGAAACAGTAAGTCTGTGATTTTTGTTGCCGCCGTCTTGATGCCACTCGGGCGAGTGGGTGTCCGTGGTTCGGCCGAGTGACTTGGCGATGCTCGGCCGAGTGCACGCCTGTTGCGTGTCCGATCTGGCCGACCGAGCGGGCTTCCGATGGTCGGCCGAGTGACTCCTTCACTCGGCCGAGTGGCATGCTGAAAATGCCCATTCTTCATGTTTTTGCCTCCTCGTCGCTCCTACAACGTTCTTTCCTCTTCCACTCCCCTCCAATAGCAAAATACCCCCTTAGAGAGTCGTCGGTGACACTCCGGAGTGGGTGCATCTCAGAATCACTCCAAATCGCTCCAAATCTCCTGAAATACGACAAAAACAACAAATCGTGAAAAGCATCGCAATATTGTCGAATAAATGTGAAAAACACGATTTGAGCGATCTAAATGGCATGCAAACATGCAGAAAAAAGGTGTAAAATACGGAGTGATCAAAATCCCCCAAGCTTACCTCTTACTCGCCCTCGAGGAAGATAAGTAAAAAGCGAACCCGGTGGATAAAGAAAACGGCGGAAAGGTGGAAAACGGAAAACGAAAAACAAAATAGAAAACGAAGAGGGAAGTTGCTAGATCATTTTCTCAGGACGTGGGTTTCACTTACTCATATAGCATGCATCGAATATAAAACACATGTCAAAGTCTTTTATTTTGATATCATAGTATAATGGCGCATTCGAAATAGAAAACCCAAGAATATCAATATAGCATGAAAAATGGAATAATTCTAAGATTAACATCGTCTGAAGCATCTAAAGCGGTATACAATACCGTAGATCACACACTTTTCAATTGAATGCTTTCTATAAGGAGTATAAGAGATATCACACGATAGAGTATAAAGAATAGAAAAAGTGTGGTTTTCATGAAGTGAATGCTAAGCGTAGATTTCTGGATTTCGTGAAACTTTAGCAATCTCACTGAGTATAAAATATCACTTAGCCTAGGCTGTCATGCACCGTCAAGTAGTCACTCTCTCACACATCATTGGATTCTCTCCCCCAAGCTTATCTATAAGCGTGGTGGCATATACAAAACGATATTTACATCCCCGTTTCTTATGAAGCTCCAAAAGTCAAAGAAAAACAAAAACAAAAGAGGGAAGAAAGAGACAAAGTATATGAGATGGGATCGTTTTCGAACTTCTTTTCTCTTTCCGTCACTTATTCTCAAATCTCTTTTTTTTTCTTTTTTTTCTTTTTTTTTGAATGAAACATATATACACAATGATCCCAAATCAAAGAGAAGGATATACAAGAATTTTTTTCTTTGGGTTTTGGGGAGTTTGGAGCATGTGATTTTAATAACGGGGGAATGCCAATAATAGAATCGCTAAGGGGAGATTCACCAATGAATTTAAAAATAGAGAAATAATGTTCAAGATATGTGGAGAAAGAAATAAATATATCTCTCAGTTCACTCTATAGGACGTGCATGACAACTTCAGCAGGGTAATATAATCTACTCAGTTTAATCTCAAAAAGTAAACTAATCCAGATTTATCAAAGCTAGCAAACATTTCAATCAAGCTGAAGTGAAGCGTACAAATCATGCAAATAGAAGTGATGTGAGAAAGGAAACCAATACTCCAGATATAAGCATCAATGCGTGAATCTTGGTGTGTTTTCTACGATAGCATACATATGAATCATCAGACATCAGCTAATAATAGAATTTCATCCATTTTCATACAGCAAAAGAGAGTGGGTTACTATTTCTAAATGCAAGGCAGAACATAGCATATGATATCAGAAATAAAAGCTATGACATGACAAATATAGCATGCATATAGAGAAAAGCTAACACCATGTCGTCGTCGTCACAGAAAAGTCATCTCTAGCAAAAGATGAAAGAAATAAAGATAAACGAAAATAAAAACTATTTACAATGCCGCACACAAGGAAAATAAGAAAAACGTGATGCATGGTAAAAAATGAAAAGGTGATGAAAAATGGGTGAAAAAGTGGAAAAAACGTGGAAAAACTAAAAATAAGGCTGACAAAAGCAAAAGGTGTGAGAACTCACTGCCCCAAGCTAAAGTGCACAGTGTCCTCAATGTGCGAAGTGTGGCATACGGAGAGACATGTAATGGGTGGGGGGTAGGTATGCATGCATGATAAAAAGAAATAAAAATAACAAAATGAAAAATATGATGCGAATGTGATGCATGCAAGGATAAGAGTGATGCAGATATGTGTGTGTCACCAAAAATACTCTCCCTCACTCCCGAAAAAGGATATAGAATGATATGATCAAAACGTGGACAAAAATAGTGATGGGAGGAGGGGGTGGTCAAAAATATCATCAGGACCAAGCAGAGAATGGGCAGCATAACGACAAAAAAAAGATCGATGGCATCAAGGGTGTACCTAGGCTGGTGGTGCTGCGCCATCTCCGTCCTGAGGCGGAGGTGGGGGTGGTGGTGTCTGGGTAACAGTCTGCTGGGTGGGTGGTGGTGTGGTTGGTGGGCGTGAAACAGTCAGCTGGGTAGGTGGTGGTCGTGGCAGTCGCTCGAGGATCTGTGTCATGCAAAAGTGAATGCCGGGAAGTAGCTCGAGGCGGTGCTGCATGGCGGTGACTGTGGAAGACAGAGCCCTAAAATCGCCCCGGAGTCCACTCATCGCCCCCTCAAGAGCGCGAACGCTCTGAACTAAGGCGTCAGGGGGTGGTGGAGCGGAGGGACGGACAGGTCTAGGCTGAGCAGGTCGGGGCTATCTAATACGGGCAGTGTATGTGATCGGGACAGCAGGCATGGGTGGTAAGGGTGTTGTGCTCACTAGTGGATGCACAGCCTCAGTGCGAGGCTGGGACGCAGGCTGGAGTGAGGTGGAAGCAGCAGCAGTGGGAGTGGAAGACAAAATCGGTGACGAGGCAGCGAGAGAGGTCAGTGACACAGTCGTGGGAACAGACGTCACGACACTCTCAGATAGGACGGCTGTCGTGGAGACAGAAAGGTCAACCGCTGGGGAGGAAGTGTGGGGTCCAAAAGGTGAAACCCCAGCGGAGATCAAAGTGGATAGGGTCTCCACGACGGCAGTGAAGGAAGGCTCGTCGCTCTCAAGTATGGTGGGTGGACGCTCGGGTAGCAGAGAGGTGAGAGGCTCAACCGACAAGGGCACAGCAGTGGTGGTGGTAGTGGTAGACGTGGTGGTCGTAGGCTCAGCAAGTGTACTCCCGACACTGGCAGAAGTGGGGACAGAAGTGTCGGAAGCGGCAGAAAGTGCAGGCTCAGGCTGAGGGAACACAGGGTCAACTGGCGGTGCAGGGTGTGCAGGTGGTGCAGGCTCAGCTCCCTCGGCCTCTAACACGTAGACGGCGGGGATCAGGAGATCCATCGCCGGAAGCCAGTCGTCGCGTGCTGGTCCTATGTGCGTCCGAGCGGGGCTCGAAAGGATCATGTAGTCAGCACCGAACGGACCGTGCAACCATACCCAGTGCCGCTGGCCGTGCGGATGAAGCATCTTCATCCGGGCCATGACGTCTATCGATAGTGCAGTGGGGCCCGGGGCTCGTCTAAGGTAAGCCGGAAGGTCCTCGCCGGTCATCAGGGCTAGCAAGGTGATCAAGCCGCCGCAACATATCGGAGAGCGAGCGCCCACCGATACGATGATGCGGTCCAAAAACCAGCTAGCGACGTCAATCTCAACGGCGGGGACCAACGTAACTCCATCCCTATCTAGAACTCTGGGGCGAGTTATCGCGTAGAGCATATAGAGCTCAGGCGTAGACATCGTCTCAGGCTCATACCTCGCTAGAAAGGTGGTCGCCATAAGGCGCTATGCTATGCGGAGGCAGGGGTGGACTATGGCCGAGGCCTTGGCCCTACTAGGGTCAAAGGCCTGTGGTAAACATGTGATCCGGGCCCAGAAGGCGTGTGAATCGAAAGATGGGGGAGGGATGTGTGTGTGGGCGTAGGCTCGATCGGGCGCGGGGACTGCAGGCCACTGAAAGAACGCTCGAAGCATATCGAGAGTGATCTGACACTCTCGATCCATAAGTCGGAAGGAGCATCCCTCAGCGGTCCAGGCGATCGAGCTGAGTACCTCGAGTGTCGGACGGACGTAAGTGTCCGTCGACACGGAAAGAAAATCTCGCCAACCCACGTTGTCGTACAACGTGAGCATCCCCTCGAGTACCCCCAGGCGGTCTAGGTTAGCAAGGTGTGCGAACCTGGAGGGCACTATCGAGCGCTAGGCGATACGCTCAAAAGCGACGCGATGTGCGTCGTCTCGAAACGTAATACCCAGCGGCCCGACGATAGGAGCCGGTGGTGGTTGTGGGTGGACTGGGTCGACAGGCTGTGGCTGTGTGGGGTGAGGTGGTGTAGGCGGAGGAGAGTCCTCCATCTCGTGGGAGGGGCCGGGCTCATCCGGCCGCTTCCGCTTGACGGAAGCTCTCCTAGTGCGTGGCCGTGTTCAGGGCGGCATGTGTGCCCCGAGTGATCACCCAACTAATATAAAATGCGGCGTGCCAAAAATAATGGAACGAAGGTACCTGAACACGTCGCGAGAGCAAAACAGCGGATGCGTGCGAAGACGCCGCCTCCACTAAGCCAAAAGCACGCCCCGGAAGCTCCCCTAAGCTCCCCTAAGCTCCCCAAGATAGCTTGCACATCAAACAACAATATCAGCGTGTAAAATTCGAAATACATGGGGGGTTAGGGGTATAATAGATGGATAATGAAATTAATTTGGGGTAGGGGCTCGATAGGTGCACGGATCGTCAAAAAATAGGAGAAAATGGAGAATTGGGGCGAAATTGGGGTTACCGGAGGTCGGCCGGCGGCGAGGGAGTAGCCGGCGGTGAGGGTGGTCGGCGGTCGGTGGTCGGGGCTCGGCCGCCGGCGGTCGGGCGGTCGAGGGCGGCGTTCGGGCGAGGGGGTGGTCGCAGCGGGTGAGGGAGCAGCAGTCGCACGCGGTTCGGGCGATTTGGGGGGATTTTGGCGTTTCGAATTCCGCGCCGACCCGCTGCGCCTTATATAGGAGAGGTTACGACTCGGCCGAGTGACGGTGTCACTCGGCCGAGTGATCGTAACGAAAAATATTTTTTTAAAAACTCCTCCCCACATACGACTCGGCCGAGTGGCTTTGCCACCCTCGGCCGAGTGGAAAGAGTCCATTCGGCTGAGTGGCACAAGCTACTCGGCAATTTTCGCCCTAGGAGTGTATCAGTTTCACTCGGCCGAGTGAAGCTATATACTCGGCCGAGTGGCAGTTTATACTGAAATCACAAAAAAGACAGAGAGTTGGGTACAGCAGACTTCCCTCGTTGGTGTGCCACTCGGGCGGACGACGTTGGTTGCTCGGTCGAGTGGCTATGGTACTCGGCCGAGTGAGGCTCTGTTTTCTGCTGTGATGCTCCGTTTTGGCTCTAATCTCTGTTTTTCTTTCTCCAGTTGATTTCTTCCTTCTCCTAAGACTCGAGTGCGTCCATGGAGCGCTCCTCTTTGCCTTGGTCATCCTCCATATAATAGATATCCCGTTCTCCTCTCCTGTCAAAGAAAATAGGACCCGTTGTCAAAATTTTTTGGGCAAACGACTCAAAAACACTAATAAAGTCTAAAACAAAAATAAAAAACTAATATATAAAAAAATTCGATAACCGTCGGGTTGCCTCCCGACAAGCGCTCGTTTAAGGTCTTGAGCTCGACCCCTATTGATTTTCAATTAACGCTTGATGTTGGGTGCATACGAGATGCACCCGTCGAACTTGCTTGGAAGACCACTCGGATTTGGATCATGGTGGTGTGAGGTCTTCCTCAGCACCCCTTTGTCATGGGCAATGTTGGGGGGTGGCTCCCCCAAGCTAGAGCTTGCTCCGGTCTTCGACTTTGCCGGTGACACCGATCGTCGTATCGGTGGAGCTTTCCTCGAAGTCCTCAACTTCGAGAGCTTGCAGAGCTCCCGTATTCTTGCGACATCAGCGTCGCCATCATCAATTGCCATGGAGATATCGGGGGAGTGCTCCGTCTTTTCTTCCTCGGCCAAATCTAGGCCTTCTTCGAAGCTATCTTCGTGGGGTGCACCGATGGAGTGGGGGATCGCCTCTTCGATGACCTCATCAAGTAGGTCCATGTAATCAAGCTCCTCGTGACACGGCATGTGCTTCATTGCCTTTGGTATATGGAGCTCCACTTCGATGTTGCCGATGTTCAAGGTAAGGGTCCCCTCCCGCACATCGATGATGACACCGGCGGTGGCGAGGAATGGGCGTCCGAGTATGAGTGATGTATCGCCCTCCTCCTTGATGTCCATTATCACGAAATCGCATGGCAAACATATGCCCCCGGAACTTGGAGTGGGATGTCCTCCGCTATCCCAACCGGTCATGTAATCCTCCCATCCGCTAGTTGAATCTGCATGTCGGTAGGCTTCAAATCCGTGCAGGTATTCAACTTCCGGAACATGGAGAGTGGCATGAGGCTAACACTAGCACCCAAATCCACCAATGCTTTTTGTAGGGGGGCGCCGCCTAGAGTGCAAGGAATCCGGAAACTCCCCTGATCTTTAAATTTGGCGGGCTCCTTCTCTCTCTTTGTGAACCAAGTCCCTTCCTCCGTGAGCATTATCTTCTCCTTCCTCTTCCTTCCCGTGATCAAGTCTTTTAAGAACTTGGCATAAGATGGGATTTCCACTAAAGCGTCGAGGAAGGGGATATTGAGGCTCACCCCTCTCAAATACTCGAGAAACTTGGCTAGCCGTTTCTCCATCTTGGCTCTAGCTAGCCGTTGAGGGAAGGGCACTGGTGGCATAAATCGGCGCTCATCGATAAGCTCCTCCATTCTAGATTTTTCTCCTTCTTGCGGCTCCTTCTCCTTTGCCACTTCAATTACCGGCTCACTTTCTTCTAGATTCTCCACCACGGGCTTCTTGACTTGAGTCATGGGGGGAGTGGTATCCTTCCCTCCTCTTGTAGTAACCGCAACGACCGCATTGATATGGCCGGTGTTGCCCCGTGGATTCGGCTCGGGTTGAGCCGGCAATTGTTGATTGTTTTTATTGAGCAACGCAAGTTGCTCCCCAATTTAAGCGACGACGGTGGCAAGAGAATCTTGTCCCGCCTTCAACGTGGCATTGATCTTTCCTTGTTCTGCCATAAACTCATCCACCTTAGCTTCAAAATCCGGACGTGGTTGAGCTTGCGGTGGGTTGGGATTTCTCCACCCTTGATTATACCCGAGTGGCCTATATGGTCCCACTTGTTGCCTCGGTGGGAAGTTTTGTTGCTGTGGCCCCCTTGGTGGATAATTCGGTTGTGGTGGTGGAGCTCGAGCTTGAGGAGGTTGTTGTGGTGGGGGGTTCAATGCACCATCATTATTGGCATATGAGAAACCCGGATGGTTTCTAGCGGTCGGATTGGCCCAATATCCAGAATTCCCCGCGACGTATTGAACTTGCTCCAAAGCTCCTTCTCCTTGCTCTCCTCCTACATATATGGATTGGGATTGGTCTTGCCAATCGCTCATATGATTTGTCGGCGTGGATGTAGAAGGGGCTCCCTGAGGCTCCGTAATAAATTTCTCCAACCTCTCCACTACCTTATGGAGAGAGTCAAACTTGCTAGAAAGCTCCGCCACGGCCTTGGCCTCATAGATACTTGTGGGCTTCAAGGAGGATGAAGAATGTCCTCGCTCGTCCCCCCATTGTTGGTTGTTCGAGGCCATCTCCTCAAGCAAGGCCGTAGCTTCATCGGGAGTCTTTGACAAAATGGCTCCATTTGTTGTGGCATCAATAATCTGCTTCGTTCCCGGTTGGAGTCCATTGTAAAAGCTGTGGACAAGCTCCCAATCCTCAATGCTATGATAAGGGCATTGATGTTGCAAGTCCTTGAAGCGCTCCCATGCTTCATAGAGAGTCTCTTGTGGTCCTTGCTTGAATGACATGAGAGCACTTCTTATCTTCACCGTCTTGGAGGGCGGGTAAAATTTGTCGACGAAGGCACTCGCCAACTCATCCCAAGTGGTGAAGATTCCTTCAGCTTGCGTCCTCAACCAATATAATGCCTTGTCCTTTAGTGTGAAAGGGAAAAGGCACAGTCTGATAGCATCCACGGAGACGCCCGGCATTTGGAAGGTGGCACACTTTGATAGGAAGAGCTGGATGTGGTAATGAGGGTTTTCATGGGAGTTCCCATGAAACGGATCTTGTTGCATAAGGACCACCAATCCGGTCTTCAACTCAAAATTTTTGTCGGCCGCCAACTCCGGCATGGCTATGGACGAGGTCGTGGAAGAAGTCTTAGGCCGAAGCCTATCTCTTATAGAAATAATCCTTGCCATTCGCGCCGCCAATTGTTCGGGTGTCTCAGGATAGGTCATAAAATTTCCTTCCGTAACGGGTCTCCTCTCCGCTCGGATCCTCCTCAATGTACGCTCGATCTCCGGATCGTATAGTATCTCTTCGGGGTTCGCCGAGGATCTCGTGTACATGCAAGGGAAAACAGAGTTTCAAAGAAATAGTTAGCACAACGGAAGGGTAAAATAAATATAGAAATAATAGAACAAAAAATAAAAATAGCTAGGTTATAGGAATCAAACACTATTGCCTCCCCGGCAACGGCGCCAAAAACTTGATCGCACCCCGGATACACGTCCCGGAGCGGCGACGATCGTAGTCTTACCGCAAGCGCACGGTGTAGCGGTGAGCGGGTATCGAACACAGGGAGGCCTAATAACAGTGTCTTCTTCGGTCACCTGGCTATAGGAAAAGTCGGGAAATGTTCGCAAATACGCGGTCACATTCGTTCAAATGTATAAAAGAAATAACAAATTAATAAAGACGCTTAGGGGATAGGGAATCCCCGCTACTTGCCGTATCTCATCATTGTGACTCATAGGTTTCACAATTGCTAGACTTGAAACTTGGGTGAACTAGTTGCAACTTAATGTGGAACCAAGCTCACGCTCTCGCGCTATTGCCGGTCTATAGCCAACCTAGGGTAGGGTCCAATCTCTTGCAAACCCTAACCTAGGCAAACTAGCGTGAAGAACAACATCATCGTTCAATCGTATCTCGAGCCCACTCTCGTGCAAACTCGAGCTACGACCTAGGTTGGGATAGTTCCTACCTGTCCAATCTCTTGCAAACGGGTATCGGTATAGAATTGCAGTCGAAAACCATAGTTTCGGTCCAATCTCTTGCAAACCGATTCCGGAGAAATTCAATTGCAACCCAATTCGAATATCTAGGGCTTCCTATCGAATTGGGATCCAATCTCTTGCAAATCCCAATCGGTATAAATCCCTAGCTATTCGTATTATAGCAATCCCAAACTAACCCTAATCAATCCTAGCAATAGTTTCACCAATTCATCACAGATTCGAAATTGGGCTCGTAGGGTTCATCCCTACGCCCTAAGACGACGAACTACTCACAAGTCATAATAGAATGCAATAGAGATTCACAAATAAAATCGATGGAATTCATAGAAATATTCAAAATATCAACAAAAATTGAGTTTTTGAGGGAGAGAGATGCAAACCAATGAAGAACAAGATAGCATCCAACAAAAAATCACTTTTCTCTCCTCTCTCAAAGCTAAATCTAATCCCTAAAAAGTTAATCTAAAAAGGCTGCAAAAGTTCTGAAAAAAAGGCCCTCTAAACTAGGTTAAAAACTGGGGTTAAATACCCCCCAAAATCGCCCAAAAAACCCTGACGAAAATGCCCCTGCGCAGCCTCAAATCCGCAGTTTACGCTACAGGCAGCGCGGCTCACTCGGCCGAGTGACAAATGTCACTCAGCCGAGTGACGAACCCTGTACAAAAACAGAGAGTTGGGGGTCTCGGGGGTCGTCTCCTCGGAGGTTACCCGGGCGGACGGCCTTTAATCACTCGGGCGGACGTCGATTGTCACTCGGGCGGACGTCGACTCGGAAATTGTCTGTACAGAAACAGTAAGTCTGTGATTTTTGTTGCCGCCGTCTTGATGCCACTCGGGCGAGTGGGTGTCTGTGGTTCGGCCGAGTGACTTGGCGATGCTCGGCCGAGTGCACGCCTGTTGCGTGTCCGATCTGGCCGGCCGAGCGGGCTTCCGATGGTCGGCCGAGCGGGCTTCCGATGGTCGGCCGAGTGACTCCTTCACTCGGCCGAGTGGCATGCTGAAAATGCCCATTCTTCATGTTTTTGACCCCTTAGAGAGTCGTCGGTGACACTCCGGAGTGGGTGCATCTCAGAATCACTCCAAATCGCTCCAAATCTCCTGAAATACGACAAAAACAACAAATCGTGAAAAGCATCGCAATATTGTCGAATAAATGTGAAAAACACGATTTGAGCGATCTAAATGGCATGCAAACATGCAGAAAAAAGGTGTAAAATACAGAGTGATCACTAGCATTACACCCAAGTCAATGGAAGCTACCCGTAACTCTCTACTCACCGACCCGGCCAGGTGTCGGTCAAGTTCACCAATAGAGTGTAATCCAGCTTTCCAGCCACTAATACATTGGACTACCCTACCCAAAGTGTTGTAATGCCCTACAAGCTACTGCACAAGTACTAGAGGGGGGGTGAATAGTACTTTAAAAATAACAAGGAGTATAATTCCAAATTATTGTGCAAACAACTACCAAATCAATTTGCGGAAGCTTAAATTGAATGACAACAACAAAATTAACAATGCAAACAAATGATGTTAATGGGTTCGGATCCACCCAAGTCTCCCCGACTTGTTCCCGGTGATCCTACGTCCCAACCACCCGGATCCCCTCCGGATACTTGAGTTAGAAACCCTAACTCAAGATTTCCACTATGAATATCTTGTGAAAAACCTTCACAAGATCAAATCATACAACAACGGCAATAGTGAATCCCACAACCCGGGATGACAACCTTCTCTCACAACCGAGAGAATCAACAAGCAATATAAATGAGTTTATATTGAAATAAACAAACTTACCACAAAATCCTATACCTTGAGTTTTTCTTACCCAATAGGTGAAATGAAGGATTTGAGGAAGATGAAGTCACCAAGACCTAGCACCAAGGAAATGACCAGCAATCGGTGCCTAGGGATGATTTGGAGACTTGGATCAAGCTATAGCTTGAAGAGCTCACCAAGAACAAGCTTCTCTCAAAAGGGATTCTAGATCTAGAATAGTGAGAGAATGGGTTTCTTGTGAGGAAGAGAGCTTTAGATTTGAGTGAGAATGGCTATCTCTTTTGATCTCAATGAATCTCTGAATAGAAGCTCTAACCTAGATAGAAATGACCTAGGTTCGTATTTATAGGGTCCCATAAAAACAACTTAGGTCATTCTCCAACGGATAGAAATCTGGGAGAATTAGTCGGTCAAAGAACAATCACTGACCGACTAGTTCATCAACTAGTCGGTCAGTCAAACAGCATGGACCGACTAAGAGAGGAACTGAGAAGAGATAGAATTTCAGACCTAGAAATCTAGTCGGTCCAAGAAGACTTTCTGACCGACTAGTTTCACAACTAGTCGGTCAGTCAGTGAACGTAGACCGACTAAGAGGCAAAATGAAATAGTCTGAATACAAATTGACTTAGTCGGTCCAAGAACAAAAGTTGACCGACTAGATTGTCAACTAGTCGGTCACCAAACGTTCTTAGACCGACTAACGATAAACAGTAGCTTAGGAGAAATTTAGCATGAACAGTAAGTCACAACTAGTCGGTCAAAGAAGCATCACTGACCGACTAGTTCACAAACTAGTCGGTCGGTGAGTCAACGTAGACCGACTAACTGTAAACAGTAAAGTCCAAGAAATTAAGGAATCAAACTAGTTGGTCCAAGAAGAGTTGCTGACCGACTAGATCACCATCTAGTCGGTCAGTACTTGTTCTTGTACCAACTAACATGCACAAACAAGTCCGAATCGAAGCGCGACGCTTCGAGGAAGTTAGAATGAACTTGTACTAAGATCCTAGAGCTACGATATGAGCGTTATGAAGTTAGAATGGTAAGATATACTCAAGGCTTAACATTCTATATATCGAAGCTAAAAAGACTATAAATAAAACCTTAATAAACGGTCTTCGAGAGCTTCGATTGATTCTTCATAACTTCCAAAACGGCGCAAGAGCTTCAACGAAGCTTTGGGCATGAATACAAGCTTTGGGAAGTGTTGAGATGTCGCTTTGAATGTTCTCGTGAATTTGGCGACGATCTCCAATACTGCGCTCACAAATTGTTAGTTCATGGATTATTTATGTTTGCTCATCATCAAAACCAAATCCGGGGAGTCCAATATTCAACAAGTGTCCATAAGTCAATCCATAGTTCAATGTTTGTCGTATGGCAAACATTCCGTAAATGCCCCGCGGGCCCAATATCCATAATTGCCCGAAAGCCCAATAGTCCGTAATTGCCCGAAGGCCCAATAGTCTGTAACATACCCGAAGGCCCAATATCACATCTCATCAATGGTGTACATTTCGCAGTTTGAGAGCAATTCAAATAATTCATTTCAATAGCAATGAAAGTAAAAGCAACCAACCATGCCATTAGGTTCATAAAGCTTAAGTAACGTACGACCGAAGTAATGCAGTTTAAAGTAGTAAGTGATAAATACTCGAACCTTTGAAACTTGTAGAAAAATAATTTACTATCAAGGGGTAAATACCTGCGGCTTTGAATAAGTATGAAAAAGTAATATACTTGCCTGAGGAAGCGTTTCTGGGTACCCACGTGATCGTTAGAGGAGCGTGAATATATCTGCGTCAACGAATTTATAATATTAAACTAAGGCGTTAAACTGTTCAAATAACATGCGTATAATTTCTGATTACTAGTGTTGACAAATGGGCTATTCTGACCGGGCCCGGAAGAGCAAAGTCAACTATGACTGGTCAACCGGATTACTACGACCTTGGGGCCTCGGCCCAAGGATCTCACGGGCGGGCCGCGAATCTCCACCCATGACGAAGGCCCACTTCCTCAGTGGAGGAAATCGAGGCCCAAATCAAGGAAGCATCCGCCAAGTATGGCAACCATCCAAGGCCATCACTCTCTAGCCATCATGGCTCGGCTTAATGGCTCAGCTTAATGGCCCGACTTAAATGGCAATCACTCTATAGCCATCATGGCTCGGCTTAATGGCTCAGCTTAATGGCCCGACTAAAATGGCCATCACTCTATAGCCATCATGGCTCGGCTTAATGGCTCAGCTTAATGGCCCGACTTAAATGGCCATCACTCTCCAGCCATCAAGGCCCGCCAAATATGGCAACCGCCCGAGTCCATCACTCTAGCCATCATGGCCACCCTCAGGACATTCATCTCCTCATCAAGATGGGCGCAATTAGTGGAGGTCAAAACTTCCCACATTTGCACGTCCCCATGAATGATGGCCATGATGTCACATCATGGCACATTATGAGGACGAGTCACCTATATGAGGGGAGGAGGGTCATCATCACAAAGGGGGCTGGACGATCTACAACGGAGGTATCACCAACTCCATCTCACACCTTCTTCCGCCTTTACATATTTCTCCTCCATAGCTCGGCTCGAGGATGGGGGCTCGGTCTCTCCGTGAACCGAGCCCGATCCCACCGAGCATCCCTCAGACAAGATCTGACTTTGGCATCGGAGGGGATTTGGTCGGAACCAAGGTCCGACCCCCCTGACGAGCTCTTTCGTCCATTCAGGTCCAGGAGATCCCGCGGCGCCGAGGCTACCCCTCAGCGTCATCACAGCCGGAGCCGAGCGCCCTCGTCCCCGAGCCTGTTTGTCTCCACCACCAGAAGATAGTCGCTCTGTCGAGGCCGCCCCTCGACGCCAGGAGAGACCGAGGCTTCCCCTCAGCTCCACGCCGGCCGCGCATCAAGCGAGACGACCGAGGCTACCCCTCGTCGTCCGGCCGTCCGAGGCCGAGCACCTCTCACTGGGCCGAGGCTTCCCCTCCGCCCCCCAGAGGCCGAGGATCCAGATTCGGCCCAGCCGACGCGCTCCACGTCATCTGCAACTCCGATTCGCGCCGCGTCTGCACTGACTCGACGCACCCGAGGGACCCAAGTCGGCCCCTTGACCACGTTGACCGGGTAGTCCACGGTCAACGCTTTTGTAGTGAGAAAACACTCTGAAACATCTAGCATATTCAAACTAATATTTATTCAATAATCAATGATATATTTAGGTTCATATAAGGTCAGTTCATACATAACTATATAATAACTAAGTAATAGCTATATAATGTACTGTTTTTTTTGGTGCACGGAAATAAATATAATGTACTGTTTACACTTACATAGATAGTACATCAAAGCTCATATAATAATATCCATCAACCAACCAAACTGTTCACATGCATGGACTGATGTACGTTAGCCTTCATTTGCATTCACTCAATAATCTATGAGCTTCATTGGTTACAGGCCCTAGGGTACGGTCTATAATAGAAAACTTCATTAAACACCAATATCACATGCACCCACCGTTCGTCCTCCCCTTCGTTGTTTCTTGCAAATGTCCAATGGCGATGACACGGCAGCAGCGTCCCATGGAGGTGGTTGCAGACGGAGACGGCGTGAGGGCGGTGTGCGGAAGTTGTCGAGGGGCGAAGCGGCACTGCAGGGAGAAGGAACGTCGGAAGAGGCTGTGTCTTGGTGGACGTCGGGGCACGGTGGCGAACGGAGGCGGGCTGGGGCCGTTGAACGGGGTCGAAAGGAGGCGGCGAGGCGTTGGCCAGAGGAGCGGTGTGCGGTCGATGGGTGCTGCGGCGAGGCTCGTGCGGGGGTCTGTGGCCTAGCGGGAGATGGTCGGAGGGGCTCGGGGACGCGGCTGCTCGGAGAAACGGAGAGGCGAGGTCTGGGCGGTCTGCGGGTGTACGGGGGAGTAGAGGTGATGCCGCTGCAGGGGTTTGTGCGGCCTGAACGGGGAGATGAGCGGCGTGGAGGTTGGCGGGTAGTCGAAGAGCGAAGGCGCCGGTGGAGCAGGGCGGTGATGAACGGAGGACACGACGAGAGCGATTGGTCGTCGGAGGCGAGGGCTCGTTGTTGGCAAAGGGCACAGTCGGGGGAGGTGAACGGAGGTGCTGGGCGCGGGCTCTTTCACTCGCTGACGTCGGGGTTTAATAAGAAGAGAAGAAGAAGATCGGAAGGGAAGAAGAAGAAGAGGGAGAAGAGTGTCGCGCGGCGTCGTTGCGGACGTGGGCAGGCGAGGACGTGGAAGAGGCGACGTGAAGAGGTTGTACCCGCATGAACGTGATCGGGGAGAGAAAGTAGGGTAGTTGGAAAATAAATGGGGGAGAGAGTGCACGTGGTGAGGGGGTATGCAGGTTAAATATAATCAGTTAGGATTTTAAGGATAATTAGTTTAAGGTGTGTGTGTGTAATCAGTTACCTTGCAAAAAATATATATATAATCAGTTAAAAAAACTTTAGCTTAATTATAACAACCTTTGTTTTTAAAAGATAATTTCACATCCCTATATCTGTTTAAAACGTTCGGATCATTAAAATAATTGAATCTCAAATATTAGATAAGAGATTAATAATAAGATTATTACAACTCTACCTCTCGACATCCAAAAATTGTACAGAAAATACCGGAGTGATCGCGCCTCCGATAGGATCGCAAATACGGGGTCCGGTCACGAGTCCGGACTACGGAAAACAATAATTAAAATCAAACACGAGAAATACACATTCGATAATGAGATACGTATTAAAAATGTACGACCGGAAAGCGGTCGTTACATTCGTCGCCGTTTGTTTCTATGCGTTCACCGTTCCTAGCTCTCCGAAATGATAGGTTGTATCACTTCTGAAATTCAACGGTGAGGGAGATTAAATTAGTTGAAGTTTAGCCTTTATGAACGGCAAACTAACTTAATTAATTCTCCTATTCATTAATAGTCTCACATTGCTCATGCGACGAGTAAGGGGGTCCGACTCCCTATATAAATAGTGGTTGCCACCATTTAGAAAAACTTGCAACAAGTCTCTAAATTGAGTAGCTTCAAAATGTTTTGAGGACGCTCTCAAGACAAAATCATTCTTTCCTCCTTTTTCTTCTGTTCCTTCACTCGCGTTCCAGCAAAAAGACGAGAAGGATCGGATTCGATCCGAAGTCTAAGATGTTGGATCGCTCTTAAGTGAAATCTTCTTCAGCAAGTGGTTGGCTTAGAGGCGCAGTGTTGGCTCGCTTCCGGTGGATCAGTTTGGGGCGCAAAGGCGGCTAGCTTCGGGGAGCAGACGTCGGTTCGTTACACTTTGCCGGTGCAAGCAAAGTTCCGTGTATGTAGTTTAAAAATCTTTCATTTAATTATATTGCAGTAGTTTAGATCTATCTTGGGGTGGTCAGATCCACCTCAAGATAGCAGAGATCCTGGCTAGGGTCTTGAAATCCTTAGGGCTTTCGCTAAATAGTTTAACAGTTCTTTTCTTCTGCTTATTTGATTTGCTTCTATCGTCCGTCTGACGTAGGACGGGCATAGAATAATGCCCTAAGGGTCCCTCAAACCCCATCAGTACGCGTTGAGCAATTCTATGATTTGTGAAACAAAATTTCTCAAAGCGCAAAACGGGCCAAAGATATGCACTGTGTGCGCGATGATCAATTTTGTGATGGGAAAACAAAATTGCTCATCGCGCACAATGGGCCAAATTAAGGAATTCTGTGATGTGAAAATAAAATGGCTCAACGCGCACAACGGGCAACATTTGGCCAGTTGTGCACGTTGAGTAATTTGGTTACTTTCCAACAATATTGCTTCAAAGTGCAACAACAATCATACGTCTGTAGACTCACTGAGTCTCTTCTGTAGACTCACAGTCACTCTTCTATAGACTCAGCATCATTGTTCAGGCTAATTCGTGTATAAATGGCTTCCCTCCTTACAAGCCCTCATCATCCACAACAACTTTTTTGTTCATCACTGATTCGTCTTCAACACAAAAAATGTCGAAGCTATTAGCGGCAACTTGTGATAGAGAAATCGAATACATCAAATAGATATGGACTCTAAGATATTATTTGCTCCTTCAGATGTTATGTTTAGCTTCCTCACTCTGCCCGTAGGTTCAGGTTCACTCGTGGATCTACTCAAGCTGGCATCTTGCTTAAGCTTTTCATTAGATGTGAAGAAGTTGGAAGTCATAAGATTTCAAAATGTGAAGTTACAATATTTTATCTGATTCCACCCATAAATGGCATCTTTCTTGCGTTGTTGAGTAGATGGTTATCTCCATTGCCTTCGTATGACATATCTCCACACTCGATATTCTTGATCAACGAGCACAACAGGTCTCTGAGCTGTGAATTCCAAAATGTGAAGTTCCATGATTGATAGGATAGACCTGAGCAAAATGTTTAGTTGTAGTTTCTACTTTGTTGTGTTAAGTACATTTGAATGCATTTATGTTGTAGTATGATGGAATACAGAGCTTAAGACAATGTAATTTTTCTGAGATAGCTGGTACATTGTGTTGCTCACCTCAATTCCTATGTACATTCACGTGCACTATGTATATTCACGGACACCTTCGCCATTTCCCATTATCCATGTCCAATTCTGTCATGCCCTATTTTGCACTAAACGTGTATTCTACTGAATACGTGTGGTATTGCAATCTACGGTGCATACGTAGGCATGAGATAAACGAAGATATCGATATATATGACGTAGTGCAAGGGGGATTAGGCCGAAATACGTGACCAAATGAAATGAATGTGAAGCGTGAAGGCGAGAGAAGTGTGAAAGACGTCGTGGGTGCAAACAATAGGAGTGTGTTAGACGCGTGCGTGTGATGCGTGTATGCATGCATGGATGGGTGTGGATGTGTGTGGGAAGAGCCATGCAAGTGTGAAAAGGGTTAGGGGTCAATGGCAACTCCCGTAAATTTTTAGAAAAGTCAGGGGCAAAATGGTCATTTGGGCTTAAATTACTGTGCGTACATGCCTAGGTTGTGTGTGCGTAAAGTAATGGCAAAATTGTAAATATCCAAATGATGGAGGGGTATTTTGGTCATTTCCTAATATGCATGCTTATCTTAAGGGAGGTTCTAGAGTTAGGGATTTTTGGAGAAAGTTCTCCCCTTTTCTTCACCTTTCTTTACTATTCTTTCTCTTCTCTTTTTCATTTCCTTTTTCCTTTTTCCCCAAGAGAGGACCGGCCACCCTAGTCTCTTTTTCTCCCCTTTCTCCAATTCAAAAACCCTAATTCTTCCATCCAAAATTAAGTATATCAAGTAACATGCAAGAGGGAAGAAGGTGGAGAAGAAAAGAGGAGTAAAAGAGGAGAAATCAAGCTATTTGAGGTATGAAACTTCTTGGATTTGGAATTCCATTAATTTGCTATTGCTCTCATGTTTTTATAGCATGATTCACGTAATATTTAATGGGGGTAGTCGAAATTTTATGTATTATGCTTCAATTTCACAAATTTCCCTTGAGATTCTTGGTAAAAACATCTCCTTTGAAGTCCTGAATTTCTGTTTTGTGTTGTTGCTGTATTTACTGTTACTGTAGCTCGAATTGGGTTTCGAAAAAAATATGAGCTTGTAGATCATGAAGTTCTACCCCAAAATCATATAAATTTTGATATAGTTTAAATTCAGAAATTAGGAGAAATAAATCCATATTTACAGCATGTCTGTTTGATTTCCAGCTTTGACACATCTCAGTACAATTGGCCTAACTATCTGCACACTCCATGGATTTTGTTGATCTTGGTCTTGTTGGGAAACTTAAGAAGTTTTTCTAAAAGTTCATCTGGGTGCTTGTATGTCGAATGTCTGGCTAGAACATACTCCAATTTGGCTTTGAACACAGGCTCTGAAATCTGTCTGAAAAACATATTTGACACACTTCACCAATTAATTCACCATAAATCACATACTTAATATTTTTCAATGAAATTTTATATGTGAATCAAGGACTAATATATCTACAACTTTCATTTGTAACACTTTGCCAAATTCTCAATAAAAACCAAATGTAATATGCCCATGAATTGGCAATTTCTACAAATTCCTGCAAGCTGAATGGGCAAGTGTTGTGTTAATTTGTGTGTTGTTGCCATTCCACCCACTATGGCATATGATTGTTGTTTTTACATGCAAATTAGATTAATGATATGTCATGCCAATTGATCTGCTAATGTTCTTACAGACATACACGTCACGCCCACCACGTGTTCGTGAAAATGCCACAATGAAGTGAAAATTGAATGATGTGAGGAATGAGCTTGTAAACATTTGTGCTATGAAATCTGTTGTGAAATAGCAATGATGGGGTCATGTGAAGCATGGTAACATGTGTTATGAGTGATGAATTGTAATGGCTATGTTGAAGGGCATGGCACTTCGGTGCATGACCCATGTTGATACGTATATGGAATGTGAAACCATGCAATGTGTCCCCTCAGTGCTATATATAATGTTAAATGAAGTTTTAGAATGTCTCAATCCTCTCTAAGGAGGGTGAGCTAGCAAATCCCGGGTTCTAGGTGGGATTTGAGTAAATTGTGGATATGAGGCCTGGACTGTGGAGTTGGGAGATGCTTATGTGATGTGTGGAGTTTACACCCACTCGCCTTTACCGGGAGTGGAGGGGATTTTACACCCACTCGCCTTTACCGGGAGTGGAGGGGTCATACGGAGGTTGGGTTATGTGGAAAGCCTCACTCCTGCCAGGGACGGGGGAGGTGAGAGGCCCGGCGTACAGTGCCCGTGTCCACTGCGTCGTGTGCTATATTCACCCCAAATTTGGGGTGAAGTCCAGGTCCTGGTATCACACAGTTTACCCAAGTTCCAATTAATTCAACTATAAAATATTAAAAATAAGAATTTGAGTGTTACTTCTGCTGCTGGTAGCACTTCCCCTTCACTTGCCTGCTTCTTTGTGACTCTGTGTCTTACCATAGGCACTTGTACTTGAATTATCAGATAGTGCTTGCCTGAATACCTGTGTTGATATTATTATTATTATTATTATTATTCGTGCAAACCCCTTTCTTGCAGTAACTCGACACTGGACCGCAGGTATGATTCCCTTGTTTTAACTATTAAATTTTCATTATATCACTTAAATACATGCTTTATTCCTCTGGCTTGCCTTGTGAATTGATAACCTTAAAATGGAGTTCCAAACCCAAGTTGGTTCCTACTGGGGCACGCATTGACGTGCTCCCCCCTATTTTTCAGGTAGCAGGGTTAGCTTGGTTGGAGGTGACTTGGAGCTGGGTTCAAGGGTAGCACTTGATGTGAGCTGACTTGTGGTGTGATATAGTTGTCTTGGGGGTGGAGAATGATGGTGTATTTGTAGTGGTGTACATGAGTTATGTATTGCTAAATATAAATATGTTGTTGTTGGTGTTGATCTATGTATTCATGAAATCGTTTGATGTTATTGTGAAGCTTTACTTGTACTATCCCAGCATGTGCGCAGTGGCCTGCTTGTTCAGTTTCTTCTTTCTCCCTCTTTTCCTCTTTCATCACCCTCACTCTTCACGGTACTCGGGAAAAAATTTTTGATGCCGGGTATTCTGAGGAACGGTGCGTGACAGTTTTTGGTGGCCCATGCCGGTCACAGCACTGCGATGTGCGTAAGGATAGTACATGTGATGCTTCAGTAGGTGATCGGGATACATTAGCCCGAAGCTGGGTAGTGTCTAGCCTTAGGACAGAGTCCTAATGCTAAGAGCTCGAGGTATAGAGTTATCTGGGGGTCGTTTTAGACTCTTGGTTCGAGATCTGTATAGGAATACCAGTATGGTATGGCTATTGACTTGTGAGGTTGTATGACGTCCTTGTGTATGATGTATCGTTAGATTCATGTGCAAGTTACGTTAAATATACGTGCGTGGATCCTTAATGTAGTGTAGAACCTATTGTATATGTATCTATATTATAAAACATGGATCTTATCAAGAGAAATTGGATAAGAGTTTTTGTATAAGAGAAATTGGTTATTTTAGATTTGTAATGGGGTATTGTTGTATAAGAGATTTTGGTTAAGATAAAATGGATAAGAGATTTTGGTTATGTGTAATTGGGTGTGTTGTTTATATCTATTCTATAAAATAGGGATGGTATCAAGAGAAATTGGATAAGAGAAATTGGACAAGAGTATACATATACATATACATATATACATACATACAAATACATACATACATATCTATTCTATAAAATAGGGAGGTTATCAAGAGAAATTGAATAAGAGAATTTGGACAAGATAAATTGGATAAGAGATGAGATTTTATAAAATAGGGAGGTTATCAAGTGGAATTTTGCACAAACAACCCCGGTTTTTACATTTTTGCCATTGGACCCTCCCCCCCACACACCCACACTTTTTATTCTTCCTCTCTTTCCGACTGTTTTTTCACAGTCCACGTGCACATGTGCACGGGTTATTTGCTAGTGTATTTGTATATGGGGTATGAGAAATTGAGATATGAGAAATTGAGATATGACAAGAAATCAAGAAATCAAATCATTTTGTATATAAATTTGAAATCAAAATTTCATAATTTCGTTTTACCTTGCTCGCATTGGGAGGGAACCTGATTAGATCACATCAACTATGAGGGGGAAAATTTTTTGATCACATCACAGTTTACTCCTTATTTGTTGTTTACTCCGTATTAGCTTTGCGCGCCAAGAGCAAGCAGATCAAGGGAGAGCTAGAACCCTCTTCTACCTCCAGCATCGCCATCATCTTCTACCTCCTCCAACACCCTCTTCTACCTCCAGCACCCTCTTCTACCTCAGATCACGGGAGAGCAAGCAGATCAAGGAAGACCATCAAGCAAGCACATCAAAAACTCATCTTTTCTTTTAATTTATTTCACACACACATTTTCTTCTTTTAATTTACCCTCACATTGCAGCTGTTTGAGCTTCATCACGGGAGAGCTCAAGCACCCTCTTGGTGAGCTTTGTGGGTTTGAGGGCTTCATCACGTCTGTTTCAGAGTGTTTTCTCACTACAAAGCGTTGACCGTGGATAACCCGGTCAACGTGGTCAAGGGGCCCGTTTGGGTCCCTCGGGCGAGTCGAGTTGGTGCAGTTGAGGCTCGAGTCGGACCAGCCGGTGACGTAGAGCGCGTCGACTGGATTGAATCGGAGTCCTCGGCCGTTGGGAGGGCGAGGGGTAGCCTCGGCCTGGGTCGAGATGTTCGGCCTCGGTCGGTTGCGCTCGGCCTCGGCGGTCGGACGACGAGGGGAAGCCTCAACCGTCCAGCTGGTTGCGGGGTCGGCAAGGGGCGGAGGGGAAGCCTCGGCCCGTTGATCTGGTGCCCTCCTGCGTAGACGAGAACGCTCGTCAGGGGGCCGGACCTTGGTTCCGGCCAAATCCCCTCCGATGCCTAAGTCAGACAGAGATCTGAAAAGAGGAGGCCCAGCGGAGACGGTTCGACTCGTGAGGAGATCGGAACGGCGTCTCACGGCGCGAGCGGGGGAGGAAGGAAATGAAATGGGGGAACTAGGTCGTTGATGGAGTACCTTAGGTTCTAGATACCTGAGATGCGGTCCTCTGTCCTGTCGTCTTCCTAGCCCCTTTATAGACCTCCGACGTGATTGCCCCCGACCCACGTCGCTCGTCCGCCCCCAATCGTGCCCCCTCAATCCGCCCCCTGCCTCCGCTCCCTGCGCCACGCCAGCCTCCCCCCATAACTTCCATTAAGTGGTAGTGGGATCGAGGGAGCGGTTATCGCAGGAGTGGGTGAGTGACCCGTATGTTACCGGGGCCGGGTCGGATCTACATTCGGGGGAGTCCCCGATAGGGCCTTATCGAGTGGGTCTGAGTGCTCAGATGGGCTCTTGACCGGAGGTCAGGTTTTTGGGCTCGTGTCTTTCGGGCCTCGGCCAAATAGGCGTAACAATTGCCCCCATCGGTCGGGTCGATCGGCCTCGGCCGGTTCGGCTCGGCCGATGTGACTTCCGCCGACTTTGACAGGCTCGCCAATCGATGTCGACTCATTTATTAGTCGTCATCGTGAGTTGGTCCGTTCGATACTTATAAGGCGCGGGCTCCGAAGCGCCGTCGGTCCTCTGATGCTGCCACGTGTAGCTGCAAGCTTATCCCCATCGCTCGTGGGGTCGTCTTAAGTCGAGAAGCCGAGGGGTTCGTGAGCCGCCCTTAGTGGGGCCGACCGGCCTTGGCTTGCTCGGTTCGGCCGCTGTGCCTCCTGGGATTCCGAGTGGTGCTTTAATCGAGGCGTGGTCATAAATGTAGGTCATGATGAGGCGGATCGATTGGACTTCCCTTGGCGCCGATTTCGAAACGCCGCCGGTTCTTCGAGTCCTGCCACGCGTTATTGTCAGGCGCTTCGAATTCGTCCCTGCGTCCGATATATAAGATCCCCAGCTGCGTTGATTTCCTCTCCTTTCTTGCTCTTCCCATTGCTCTAGGCTTTCTATAACTCGGAGTCTCCCGTCGCCCTCGCTTCTTCGCCTCCTTCAAACTAGTTAAAAGGTAATTTCTTTCTCGCTCTCGTATTATGGCTGCTCTTAGGATAGGCGGTTCTGGCCGAGGGGCGAGGGATTCTCCAGAGTCCAGGCAGCGCAGGCCCCGGCCAGGGGGGATCAGGTTCCTCTTCCGGGAGTCGTCCCCTCCAAGATAAGGGGAAGGGGAAGCTATTCCCAGACTACGCCTGCGATGACATGGCGTCGGCTGCCGTGCGTCTTAACATGCCCCCGGTTATCCTCCGTATGCCGTCGAGGACCGTTCCTTCGGCGGTCACGGAGATCCGGGAAAGGTATCTCTGCTTTCCGTACGATGTCCGAGTTCCATTCGTCGACGAGCGGATTTGCCTTCCGAGGAGCAATGAAGTCGGCGTCTACGTCGAAATGTTTCGCATGGGTCTTCGTTTCCCGCTCAATCCCTTCCTTATCCAGGTCATGGAGTATCTCATGGTGCCACTTTGCCAGTTTACCCCTTGCTCGATTGCGGTACTGACGGGCTTCGCCACGCTCTGCTGCACCCGCGGCCTGGAGCCGTCTCTCCCCCTTCTCTTCCATTTTTACCAGATCCAGACGGTCGGCCCGGGGTCATGGCTGCAGCTCCGAGCCCGCTCGAGGAGGGAATGCCTGATCGGGGGATTGGAGTTCAGATTACGTCTTTGTGGTCTTTCTGGGGGATGCCCAGATTTTGACAAGTTGGGGCGGTTCTGTCCAGCCTCGCCCGTCGCTAGCTCTCTCAGACGTCGACCGGGCAGCCGCCGCGCTGCTGTCGACCCTCCCCTTGGAATCAAAGTCCATCTGGTCTTTGTTGGACGACCTACTCCTGAAGGCCGTCTTGTGGTCTCCGGGTAGGTTTCTTTATTCTGTCGTGAATCGCCCTGTGACTCATCCTGATTTTGGTTTCCCTCGCAGGGATGGCCGGCCGCGAGTTCGTCCGTGACGTCGATGAATTGATCCGCCGTGGAGCTGCTCGGAGCCGAGGTAGCACCTCTGGAAGGGCGCCTCGGCGGACCGTTGAGGAGGACGTGTGCCGAGCCGAGCCTTTCGTGGGTAAGGTGGTGGCCGCGCCTCCCGCCTCTTCTTCTGGCGATCCCCTTCCCGGGGGTCACAAGGGCCGGACCCACCCCGTCAGCCCCAGAGGCAGGGGGTAATGAAGGGTCCGGTGCAGTCCCTCCTGCCCTTGGCGTGCCCCCTCAGGTTCCTGAGGATGGTGCGAGGCGAAAGCGTTCCCCTCCGGCGTCTTCGGAGCCCCACGGAGGAAAGAAGAGGAGGGGGGACGCGGATCCCTCCGGTCCGACGGGTTCCGCGCTTCCCGTGGCGACCACCGGGGATCCTTCGGTAGCTTTGTCAGCCACCCCCCTCGCAGCGTCTTCGCCCGTATCACCGGGGGTCGGGGCCTTGTTGGCGAGCAACTTGGCTTCGATCGTCGTCCCTGGGAGTTCGATGTTTGTCGACCGAGCCTTGGCCCAGCAGGTTGCCGAGGTCTCCGTCCCTCCCCGGGACCGCAGCCTCCTCCAGAAGATCCCGGCCGACAAGTTGTCGGATTCCTTGGTCTGGATCCTTCAACAGGTTCGGTTATCTTGCTACCATCTCTTTCTCTTTATCCTCTTCTTAGCCCATGTCTCGTCTTTCCAGGGTTCAGCGCTCGCTGTGGAGTTGCAGTGTCGAGCCGTCCGCTTGAGGGAGCTGGAGGAGTCCTCCATGAGGGCACAGGAGCGGGCCGGGGCGGCTGAGGTGGCTATGAGGGAGGCCCAGATGGAGTCTCGGCGTCTCACACTCCGTGTGGCCGAGTTGGAGGGACGAGTGGGTGACCTCCAAGGAAAGCTGGAGGATGCTCATCAGTCGGCTGAGGAAGCGGCGGAGTCGTTCCGCCTGGAGAGGGAGGAGCTTCAGAGGGAGCTGTCGGATCGGCGTCAGGTGACGCGGCTCGTACAAGAGGTGGAGAGGGGCGTCGTCGAGACCCTGGGGAAGAGGATCTTCGAGGTTCTCAGGGAGGCCTTCGGTGCGTATGAAGACCTCATCGCCCCCCGGATCGTCGAAGTCGTCCAGTCTTCCTTCCGGGAATGTGCGGAGCGTATTCGGCAAGCCCCTCCGCCGGTCGATCCCCCTCGCTCCGAGCAGGGCGAAGTGCCCGAGGATGTGTCCTCCTGAGCCCGGGCTCCCTAAGACGTCCCTCCCGGCCTTATCCTCAAATTTTTTAGCATCCGCTTCGCTTTGGGCCAGTCTACTTGAAATGGATCCCTGGCCCCCGCTATCTCCTCCGGCTTCGCTACCGGCTCCGTGGCCAATAATTGCTGGTTGCATGGCTGCTAGCTTGGGCTAACTACTTTGGGTCTTTTGTCAACCAATTTTGCTCTGTCGGTGTCGATCTAGCTTCTGTAGGTGATGAACTCTGTCCTTCGTCGTGAGTGGATTATTTGTAGAGTGTTTCCTTCGCCTTGATTCCCTGTAAATAAGACACGTTTTTGTACCCTGGTTAACTTTTATAAACGAAATTGACTTACTCGGACTTCTCGTGTATTTTGCGTTGCTGCCTCGTTCTTGGCCTAGGATTGGATGACGTTCGCGTCGGCTGGGGGAATTGCCCCCAGACTTATGGGCGCAGGAGTCGGTCGGCGAAGGCAAAACTCCTCGGCTTAAGTCCGGTCGGTGTCCGTGCCTGCTGGGGGAACTGCCCCAGACTTATGAGCGCAGGAGTCGGTCTGTGAGGGCAAAGTCCCTCGACTTAGAACCGGTCGTCGTTCGCACTGGCTGGGGGAATTGCCCCCAGACTTATGAGCGCAGGAGTCAGTCGGCGAGGGCAAAGCTCCTCGGCTTAGGACCGGTCGGCGTTCGCGATGGCTGGGGGGATTGCCCCCAGACTTATGAGTGCAGGAGTCGGTCGGCGAGGGCAAAGCTCCTCGGCTTAGGACCGGTCGGCGTTCGCGCTGGCTGGGGGGATTGCCCCCAGACTTATGAGCGCAGGAGTCGGTCGGCGAGGGTGAAGCTCCTCGGCTTAGGACTGGTCGGCGTCCGTGCTTGCTGGGGGAACTGCCCCCGGACTTACGAGCGCAGGATTCGGTCGGCGAGGGCAAAGCTCCTCGGCTTAGGACCGGTCGGCGTCCGCGCTGGCTGGGAGAATTGCCCCCAGGCTTCCAAGCGCAGGAGTCGGTCGGCGAGGGCAGTGTCCCCCTTCCTCCTCCAGTGAGGCAGTGGCCTTCATTCTTTTGCACTATTAGTGAAATGTCAATTCCGTCGAGGATTTAAGATAAGACAAAAAGGGAATGCAATTGTACTCTTAAGAGCCCTGTCGGACTGGTACATTTGGAGGAAAGGAAATAGGGAATAAAGCTAGACAGAGGGATGTAAACCTAGATAATCCCCTCGGACCAGGCTACGACTGGGGGGAGAGAGCTCGCCCGCTCACTCTACGATGCGGAGGGGTCCTTGGACGGTGTTGATCTTCTTCCCCTTGTCCGGCTGCATGGAGGTCCCTTCCCCATGGGCCGGCTCGTCGGCTAAGTTCCTGGCATGCCCCCGACTCATCAGCTTCTCAATGTCCTTCTTCAAGTGCCAGCAGTCTTCAGTGTCGTGGCCGTCATCCTTGTGGTACTTGCAGTATTTCTCCTTCTTCCCACCTCTTTTTGCCCTCGGTGGGGGGCGATCGGTGCGTTCTTCCTTCTGCACTTGGGCGAGGACGGCGTCTGGGGTGACGTCTCTCGCACCTTCTCCGCGCTGCCTGTTTCTCGGCCTCTTCTCGGTCCGGTACCCTTCGGGACTGCCTCGTCCGTTGTCGCCGCGCTTGGACCCTCGAGTGGCTTTTCCTGCATCCACGGCCAAGGCCTCCTCGGTCAACATGAAGCGCTCGGCCCTTGCCATGATCCCGGGGAGGTCCTTTGGAGGATCGTTGTGCAGGGACTTCTTGAGGCCTCTGTGGCGAAGCCCTTTCTTAAGGGCCGTTTGGACCACCAGGTCGGGAGGGCTGTTCACGTTCAGCCTCTCCGCGTTGAAGCGGCGCATGAACTGCCGGAGCGGCTCGGCCGGGCCTTGCACTATGTTGAACAGATGTTCAGCATCAGGTTTGATCTGCCTCCCTGCCATGAACTGCTTGCAAAACAACTGGGTGAGTTCCTCAAAGCTGTCGATGGAGCGGCTGGGCAGGCTGCGGTACCAGGTCCTCGCCGCTCCCCTGAGAGTAGAATAGAAGCCTCGGCAAAGCAGGTCATCGTCGGCTCCTTGGAAGGACATTCCCCCTCGTAGTCCATTACGTGGTGTCCCGGGTCCCCTATCCCGTCGTACTTCCCCAGCGCCGGGATCCTGAATCGAGATGGGACCCGTGCGTCGGTTATTCTCCGTGATAGGGGGCACCGGTCTCCGTGGATGCCTCCGGGGATTCGATAGTCGCCTGCCTCTGGATCGTTCGGTGGCGGAGGGTGCACAGGCGCCGGCGGGGCTGGCTCCGCGGCCCTCGCCACGCTGGGGGTCGGGCTGACCCGGCGCTCCCGGCTCCTCCGGCGGGAGCTCCTGCTCCGCCGTGATCGGTCTCTCGAGTGGTGTCGTTCGCTTCTCCTGCGGCGGGACGACCGTGACCGACGAGATGATGCAGTCATCGACTCGCCCTCCGTCCCTTCGGTTTCTCTTCGGCTCCTTTCACGATAAGGGGAGGAGGCGCGTGATCTCGCCTGATAGGAGTCGGACAGCGTGAACCGACGATCCGCATTCGGCTTTTTGGTCCCGTGGTCGTCGACCACGGCGGACCGCAAGAGCGGGGGACCCCCCGCCCATCGATGGCCATCGCCCAACGTGCCTCCGTTGGATGGTGCAGGGCCGACGAGCTGATGTACCGTCGCGACCAACGTCTGGAGGCTCGCGTTGGTCTCCTGAGCCAGGGCACGGAGCTGTCCCTGTGTGGCCAGTCCTGAGCCGTCGGTTTCTTCGGTTGAGGGGTCGGGGTGATCGCCGACGGGCGTGTCTTCGAGGTTGCCGTTGGATGCGCCGTTCACCTCCTCTGGGATGGGGGGCATGCGCTTCCTTCCATTGCTGGCTCGTGCCATTGTTGGTGTGGTTTGCTTCTTCGTGGGACGGTTTTCGATTCCCACAGACGGCGCCAGATGTTTCAGAGTGTTTTCTCACTACAAAGCGTTGACCGTGGATAACCCGGTCAACGTGGTCAAGGGGCCCGTTTGGGTCCCTCGGGCGAGTCGAGTTGGTGCAGTTGAGGCTCGAGTCGGACCAGCCGGTGACGTAGAGCGCGTCGACTGGATTGAATCGGAGTCCTCGGCCGTTGGGAGGGCGAGGGGTAGCCTCGGCCCGGGTCGAGATGTTCGGCCTCGGTCGGTTGCGCTCGGCCTCGGCGGTCGGACGACGAGGGGAAGCCTCAACCGTCCAACTGGTTGCAGGGTCGGCGAGGGGCGGAGGGGAAGCCTCGGCCCGTTGATCTGGTGCCCTCCTGCGTAGACGAGAACGCTCGTCAGGGGGCCGGACCTTGGTTCCGGCCAAATCCCCTCCGATGCCTAAGTCAGACAGAGATCTGAAAAGAGGAGGCCCGGCGGAGACGGTTCGACTCGTGAGGAGATCGGAACGGCGTCTCACGGCGCGAGCGGGGGAGGAAGGAAATGAAATGGGAGAACTAGGTCGTTGATGGAGTACCTTAGGTTCTAGATACCTGAGATGCGGTCCTCTGTCCTGTCGTCCTCCTAGCCCCTTTATAGACCTCCGCCGTGATTGCCCCCGACCCACGTCGCTCGTCCGCCCCCAATCGTGCCCCCTCAATCCGCCCCCTGCCGCCGCTCCCTGCGCCACGCCAGCCTCCCCCCATAACTACCATTAAGTGGTAGTGGGATCGAGGGAGCGGTTATCGCAGGAGTGGGTGAGTGACCCATATGTTACCGGGGCCGGGTCGGATCTACATTCGGGGGAGTCCCCGATAGGGCCTTATCGAGTGGGTCTGAGTGCTCAGATGGGCTCTTGACCGGAGGTCGGGTTTTTGGGCTCGTGTCTTTCGGGCCTCGGCCAAATAGGCGTAACAACGTCCTTTGTGAATTGCTGAGTTTGAGAGAATTGGTGAGCTTTGTGAATCATTTATATTGCGTAAGAATGTGCTTGCTGCAAAATGAGATAATTGCAATGTTCTGAATCATTTATATTGCTTACAAATCACAGTGTACAGCTTGATAGGAGTGCTGAATCATTTATCACTTTTTTCTATCTAATTCATATGAAGAGTTTGCAAAAAAACTTTGCCTTTTTCAGTCCATTGAAAATCATTTTTTTCCTTTTGCAAACTCTTAGTCCAAGTTTGTTTTGGTCCATGCTTCTGATATGTGCACTTCTGAATTGAATTCCTATTTTCATTGCTAGAAGATTGGCAACTTAAATTTTATAGCTAGAAGAAATTTGATTTAAGAGTATGAGTATGAAATTGGCTTAAGTCTTGGCTTAAGTATGAGTATGTATTTGAATATGAATATGAATTAGAGTTCTGTTTTTTTAGAGTTATGTTTTTTTTAATTTCATATTCAGTTTGACACTTGGACTGACAAATTGCCAATTCAAGATATCCTGGGTATCTTGAATTTGATGTATGGCAATAGAACATTTAATGTATGGAAATTTGGCATAAAAATTATTGTTTAACAGTTACACATACTGACAAATTGCCAATTCAAGATATCCTTGGTATCTTGAATTTGATGTATGGCAATAGAACATTTAATGTATGGAAATTTGGCATAAAAATTATTGTTTAACAGTTACACATATGGCTATTCAAATAAGTTCCAAAAATTTGATGCATTTTGTTTAACATTTCAGTTGATATGGAAATGAGTCCTATTTGTGGCAAATAATCATATTGTGCTTGGGATATATCCTGTGAAATGAAAACAACTGGCAATTGAACTGAAATTTTATAGCTGTGAAATGAACATAGGATATATCCTGTGAAATGAATTCACTCATACTTTTGTCCTGTGGCTAAATGATTTAATTTCACAGTATACTTTTGTCCTGTGGAAAAAATTTTAAGATTGGACTAAGATTGGCAACATTCAACATAGACTTTTGAAATTTTAGTCCCTGAAATTCAAATATACAAATTTTTTTGAATTTTGTTTCCTTTTATATATAGATCTCTGAAATTTTTGTCTATGAAGTTAATATATGAATCTCTAAGCTCTAAGCTCTGCAATGAAAATAGAATATTAAAAAATCATATGGCCAAGTGGGAAGGTCCATGTTGAAAGTCTATGTTGAAAGATATACCCAAGTGGGAAGCTCTGCATATGAAGTTGCAATGAAATTTATAATATCATTCTAATATCTTTCAACATAGAATTTTGTATATGTTTTTAATATCATTCATATACCAACATTCATATACCAACATTCAACTTTTGTATATGTTTTTTGAATTTTGTCAATTTTCATGCTTGCTACTGATAATATCATGGATTTTGCAAGTTTGCTACTTGAAGCATCACATGTATTGCACAATCAATGAATACTGAAATACATGCACTGATACTTCAAAATTGCACATGTATTTACATGAACAATCAATAACACTTACATGAGTTTGGTTTAAATATTTGTAGGACAAATTAATCATGGATGTGCTTTGAAAATTTTGCAAAAATCAATAGCAATTACTGAACCTTTTGCAAAAATCTGAAGAACACACCACTTTGCTTTGAACATACATCAAGCTTGCAAGCCAAGGTATTATTGAAAATACATCAAGCTTTGTTGTTGATTAATTTGCAGGACACCGTTTTGTCTTATTGAAAATACACCAAATTTTTTTACATTTTCCTTCAGCCAAATCTTATCAAGCTTGATGTCCTGAACTTGGTATACATGTGCTGTCAATTTCATTATATCCCTATTTCAGCAAGCTATTTTGAAATTGAGCTGGCCTTGGATGTAATCCTTGGAAATTGATTTTGACACCCAAAAATGAAATTTGAAACTTTTATTTGTGGGACAACTCTTATCCATTTTGAATCTATTAGCAGGACAATGCATTGCCAGGATTCAAATCTGAGAAATGTCTTCAAATATGCAAATACTCAGCAAATGAAATGTCTTCACATTAAGTTGCTGAGTATTAAGAATTAAGAATTTCATTTAGTTCAGCAAATACTAAGCATAACATTTAGTTGACTATATTAGCTGAGTATTAAGAATATTTGCATGTTCATTCAACATAGCTTAGTATTTGCTAAGTATTTGCTGAGTATTTGCTGAAGTTCTTAATACTAGCTATTTTGTTCTTCATTCAACATATCTATTTTATTCTTCATTCTTAATACTGAGTATAACAATAATATTTCAAAATAGCTATTTTGTTCTTAATACTCAGCTGTGCTTTTCAACTATGTTCAGCTATGAAATATTAAGAATTTCAGCTATGCTTTAGTATTTGCATATTGCTGAAGTTCAAAATAGCTTAGTATTTGCTGAGTATTAAGAATATTAGCTGAGAATTAAGAAGTTCTTAATATTATGTTGAATGAATACATAATTAGCTGAGTATTAAGAATTTCAAATTAGCTGAGTATTAAATGAAATATGCAAATACTAAGCATAACATATTTTGAAGACAAATTATGTGCCCAAATGTAATTCTTAATGTGAGAACTAAATAGGTTGGTTGTCAATATGTGAGTATTTTGAAGTTGATAACCTGCATAGCTAACTTGAATATTGACAGCATAACTTCAACTTGCAAGCATAGCTAACTTTGGTATCACCTCATAGGTGAGTATTTTGAGGGGGGAATGCATTGACAGCTCACTTCACTGATAGCTATCACTGATAACTCACTTCACTGCTAGCTCTTCATATGCTACCATATGCTACCATATGCATTGCTAATAACAGGACAAGCTTCATATGCTAACATCAGCTTCATGAACTGGGAACTGAGGTTTGATACTTAAACCAACATAGGAAATGAGCAATTGGGATATGAATATTGAGGTTTCATGAACTGAGAACTGAGGTTGAGCAATGAGCATAACTGAAATGTTTTTTTGTCCATGCTAAAAAATTTTTTGTCCCTGTTTTTTTGGGTTCTTCATTTTTTTCCAACTGAAATTTCAGGATAATTTGCAACTTAACATTATCATTTGCAACTTAACTTCATTTTTTTCAATTTTACGTTTCACTTTCATTTTGTACTTTTTTACATGCTGAGATGATATGAGATGTTAATTTGTAGTTTTAACAAATTGAGATGTTAATTTCAATTTCAATTTGTATTTTCATAATATGAGATGTTATGAGTTAAAATGTTGATGTTATGAGTCAAAATTTCCCTCCAGTTGTTAATTTCAAATACAGTATGTTATGAAGTCAAAACTTCATATGAGAATCATATACACCCTGTATCAATGTTAACAATTTTTCTAGATGGTTTAATTTTTCCATATCAATTACCACGCATTCCTAGCACTTGAAGGGAGATGTTTGCAAACTCCAAGCATTCCTAACATTTTGCAATTCATGTATTTTCAGTCCATACATGAATAAGGGAGCTTGAAGGGGGAGTTTGCAATTTATGGACTGAAATTGCACTTGGCCTTTTTTCAGTCCATTGAAAATCAAGTTTTTTTCATTTTGCAAACTCTTATTCATTTTTGATTTTCAGTCCATTTTTCCCTTTGCAAACTTTGAAATTGCAAACTCTTATTCCAATGTTGCAAAATAGTTTGAAATTAGTAATACTCCAGTGTTGCAAAATAGTTGGAAAATTTCAGTTTGAAAATTACTGTCCATTTTCAAAATTTCATTCAATTGGTTCAATATGTGTAATTTGGTGCAATTGGTGGGTAGTGCTCAATTAGTTTTGATTCAGTTTGAAATTTCAAAATATGTGTTTTATGATTTTCAAAATAAATTTCAAAATAATTTTCAAAATTTCAAATTTTCATTCAGTTTGAAATTAGTTTTGATGTATTTTATGATTTTCTTACAATTGGTGGGTAGTGCTCAATGTGTTGAAGGGGGGGGGGAGTAGTGCTCAGTTTGAAATCATATGTGTCCTGAAGGGGGAGTTTGCAATTTCATGTATTGAAGGGGGAGTTTGCAAACTATTTCAAGCTCCCCCTTCAAGCTATTTTCATATGTGACTCATATGTGTCCTGTTATCCACTGTGTCCTGTTAGTTTTTGATGCTAATTTGCTCTAATTTATGCACATTGCTCTAATTCATATGTTTGCAATTCATATGCCCGGATTCAAATGCCCAAATTTGGCAAGAAATTAGTTTTGAAGGGGGAGTTTGTAATTTCTGAGAATCATATGTTTTTGCTAAAATAATTTTTATATTGCACCAACTGAAATGATTTGCAATAGAGATTTGATTTTTAAACTAAATCAATTTCTCAAGCTTGGATGGTTAAATGTTTAAATGACAGGACCCAAAAAATGATTTGATTTCTAACATTTTGAACATGTTTGCAAAATAAATCATGTATTCAAAATAGTTGACAGGACCCAATTCATGTATTCAAAATAAATCAAATTCCTGTATTTCCCAAGCATTCCTAACATTTTGAACATGTTTGCAATAGAGATGTTTGCAATAATCATATTGATGTTATTGATGCTAAATCCTATTCCATTTCCAATTCCAGTTTCAAACTGATATTTGCTATTTGAATAATTTTATGCTACCCAATTTACTATCAAGCCTCCCAAAAATATTATCAACCCAATTTTTGGGTTTCCAGCCGTATTGCATTGGTGCCAGTTTTGCACAATTTGATATTAAATTGGAGGTTTATTAGAGGTTGCCAGTTTCAAACTAATTGGGTGTGATGTTTATATTTTTGATTTTACGCAAACTATATATTCAATTTTTGAGTTTATATAAACTCAAAAGTATATAATTTAAATGTTAATGAGAAATTGAGATATTCAAAAATATATTAATGCAATTGAGATATTTTCAACCATATATATTAATTTGAGACTATATATGATATAAATTTCAGTTGCAACTTCCAAAATTGTCAGGATTGTCAGGATTGCTACTCAATGTTGGTTAATGGGATATGAGCTCTTCATATACATGTGTAATTGCTACTCAATGTTGGTTAATTTTCATATGCATTGCTAATAACATAAATTAATTTTTGAATGTTGGGTTTAGCAATTTTTGAATCTTGAAATATGAATGTTAATCTTGAAATATGAATGTTAATATTGAAAGAAATTGTTGGGTTTAAATATTAACAAGACATATATTAATTTTTGAATGTTGGGTTAGAGTGATAATCTTGAAATTGATGAAAGAATATTAACAGGACAAAGCTTGAGTTTGAAATTGATGAAAGCTTGAGTTCAATATTCGGTTTGCTCGAATAGTTTCCTCACACGCGGCAGGGTTGTTCACAGTCTCGCAGTCGTTCGGATCGGCTGGTCGGTGAGGGGGGGCTGCCCCTCGGCTTACGACCAGCCGATTCCCTCTTTCGCTGGGGGAGTCGCCCCAGCCTTACAAGCGGGTGGATTGTTAGGTCGGTGATTCGGGATATAAATTGCATATTTTTCCCTCTAACTACCCCCATTTTGTGCTAAAGATTATGCTTAATTGTGCTCTTTTGGGTGTATTTTCGCTTTATGTCGTTTTTAGGGCTTACTCTCATTCTTAGCACAAAATACAGTTTTTATCGTCCTTATTGGCTTCCTACTATTTTTCATATGCTCTTGCTATTATTGTGATCATATCGTCATTTTTTTGGAATTATTTGAGCATTGGAATATTTTATATAGATTATTGGAGGTCAATATTGCTTTATAATAGCCATTATATTAATTTCATAATCAAATGGACTAATTTCTCCTTCTCATATTTTTCAGGTACCCCTAGGAGTCTTGGAGATTTTCCAGAATTTTTTGGGAATTTTCTGGGCCTCCTAGGTATTTTTGGTGATTAAATTGGAGGAGAAAAGGGCTTTAAAAGGGGAAACAGAAAATCAATTGGGCGCCACGTTTGAATGCGGGCCGCCGCCGCTGAGTTTTTATAATTAAATAATAATAATAATAATAAAATCGCGTCAGCGGGCCGGCCCGCTGGCCGGCCCGCTCCGCTCGTTAGTTAAAAAAATAATAATAAAAACAAATTAGCGGGCTTCGGCCCGCTCGAAATTTCGAGCGGGTCAAGCCCGCTGCGATTTCTTTGGCGCAGGCGTGCGTTGTTCCCCACTGAGCGGTTTGATTTTCGCGGGCGGGCGGCGAATGGGGCCGGGATCCGACCCGGCCCCGCCTCCATAGAGCCCAAGGCGCGCGCGGATGCGAATTTGTGCGGGTCGGGCGTGATTTCCCCGACCCGCAAGCCCGATAACTTGATTTAAGGGCCTAGTTGCGAAATTTGCAGGAGAGCTTCGTTTTTTGAGCAGTTTCTCGGCCAGCTTGAGTTTCTTGCGTTTTTTGTGTTTTTTTAGGGTTTGGGAGCTCTTGGAAGGGGGAGGAGGCCATGGAAGCTTGAGGAAGCTTGGTGGAGCTTGGAGAAGCTTGGAGAAGGCAATTTGGAAGAGGCTAGGGCTCATTTGGGTGAAATCTTGGGTGAAATTTTTCCTCTTTCTCTTTGTATTTTGACATTTCACTTTGTATTGAACTTGGGTTAATTTTGAATGTAATTTTCCTATTGTTTGCTATGATTGTGTAGTGTTGATTTGGTGTGGATTGTGACTCATTGAGATTGGTAGTTAATCTTCCCCTAATTTCTCCTTACTCATTTTTATGCTAATGTTGGATGTGTAATTAGGGCACAATTTTATTGGCTAAGACTCGAGAGGGCACAATTTGAGAAAATACCATGCTCTTAATTTGATTGGTGCTTCGATGATACGTCCATCCTTATTGCAAATTTTCGTGTTCATGAAAGCTAAATTTTCCGATTGAGTGTCCTTGGCCGGATAATCAATTGAGTTATATGCGGGTAATTAGGACTTGATTAACACCAATTTTAATGAGCCCACAACACATGCTCTCCCTCCTAGCTATCCTAACTCCACATTTGGCCCTCTAACCCTACCAACTTATGTTAGAATTTTAATTTTCACCACACGATTTTTCCACTTTTCCACCGTTAATTGATGTGGTCATTTCACGCTTTATTTTCGTTATCGATCAAACTTGTGAACGTAGAACGACTTGTCCTTGTGATCCGACCCGGTACTCACCGGTTATTTTTATATTGCATTGGCACTCCTACGCTTGGGAGGTGAACGTGTGCATCCTACTTGGATTATGCACGTCTCACGGTCAACCAATTGGCGCCGTTGCCGGGGACAACTGTTTCTATTATTAGCAATTTTGATTGATTTCGAAAGCTTTAGTGTGATACTTCTATCTCTTAGTGTATGTCTTTACATTTTATTTATTTTCCACTTATTGAGTCTTTTGCTTGTTTATTTTCATTTTTGTGGAAATTTTTTTTAACATGGCATCATCTTCAGATTTTTCAGACATCGATTTAGAGGATATCCCACTTCCGCCATTCTTTCATGGCACGGAGTGGGAGAACCCTCATTTACATATTAAAAAATTTGAAGAGTGGATGTTTTCGTGTCTTGGTGGGAACATATATGATGATTGCATATACTTTAGATTTTTTCCCTCTTCTTTACAAGATGATGCTAGATTGTGGGTTGATTCATTGTCTCTTGACTCACATTTTACTTGGTTGTCATTTCAAGCTGAATTTCTCCGAGTGTTTTTGCCTATCTTTTTGGAGCAGGTACAGGGGCGGCAGGCCATAGAGCATATAGCGAGCTTTATCCAGGCTGAGTGGGAGGCCTACCATCAGGCTTGGCAGAGGTTCACTGATTTGGTGCTTGCGTGCCCACACCAGATTTTCCACGAGGATCATCTCCTGCAGATGTTTTATACTGGATTATCGCCATCTGGGCGAGATTTCGTGCAGATGAGCTGCGGTGGGGAGTTCTTTGATTATTCGACCGAGGATTCATGGTGTTACCTGAGGGACCTTGCAGAGTGGGAGCAGACTGTGCCATCTGGAGAGCCGTCACTTTGATATGAGGATGATGGCCAGTCCCAATTTCCACTTCAGGATGCAGAGCAGCAGGTCCAGTACCAGCCTGAGGAGCCAGCTGAGGGCTCTTTCCAATGCGACCCTATGGAATACCAAGAAAAACCTGTGAAGATGGTGCATTGGGGCCAAGTAGAGGAATTTGAGCATATATATTTTGAGGAGTCAGAGGAGATAGATGATGGAGTGCGTGTCGACCACGACGGTGGCACGATGCATTTTCACTTTGAGGTTGAGGATGAAGCGGATGTGCATGATGGTCTAGAGCAGATTGAGGACACCATGGAGCCTGAGCCACAGTCCACTTCAGAGTTAGCCTCACAGGTCGAGGTGGTTGAGTACTTAGGGAGGACGACTGAGATGAACTATTTCTGGGATGACGAGGGTGATGCGTGCTTGGATTTGCCCGAGACGAGTCTACCTCCAGTCCTGTCACATATGTCACTTCCCTCGCCTCAGGATGCGCACTTGCCAGACATCGAGGAGTTTGTCAGGAGCAGTTACCCATTGTGGGGAGTGCCGCAGAGATTGTTGATGTTGATATTGATGTTGAGGAAGAGGATAGCGACGGGGATTGCGAGATGGTATATATTGAGCCCGAGCTCCCTCTTACTCCAGTTTTCTCTCTGCAGCCACTTCCACCTCCTCCTGAGGCAGCGTATCATGCCACACCTAGCGACATTTTTCAGGGAAGTTCCCACCATCTCATGCCTTGCATTTCTGAAACCAAATTTTCACTTTCATATACATTTGTTTCAGATTGTCGTCCATTGCATTTAAATTCTTTTATTTGTTTTGACGACCCGTTTTGGAATGCTTTTGCAGGACATGAGGACATGGCTTGGATTGATGCAGCTCGTCTTCCACAATCCATATTATCCAAAGGGGACGCTGGGAGTTGCATTGCTGGAATCCAAGGAGGCCGGTGGCGGCCTTGCTCCAAAGCAGCTAGCGGAGGAGCAAAAGGATATGATCGAGCAGTTGCCACCACCGTTATACATTTGAGATCCGCCATTTGCCACAGTGTGTTCTTTCCAATTGTGTAAATAAATAAATATTTTATTTTATTGCTTTCGTATGCTTTTTTTCTTTTCTATGATCTTTTGCCAAGATATAGTACTCTCCCAACATTGAGGACAATGCTTATTTTAAGTTGGGGGAGAGTGTTAGAATCTTTAGGATTTGTAGGATTTTGGTGTTAAAATTTTTTTTGAGATACCTCCATTTCGCCATCACCCATTGATCTTCATTGCAAATCACATTTGGCCTCCTTGTCCATACGCCGCTTGCTTTATGTAGTCCCTACATGCTTTAATTCCATGCAATTTTTTCGGATTATCATTTTGGTATCAACTTCTCGATGTTTGATTGGCACGTTTTCATTTCTTTTCCAATTTGGATTCAAATGTTAATATACCATGTATGAAGCTATTTTATATGTTGTGATACTCTCTTTGAGATAATTTGGGAAAAGTTTGGTGTAAGTAATTGCATGAGTTGTGATGAATGGTGTAGTTTTTAATTGGATTGGATTTGGCCAATTATGCATGCTTTGTTTTCCTCTTAGGAGTGGGTGGATGAGTTGCTAATTCATGTTGGAATGAGAAAAAAAAGTTAGTATAAGTGAATGTTTCTTTCTAATCGAATTGAGTAGCCGGTGCCCCACGAAACATTGGGGAGGAAGTCAAAAATGAGATTTAGGAGATCATTCCATCCATTTGCATATATAGTGTCATCGTGTGTATGCAAATGTGCCGGTGTTTGCATTTATGGCGTTATCGCGTGAATGCAAAACATAAACATCAAAAACAAAAAAAAAGAAAAAAAAGAAAAGAAAAGAAAAATGAATGATAAATGAAAGAATAAGCTTCATGAATGATGCAATCTCATCTCCCACCACTTAGAAGGAATTTCTTTTGGTTTTGGCCATTTTCATGAAAATTTGAAATTTTGACATCGTGATATATCCTAATGAATGTGATACGGTGCTTATTACTTCACTTTTCTTTGAATTGGATTGAGGAGATTGTCATTTGTTGTTTATTTTCATACAGTGGGTATATTGGCTTTGAAATCAATTGGAAATACTATTTTGGGGTGTGCCATGATGATATCTTGAGTTGGTGCATGTTTTTCCAATGTTATCTGAATTTATCGCATATTTTGCTAGGGACTAGCAAAAAGCTAGTTGGGGGGTGTGATTCAGGATATAAATTGCATATTTTCCCCCCTAACTACCCCCATTTTGTGCTAAAGATTATGCTTAATTGTGCTCTTTTGGGTGTATTTTCGCTTTATGTCGTTTTTAGGGCTTACTCTCATTCTTAGCACAAAATACAGTTTTTATCTTCCTTATTGGCTTCCTACTATTTTTCATATGCACCTGCTATTATTGTGATCATATCGCCATTTTTTTGGAATTATTTGAGCATTGGAATATTTTATATAGATTATTGGAGGTCAATATTGCTTTATAATAGCCATTATATTAATTTCATAATCAAATGGACTAATTTCTCCTTCTCATATTTTTCAGGTACCCCTAGGAGTCTTGGAGATTTTTCAGAATTTTTTGGGAATTTTCTGGGCTTCCTAGGTATTTTTGGTGATTAAATTGGAGGAGAAAAGGGCTTTAAAAGGGGAAAACAGAAAATCAATTGGGCGCCACGTGGCGCAATCTGGCTGCGCCACGTGGCACAGATCCGCCGCTCCCCCGTTTGAATGCGGGCTGCCGCCGCTGAGTTTTTATAATTAAAAAATAATAATAAAAAAATCGCGTCAGCGGGCCGGCCAGCTTCGCTCGTGAGTTAAAAAAACAAATAATTAAAAAAACAAATTAGCGGGCTTCGGCCCGCTCGAAATTTCGAGCGGGTCAAGCCCGCTGCGATTTCTTTGGCGCAGGCGTGCGCTGTTCCCTGCTGAGCGGGTTGATTTTCGCGGGCGGGCGGCGAATGGGGCCAGGATCCGACCCGGCCGCGCCTCCATAGAGCCCAAGGCGCGCGCGGATGCGAATTTGTGCGGGTCGGGCGTGATTTCCCCGACCCGCAAGCCCGATAACTTGATTTAAGGGCCTAGTTGCGAAATTTGCAGGAGAGCTTCGTTTTTTGAGCAGTTTCTCGGCCAGCTTGAGTTTTCTTGCGTTTTTTGTGTTTTTTTAGGGTTTGGGAGCTCTTGGAAGGGGGAGGAGGCCATGGAAGTTTGAGGAAGCTTGGTGGAGCTTGGAGAAGCTTGGAGAAGGCAATTTGGAAGAGGCTAGGGCTCATTTGGGTGAAAGCTTGGGTGAAATTTTTCCTCTTTCTCTTTGTATTTTGACATCTCACTTTGTATTGAACTTGGGTTAATTTTGAATGTAATTTTCCTATTGTTTGCTATGATTGTGTAGTGTTGATTTGGTGTGGATTGTGACTCATTGAGATTGGTAGGTAATCTTCCCCTAATTTCTCCTTGCTCATTTTGTATGCTAATGTTGGATGTGTAATTAGGGCACAATTTTATTGGCTAAAACCCGAGAGGGCACAATTTGAGAAAATACCATGCTCTTAATTTGATTGGTGCTTCGATGATACGTCCATCCCTATTGCAAATTTTCGTGTTCATAAAAGTTAAATTTTCCGATTGAGTGTCCTTAGCCGGATAATCAATTGAGTTATATGCGGGTAATTAGGACTTGATTAACACCAATTTTAATGAGCCCACAACACATGCTCTCCCTCCTAGCTATCCTAACTCCACATTTGGCCCTCTAGCACTACCAACTTAGGTTAGAATTTTAATTTTCACCACACGATTTTTCCACTTTTCCACCGTTAATTGAGGTGGTCGTTTCACGCTTTATTTTTCGTTATCGATCAAACTTGTGAACGTAGAACGACTTGTCCCTGTGATCCACTTTTCCACCGCGAAGTCCCGATCAGCCCGTAGAAGCTCCCCTGAGCTCCCCTAAGCTCCAATAAGCAACATGCACATGAAAAGGCGATATCAGTGAGTAATAATCAAAATGTATGGAGCATTAGGGGTATAATAGATAGATTTAGGAATTGATTTGGGTTAGGGGGCGTTTAGCACATGGATCCTCAAGAAATACTCGAAAAGAGGAGAAAACAGGCAATAGGGGTGATACCGGAGGTGGCCGGAGCAGCTGCCGCCGGCGGCGACTCGGGCGAGTCGCGGCGGTGGTCGGCCGGCGGTGGCGGGCCGAGCGGCGGCGCGGGCGAGTGGGTCGGGCGAGTTAGGTGCAAGCGAGGGCTATCGGGCGAGGGAAACGAAGGGTCGGGCTCGTTTGGGGATTTTTGCGATTTCGAAAAATGCGCCCCTCCTCGCCCTTATATAATAAAAGTTACGACTCAGCCGAGTGACTAGGCCACTCGGCCGAGCGGGATCAATGAAAATTTCTCCTCGCTTACGCTGCGGCCGAGTGGCTTTGCCAGATTCGGCCGAGTGGAGTAAGTCCATTCGGCCGAGTGACTCAAGCTACTCGGCAAGACTCGCCCTAGGAGGGTATCCGTTTTACTCGGCCGAGTGAATATATATACTCGGCCGAGTAGCAGTTAGGTCGAAATCGAGAAAATAAACAGAGAGTTGGGTACAGCAGACTTCCCTCGTTCGTGAGCGGCTCGGCCGGATGAACTTATGTACTCGGCTGAGTGACTAGTATACTCGGCCGAGTGAGCCTTGTGTTCTGCTGTTTGTCTTCGTTTTGGCTCTAAACTCCGTCTTTCTTCCTCCAATCGATTTCATCTTCCTCCTAAGCGTCGAGCGCCTTCTTGGGGCACTCCTCGTCGACTCGTTCATCCTCCTCATGATGGATCTACCTATCTCCTCTCCTGTCAAGAAAAATAGGACCCGTTATCACAAAATTTTTGGGCGAACGACTCAAAACACTAAAAATTTCTAAAACGAAAATAAAGAAAAAATAAAAATAAAGCAAAAACCGTCGGGTTGCCTCCCGACAAGCGCTCGTTTAAGGTGGTGAGCTCGACCCCTTATAATTTTCAATCAATGCGGGATGTTTGGTGCATATGAGATGCACCCATCAAACTTTCCGGGGAGAACGCTTGGATTGGGAAATTGCGGCGTAGTGTTCTCCCGCGGTGGTCTCTCGTCTCGAATAGTGTTGGGGGGAGGCTCCCCCAAGCTAGCATTTGCTCCGGTCAACGGTTTTGCCGGTGATGCCAATCTCCGTGCCGGCGGAGCTTTTTTCGGAGACTTTAGTTTCGAGAGCTTGCAGAGCTCTCGAATCCTTGCGACATCAGCGTCGCCTTCATCATTTTCAGCGGAGAGGTCGGGGGAATCATCTCTATTCTCATCGTGGCCCAAATCCGGGCCTTCCTCGAAATCTTCGTCAAAAAGAGCGCCAATTGAGTGAGGAATTGCCTCTTCAATCACCTCATCAAGGAGGTCCATGAGATCTTCCGACCGTCCCTTAAGCAAATATATTCTATTGGTTTCGCCCGTCGGGACTCCCTCGGAATAGTGTTTGAGCCTCTGACCATTTACTTTGAATGTGGAACCGTCCTTGCTTTCCAACTCGAAAGCTCCGCCCGGTTGTATGTGCTTGATGGTGAAAGGTCCGGACCAACGTGACCTCAACTTACAGGGAAATAGTCGGAGCCGGGAATTATAGAGCAAGACCTTGTCTCCTACTTTGAAGTCTGTGACGGTTATGCGGACATCGTGAAGAATCTTGGTCCTTTCTTTGTAAATTCTTGAGCTTTCGTAGGCGTCTCTTCTTATCTCATCAAGCTCGTTGATGTCCAAGAGTCGCCTCACCGCGTCACTTTTGTAATCGTAATTAAAGGTTTTGATGGCCCAATATGCGCGGTGCTCCAACTCTACCGGTAAGTGGCAAGCTTTCCCATAAACGAGTCGGAACGGCGTGGTGCCTATGGGAGTGCGAAAGGCCGTACGATATGCCCATAGAGCATCGTTTAGCTTCATTGACCAATCCTTTCTAGATCGATCCACCGTCTTTTCGAGAATTTGCTTAATTTCTCTATTTGAGACTTCCACTTGGCCGCTAGTCTGGGGGTGATAAGCCATGCCAACTCTATGATTTACCCCGTACTTCTTTAGCATGGCTTCAAACTTGTTCTCTATGAAGTGGCTTCCCCCGTCGCTTATCAAAGTACGCGGCACTCCAAAGCGCGGGAAGATATTTTGCTTAAAGAACTTGGAGACGACTCTTGCATCATTGGTAGGGGTGGCAATTGCTTCCACCCACTTGGAGACATAGTCAACGGCCAATAGGATGTATTTGTTACCATTGCTCGACGGAAATGGCCCCATGAAGTCTACTCCCCAACAATCAAAAAGCTCAATTTCTTGGATGGGTCTCATCGGCATCTCATTGCGCTTGGAGATATTCCCGGTCCGTTGGCATCTATCGCACCCCTTCACAAAAGTGTGGGTGTCCCTAAACATTGTTGGCCAGAAGAATCCGCTCTGCAAGATCTTAGCGGTTGTTTTAGAGGCGGCATGATGTCCCCCGCATGGTAGACCGTGGCAATGCAAAATGATAGACGTTGCCTCCTCTTTAGAAACACACCTACGAATGACACTATCTTTGCATATCTTGAAAAGGTAAGGATCTTCCCAAAAATAGCTACGGACCTCATGCATAAATCTCCTCTTTTGTTGCGTGGACATCCCATGCGGTTTGATTCCGCAAGCCAAGTAGTTGACGAAGTCCGCGTACCAAGGTACTTCACCGGTCCTTACCGCATATAGCCTCTCATCAACAAATGTGTCGTCAATAGGTAGGCTCTCATCCTCCTTGTCGCGAATGAGCCTAGATAAATGATCCGCCACGACATTGTCTATACCCTTCTTATCTCTGATCTCTATGTCGAATTCTTGCAACAAGAGTATCCACCTAATCAACCGGGGTTTGGCCTCCTTCTTGTTTAAAAGATACTTCAATGCCGCATGGTCGGTGTGGACAATTACCTTGGAACCGAGGAGGTAGGAGCGAAACTTCTCTATGGAATAGACGACCGCTAGAAGCTCCTTTTCGGTAGTTGTGTAGTTTTTCTGCGCGTCATCCAATGTCTTGCTCGCGTAGTATATCGCATGAAGCTTCCTATCTTTCCTTTGTCCCAATACCGCTCCAATGGCTTGGTCGCTAGCATCGCACATTAGTTCAAAAGGAAGGCTCCAATCCGGCGGTTGTATGATGGGTGCGGAGACTAGCGCTTCCTTCAAGGTGTTGAAAGCTTGCAAGCATTCTCCTGAAAAGTCAAAAGGAACATCTTTAGCGAGCAAGGAAGTAAGTGGTCGGGCAATCGAGGCAAAGTCCTTGATGAAGCGGCGGTAAAACCCCGCATGGCCAAGGAAGCCGCTAATGCCCTTGACATTAATAGGAGGAGGAAGTTTTTCGATTACCTCAATTTTTGCTTTATCTACCTCAATTCCTCTCGAGGAAACAAGATGTCCGAGAACTATACCTTCCGTGACCATGAAGTGACACTTCTCCCAATTGAGAGTGAGATTGTTTTGTTGGCACCTTTTTAGGACTTTAGTGAGATTTTCCAAACAAGAGTCAAACTCACTTCCGTAAACCGAGAAATCATCCATAAAAACTTCCATAATATTTTCAATGTAATCGGAAAATATGGATGTCATACACCTCTGAAAAGTGGCGGGGGCATTACAAAGGCCAAACGGCATCCTACGGTAGGCATAGGTGCCATAGGGACAAGTGAAAGTTGTCTTCTCTTGGTCATCTTCGTGCAAAGGGATTTGGAAGAATCCCGAATACCCATCTAGGTAGCAAAAGTATTTATGTTTTGCAAGGCGCTCAAGCATTTGATCAATGAAGGGCAATGGGTAGTGGTCTTTTCGGGTAGCTTTATTGAGTTTCCTATAGTCAATGCACATTCGCCATCCCGTGACGGTGCGTGTAGATATGGGCTCACCTTTTTCATTTTTTATAACAGTCATCCCCCCTTTCTTGGGGACGACGTGAACGGGGCTAACCCATCTACTGTCAGAGATAGGATAAATAATACCGGCTTCTAGCAATTTTAGGATTTCCTTTTTTACCACCTCCTTCATATTCGGGTTTAACCGCCTTTGAGGCTCAATGGAGGTGGCATCGGTATCCTCCAAATGGATCCTATGCGTGCAAAGCCTAGGGCTTATCCCTTTTAGATCGGAGATAGTGTAGCCCAGGACGTCCTTGTGAATCCTAAGAACGTCTAGGAGTTTTTCAAGTTGATCTTGTGTGAGGTGGGAATTGACTATCACCGGGAAAGTTAATTTATTACCCAAAAAGGCATACCTTAAATTCGGTGGTAATTGTTTAAGCTCTACCTCAGGTGGCGCTGCTTCTTCCACTTCATCGGCTCGCATGAGTTCGACTTCTTCATTGTTATCCGGGGTTGGCTCATGTTCAGGTGGCATGCTCTCTTGTGACGAGTCAGACTCGCTACTTAGTGAGGACGAGGCATCGAAATAGGCGCCCTCCGATTCAGTGCTAGCATCGCCAAAACCTTCACTCTGCTCCGGTTCGTACCTGGAATCAAGAAACACATCAGACGATTCATAAAAACAAGAGTGAGCGTCATAGAGTGTAACTCCCTGAATGTCGGTTTGCTCGAAGGGTTCTTCGGGAGCATAGTGTTCTTCGACACTTGCTCTATTGTCTTCGAAATACAATTTGTCGTCGACCACGTCAACTCTGACATTGCCTCCGATAGTCCCCTCCGGGGAGATTTGGTCCATCACAAAACTAGCAAATAGTTGTTCGTCGGGGTCCTTGATATCGATAGCAAATGCTCCGGTAGCGTGGACCTCGTCGACAAGCTCCTTAAGGAGGTCTGTGAAGGAGTCATAGTCTTCCCGACTGAGTTCTATTGTTGGCATTGCATCCTCCATTCTCCCTGTTAAGATCTTATGCAAAATACGGGGAGAACATGCAAATAGTGCTGCGAATAAAGTTAGAATAAGATATAGAGGGAAGTAAAGGAAGAAAGTAAGAAGGAATAACCGGGTGGTCGATGCCGAACACCGTCAAAACGAAAGCTCCCCGGCAACGGCGCCAAAAACTTGATCGCTCCGGGACGTGACCCAAAAGAACGGTTGTAGTTTTACCGCAAGTGCACGGTGTAGCAGCGAGCGGGATATCGAACACAGGGAGGACGAATGACTGTGCTTGCTCCGATCAACCTGGCTATTTAAGAAGAGAAATTTGCCTTTGGCGATCCTGTCACAATCGTCAGACAAATGTGCGAAATATCAAATCAAATAAAGAACATCTAGGGAATGGGGAATCCCCGCTACACACCGTACTTCATAAATGTGGTTCATCGGTATCAAAATTGCTAGAATGAGAATTCGGATGAACTAGTTGCAACTGAATGTAGAACCAAGCTCACGCTCTCGCGCTGTTGCCGGTCTATAGCTATCCTAGGGTCGGGTCCAATCTCTTGCAAACCCTACCCTAGGGAAGCTAGCATTAGGATCAACATCATCGTCCAATCGCGCACCGAGCCCAATCTCTTGCAAACTCGGTCCACGATCTAGATTAGGATAGTTCCTACCCGTCCAATCTCTTGCAAACGGGTATCGGTATAGAATTGCAACCGGGAATCCTAGTATCGGTCCAATCTCTTGCAAACCGATACTTCGAAAAATCCGACTCCAACCCAATTCGGATTTCTAGGGCTTCCTATCAAATTGGGATCCAATCTCTTGCAAATCCCAATTGATATGAATACCTAGCCATCCGTAGTAAATTGATCCCAATCTAATCTCTAATAGATATTCTAGCTCAATTTCTACCAATTCATCACAAATATGAAAGTGGGCTCGTAGGGTTCATCCCCACGCCCCAAGACGTGGAGACTACTCACAAATCATAGCAAGATCACAAAAATAATCGTTGAGATAAGCAATAGAATTCATCACAACAATGATATAAACAATAAAAATAGAATTTTTAAGGAAAAGAGATGCAAACCAATGTAGTTCTTCAATTAATCCAACAAAAATCCAAGTTTTGCTCCTTCTCCAATCACAAGAATAAAGCTAAAAAACTAATCTAAAAAGCTGCAAAAAATCTGAGAGAGAGCTCTCAAAACTAGGGTAAAAACAGGGTTTAAATAGCCCCAAAAATCGTCCAAAAATCGTGACCAAAATACCCCTGCACAGCCTGTTTTCCGCATTTTTCGCTACAGGCAGCGCATCGCACTCGGCCGAGTGACAAAAGTCGCTCGGCCGAGTGAGAAACCCTGTAATTTTCCAGTAAGTCAGGGTCTTCGGGGGTCTCTACTTCGGGGGCGGCTCGGCCGAGTGAGTTGTCGTCACTCGGCCGATGACTTCATGATACTCGGGCGGACGGGATAATCCACTCGGCCGAGTGGGTCTTCTGAAGTTCAGGCAGCCGAAAAACAGTAACTTCGATGTTTTGGAAGGGCTTCGTCTGGGCGCCACTCGGGCGGACGTGGTATCGTCACTCGGCCGATGTGGTCTTCGGTGCTCGGCCGAGTGCACATAGAAATCGTGTCTGAACTGGTCGGCCGAGCAGTGTCTCGCTGGTCGGCCGAGTGGCTCCTCCACTCGGCCGCGTGGGACACAAAAAATGCCCAATCTGCTTGTTTTGGCCTCCTCGTCGCTCCTGCGACGTTCATTCTTCTTCCGCTCCTCTCCAATCAGCAAAATACCCCTCGGGGAGGTCGTCGGTGACCGTCTAGAGTAAGCGCATCTCGAGATCACTCCAAATCGCGCCAAATCACCTGAAATGCGACAAAAACAACAAATCGTGAAAAGCATCGCAATATCGTAGATATATCGTGAAAAACATGATTTGGGCGATCTAAATGGCATGCAAACATGCGGAAAAAAGGTGTAAAATAAGGAGTGATCACCTTATGGGCGGGCGGATCGTTCAGTTGGCAAGGGAAGCTATCACTCGGCTTACGACCGACCGATGTCCCCGTCTGCTGGGGGAGTTGCCCCCAGCCTTACGGACGAGTTTACAGATCGACCTGCTGGGGGAGTTGCCCCCAGCCTTACGGCCGATCGGTTCGGTGGGCCTGCAGAGGGTTGCTCTCCGGCTAAGGGCCGACGGCAGAACCCGTCTGCTGGGGGAGTTTCCCCTAGGCTCACGGACGAGTTCACGGATCGGCCTACTGGGGGAGTTGCCTCCAGCCTTACGGCCGATCGGTTCGGTGGGCCTGCGGAGGGTTGCTCTCCGGCTAAGTGCCGACCGCAGAACCCGTCTGCTGGGGTAGTTTCCCCTAGACTCACGGACGAGTTCACGGATCGGCCTGCTGGGGGAGTTGCCCCAGCCTTACGGCCGATCGGTTCGGCGGGCCCGCGGAGGGTTGCTCTCCGGCTTGGGGCCGACCGCTGAACCCGTCTGCTGGGGGAGTTTCCCCTAGACTCACGGACGAGTTCACGGATCGGCCTGCTGGGAGAGTTGCCCCAGCCTTACGGTCGATCGGTTCGGCGGGCCTACGAAGGGTTGCTCTCCGGCTTAGGGCCGACCGCAGAACCCGTCTGCTGGGGGAGTTTCTTCTAGACTCACAGATGAGTTCACGGATCGGCCTGCTGGGGGAGTTGCCCCCAGCCTTACGGCCGATCGGTTCGACGGGCCTGCGGAGGGTTGCTCTCCGGCTTAGGGCCGACCGCAGCCGTCTGCTGGGGGAGTTTCCCCTAGACTCACGGACGAGTTCACAGATCGGCCTGCTGGGGGAGTTACCCCCAGACTTACGGTCGATCGGTTCGGTGGGCCTGCGGAGGGTTGCTCTCCGACTTAGGGCCGACCGCAGAACCCGTCTGCTTGGGGAGTTTCCCCTAGACTTATGGACGAGTTTCCAGATCGACCTGCTAGGGGAGCTGCCCCAGCCTTACGGTCGATCGGTTCAGTGGGCGGCCTCCGGTCTGTCGAGTGACAGCGGTCCTCTGGGAGAGGAGATCGAATTCTCTATCGTGTTTTGAAACGGCTATTCAACCAAATGTGGAAAAAAGAGGCTGCGTTTGCACCAACATGGCCCTTCTTTCTTTCCATGGTCCAGTACATTTGGAGGAAAAACAAAAAACAGAGGGAGCCATGGCAGGAAAGCCCTCCCCCGGCGAGGTTGCGGCCATTTGTCCCACCTACTCACTCGATGATGCGCAAGGGTGCCTGGACTACGTTTACTTTCTTCCCCTTGTCCGGCTGCCTGGACGTCCCCTCCCCCGGAGCGGGATCGTCGGTGAAGTTCTTCAAGTGCCCCCGACTCACAAGCTTTTCTATGTCTTTCTTCAGATGCCAGCAGTCGTCGGTGTCGTGGCCGTTGTCCTTGTGATATTTGCAGTATTTCTCTTCGTCTCTCCTGCCTTTCTTCATCCTTGGAGGAGGTCGGCTCATGCGTCCCTCCTTTTGGGCGTGTGCGAGGACAACGTCTGGGGCAGCGTTCAGCTGGGTGTATCGCGGCTCTTCCCTCCGCTGCTTTCCTCTGGCCTTCTTTTCCTGTCGATGTTCCTCCGAGTCACGACGCTTACCTTCGTCGCGCTTGGATCCTCGCCTGGTCTTTCCGTCGTCGACGGCTAAGGCCTCTTCTGTCAGCATGAAGCGCTCGGCCCGCGCCATGACCCCGGTGAGGTCCTTCGGAGGATCGTTGTGTAACGATTTCTTCAAGCCTCTATGCTGTAATCCTTTCTTCAGGACCGTCTTCACGACCAGCTCGGGACATCTCTGCACGTTCAGCCGTTCCATGTTGAAGCGACGCATGAAGTGCCTCAGGGATTCTCCGGGACCCTGCACCACATTGCATAAGAGTTCTGAGTTTGGCTTTACCTGTCGCTCGGCCACGAACTGCCTGCAGAACAACTGGGTGAGCTCCTCGAAGCTATCGATGGAGCGATTGGAAAGGCTGTGATACCAGGTCCTTGATGCTTTCCGGAGGGTGGAATAGAAACCTCTGCACAGCAGGGTGTCGTCCTCCCCCTGGAAGGCCATGACCCCCTCATAGTCCATCACGTGGTCAGCGGGATCGCCCGTGCCGTCGTACTTCTCCAACGTCGGTACCTTCAAACTTGAGGACACCCATGCCTCAGTTATCCTCCAGGTTAGGGTGCATCATTCACCATTAACGCCCCCCGGCCGCCCTCCTTCGCTTATCTCGTGCTTGCCCGGTGGCAATAGGGGACAGGTTCAGTCTTGGCTGTCCCTCGCGCCCCCGCCAAACTGGGGGCGGGGCTCGATCTGGGAGCGTCCCCTTTCTCGCCCCGGTATTCACGCCTGTCCCGCTTCCGGCGGGGACTTCCGCTCCGCTGGGACCGATCCCCCAAGTCTCGGTGATCGTCCCGTCGGTGCCTGGACGAATATGATCGTCTAGTCGAGGCAGTCACCGACTCGCCCTCAGATTGCTCGAAGCCCCTCTTGTTTCTCTCGCGCAACAAGGTGGGGGTGGGAGACCGTGCTGGGTTGAAGCCCGGCATAGTGAATCGCCGCTCCAGGTTGGGCACCCAGTTCCCATGGTCGGTGACCACAGCGGACCGCATGGGTTGGTGACCCCTTCCCCAACGGTGGGCCTCACCCACCCCATCTCCCTGGATGGGCGAGTTACCGACGAGCTGTTGAATTGTTGCAACCAACGTCCGGATGTTGGCGTTGGTCTCCTGGGCGAAGGTGCGGAGTTGTTCTTGGGTGACCGATCGGGACTCGCATGTCCCCTCGGTGGTGTGGCTGAGCTGGTTCTCGGGGGGAATGTAGTCTCCCTCCTCTTGGATGGGGGCATGTGCCCCGCGCCATTGCAGATGGGTTCCATTCCGGTGGTTTGATGTGGGCTTTCTTCGGTTCCCACAGACGGCGCCAGATGTTTACGGGTGTTTTCTCACCACTGGATCGTTGATCGATGACTGTTGGGTCAACGTGGTCAAGGGGTCGGTTGGGATCCCTTGGATATGCCAAGCTCACGTGCACTCGACGTGGGTCGGAGATGGAATCGAGGTCGAGCGTTGGTCCTTGGCTGAAGCAGAGCTGAGGGGAGGCCTCGGCTCTATTCGATGGGATCGGCCTCGGTTGGATGCGCGTCGAGGGGTAGCCTCGGCGCTTCCCTTGGGGCTTGTTCTTCGGTCGGTCGCCACACCCGCTTGCATCGAGAGTGGTCGTCGGGCGCTGAGGGGTAACCTCGGCGCCTCGGCCAGCTTCTTCCTGAATAGACGAGAAACTCGTCAGGGTGGCCGGACCTTGGTTCTGGTCGAATCCCCTCCGATGCCTAAGTCAGATCAGGGTCTGAGGAATACTCGGCGGGGTAGGTATGACTCGAGAAGAGATCGATACACTAACCCTCGGCACGAGCAGGGGAAGGGGGAGAAATGGCGGAAAACCAAGGTCGTTGATGGAATACCTCAAATTTGGGTACCTGGGATTCGATCCCTGTCTTCGTCGTCCTTCCCATCCTCTTATAGGGTCTTCGCCATGATTGCCCCTGATCCACGTTCCTCGTCCGCCCCCTTTCATGCCCCCGCGGTCCGCCTTCCTCTCCGCCCCGACGTGCATCGTGGGGAGGCATTTTCTAACGGGGCTCTTAATGGACATTAAGGGACTGCGGGTTCAAGGGAACGGCTATTTCCAAGGAGCACGAGCTGATCGTGGATCCTTAGGGGCAGATTGGCCGGGCTTCGAGTTTTATTCGTGGGCCTCGTCAGGCGGGCCCAACCTTGTTCGTGGGCTTCCCGTTCATGGCCGGGCCTCGCGTCTCTGCTTTTTGGGCTTCTCCAAAACAGTTGTATCAACGCTTATCGGGAATTGCGTGTGAGTGGAACACTTTTGTTACTGGCTAACAAAATTGCTCAACGCGCATAACCGGCCAAACTTATAGTTGGGAGCGTTGGACAATTTTGATTGCCAATATCAAAATTGCTACATGCGCATGGCCGACAAATGTATCACTGAGCGTACGCGTTGAGTAATTTCGTCAGCCAATAACAAAATTGCTTAACGCGCACAACCGGCCAAACTTATCGTTGGCATCCTACAAAGATAGTTTCGGTAGTCCCAGATGCACGCTCAGCAGAAATATAAATATCATTATTTTAATCTTCGGGCTCAAAGTAATTTCTAAAAGCAGACCTCCGCAAAACAATTCGGTAACACGTACGTACTATTATACGAAGGTTGCGAGTTGTCTGAACAATAAGCCGTACATTCGCCCTCGTCCCGGGTTTAGGGTTTCTTCTCAGCTCTGTGTGATTTCTCCCGACCGATCTCTGCCGTCGATTGAGGAAGGCGATGGCGAAATTGGCGGAGAACGATTACGGCGATGTTCTAGAGCTCTTCATGTCCATCGGATTGGACAAGCGCACGGTCGAGAACACCCTCGCAAACCATAAGGTCACCTCCAATCTCACCAAAGTCATCCAAGAGGTAAATTCGAGAAATTCGGAAAAAAATGAATCAAATTCCGTCAACATTCCTCCGTTTGAGCCATTTTTTGAATTTTTTTGATGTTACTGTAGGCGGATGTTAAGAATGGATGCAGTAAAGCCATCGGAAATCTCCTATATATGGTAGGGCTGTGGTTTTTACGGAACGAATGATTTGGAATGTTCGAAACGGCGATTTTGATGCTGATTTCGGTATTTGATTGTAGATTGCTACTAAGCATCCTGGTAATGCGCTGGTTCATCGGCCGTTTTTGCTCAAGTACGTCGTGTCTTCACAGGTATTGTGTTTTTTGATGCTCTTTCTAGTTGTATCTGAGTGTTGTTTGATATATTCATCTTGTGTGTAAATCGTGTTTGCATTTTATTTTCTGGGTTTTTTTTGCAGATCAAGAGTACGGCACAGCTGGATGCTGCATTTTCGTTCCTTTCCAATTGCGGACCAGAAAGTTTCAATGAAAACGAATTCGAAGAGGCCTGTGGTGTTGGTAACAATATGAATGCTTTTGAGTTAGTTAATTCTTATTGGGTGACAACTTTCATGATTTAATACATACACAGCTTACTCCTTTCGACACCTTTTTTTTTGTGACTGATACTTCTTCTTTATTCACTAGATTATTATTATCAGAAGAACTTCCCGAGTTCTCTTGTTTCCTATTCTACGCTATTAATATCCAATTGTTATGGCATGCAGGGGTGGAAGTCTCTGCAGATGAAATTATATCTGCGGTGACTGTCGTTCTGGAAGAGAATATGGAATCGATATTGGATCAGCGGTACCGTATAAATGGTTTGTATTTCTATTGTGCTCTCTCTTTTTCCTTTTTCTTTTCCAGCGTCGGCATAATTTTAAAGCTGAATGGAGAAAAAAATTTCATGCTTGCAACTTCAAAGATGGGAACTAATCCCTTTTTGCAGCAGCCCATGATCATTATGATTTGCTACCATTGGTTTATGTCAGAAGTTGTAATTCTGGGATAACCTTGACCCTTTTAGTTTAATGAATATAGCCTTTTAAAACCTCCTTTTCTCACTTAATTATATTTGGCAACACCAAGTTTAACCTCGACTTTGGTCTCTTTTGTAATTCGATTTGTGGAACCAACCCTAACAAAAAAAAGTCCATATCATGTTTGTGGATCTTTAAACTATGTTAAAAGTAAATTGCTGCTAATCAAATCTCATGATTGTGAACTGATATGAGTGCTTAGTGTGGACTAGCTTGGGACAGCTATTGATGTCAGACTCATCATTTATTTGTTTAGTTTGTGCCTTTTAAGTTGATCAGTTATTCCACAATTCATTTCTCAATTATACATAGCGAGTGAAGTGAGATGTGTGTGTGTGCGTGCGCGCATACCAGCATAAGCATGAAGAGAAGTGCTTTCTTAAGCAGTCAGTTTTGACGAATGCACCTGTTGTTTTCTCATTATTGCATGAACATACTGATGGGTTTCGGGTGTATACCCGTAGGCATGGCCGCACCCGAAACCCACCCGCATAGCCGCATGCGCACCCCTCTTTCCCTTGGGACGGTTTAGGGTTTGCAAGGGCATTTTGGTAATTAGATTAAGAGGGTGTTTATTCTTAAGCGAGGGCTAGCCGTCGCGAGGGGTTTATGCTATTATTTTGATATTGGAGTGATTTAGTTTAGACGAGTGCGAACGTCTTCTATTGGTGTCTTGGTAGGAGAATACACATTTTGTATTCAATTATCTTGCTTTTGTTACTTTATTTCTACTTTGATTATCAAATCGTTGGATTTCTCTTTTCGGATCTATCAATTTGATATCAGAGCTCGTGACGATCCATGGCGGCACCGACGACGAGATCGAAGGACAAATTTGACACCTTGGAGGAGAAATTCAATGTCAAAATTGAAGGGGTGAAAAAATCGTTGACAGAAAACGAGGATGCGATAAAGTCGTTGACAGATTCCATCAAACTTTTGGCGGCGAACCAATCAAGGCACGAAGAACAATTTGCAAAGTTCATCTTCCAATGGTCGTCAAGCAATCACGGCGAAGGAAACCATAAATCGACATCAAAGACGACACCTTTGAAGGAGGAGAAGGAGAAAGAAGTGGTTTTTGACCCGGATCGTCCCTTTGAGGAGGAGGAATTTGAGGAAGATGAAGGCGGGGAGACGAGAAGGGTTAATTATCGCGAGGAGGTGAGACGAAGGGTGGTGGAAGCACAGAGGGGGGCGGCGGCCCTAGCCACCCCTTTCAGGCGACGCGACAGGGGTTAGAAGGGCGGTCAACCCCCCAGAATCAACCTGGGGGCCGGCCGTCGTCCGAATTGGGCGGGGGTCTGCCCTCGCCCTCGGCGAGGCCCGGCAGGGCCGGCGGGACCCTGTCGGCCTTCGGCAGGGCCCGCTGACCCCGCCAGACCCACGGCAGGGTCTGCTGGTCCTCTGACAGCCCCGGCGGGCCCCGTCGGAGGATGTCCATGGTCGGGGGACCCCCGGCAGCCGCCAGGGGGAGGCGGGCACGGTCAGGGCCCAAGGGGGTTTTTGGGGGCTTTGGGGCAGCGGCGAGCGGTGGAGGCACAGTTTTCGGGCAGAACAAAGTATTTTCAGCGCAGACCGGACCCCCGTGGCTTGCCCGGATAGTTGCAAGGTCCCGAGGAGCACTTTCAGGACAGATCGGAGTGGGAGGGCCCAAGGCAGGGAGAGGGTCAGTATTACGGAGAAGGAGGAATGTGTAGAGACTATTATGACGGCGGCGGGGAGGCTATGAGGCTGACTTTGGAGATGACGCGGGATGAGATGACTTTGAGGGCAGTCGTGTGGCTCCCGAGGAGACTATGTGGGCGGCAGAGGAGAGCCACCGCGGCATTACGAGACCCAGGACGAGAGGCGACATCACTATCGTCAGCCTCGTCGTCCAGAGGGAAGGCCCGATTAGGGACACTTTGGTGGGGACTGCAGGGTGCGGAAGTTGGAGATGCCTCTGTTCAGGGGAGATGATCCACATGCCTGGCTGTTCATGACGGAGAGGTACTTTGCACCGCACCGCATGACAGATGCTCAGAAGATGGAGGCAACCACTATTTGCATGGAGGGAAGAGCTCTGGGTTGGTACCAGTGGAAGGAGAGGAGACGACAGATTCGTGACTGGGAGGAGCTGAAGGACGTGATTCTGGAGAAGTTCAGGGATCCCCGCTTGGGAAACCTTCACGAGCAGTTATACGCCCTCAGGCAGGATGGACCAGTACGTGAGTATATTGAGAGATTCAAGGCCTTGGCAGGGAGAGTACACGGCGTTTCAGACGAGTCACTCGAGGGTACCTTCCTGAAGGGGCTGAGGCCCAGTCTTCGAGCCGCAGTGAGACCCTACATGCCCAGGGGGCTTTCAGAGGTCATCGAGATGGCGCAGTTGGTAGAGGACTCCCGGACTGAGGATATGAGGGTCGGGAGCAGCTAAAGTGGCCAGATACAGAAGGGTACCTCGTTTGGTGCAAGCGGATCAGGGGTCACCGCTGGGGCAGGTCAGGCTAGCAGGGAGAAAGCGGGGAGATGAGCAACGTCCTCAACAGGAGGACAGTTCAGGAGGATGTCTGATGCAGAGATGAGGCAGAAGCGTCAGAAGGGCTTATGCTTTAGGTGTGACTAGAGGTTCACTCCAGGCCACAGGTGCGTGGGGCGCAAGTTACAGGTGTTGCTACTGGAGGACGACGAGGGTGAGGAGGACGTCGAGGATGAGAGCGCTGAGCAGGAGGAGGAAGAGCCCGAGGGCATCAGTTAGACGTGGTAGAGGTGTCCCTTAACTCCGTGGTAGGGTTCACACCGTACCACACCATGAAGTTGAGGGGGGAGATCGGCGAGCAGGAGGTGACCGTGCTGATTGACAGTGGGGCGACCCACAGTTTCATCTCCAAGAGAGTGGTGGACCAGCAGGGACTACAGCTGACCGACTGCGGGAACTTCAGTGTGATGATGGGGACGGAGAAGAATGTGAGTAGTCGAGGGTTTTGCAGGGGTTTGTTGCCGACCCTACAGGGGATACAGGTGAGGGCGGACTTTCTACCCCTAGACTTGGGGAGAACAGATGTCATCCTCGGTATGACATGGTTGCAGACCCTGGGGGAGATGACGGTGAACTGGAAACTTCTGCGGATGGAGTTCCAGGATGAGGGGGAGCGGTCACCCTACATGGGGATCCCAGCTTTTGCAGAGTGGTAGTGTCACTGAAGACCATGCTGAGGACCTACAGACCGAGGGAGGAGGGTACTTGGTTGAGCTGTACACATTGACAGATGAAGGAGGCGCAGAGACCAGTGGGGAGCAGACCGTACCAGGAGAGGTGCAGCAGATGTTGGCGTAGTTTGACGAGATCTTTCAGGAGCCTCGAGGTCTACCACCGTCGAGAGACCATGAGCACACCATAGTAATGCGGGAGGGTGCTCCCCCCATCAGTGTCAGACCTTACCGGTACCCCAGCACCAGAAGGACGAGATTGAGAGGATGGTAGTCGAGATGGTGGATGCGGGAGTGATTCAGCCTAGTGTGAGCCCATTCTCCAGTCCCGTGCTCTTAGTGAAGAGAAGGATGGGAGCTGGCGTTTCTGTGTGTACTACCGAGCATTGAAGAAAGAGACAGTGCCAGATAAGTTTCCCATACCGGTGATAGACAAGCTCCTGGACGAGTTACATGGGACAACCTGGTTCAGCAAGATAGATATCAAATCAGGCTACCACCAGATCAGGATGCGTCAGGAGGATGTGGCCAAGACAACGTTTAGGACGCATGAGGGCCACTAAGAGTTCCTCGTCATGCCTTTTGGCTTGACGAATGCACCAACGACCTTCCAGGCACTCATGAATAAGGTATTGCGCCGTACCTGAGGCGATTTGTACTTGTTTTCTTTGACGATATACTAGTGTACAGTCGCACCTTGGAGGAGCACTGGACCATCTGCAGGTGGTGTTTACGGAGTTGCAGTACCATCGGCTGGTGGCGAACAGGAAGAAGTGCTTATTTGGGTAGCCACAGGTGGATTACTTAGGACATGTGGTGTCAGCAGATGGGGTTGCAGCGGACAGAGGGAAGATCACAGCGATGTTGGACTGGCAGTGCCCCACCACTCTCAGGGGCTGCGGGGGTTTCTGGGCTTGACAGGTTAATACCGCAGGTTTGTGGAGGGGTATGGGACGATCGCCTGGCCGTTGACCGAGCTACTGAAGAAGAATCAATTCCACTGGGGGAGGAGGCGACGACAGCTTTTGAGGCTCTGAAGAAAGCCATGACTACAGTGCCGGTCTTGGCACTACCAGACTTTTACAGGCCCTTTGTGGTGGAGGCAGATGCGTCAGGGCACGGGCTAGGGGCAATGTTAATGCAGGAGCAGCGGCCCATTGCATACTTCAGCCAGTTGTTGACAGCTAGAGCCCGACTGAGGTCGGTTTACGAGAGAGAGCTGATGGCCATAGTCTTGGTGATTCAGAAGTGGAGGCCGTACTTGTTGTAGCGGAGTTTCCTTGTATGCACAGATCAGCGGAGCCTGAAGTACTTATTAGAGCAGCGGATGGTAGCATAGGAGCACCAGAAGTGGCTGCGGAAGCTGAGGGGGTACAGGTTTTAGATCGAGTATAGACCGGGGCTGGAGAATAAGGCGGCTGATGCCTTATTACGGCGAGAGGAGGCGGAGTTGGCTGCACTAGCAGTGTCCGTACTTCAGGACTGGGGCCGCTACAGCAGGAGGTGGAGCAGGATCCTGAGTTAGCAGTCATACGAGAGGCTCTTCTGTAGGAGTCGACCGAGTTTCCGGGATATTCCCTTCAGGATGGACGACTACTATATTGAGGGAGACTGGTGCTACCGAGGACATCCGCATATCTACCGGCTATACTCCAGGAATTTCACAGCAGTGCCGTAGGGGGACATTCTGGGGTTCTCAAGACCTACCAGAGACTGGCGAGAGAGGTCTACTAGAAGGGGATGAAGAGGGAGGTGGCAAGGATGGTGGCAGAGTGTGATGTGTGCCAGCGTCACAAGTACCAGACGATGTCCCCAGGAGGACTACTACAGCCGCTGTCCTTGCCAGATCGAGTATGGGAGGACCTCTCCATGGACTTCATAGATCGGTTGCCGAAATCTGGTGGATATACCGTCATATTCGTTGTGGTCGACCGCCTCAGCAAGTATGCGCACTTTGTTCTGCTTCGGCATCCTTACAGCGTAGTATCAGTGGCAGAGGTATTTTTGAGGGATGTCATTCGTCTGCATGGACCTCTAAGTCCATAGTCTCGGACCGAGACAAGGTATTTCAGAGTAGATTCTGGCAGGAGCTTTTCAGACTGCAGGAAACGGTGTTGAAACGAAGCACGGCCTACCACCATCAGACCGATGGACAGATGGAGGTGGTCAACAGGAGTGTCAAGACTTACCTACGATGTTTTATTTCACACAATCCTAAGGAGTAGGCGCGTTGGCTTGCATGGACGGAGTACTGGTATAACACGCCCTATCACACTGCAGCTCAAACGACACCGTTCAGGATTCTTTATGGCAGTGACCCTCCTCACTTACTACACTATGGGCAGGACTCGACATCCGTTTCAGATGTGGAGCAATATTTGGCAGAGGGGGATCAGATTTTGGAGGAACTGAAGCTTCATCTGGCTAAAGCTCAACAGGTTATGAAGGCGAGGGCAGACTTACACCGCAGAGATGTGCAATTCGCAGTGGGAGACATGGTGTACTTAAAGCTGAGGCCCTACAGGCAGCTATCTTTGGCTCACATGCGGAATGCGAAGCTAGTGCCGCGTTATTTTGGTCCTTTCAAGGTTGAGACGAGAGTGGGACCGGTTGCGTACATGCTGAGATTACCCCCAGGATCGGTTATCCACCCGGTGTTCCATGTTTCACAGCTTCGACAGGCGATAGGAGATCACACCCCTTCCCCACCCTTCCGAAGACGTTGACAGCAGATATGGAGGTGCGGCTGGAGCCAGAGGCACTGAAGGGAGTACGTAGAGGGCACAACGGAGAGCGTGAGGTCTTGTTGCAATGGAAGGGATTACCTGATCACGAGAGCACGTGGGAGGCTATGGACGCGATGGCACATCAGTTTCCAGACTTCCACCTTGAGGACAAGGTGGCTCTTTGGGGGGAGTATTGATGGGTTTCAGGTGTATACCCACAGGCATGGCCGCACCCAAAACCCACCCGCATAGCCGCACGCTCACACCTCTTTTCCTTGGACCGGTTTAGGGTTTGTAAGGGCATTTTGGTAATTAGATTAAGATGGTGTTTATTCTTAAGCGAGTGCTAGCCGTCGCGAGGGGTTTATGCTATTATTTTGATATTGGAGTGATTTCATAGTTTAGACGAGTGCGAACGTCCTCTATGGGCGTCTTGGTAGGAGAATACACCTTTTGTATTCAATTATCTTGCATTTGTTACTTTATTTCTACTTTGATTATCAAATCATTGGATTTCTCTTTTCGGATCTATCACATACTTAACGGGTGAATCCGAAAGTGAAAGGAACATCAAATAGATTCATTATGCATTGGTTTGATGGTGTAGAGCTCATTGTAATTGTTTATCTGGATCTTGAAGGAAACTATTGAAGAACATACATCTTACTTTTTACCTATGATATGCATGGCACTTCTCCCAACCAAAATTTGGTGTGTTTGACACTTTTGGACACTTACACGTGTGCGTGTGTGTATTGGACACATTGAAAAATGCAAAACCTTTGTTCACATTAACAATATGTTAATATGAAGTCATTATATATCTCATTTGACAAGCAAATTGTTTATACATCATTTACTATTAGGCGATTTTGTAAACTACTAAATGCATACAATTATGCTAGATAATACATACTTGTACAATAAACACACACACAAGAGTGCGTAGATGAGTATGATATGGCACGATCACGTAGTGCAATGTCATCCATAAAAAAGAAGACCACATTGGGTGTATTTTTGATTCCCATGTGACCCATATTATCATCAGATGAGTAAACTTACTCATATATCATATGATAATTTTCTTTCTTATATGTGAGAGAAATGAGTTGCATATGACATATGAGCACATCATTGTATACAATTATACCCATTTCTCTCATATGAGAGATGCGTATAATAGGATATGAGCCAGTTTACTTGTATATGATGATGTGATGCAATGTCATTCATAAGAAAGGGGGTTACTTGGATGTAATTTTTGCGCCACGTGACACCCTCTTTCAGATGAGATTGTGCCACATTATCATATATGATACACGTGCTCATATGTCACACGATTCACATTTTTCTATCTAATATAAGAGATGCACACTATATGACATGTGAGTAAGTTTGCTCATATATGATGATGTGGTGTAATGTCCTTCATACAAAAATAAGATCACATGGGGTATACTTATTGCTCCATATGTGATCCCTTTTTTCTTATGGATAAGACTGTCCCACATCATTGTAAATGATAAAAGTACTCAAATGACATGTGATCCCACTTTCTCTCATACGAGAGATGAGTATTGTATGATTAGAAAGTTTGATCATATTATACATGATGATATGACGTAATCTCACCTAAGGGAGGCAAACGGGTTGGGTCAGGTTTGACTTGACCTGGATAGATGCAAACCTGAACCCAAGCCAGATTGAATCCGAGTTTGGGTTATGAAATCCTTGCCCGACCTAGGTGTAGTCGAGTGACCCTAAACTGACTTGGATTTCCTGATGGGTCGGGTTCTGGTCGGCTTTGGCATACTGTTGCCCGAATTAGATCTGACCTCATTTTAATTTTTCATTAATTTTTTGTCACATGAACTGCTTACAACAATCCTCTAACCCGTGACCAACCCTAATATGCCCAATGCACCAACCATTTGAGCTGGAAAGCTCTTGTTATTCAAGCAAGCATTTAAATTATTTAATACCATTATATTATTTTTGTAAATTTAGAATTAATATTTGAAATTAACCAAAAAAGTGGAGATGTAGAAAATCGAAACCAAGACCTCTAAAAGAAGTGATGTACAAATTCAAACACCATAACCAACACTCCCAATTGCGGTTGGATTTTAAAGTTATTATATAAATATAACTACAAATATAAAGTAAAATGGGTAGTATCTGTGAATCCAGGTTGGCGGGTCAAATCCGCATCCGACCTGGATTTTATCGAGGTTGGCTGAGTCGATCCGGATTCTGCCTGAACCGGTTAGACCTCTACCCATACCTGGTTAAGAAGGTCAGGTTCAGATCAGATCGGGTTCATTTTGTCATCCCTAATCTCATCCATAAGAAAGAGAGAAGTTACATGTGATGTACGCACCGATGCTTCAAATTGGCTGTTGTATCCATATTCAATACTTGTTGGGTATCATTACACATTCAATACTTGATGATACATATTGGGTACACATTGAGATTAGATGGTTTAAAAAGAGAATTAAAAAAATCCGATACGTATTAGGTGTGTATCAATATTGGATGGTGTAAAAAGTAGCATAAAAGAAAACTGATAGATACATGACAAAGTATTTACCTCCATATGCGATCCTCAATTTTCATATAGCCGAATCTTCGTTTAACTTTAACTTTCTCTCAGGTTGTAATAGTAATACGATTAAAAGAAGTGGCAAAATGGCCAAAAGCGGCATGTGATGAGTAGAAGAGGATGGTGGAGTGAGACAACGGGGAGGTAGTAGCGATTTCAAAGTCAGAAATATCTTCTTAAACCATTTTCTTTTCTCTGTTACTTTCTATTTAGTCTCTTTTGTTTTTTTATCTAATGGCTAGATCTGAAGGTTATATGCTTGTCTTTTTATTAAAAATTGAAATTGGTTAGATCTTAATTGAATTCGGAGCATATCTGTCACTTGTCCTTTATTTAGATATCAATTAGGACAGATTTGAATTGAATTTGGAACCGTTAAAAGCTATGTGTTCAACCAGCTAAGCTAGGATGGCTATATATTGGATGTTATGTACATATTCTATCTTAAATGTTATATATATCGCCTTTTCTATGCTGTTTTTGTATCTTGATTTTTTGTAGTTTATCATATTCATGTGCCCATATCGCCATGCCCTATATTGGTATTCATGCGTCATAGGACTATTGTATAACATATGAGTAAGCTTGCTCATATACGATAATGTGATGAAATGTCATCCATAAGAAAAAGATGGTCACATGGGGCTTATATTTTGCTCCCCGTGTGATCCTATTTTTCTTGTAAATGACAGTGCACCACATTATTGTTTATCAGCAAAATTGCTCGTCATATGATACTCATCATACACACACATGAGCATCAACGATTCAGGGAATTCTCCTATGTGCTCGTCAAAAAGTCCGCTCTACTATTTTTTCCGATGATTGGCACCGTTTATGGTGATTTTAATATTCTAAAATCTTAATATATTAAAGATCTAGTGAAGCCAATGTGTTTAGCTCGATCATCTAGCCATTACCAAAAAAGTTTTATTACCATGAAACTGTTAAATTTGTGACGATTAGATCAACGATCAAGACACCTTCGGGTTACTAGATTTTTAGTAAATTGTGGTTTTAGAATATGAAAATAAAAAATGAACAGTATCGATCTTCCAAAAATAGTATGGAGAGTGGATTTTTTGACCAGTCCATAGAAGGAAATTTCTCATTGGATAGTTGGCACACATTCCTTGCATATATTTGTATGTTCATATGCAAAAACTCACCTGCACAAACACCGGGAGAAAAGTTTCTTTTTGATGTTTTTCTAGATCCATTCTGTAGGACGTTATCTACACATTCCTTATAATCCCGAACCAAAACTAAAAATCCCCCCTATTCACCACTCGATTGGATTGGTACACGATTTTTATTTTTCTAAAACTATTGATTTATAACAACTTGATCGAGGATAAAATTTTCTTAAGGTTCATTCATTTTTTATTGGGGTATATATATATGGACTAAATACTAAAAGTTTTTGAAAAAATTCAGGAAAGAATAAAAATCTTTTTACACCACCATCACCATATATATATATCTATTATACATTTGACAGTGTTTTTTGAATCCTAGGGCTGATTAGGACAAGATAAAAGAGGGCTGAGATTTGATCTCGGTAAATCAACGGTTCAGATGAGCAGTTGCATTTTAAAACTGGGTTTTTGCAACATGAAATCATTGCAGATATTGATTCGCACCACTGATTTAATAAAGCCAAATCTCAAGCATAAAGAGTGGCTGGGATTTGATCTTGGGAAATCAATGGTTAAGATTGGATTTTGTGACAATTTTAGTGGGAAAACTTAAATTTTGGTGGGAAAAGTGTCTTGGAAACCAAAACTTTGAAATTAGAAGTGTCTTGGAAAAGATTGTGGAGATTAAATTTCGGGGAAAAAGTGTCTTGGAACCCTAAACTTTGAAATTAGAAGTGCTCTGTGAAAGATTGTGGAGATTAAATTTCGGGGGAAAAGAACATTGGGAACCTAAACTTTGAATTTAAAAGTGGCTTGGGAAAGATGGTGGAGAAGCATGATCAATTAAATTAAACAAAATAAAAAATTTAGCGTAAAACAATTTAGCGGAAAAACAAATTAGCGTAAAAATACCCCGAGATTTGTTGTTCCGGCCCGCGCCGAACCACTAAATTTTTTTACGCTAATTTGTTGTTCCGCACCGAAGGCACGAGCGCCAAATTTGTTGTTCGACGCCGAATTTATTGTTTCGCGTCAAAGGCGCCTGCGCCGAATTTGTTGTTCCACGCCGAAGATGTCAGTGTCGCTAAATATCTATTATACATTTGACAACGTTTTTTGAATTCTAGGGCTGACTAGGACAAGATAAAGAGTGGCTGGGATTTGATCTTGGGAAATCAATGGTTAAGATTGGATTTTGTGACAATTTTAGTGGGAAAACTTAAATTTTGGTGGGAAAAGTGTCTTGGAAACCAAAACTTTGAAATTAGAAGTATCTTGGAAAAGATTGTGGAGATTAAATTTCGGGGGAAAAGTGTCTTGGAACCCTAAACTTTGAAATTAGAAGTGCTCTGTTAAAGATTGTGGAGATTAAATTTCGGGGGAAAAGTGCATTGGGAACCTAAACTTTGAATTTAAAAGTGGCTTGGGAAAGATGGTGGAGAAGCATGATCAATTAAATTAAACAAAATAAAAAATTTAGCGTAAAACAATTTAGCGGAAAAACAAATTAGCGTAAAAATACCACGAGATTTGTTGTTCCGACCCGCGCCGAACCACTAAAATTTTTTACGCTAATTTGTTGTTCCGCACCGAAGGCACGAGCGCCAAATTTGTTGTTCGACGCCGAATTTGTTGTTCCGCGTCAAAGGCGCCTGCGCCGAATTTGTTGTTCCACGCCGAAGATGTCCGTGCCGCTAAATATTTTTACGCTAATTTATTGTTTTATTAAATTTTGGTTATGGAAATAATTTTTCGGGGAACAAAGATTTTGCGGGGATATCTTAAATGAATCGTGCCCGCGGGCACGGGTTATGACTAGTATATATATATATATATATGTCAATCTTCGGGTGCAAAAAAACCGTGCAAAAACTTTTTTTTTTGAATTTTTTTGAATTTTTTTTGATGTTTAATCCATACAATTATATACACTAAGGAAAATAATGGGTGAACCCGTTGGGGATTAGAGCACCCATCCACCCGTTACAAATTTAACAGTTTCAAAACATGCGAATTTGATGAAATGCCTTGATCGAAGGTCAAATGACATTATTTCTCAACGATTATTTTTTGGGGTTACAACATATAATGAAGGTGGAAAAATGAATTTTTGAAAAAAATTTCAAAAAAAAAACTAAAAATCTTTTCGCACGGTGCGAAATGTTCGAAAATTTGATTTGCACATATATATATATATGAGAAAAATAGGAAACACATGACATATGTGGTTAAACCACATTTGCGTTTCGAAAGTTCATTTTCTCTTATTTTTCGGATGATCGGACCCGTTCATTTTGATCTTCATATTCTAAAGCCTTAAAACATCGAATTTTAAGTGAACATTTTGGGGTTTACTTGTTCATCAACCCATTACAAATTTAACGGTTTTGCATGAATAGAATTTTTTTTGCGACGGGTGAATGAGCGGTCAAACCACCATGGGTTCATTAGATATTTGGTGTTTTGGGATTTTGGAATTTGAAGTACCAAATGAACGCATCTGTTTGTTTGTCTGAAAAAATAATGATGGGTGAAGCTTTTGAGGGTAACATATGTGGTTTAACTATTTATATCATATGTTTCCCATTATATATGAGCAATATGTGTATCGTCTAACCAATGAGGAGATTTCCTCGGTCTGGTCACATAAATACACCCTTCTTTTTTTATGATTGGATTTGTTCAGTTTGTTCTTCATGTCTTAAAATCCCAAACGTCCAATTTTTAGGTGAATCCTAGGGATTTTGATCATTCATCTAATTGTTACAAAAAGTTTTGTTTTGACGAAATCGTTAAATTTGCGACGAGTAGATGAACGAGTAAAACTTCTTGGATTCACTTGAAAATTAGGGGATTGGGGTTTTAGAACATAAAGGTCAATATGAATCCTTCGGATCGAAGGAAAAAGGGGTGGTGTGGGTTTGATGCTAGCCAAGGAGAAAATTTCCTCGTTGCCTAGCAGATGCCCGTGTGTGTGTGTGTGTAAAGGTGTCCTTGCGTCTGGAATTTGGACTGTCATGTTTGTGATATAGTGAGCGTGATATCCTTCTCTGGGTCTACAATTGAAATTTTTGTACATGCTAAATATGATTTCATGACCAATCTCTATGCTTTTTGTGAATCTGGTCTGTTGGTTTATTCCTATGCCTCTAATGTTGGAACAAAACATTCTTCAATGTATGGATGTGTAGCTTGGTGCTCACTGGTGTTTCATATGCCACTTCAAAGCTGGAGTTCCATAAGATCGTTTGAATTGTTTCTTACATCAATTGGGGATGTTACCTTATTTATCATTGCGGATCATGGACACCGTTGATCTCTCCATGTTTTTACCACAAGCACATCTGAATACATCCTGTGAGTAAATACGATGTTGCCAATACCCTTTTGCCAATATGATGAGTTTAAAGCAGGTCGACTTATATGAAATATTTCTAATGTTTTTTTGAATAATGTTTATTAGAGATGCCACTAGAAATAAAGGTCTGGTTTCCAAACATGACAATTCATAAATTACATATCCCCATGAATAGACATGAATGTAAGTACATACTTTCTGCGTCCAAGTAAACAATCACGGAATTGGGTTGCATCTGTGTGTTTGATTTAGTCCTGACACTGACTCACTTAAACAAGGAAACTAGGAATTAGGCATCCATCTGATAAGCATGCATTTAGGTTAATGAATACGATAATGGATAGGGATGATTTTGTATTCTGAATTGGTAAAAATGATTGACTAGGTTCTTGTTGAAGAAATTAACATTTCCCTTATATGGATACACTAAAAGTTCTCGGTGTTGTGATTCTGTGATCTGTCCCCCACCTGGCATTATTGCTCGAGTTCTTTCTGATATTATCTGGAGTGATTCTTTTGGACATTCCCACCTATTTTATTTATAGTAATGGAGCCATCTTTACTTCATGTCATAATAGTTCACAGACTTTGTGATTATAATAATTCTGTGGGAAAGGACTTCCACGCAGTAGCTCTGAAGCGATTCATGTCCAGAAAGATGCATGCTATTTAGACACATGCTTCGAAGAACGTACCCTTCATTGTTATTGTTATTACTATCATTTTTCTCACCTCTGATCATTTTCTTTGCTGAATAGTGTTGGGTATGATTTCGGGGGCTGTACTACAGAAACAGCACCTGGGGGCTTGGATAGCCCTTGGGGTACCATCTGTTCCATTAAGACAGAGCCCCTTGTGTTCAATATTATGGCATACATTAGATAATTCTAGGAGGATCTTTGATTGGAAGGGTTAGGGTTTGAGTGGGAGAAATTTGGGGATTTGGGGGAAAAAGATGATTTTAATAGATTAATACAGGAAATACAAAGATAATGGTCGATGTTAGAGAGGAACACTACTCTCTTACCCCTTGATTCGAGATAAAGAGCTAACTCGCCCAAGATCTAAACTATTTTCTACTCCTAATCTCTACCCACTATTCTTCTTCATTCTCTTCACATCTAAATCATAACCCTTCACTCCTATATAGGGCTGATTTGCACAGTATTACAAAAATATCCATCGGGCACAAAATTACAAAATTGCCATGTAGTGGCCGACCCCCATTTCCAATACTGATCCTTCCCCAAAAAATCACATTGTTCTTAAGGTGGTGCATGACGTCCATGGACATGCTAGGGATTGCTCTTTCCCTCCCGGATCAAAGGAATGCTTGCCCTCGCCTAGATCAAAGTGCCATCCCAGAGCTCCGTCCTTGATACGTCGCCTCAGCTGCTCGTCACAAATCCAGGGGCCGTGTGGCCTCCAAAAATCGTTCCACGCTATCGCCGCACCCCAAAGGAGGCTCGTCGTAGCCCGGATTCAACTTTAGGTACCTGTGATCACCTCCTTTGTCAAAAATAACCCTACGAGAGGGACAAAAATGTCATTCGCTAGTCAGAAAAGCCCTGCGATGGGGCTGGCAGCTCGCTGGAGGTTTGCTGGGCCTCCGACGGGTCACTGGAGTGTTTCCAGCCCTAGGCGGGGTCACCTGGGGCCATGCTAAAGCTTGCCAGACCCCGACAGGCCCTGGAGAGGCTCGCATGACCCCGACAGGCCCTGAAGAGGCTCGTTGAACCTGGACAAGACTCTGGCGAGCCGAGTCAGGGCACGCTAGGGCTCGCCCGAGTCGGGGCGGCCCTCCTAGGGTTCACCTGTACCAGTGGAAGTTTGCAGGTCTCAAATTTGGGTTGTTGGCGTTGATCGGCTTCAGATCTATGCCGCCAGCTGCATTCTTCTCCAGATCTGGTAGATCTGAGCTTGTGATCTTCAGATCTGGGATTGTGGTCTTCAGATTTGGAGCCTAGGAATAGATCTCCTCGCCGAAAGGCGCCACCTTGGGTCTCAGATCCGCGCCGTGGGCCTTCTCCCTTATCAGGTCTGGTAGATCTGAGCTCTTCTTCTAAGATCGATGGCTTCCCATCATCTCATCCATTTTCTTCATGTAAATTTCCTTAGCCACAACAACTTAAAGGCTAATTTGGGTTGAGATCTAATGAGAAAGCCTCACCTCCACCCGATCCATCGTGTTCATAAGGGACTCAAAAGCATCCGACTTTTTCGCAGTCGCAGTCAGGATGTAGAGCTCTGATGCCAGTTTTATAGGAAATGCTAGGGTTTGAGTGAGACAAATTTGGGAATTTGGAGGAAAAAGACGATTTTTATAAATTAATATGGGACACACAAAGATAATGGCCTCAATTAGAGAGGAAGACCACTCTCCTACCACTTAATTCGAGATAAGGGATCAACTCTCCCAAGATCTAAACTATTCTTTACTCCTAATCTATACTCACTATTCTTCAATTCTCTTCATATCTAAATCCTAACCCTTCCCTCCTATATATATCGATGCTTTACTCAATATTACAAAAATGCCCATCGGGCACAAAATTACAAAATTGCCACATGTAGTGGCCGACCCACATTCCCAACAATCTTCTTGTCCAGGACCATATTATTTGCACATTATTCGATGCTATAGCATTGTCAAAGGATGTCAATATGGTTTACCAGGAAGTCTGGCCCAAGAAATGGAGAACCATGGAATGGAAGTGTAGTAGCTTTCTCGTTCCTTAAGGACGTCTTTAGGACAGAAGGTAAGCGGGAAAATACAGCTGACTTGTTGGCCTAATTGACCGGGCATTTTGAGTAGCTATATAAGTGATACCCACATTGTGACCGAGAAGGTCTACAGTGGAATATTAACAAAGAGGTGTCACGTCATTTGGTTCTCATATTATTGTTAGTTGTAATCACAGTCATGCATATATGACAATCCATGTAGTTCAGGTATAGTATGCCAATAATTTCTGAGTGTTGGATTCACTTGGTATTGATGTAACTATAACAGATAATTTTAGTTTCTTATTAAGCAGTATTTGCTGCTGATGAATGGTGGCCTTCCTTCTCGTACTTTCCTCATCTTTCATTTTTCTCCCATGCTTTCATTTTCTTCACAAGTTTTTATTAATATTTAACAAATTTGTATGTATCAGTATGCTTATCATCAATTTTTCTCTTCCAGTTGGTAACTTATGTGGACAGGTCAGAAAGCGGCTTCCATGGGCTGATGCTAAAATTGTGAAGGTGATGACACTTTATTTGATGTACCGACATTCATCATGATCTGATAAATCATATGGAGCTGACTATATGCGGTTCTTGTTCATCTTGGTTTTGTGCAGGAAGCAATTGATGAACAGCTTTTTGGGATACTTGGTCAGAGGACTGCAGAAGATGATAAAAAGCCTTTGAAAAAGAAGAAAGAAAAACCTGCAAAAATCGAGGTAGATTTATTAATTGCACTTTTGCCAATTATTATTTTGTGGGCAATGATATGTCTTTTTTAGTTTCTTTTTCTTTTCATGTTGTCAGGAACATAAGGATACAGCAGCTAACATTTCATCTGAGCTTGCTGAAGAGGAGTTAAATCCATTTTCCATATTTCCTCGACCAGAAGAAAACACCAAGGTACTACACCATATTTTAGAGAAGTGTACTTCTAGCATTCTCTATCGCTAGTGTCTCCTGCTTTATCTCCTATGCTATTTGCATCAGTACAGATATGGCCAATATGACATCGTAACAGACTTAGTTGCGTCTATGGTTTTTTATTTCCTTGTCTCAGGTATATTAATTATAGAAATAAACCGTGCACATATTGCACGTCGCAAAAAAAAATTAATCCACACGAACATGTGCGGCACCGAAAAGGACTTAGAAGTGTGGATGTGTGTGTCTGTATCGTCGGGGGTAAAAGGTGCACGCAAACCGGATCGAATGGAAAGAGTGGGTGTGAGTGTGGGTGTCGTCCGGGGGGGGGGGGGGGGGGGGGTTTGGGATTTTTTGAGTGGTGGGTGTGAAGTTGGGTTCTTGTTTTTGGGTGGGAGGGTGTATTTGTGGGTTTTGTTTTGGGTGGACTTTGGGCCATTGGGGTGAGGTGGAGTCCCATGTGGCACCCATAAAAAGTATGACTTGGACAAAGGTGTCACTTGGGACAACTTCATCATTGTAATATAGATTGTTAGAGAATTTGGTAAACATAAACATCTTATTGCATTTATAAGATATATGGAGCTCACAACTCATTGAATATACTATGATGTCTGTTATGCACAACTATCTAGCAGACAGACAACAAGGTTTGTTGAGCTGACATTCTATTCTACTACATGATTAGGCATATGTATCTATATAGTAGATCCATCTGTTTATATGCATGTAACGATCTTATGCAGTTTCCAAGGGACCTAAAAACCACGACAAAAATATAAATTCATTTATCATCTAAAGAAAAAGGCTGTCCTCCACACTCTCTTTATCATAATGATGAAGATATTGTACCAGATAGGTTCGGAAAAAATAGTCAATAAGAAATGAAAGTTAATTTTATTTACTTGCTTTCAAGAACAGCAGCTCTACTGTCAGTAAGCTTTCAAAGATGGCTAAATCAGTTATCTGGGTTATTGATTGAATATGCCCTTTTAGCAATTTTCAGCTGGAGGTTTAAATTTATCCTGTCATATGTGTTCAAAATATGGTACTTCCTGAACTACTGGAAAGGCATTATGTCACACCGTATAGTTTCCAGTAGGAGAGGGAATGTAACGAGACAAGACACATTGCATGTTGGACTTAAGAAAAATATGGTCGATTGTTTCCTTAAATTCAATATACACTAAGCGTAATATTTGGCATGTCCTGTAAGTCACCAGAGAATGATCTGGACAAGCATAATATACCAAGACATATATACTCAAAAGCAGAAGGTTTTATTAGGTCCGGTACAAAAAATTGAATTATACTACTTAGACCATCGACCTAATAAAATATCTCATACATCACAGTAATGCAAATATAAACTCAAAACGTATCTACAGAAACTCCACCCCACTCTCTGATAGATCCAAGAGGAAAGATCTAACCTTTATAGCAAATAGTAGCAGTAATCAAGATAAATGGATACAATATAGGGTGTACCCTCCACTCAAGACGCCGTTAATAGGACGTCCGCACTCGTCTAATCTAAGAAATCACTCACAATTCAATAAAAGCATATATAGGGCCGGCTGAACGCTTCCACTTATATCCCCTTTTTCACTTAAAGTCCAATTACAATAATGCCCTCAAATAGAATAAAATAAAGGAAACAACTAAAGGAAGTGGCGAATACATCCCTGAGTCATTTGGTTGAGCTGGGTGTCCCCTTGCGTCGCCTTGAGTACGTGATGAACCCATCACTACTCCCCCAAAAAGCCACCTTGTCCTCAAGGTGGAAATCCGGAAATTGATGCTTCATGATGCTCACCAGCTCCCAGGTGCTCTCATTTTCCGGCAAGCCCTTCCAACACACCAATACCTCCTGCTCGCCTGTCCATCCCTTCCGTACCCCCTTCAACTCCTCTGGCTCCAACAAAACCTCCATGTCCTCTGTCAGCGTCGCCGGTAGTGTATGAGAAGGACTGTGCTCACCGATCACTTGTCGCAACTGTGATACATGAAACACGGGATGTATGCGTGATCCTGGGACAACTTCAACCGGTAGGCCACTGGCCCCACCTTGGCCTCCACCTCAGAAAGGCCAAAATACCTGGGAGAAAGCTTCTCATTCCTCCGATGGGCTATGGACTTCTGCCTGTAGGGACGCAACTTCAAGTAGACCATGTCCCCCACGTCAAACTGGACATCGCGGCGGTGTAAATCAGCCCTCGCCTTCATCACCTGCTGAGCCCTAGCCAGATGGAGCTTCAGCTCCTCCAACACTCTGTCCATCTATGCCAAGTACTGCTCTACATCTGAAACGGGAGTCGTCTCTGGCCATAGTGCAGCAAATAGGGTGGATCTCGTCCATACAAAATCCTAAACGGTGTAGTCTGAGCCGACGCGTAGTACGAGGTGTTGTACTAGTACTCTGTCCAGCTAACCAACGTGCCCACTCCTTCGGGCTATCCGAGATGAAACAACGCAGGTATGCCTCTTTGCTCCTGTTGACGATCTCTGTCTGACCGTCTGTCTGGGGGTGGTAGGCAGTACTATGCCTCAGAACGGTCCCTTGCAACCTGAAGAGCTCTTGCCAGAACCTGTTCTGAAAGACCTTATCTCTGTCAGAGACAATGGACTTAGGTGGCCCGTGTAAGCGGATCACCTCCTTCAAAAATACCTCGGCCACTGAAGTCACGCTATAAGGGTGCCGGAGTGGTATGAAATGTGCATATTTACTGAGGCGGTCAACCACAACAAATATCACCGTGAAACCTCCCGACTTCGGCAACCCATCGATGAAGTCCATGGACAAGTCCTCCCAGACTCGCTCTGGCAAGGACAGTGGCTGCAGCAATCCACCTGGAGACATCGCTATATATTTGTGACTCTGGCACACGTCACACTGTGCTACCATCTTGGCCACATCCTTCTTCATCCCTCGTCAGTACACCTCTCGCACCAGCCTTTGATATGTCTTTAGTACCCCCGAATGCCCGCCAACTGCGCTGCAATGGAACTCCTATAGAATGGCCGGAATGTGGGAAGACATTCTCGGTATTACTAGACACTCCCAATACATCAACCCCCCCTCCAGCAAGGAATAGACTGGATGCTTTGCGGACCCCTGTAAGAGTGCCGCTCGGATATCTGCCAGCTCCTGGTCCTCCTCAGCCTCACTCTACAGTGTCTCCCAGTCCTGAAGTACTGATACTGATATCGCTGCCAACTGTACGTCCTCATCTCTTCGTGACAATGCGTCGGCCGCCTTGTTTTTCAACCCCGGGCGGTACTCTATTTCAAACCGGAACCCCATTAGCTTCCGTAGCCACTTCTGGTGCTTCTCTGCCACCATTCTCTGTTCAAATAGGTACTCAAGGCTTCTTTGATCCGTGCGAACTAAGAAGGTCCTCCCCAGCAAATATGGCCTCCACTTCAGTATAGACAGAACTATAGCCATCAACTCCCTTTCATACACTGACTTCAATCTGGACATCGCCGTCAGCACCTGACTGTAGTAAGCAATAGTGCGCTGATCCTGCATCAGTACCGTCCCCAACCCATGGCCCGAAGCATCAGCCTTCACAACGAACGGTCTCGAAAAGTCAGGAAGGGCCAACACCGGTACGGTCGTCATGGCCTTCTTCAGGGCCTCAAACGCTCGCGTCGCCTCTTCCCCCCACCCAAACTGATCCTTCTTCAACAACTCCGTGAGTGGCCAGGCAACTGTCCTATATACCTCTACAAACCGCCGGCAGTAGCCTGTGAGGCCTAAGAATCATCTCAACCCCCTGAGAGTAGCAGGGCGCGGCCAGTCTAGCATTGCCACAATCTTCGCCCTGTTGGCGGCTACCCCTTTGCAGAAACCATGTGGCCCAGGTACTCTACCCGCGGCTGCCCAAACAAGCACTTCTTCCGGTTCCCATAAAGCTGGTGGTACTGTTACTCCTGGAACACTACCTGCAAATGATCCAAGTGCTCTTCCAACGTGCGGCTGCACACCAAGATATCGTCAAAGAACACAAGCACAAATCTCCTCAGGTAAGGGCAGAATACCTTGTTCATGAGTGCCTGGAATGTGGCGGGGGGCGTTAGTCAAGCCGAAGGACATGACTAAGAACTCATAGTGGCCTTCATGTGTCCTCAAAGCCGTCTTCGACACATCATCCTTCCTCATCCTGATCTGGTGATAGCCGGACTTGAGATCTATCTTCGAGAAAATGGCCGACCCATGAAGCTCATCGAGGAGCTCGTCAATCAAATGGGGAACTTGTCTGGCACAGTCTCCTTGTTGAGCGCCCTGTAATCCATGCAAAAACGCCAGCTCCCACACTTCTTCACCAGCAGTACCGGGCTGGAAAAGGGGCTCACGCTAGGCTGGATAACACTCGACTAAACCATCTCAGCCACCATCCGCTCTATCTCATCCATCTGTATCTGTGGGTAGCGATCGGGTCGGACGCTGATAGGGGCCACGCCCTCTCGTAAGACTATGTCGTGCTCGTGGTCCCTAGGCGACGGTAGTCCCCGGGCTCCTGAAAAATGTCTCCAAACTGCTCCAGCATCGTCTGCACCCCTTGTGGCACCGGCTCCTCCGTCACTGCATCAACACCCCCTCTCGTGTTATCATCTGAAGCTCCACCAGAAAGCCTCCCCCTCTGTCTGAATGGTCCGAACTATGTTCTTCATGGAGACCAATAATCTGCTCAAACTGGAGTCTCCCTGCAACAGTACTGCTCTCCCGTACTCCTGAAACTCCATCCTGAGGAGTTTTCAGTTCACCTTCATCTCCCCCAGCGTCTGCAGCCACGTCATGCCAAGGATGAGGTTCGTGCTGCCCATATCTAAAGGCAAGAAATCTGCCACTATCTGTATCCCCTGTACTGCCAGCACCAGTCCCCGACATAAGCCTCTACTGCTCTCCTTCTTCCCTGTGCCCATCATCACGCTGAAACTGCCGCTGCCCACTAGTCGCAGCCCCAACTGCTCTACCACCCTCCTGGAGATGAAATTGTAGGTTGTCCCCACTGTCGATGAGAACCGTCACCTTCTGATCTCCAATAAACCCCTCAGCTTCATGGTGTGGTTCGGAGTGAACCCCACCACAGAGTTAAGGGAGACCTCTGCCACCTCCAGCTGTGTGTCATCGGTATCCACCTCCTTAGTGACCTCGTCCTCAACCCCCTCATCATCATCCTCCTCCAGCAGCAGCACTTGTAACTTGCGCCCCGCTCATCTGTGACCTGTGGTGAACCTCTCGTCACACCAAAGCAGAGCCCCTTCTGTTGCTTCTCCCACATCTCCACATCGAACATCCTCCTGAACTGCCCTCATGCTGGGACGTCACTACTCCTCTCTCCGACCTTCTCTCTGCTAGCCTGATCTGCCCCAGTGGTGACTTTCGCCCCTCCTGCTCCCGCTGCAGTCCCCCGCTGCAACTGGCCACCATAACCACTCCTAACACATCTCTCCTCCCCTCCGCCTGAGCATCCTCGACCAACTGTGCCATCTCGATGACCTCTGACAGCCCCTTGAGCTTGTATGGCCGCACACCCGCTCGGAGACTGGGCTTCAGGCTCTTCATAAAGGTGCCATCTAGTGACTCATCCGTGACGCCATGTACTCACCCAGATAAGGTCTCGAACCTCTCGATGTAATCCCTCACCGGTCCGTCCTGCCTGAGGGTGAAAAGCTGCTCGTGAAGGTTTCCCAGGTGGGGATACCTAAACTTCTCCAGAATGAGGTCCTTCAGCTTCTCCCAATTGCGAAAATGATGCCTCCTCTCATTCCACTGGTACCACCCTAAAGCTCTTCCCTCCATGCAAATGACCGCTGCCTCCAACTTCTGGGCCTCCGTCATGTGATAAGCAGAGAAGTATTTCTCTGCCGAGAAAAGCCAGGTATGCGGATCCTCCCCATCGAACAGGGGTATCTTCAGCTTCCGTACTCTCCCGTCTCCCGCAAAATGACCCTGGTCTGGTCTTCCCTCCGTGCGGCGGGGTTGGTGATAGTGCTGTCACCTCTCGTCCTGGGTTTCATAACTTCTAGGGGGTCTTCCTCCGCGGCCACCATGGTCCCCTCGGGGACCTCCACGCCTTCCCTCGAAGTCATCCCAACCTGCATCGTCGCCAAACTCAGCCCCATCGCCTCCCCCGCAGTCGTCATAATGGTTTCTGCCTCTTCCTCCGTCCCAGTAATATGGATCCTCTCCCTGCCTAGGTCCAAAAGACTCAGATCTTCCCTGAAAGTACTCCTCAGGGCCTTGTCGCTGTCCAGGAAAGCCAAAGAGCTCAGATTTGACCTGAAGACACTCCGTCCTGCCCTGAAATTGCACCTCAATCCCAGGCTGCTGTCCCGGAAAGCCCAAAAAGCCCCCATGCCTCTTGCCGTGCTCGCCTCCCCCTGGCGGCTGCCAGGGGGTCGACCGACCCCGCGGATCCTCCGACAGGCCTTGCCGGGGCCGCCGGAGGCCCGTCGGGATCGGCGGGCCCTGTCGAAGGTCAGCAGGGTCCCGCTGGACCTGTCAGGCTTCGTCGAGGGGGGAGGTCCCCCCGCCCTGATTTGGCAGCGGCCGAGCCACCCGTTGGATCATGGGGTTCGGCCGCCCCCCTCTTGATGCCGGTGCGCTTTCTCGATCCCCTCGCTCTCCCATGGGCCTTCCCTCTCATCGTTGTCGTCCGTGACATATCCCGTCTTGTAGAAGACTCCATCCTTTCCATCCGCGAAAGATTCCACCTTTTCCTTTCCTTTCACCAAAGGTGGGACCTTTTTGGAAGAACTAGGGTTTGCGTCACCCGATCCCATCTTCTCGTTAAAAACTGCGAATTGGAAAGTCATATGAGCCACGACTTCCTCCGTTTTGCCTTGCCTCGCCGCGATCTCCCCCATGATCTTCGTTAAATTTACGATAGCCTCGCTATTCACCGCCATCGTCTTCTTAATCTCTTCGATCTCTCCATTGTTTTTCTCCTCCACCGCTTCGCTTCGATCCTTATTTCTCGTTGTCGCCGCCATGGATCTTTGTTCTGATACCAAATGATAGATCCAAGAGGAAAGATCTAACCTTTATAGCAAATAGTAGCAATAATCAAGATAAATGGATACAATATAAGGTGTACTCTCCTCCCAAGACACCGTTAAGAGGACGTCCGCACTCGTCTAATCTAAGAAATCACTCACAATTCAATAAAAGCATACCTAGGGCCGGCTGGCCGCTTCCCCCTTATATCCACTTTTCACTTAAAGTCCAATTACAATAATGCCCTCAAATAGAAAAAAATAAAGGAAACAACTAAAGGAAGTGGCGAATACGTCCCTGAGTCATTTGGTTGAGACGAATGTCCCCTTGCGTCGCCTTGAGTACGTGATGAACCCATCACTCTCTAAGGGATCCGGTCATCTAAATCTATGCTCCCTACGGCAACAAAAGCTGCCGTTAGAGTTGATCCCTAAAAACTATCAAAAGAACATGTGAAATCCATATAAAATAAACTTAACGATTGAAAACACAGTATCAGGTGTATCATCGTATGCAAGCAACTACAACAACAAGCAACTACAACAACATGAGTAACATCATAATATCATGTAAGCTAAATACAACAATAGGAGTAATATCATGTAAGCTAAAAACAACATAAGTAATATTATGTGAAAACTGATAACTATGACAATATATGGCACGATAATGATGATACATACTAACCGTGTTCATATGACTACACAGGTGGAAACAATGCGTCAATGCCTAGTGCTACGACTTATGTTTGATGGCACAATATGCAACATACGAATTCACCTATGCACCTGGGCCAGGAACAATTATATATAATAACCGAAACAATTTAACAGGACAGTCAGATACAGTTGTTGGATACTGAGATGGTAAGCAGAAACACTGTGGGTGAATAGTGTTTATGATATTTTAAAATAAATATCTAAGTTTTAGTTAATATTTTAACTTGAGTTACCAAGATAAAATCTTTATCAACAAATTAACTTGCAATGAATAAGATAAGTTGCGGAAGCAATTGCAAGTAACAAAACATGCACAGTAAGCACAATCACAGACAATAATTTTATACTGGTTCAGTCACCTCGTGACCTATATCTAGTACCCAAGTTCCACTTTAAAAGATTCACTATCAACCTCTCAACCGAGAGAATTACAACTACCTCAACCCTTAGGATTTCAACTTACAAATAACTCACACTTAGAGGATTTTCTCTTCTCACAAACACACGTGAAAATATACTTACATTGATGATAAATACAAATATCTATAGCCTTGAACTGAAGCTCTTATGAAAGTGATGTGGCTATAGAAGATTTGATATCAAAATAATGAAAATTGAAGCTCTTTGGAGATTAAAGTTTGGCCAAGAGAACATTTGAAAGCTTTGAGAAACTAGGCCAAAAGAGTGATTTTCTTAAAAGCAATTTTGAGCATATAACAATCTTTCTTTTTTGCAAAACAATGATCTTTCTTCTTAAAAATTCATAACATCACATCATGAACTACCCAGAGTGAAATACGGGTCACAACAATTTACCAAAACACCCTTAAACCCATAAAACGATCAAAAACGGCTAGCTGGCGAGTCCTGTTATGGTCCACCGGCCAGTTACTAGTCGACTAGAGTTATGTAATTAGTTGACTGATGGCTTAGCTAGTCGACTAATTCCAGAGCCTAGTCGACTGCACCAGAATAAGAACCCAGCAGATAGTATGAACTCTTGGCCTGCTGTTAGTCGAGTAGAGCTTACTTGCTAGTCGATTAATCCATGTGTTAGTCGGATAGTCCTAGAGCTCCAGTCGACTAGTTTTGATACACATCTAGCCATTGGTTTACATGATATGCTAGTCGACTAGATATCCATTCTAGTTGAATGGTTTGGCAATAAAATCACATTTTTGGCTCCTAAAAATTTAGGAATGTTTTGAAAAATTTTCTAAAAATTTTAAAATCTTATTTGATGAATTTCTAAGTGAGAGAGAGCTTCAACTAAGGCTTTAACATTCTAATTAAGAAAAAAATTAAATACATCAAAATTACATTGTTCTTTGTAGCTCTTTGATCTAATCCTTTGTTTCATGACTTGTCTTGATTCTTTGGTCTTCATATGCCTTGGTTGAGCTCACCTAACTTTGAATGCTCTTTGATTTTCTTTATATTTTATTAATGTATTCATAGATTATTAGATGACGTGTATGCTAATCATCAAAACATACATGTGGTGACTCAATACTTAACATTCTTCCCTTTTTATAATGTCAAACATGAAATATATAAAATATGATATACATACTTATATAAAATATGATATACATACCCCCCCTGTAACATTACATGTTAGTAAAATATGTATCATATATAACAATAAATGTGCTACTAAGTGCCAAGTGCTAAACATATTTTATGCATGTCATCTAATCACTCTCCACTTTTGACATTATAAAAAAGGGTATGTTATGAGTCAAAATAAATATCCTTTTAGATATGTAACTCAGTATCTCAATCATTATCTAATCATTATCTCCTTTCTCTTAAATGATTACTATTATCTCCCCCTGCAGCAAGCATGTTAGCAAATATGAATCAAAAGCAAGTTGTAAGATCTAACTAAAGCATGTGGAACACATTGTGTATGTATCATTTCTATTTGCATCATATCTAATGAATATCAATAGGTGTGACACCAGTTGATAATTGATACAAAATGTTAAAATATATCAAATGTTGAAAACACATATACTTGCAAACTTTTTAAGCAATTTATTTTGCAAGCTTCCCATACAAAGATGGATATCACATTTTAAGGCTCTTGAATTCATGCATTCTCCTTTTCCAAATGATGGAGCATTGCATCTTTGGGTTGTTTGGGATAACATCAAATTCCAGGTACCAAAATGTTCAAGAGACTTGGTACCTTAATTCTTTTGGGTCAATATGATTAGTTATAAAGTCCCAAACTCAAGCTTATCGAGTTGGGTGAAACTCAAATAAAATAATAAAAACTGATATAAAATAGAAAATATTCAAAATCAGATTATGTCAGAAAACTTGGAAATTAGTCGACTAGGGTAATGCAGTTAGTCGACTAATCAGGGTATTAGTGGACTAACAATACAACTTTGGTCGATTAATTCCTGGAAACTTAGTGCGGTTTGACAGAACTGTAGATTAGTCGACTGCAGTGCATGTATTAGTTGACTAATCATGCAACAGATTTTAACTACAATTGGGTGCAATATGATTAAATAATCATTTTATATAATTATTATTGAACTTTTTAACTATCTTTAATCAGTTCTCTTCTAAAATAAGGTACCCATACAATTAGCCTTTAGGTTGTGGTAACTTAATTATGGTTTCAAAGTTTTTTATCATTCAAGTTTAAACCAAACCCAATTATGTTTAGAGTTTTGATAGGAAAGGCTAGAGTGTTGGAAGAATAAAAAGATGATTTTTATAGAAATAAAGTGTAATACAAAGATAAGTTGGTTCCAATTCGAGAGGAAACCGCCATCCTAACATTTGATTCGAGATAAATGCCTACTAGATCTCCTAAGATTTAAGCTAATCTACTCATATTCTCTTCTCTATTCAATATCCTTCACAATATTCATCATATCCCTAGCCCTAAACCCACCTCCACTATATATAGAAATGATTTGTACATAATTACAAAAATATGCCTAAGGCCAACAATTACAAGTTTGCCATTGGTGTGGTTGCACCCCCATTCCCAACATTACTCCGCCCCTCCGAAGAATCACCTTGTCCTCAAGGTGGTGTATGAAATTTGTGGGCGCGCCACTCCAATGTGGTATTAGTCACCCCCTGACTATTCCTCTCCAGCGGATGCAGTCATCCTCATTCTCGTCGACGATCAATACATGCAGCACACGATTTCGGCAATGATGTCCCGGTCCAAACCTCTCGTCACATCGGAATCATAACCCATTGACATGTCTGCCCATTCCTTCTGTGTGACATGCTTATACTTTTCGTAAGTTGGAGGCTTGCTACTCTTATCATGAGCTATTTGATCTATCATTGACTAGGGCTTCTGGGTCTCATTGGCAGCACCAATGCAGGATGTGGCACCACTCCAAGCTCCCTTGGCCCACCGTTCTATTGTGAGTCTATCCTTCACCATCTGGGTCAGCTCCATTACGTCTATTAGCCCCTCAGTCGTTGTAGGTGGAGCTCAGCTTGGATGTCTGTCCTGGGCCCTTTCATGAAGCTCCCTATCAATGTCGCCTTTGGTACACCCTCAAACGGCCCAAGAGTGCCTCGAATCTCTCTCTGTAATCATTAACCATGCCATCATGCCCGAGTGCAATGAGCTGCTTGTGTAAATCTCCACCATGGGTGTCCCGATATCGGTCAAACACACAGTCCTTGAACTCCTCTCACGACCTCACAGGTTGTATCTGTTCCCTCCACTGAAACCAGACCAGTGCTTTCCCTTCCAAGCAAGCAGCTTTTCTAACTTCGTCCGACGGTTCACCATAAAATATCTCACATCGTGGTAAACCCATCCATAAGGGTCCTCTCCTTTAAAGACAGGCATCTTTAGCTTTTGGACCCTGATTTAGGGGCCAAACACCCCATGTCCCACTCCCCACCTCGGCGGGCCAAAGTGAAACTACTGGTAGGCATTAGGTCAACCGTCGATGCCCAAAATTAGTCCCGTCGGCAAAAACAGCCCCACAGTAGGGGCAAAATCTCACCCGACAGCAAAGGGAGCCCCACGGGTGACCGGGCAGCTCGCGGGATGTTTGTCGGGCCTTTGGTGGCCTGTCAATGGGTCGTCGGGCCACCAGTGTTATGCCCTAGCCTCTGCAGTTCCCATGCGACCAGCTGATGGTTGGAAGGGGCCTGCAGGGTTGCCGGGGCACCCACCCATTGTGGCCCCTCCCAGGGTTTGCGCAGGCCCATGCAAGGCTGCCAGGGCTTGCGGGAGCCCTGGTGGCTTGCCCAGGTCCCGCTCCCCTTTGGGGCGTGCGAAAGGGTGCAGTCGCCCACAAAATTAGGGTTGGAGGCCGACAATCCTTCCGCCACTCTCGTCGAAGTCGATCGCCCCTCCCTATGGGATTGGGGGGCTCTTGCTCCCAGCTGCGTGATTCGTTGTACTGCGGTGGTGGATCTCCTTCGAAAATGACGACTTTCCCTTTCCTCTTGTCCAAAGCTTGCTCTTTTCACGCTAGATCTGAGTGATTTCCCTCAAAGTTGTCATCTTTTGACGTTTTCTTCTCGCATCGTAGGTGGCGATGGATCTCCAAGAGCTCATTCATCATGGATTCCATCGTAGAAAATCTTCCCTTAAGTTCTTTCATTTCGCTTCCCAATTTTTGTTGTTGCCCTTTAGTGTTTTCACACCACTTCCCAATTTCTCTTCCAAGACATCAACTTTCCTTGCCATCATAGGATTGTAGAGCTCCGATACCAGCTTGATATGAAAGACTAGGGTTTTGGAATAATAAAAATATGATTTTTATAGATATAAAGTGGAATACAAAGATAAGTTGGTTCCAATTTGAGAGGAAACCGTTCTCCTAACCGTTGATTCGATATAAATGCCTAAATCTCCTGAGATCTAAACTAATCTAATCCTATTCTCTTCTCTACTGAATATTCTTCGCAATATTCATTATATCCCTAGCCCTAAATCCACCTCCACTATATATATGACTGATTTGTTTATAATTACAAAAATGCCCATAAGGCCCATAATTGCAAGTTTGCCATTGGTGTGGCCGCATCCCAAATTCCCAACAAGTTTCCATTGTTTTAATTTTTTTAAGTTTTAGGCATCTGTATGTTTTTCATGAAATTATTAACATTATTATTTTTCATTTTTGTTGAACCATTTTCAGGTATCCAAATTTTTATTAGTTCATTATACCTAGATGAGTTAGAATTTTTTATTTGTAGTTTTCTTAGGAAATTTTGTGTATGAGCAAGCTTGATTTTGTTTATGTTTATTTTGTTTTTATTATTATACCCTAGACTAAATTTAACATTAGTTGGTTTTTGTGTATATATTAAATTATTCAAAATTTCTTTTCCTTTATTAAATTTTTCAACATTTTTATGCAAGTCTTCATATTTTTTTGGGTGCTTTGGAAAATATAAGTCTTCATATTTTGATTTAATGGTTGATATATTCTTATCTAGTTCATTAATCATGTTGTCTAAATTTTTACTTTTATTTTTAAGAAGTTTGTTTTCATCTTTTAAATTATGGTTATTAAAACTTAATTTTAAGTTTGCCTTTTCTAAATCATTATTCATTCTAGCAATATCTTCTGAGATTGTTTCATTTTTTCAATTTAATTATTTCATCTTTTAATTCACTATTTCCTTTTTCTAATTTCTTTAATTTTTCATTATAATTATTGCTAGAACATTTACTATGAGTCTTTTTAAGAACTAGAAGTTCTTTTAAGGTGTTCTCATATTGTAGATAAGCTTATGAAATTCTTCTTGTCAGTCATGATCATCATCATCATCATCAGAATCTGAGTTTAGCTGTATCTCATTATCCTCAAGTGCCATGAACCATATGCTCCCTCCTTATCTTCTTCATCTGATTCATCAGATGACTCATCTGGGTTTTAGCACTGCTGTTAGTCGATTGGAGCTTATTGGATAGTTGACTAATCCATGGGTTAGTCGACTAGTCTTAGTGCTCTAGTTGACTAGTTTTGATGCACAGCTAGCCATCCGTTTACAGGATATGCTAGTCGATTGGATATCTGTTCTAGTTCGAATAGTCTGACAATAAAATCACATTTTTGGCTTTTAAAAACTTAAGAATGTTTTGAAAAGCATTTCTATACATTTTAAAAACTTATTTAATGAAGTCCTAAATGTGTGTGAGCTTCAACAAAGGCTTTAACATTCTAATCAAGACAAAAATAAAATACATCAAAATTGCATTGAACTTTGTTGCTCCCTGGTGTAATCCTTTGTTTGTCTTGATTCTTTGGTCTTCATAAGTCTGGGTTGAGCTCACATAACTTGGAGTGCTCTTTGATTTTCGTTATATTTTTATTCCTGCACTCATAGATAATTAAATATGTTTGTTCATCATCAAAATATACATAGGTGGCTCAATACTCAACAATAGCATGGGTGGAACTAGTTGCTCCCGTGCCCTCAATAACATGAGTTGCCCCATCACCTGATGTTTAGTGCAAGCCTAGATAGTCAGGTGTGATGGATGTGAATATCAGTGTCAGGTGTATGGTATAGTCCAATGTATAGTGACATGTCACGTCTGATACAATATCAAGTATAACACATATATAAGGTACTATCCAGTACAGTGTCACATGTATGTGTATATAAAGAGTGTTATGTCATTGGCAACGAATGTGTGTGTTGTATGCACTCAAACATCTCAATAATCAGAGTAATCATGTATACCGTTTGTAGTTTGTAGGATTAGCATTGTACATATCATATGTCCAGAGACCATGTCTATGTATAGCCCAAAAGCACATATCATGAAATCGATCTTTGTAATCAAGAATCAGATCCATGCTATAAGGGATAACTATCATAACCTTCGTATCAATTCAATAATCAAGTCATATCCATTGAAAGAACCCATTAGTTCAGTTATATTTACCAAATTCTAGCATGGACTAACATTATACTACAAAACTGTGATTATGTTCAATTATAATTATATATATGTACTCCTATGCATATCTCATAATTATTTTCATTAATTTTTATGTCAAGATCTAATTAATTATTTTCATTAATTATTTTTATGTCAAGAATATATCAACCATTTTATGGGTCAGAACACAGTCATCATAGAAAACAAAACAAGTTTGCTTTCCCATTTGCCCAAACTCGAATACCAACATCCTTAGAACATGCTAAAACCAACAGATCAATCTTAAGCACACAAAAGCACAAGAGGTCATTCACACATGCTCACGGCCCAAAGAGGGCAGTCATACAAGCCCGCAAGCCCAAAGAATCATCCACGCAAAGCCACAAGTCCTAAAAAACCATCCACACACAAGCTACAAGACCAAAGTGGACTGTCACACAGACCAACGGCCTAACTAGAGGCCAAAGGAACCAGCCACAAACCAACTAAGCCAAAGGAGAGGCAAGCCAAGCCAGAGAGGCCAAGAGCAGGTCACAGTTGAACGCGGCCAGCCAGCACAAAGTACATGACACAGGGAAAAGGGGTTCACAGGCCGTAGCCATAACCCAAGAACATAGCAGGTAACAAGGCCCCAAAATCACGCACATAACCGCAATCTCCCAACATAATCATTGTAATCATCATAACTATCATAATCATCATGATCATCACAAGAGGGAAGAACCTCAACCGATGTCACGGACTCACGGCCATGGGGTCAACCCTAAAATCCAACCAACCCATAGCGACCCAAGTCACAAAGAGAGTGGCCGAGTTTTTCGAGGCCTTACAGTAGTTTATGGGCCTACATGATGACGAAAAGCTGTGGAAGCTGCTGACTCACCGTCGGGGCATTATCGCCTCGCCGGAGTAGCTCACGGCTGCGGCTACCTTGAGGCTAGGGAGAATTGAAGGGTAATCGAAGATGAAGTGAGAGTGAAGACTGGTTAGCTGAGAAGGGAAGAGATAGCTTCAATTTAAATTGTTTTCCCCTCGTAGGGCATTGAGGGAAAATTAAATAGAGGGTCCGAGAGAGAACATGTAGGATGAGGGATGATGTGGCGAGGTCGTTGCCCATGCCGTAGTACGATGAAGAGGACACAACAGGGTGTGGGGGAGCGCAGAGCGCATGCAGCGAGCTCGCAGTCAGTGATGCAACAAATCACATTAGATTAAAGAAAATTTAAAAGAGTCCAGGAGGAGAGAGAGGTGCGAGTGGTGTGCGTGCGTGCATACGTTGAGCTGAGAGGTTAATCAGTTACTTAGTGGGTCGGTCGGGTTTGCTTGAAAGCAGGCGATTAGGTTAGGTAGCGGGTTTGGGGTAGGGTTAGTTTTAAACTGTGTTTGAGATAAAATAAATCCAGAAAATTGTAGAAACAATCTCCAAAAATCTTAGAATTTTTTTTATTATTTAACACAAATTTTAGACCATTACACGGTACCTTTTTAAGCATATCAGTCGTTGAGGTCTTGATGAGTGCATTTGAATATAGAAGAGCTTTCTTAGGGACGAGGGATCAGAGACTGGTTGCATGGGATCTGTGCACTGTTCTTGGCATCATTGAGGGTTATATTCTTTTCGCTTATATATTCCATTGTGGCTGTTTCGTGGAATTATGTAAAAGCATCATTTGCAGCTAATTTTTGTTATTTTTTTGTTTTTGTATTTTCTTTTCAATCTTTTATCTTTTGCATTTCTTTTCTTTTTCTTTTTCTTTTCATTTTTTCAATTTTTAGTGCGTTGTGGGATATCTTTTTGTTTTGTTTTGTTTTGTTTTTGTTTTGTTTTGTTTTGTTTTTTTGGGGGGGGGGGGGGGGGTGTGGGGGGGGGGGGGGGGGTCGGGGCTATGCACTAAAGACAATGGTCTAATCTATAATTACCTAGCATATGCCAATTTGTTTACATGCAATTCTATGATTATGCAGGGTTTTGCTTGCTTCTAGATGTTTGACCCCTTAATTTTTTGGCACAGCCTAGTTGGCCAAAATGACGTCACTCAGTGACTAATTTCATTCATTCATTCGTTCATGCTCGCTTGCTTTTGCTTCAGGTCCACACTGAAATATTTTTTAGCCATGGGGATATATGGAGACCCCACAACACAAAGGAAAAGTTAGAAAAGCATCTAAAGGCAACTGGTGGTAAAGTGCTCACTCGCTTCCCTCCCGAGCCAAATGGTTATCTTCACATAGGTCATGCCAAGGTAATTATATTCTGCAGTACAATAATTTTTTGTATGGTTCTACAATCATGGATTGGTTGGGTTTCTTATCTATATTTGTGGAGCAGGCCATGTTTATCAATTTTGGTCTGGCTAAAGATCGGGATGGATCGTGCTACTTGAGGTAAGAATAATTAGTTTATCATTCTATTGGAGTAGTTACTCCTTGATTTTATACTTCCATATCTTTTTGTGTGGTGATAATATGTACTTCAGGCAATTGGCAACTTTTTTAAATAATTAACGTAATATCCATCTACAATTGTTTTTCCATGTTTATGTTGTATACTTAAAAGGAGTTGCTGAACCCATTTGCTACTGCACAGATACACCATTTTGCACTCACCCAACACATCTAAATACATTCTCCCTCATGTTGTCCTCAACGGGGGTTACATGCAAAGTCTGTTAGATGCACTCATTTTGTTTCCTATCTGTTAATATATGCCAATTAAATATCTATTCACTGTATTATCTGTTTGCCCCCCATATCTATATGACCAAAAGTTTACAAACTCCGATAGTCCTTGAACAACTGAATACTTGCATGTGTTTATTGCTGCATCACCGTAACCTGATGCTTACTCTGAGCAAACATTTCAATAACAACAATAGCCTCACTTAAAGAGAAGGGAGAAATGCTAGGATGTGATGGTGCTTGGCTTCTTGTAAATTGAATATATACTATCTTTAATTTGTTAGGACATGGGTCAATCAAAATATTCTCCTGAAAAATTTCTAACTGATTCCAAATCTCTCACCCCAAAAAAATTTGCAGCCACACCCAAAATATCATACCCCAAATTCAAACCCATTCAAAATCATCGCTAAAAAAATTTGCAGTCACCTTCAAAATATCCCCAACGAAAAAATTCAACGACATTCAAAGTAAAATTTAGCTCCCCCAGAGAATTTAGTTTATCCAAAATTTAAAACTTTACTTCCATCCAAACTTTAGTTCCTTCCAGAAGTTTAGTTCCCTCCAGATTTAGTTCTCTCCAAAATTTTAAATTAAAATTTAGTGCTCCAAGAGAATTTAGTTTCATTTAGATTTAGTTCACCAAAATTTAAAATTTATTTTCTCCCAAAATTTATTTTACTCTACATTTAGTTCTCCCAAATTTAAATTTTTTAGTTTTCTTATAAAATTTGATTCCTCCCAAAATTTTAAGGTTTTTCTTCAATTTTTCACAAACTTTCATCCTACACATTGATTCCCTAAGCTTAAATCTTAACCATCTTTCTACCAATCTTTTTGTTCTAGTCAGCAAACCAATTCAAAATCATCTCTCAATTGTATAATGGATTTTTAGTGTAAATTTAATGCGATAAATGATTCTAGTATAAAAGGACATTAGATTAGTCTATTGTGTAGGTCAATTCTTCTTTTTATTGATGCACGTCCAACTTGGTGCGTGCTGCCCCCTTTCATTAATAGAAGAGATGGTGAAGTTTCAGAGAAAAGGCAAGGGCAAATTAATGCTATCTTTACTTTAAGCTATGTGGTTTACTTGGAACGCCAAATTCTTATAGAATATTCATCCTACTGTCAAATAAATCATTTTCAGAAGTTCAAATTTAAAAAAAAATTCATAGTTAGAATCAAAGATATCTTCTTGCAATTTTCCGTCATTTCTTATCTGTTCTTTCTTGCCTTCTCTTTTTCACCTTTATAAAACTCATTATTTTTTTGAGAAAGAGTTGTATCATCGAAGATGAGGAATATGTACATGGTATGTATGTGAAAGTTGTGTGTAGGTTAGATTAAGTTATTAACATATTCATTTTGTTGAAATAGAAAATAAACCACCATTAAAGCTAATGTATTGGGCTTTTTATATAGGTGAGAAAATACCATACAATTACAATACTCATTCAATACTAATGCTTAATTTGAAAACCATCTATTATACAAACAAGGGATGTTTTTGAATGTGTTTGCTGACTAGGATAAATGGGTCAGTAGAAGGACGGTTGCGATTTAATCTTGAAGAATCAATGGTTGGGATGAGAGTATGTGAAAATTTTAGGGGATACTAAAATTTTTGGGGGAAATAAATTTTGAGGAAAATTAAAATTCTTCGATGAAACCTAAATTTTAATTTAAAATTTTGAGGGTACTAAATCTGGAGAAAACTAAATTTTGATGCAAACAAAAATTTTAAATTTTTTGAGTGAACTAAATTTTATGAGAACTAAAATTTTGGGGGAATTAAATTCTCTGAGAAACTTAATTTTAGTTTAATGTGGTTAAAATTTTTTGTTGGGGGATATTTTGAAGGTGTCGGCAAATTTTTTTGGAGAAATTTTGAATTGGATTGAATTTTTGGGTAGGACATTTTGAATGAGAGCACAATTTTTTGGAAGGAGACATTTTGAATGGGGTGAAATTTTTTGGGGGAATATTTAGAATGCCACGTGCACTATGGTCGCATCTTTTGACTAGTGATCTCGATTCCTAAACTAAAAATTATAATTATAATTTTTTATTTGGAAATCATAATCCTTATTCCTTAACATTCTCCCTGATTTAGACCAGAAACATTGCCATGCTTATCCTAAATAAATTGAAGTCGTGCTTTTTAAGTGAGTTGGTCAATATCCACCAACTGATTGGTAGAGAACAATTCCTTGGCTCGATAATACATGCATCGGATTTGTGCAAACTAAGTGACAATCCACTTTCTTCTATTAGCTATGGAATACAAGTTGCTGGGCAATGTAAATAGTAACATGATGACGCGTTCTGCTTCCTATTGTACTTGAAAAAGGAATAGAAAGCTCGCAACATATTTAAGTCAAAACAAGGATTATCTTTTAGTGTACAATGAATAATGAATAAACAAGATCATGATTCTTCATACATATTTCTTTAATAAGCAATAAATGAAAAATTGAAATTATAATTATTACTTCCTTCTCTAAAATAAAGAAACTTATTTCCTAAAATAGAGTTTACTTATTACAACCAAATCTAAAAATAGCAACAATAACAATAAAGGCCTCATGGCTTTTACAAAATAGGCACCGTACATTATTGACAACTATTAATGGAAATAAAAATAATTAAGCCTAATCCTCTGGGAACACATGCTCCTCTGTGTAACCTACACAAAGTGATCAATCTCTATGTACTCACTTTCAAATCCTAATAGATATTCGACAAAAGAGAATGTCATCAGAAAAAGTTACTTGGTAGGTTTCCAAAAATAATAATTTATCTTTTAAAAATCATTTAAATATTTGATAGTTTTAAAGAAAAATAAATCAACAATTTTTCTTTCAAAAAACAACTTTATCTTAAAATCGTTTAATTGTTTATCAATTGTAAAAAAACATAAATCAACATGAGATAATAAGTCGAAGTAATAGGTCAGTTAATAAATCAAGTGCAGCCATAATCAAGAACTAATAATAAATAAATAATCAAGATGATCAATGAATGAAATTAATATCTTTAATCGATGATGTCAAGATGCTAATAGAATAAATAACTCATGTCCGAGGGTGCGATATGTAATTTGAGTGTTTCATCCGCTTAGAACAGTGATCAATATGGACAATAATCTTCCCGTAGACTATAGGGTCAGACTACATCCATGTGTTGTAACTTTCTTATCTGATTTTAGGTCTAGACCGTAAATCGTGGATTTTAGGTCCGGACCGTAAATCATGGGTCGTAATCTTCTCCAACGGTTGCCATCCGGGTTACAACAATTTGGTAGTAATTGATAGTCTATTCGTACCTTTCTTTACCCATGATTGTGTGCGGTTGTAGGGGATCATCGTCGCTCTTGCACTCGATGTGACAATGAGTTTCCTATGCCCCGCGTGTCATGTAATTATTGTATATTTTTAATTCAGTGTTACAAAAAATATTCATATATGATTGAATGCAGCATACACTGTATTTAAAACTTTAAAACTGATGCTATTGTGCTAATATTCATATATTTCAAAGGAGAGAGCGTCGACTGTTGCTTTCCTCGGCTTTGAAGGAGCAGCAGATGCTTTGAGGTTTGAAAGAGAAAGATGGGGTGAAGGGGAAGAGGCTCATGTATCTGCTTCTTCCTTCTTCTATCCTTCGTTCTCTAAGTTAACAGATAAAACGTCTTGGAAGAGGGAATAATTTAGGGGGTGGCGGTTTGTTCTCGAGAGAAAACGCAAGGAGAGGCTTAATATTTGTGTTTTAGGGATTTATTAGGATTTATATATAGTGATAGGGTTAGGGTTTGGGGGTGTAAACATGTCGGGTTTGATATAATTTTTAATTAGATTAGAATTTGTATTTATTTAGGATTTTAGTTTGATTTTGAAAACAGATTTTTTAATCTAATTTTTATCAATTTCAATTTTTGGAATCTAGATTTAGGTTTTAAAATAAAGTTCGGATTTACTTTAACAGGTTATAATTAACGGATTATCATGGTAACTAATAAAAAAATAAATTTAGAAAAATTCTTTAAAAATTTTAAAAATTTATTAAGAATAATTTGAACCCAAAAATTACATAGTTTTACAACAAAAATATCGGGAACAGGTTGTGACTATTACATCATACTCTCTTAATAAAAATTTTATCCTTAAAATTCTTAATTCTAAGATACAACGAAAATGTGATGATATTGCTCTTGCATCTCCTCACGCTCCCAAATATGGATTCTTCAGGCGAATCTCGCTATCACAACACGTTCACCAAGCTGATCATCTTGTTTCTATGGATCTTCTGTTGACTAGCTAAGATCTCCATTGGTTACTGCTCATACGTTAGATCCGATCACATCGTGATCCCAGAGTAACCAATCATTTAACTATATAACTGGGATCGTCCACGTATCGTCGTAATTCCGAGATATGGAACACACAATGTATTTCCTCTGACGAAGGCAATAATGCTAGGTGGTAAGCCATCTGTTCTGCTTGCTCCAACATATCAAACGGTTTAACGAACCGTGGATTGAGCTTCCCTCTTACGAAACGGATGTGTTTTCAGTTGGGTGAAATTTTTAAGAACATGTAATCACTTGGCTAGAACTTTAAATAACTATGCTTTGCATTTGATCAGTATTTGTATATCAATCTTGCATAATCCGAAGCTTATCCATGATAGTTCTTACCACATCCACAACATCCATAATCATCTCTGACCCACCCTATAGACTCTATCTCAGCATCATTTTAACTCAGTGGCGGACGTCATTTCCTCCCGATAAAGCTGCAAATGGTATCATGCCAATGTTATATTGATAACTATTGTATGTGAACTCCACTAAGTATAGCTGTTCTTTATACAATCCTTTGAAGTTCAACATACAAGCCTTTAATATGTCTTTCAGTAGTTGGATGATATGCTTCGACTACCAATCTATCTACATGTGATACACATTATTGAAACTAAGATTGTCACCCAAGCTTGCTTGCAAGCTCTTTAAAAAATGTGAGGTGAAATTGATGTCTCGATTAAAGATTATACACACCAATACACCGTGTAGTCTCACAATTTCCTGCACGAGTTTATTCACATTGCATACAGTGAAGACATTACAGATGGCATAAGAAAATAAATTTATTATCTCCCCATACTTCTTTTTAAGGTTTTTAGTAGAATGTCCCATGTGGAACAGAATGAAGTGATGAAGTGCGTTAACTTAGTTGATTAATGATCACCCAAACATCATCATTCTGCTTCGAGTTTTGTGACAAACCGGTCACGAAATCTAAATTGATATGCTGCCACTTCTACTCTGGAGTATGCAGAATCTAAAGCAAGCCTGCAATACGGTGATACTAAGCCTTTACATGCTGGCAGACTAGTCACTTAGCTACGCTCCGAGCAACACTCATCCTTATGCCATAACATTAGAAGTTTTGATAAAAATCCTTGTACATTTTTGTATCTTTAAGATAATTGAGTATGATGAGTTGTGAGCTTTTTTAATTGTTCATCTTTGATCTCACCATAAGACACATAGATCATGTTGTCGTAACTTAATGACCCATATTGATGGGTAAGAAATTCCGATCGAAAACCCGCTTCTATTTACTTATCTTTCGTAACTTCACTTCATTAGTCTAGGCAGCTTTGATCCAATTTATGGTGATCGAATGAGTCTGTTAATTCATAAGTGATGTTGATATACTAACTCCAATCTCCATGTACATCTCTTGCACTGCTTGTTGAAATTTCTATTGCGCTATGCGAGTCATTATCGTCAGAAGTCGACTCAATGTATCAAGGATGACAATAACATTCATTGGGTGGTATTGAAGGTCAATGTCGTAATTTGTCATGCGCTCCAACTATCTACGTTGTCTCATGTTGAGCTCTGAGTAAAGACGTAGTTCAGACTCTTGTGATCCGTAACATCTTTACATGTTCTTCCAAAGATAGTGTGTCCATATTTTTAGTGTGAAGATAACTGCAGCCAACTCTGATCATGCATAGGATAGTTCTTCTAGTACACCTTCAGTTGCCTAGATATAAAGACCACTACACATTTACGTTGATGCAACACACAATTGATATCTTTTTGAAAGCGTCACAATATACTGCAAATTCTCCTGTCCTATCCGGAATAGTCAAACTAACGCATCCATCAATCTTATCTTCAACTATTCAAAATCTTATGTGCAAGCTTCAGATGAAATGAATTCAACAATTCTTTCTTGTAAGACGTGTCATATGCGTTGTAATGTTAGAGATATCTTTGATGAATTATCGGTAGTAATTTGTTAGTTTTAGAAAATTCCCGATCTTCGTAACCGATGTAGGGATTAGTCATTTCCAGACCGATAAAACTTTCTCCAGGTCTTCATAAATGTCATCTCTAGTTGCTATGTATCCAAAAAAGGCCACTTTATCTAGCCAGAATCTACATTTGCTGCACTTAGCTCAAAGATGATATTTTCGTAGTGTCTCTAATACTGTCTGGAGATGCTCAGCATGCTCTTCACTCTTAGAATATAATAGGATATCATCAATAAAAATCACCACTAATTTTTCCAGAAATTTATAGAATACTTAGTTCATGAGGTTCATAAATGTCGTCGGTGTATTGGTGGTCATACTGAATCGTATTATCAAGAATCCATAATGTTCATGCTTAATCCGAAAAGATATTTGTATATGTTTTCTTTCTTGACCTTCATCTAATAGTACCCACTTCATAGATCTAAATTTCAAAATACTCGAGGTCCACTGAGATGATCAAAAATATCATCGATGCACAACAACCATATTTGTTCTTCATGATCACCTTCTTCAGCCTCGGTAGTCTATGCACATTTTCTGCAACCCATCATTCTTCTTAGCTAATAACATTGGTACTCCCCAAGAAGATACTTTCTGTAATAACTTATCCAATTGAGTACCAGGATCTTCTAAGTCCATCGAGGTTATATGGTATTGAGCCTTGGAGATAGGTTGTATGCCCAATATTAAGTCAGTTGAGAATTCGAGAGCTCTTTCTAGTGGTAAACCAAAGATGTCTTCTGGGAATATATCATGGAATTCTCAGACTACTTCACGTCTCACCATTTCTACATGTATTGCTATTTTTATTCCTTCCTCCAGATTGGCTCAAATTGGATCATCCTAAGTGATTTGCTTCCATTTATGAACTCAAACATAGGATGGTCGGATATTTTGAACACTACCTGAGGCGAATGTGAGCTTTCATTCATATAACAATGCATATCATAAAGATAACTCCTGGAGGGTTATAACATGTCACTGCTCATGTTGACACTCCAATTAGATGTGAGATGATTGACAAAGATAGAATATGTTGCTATCGATAGATACGATTGAATACAGTAGGAAGCACCCAATGCATAGAAAAAATATATTTAGGTTGTCACCAGCTGAAGAGGAACATGTCGACGGCAAACAAATGAATCAAGAAACCAATTCAATACAGTAGGAAGCACCCAATGCATGAAGAGGAACATGTCGCGGCAAACAAATGAATCGAAACCAATTCACGAAGATTTTTTTGGATTACCGACAAAAGAGATTCGCGTAAAAGAGTTTCGGACTACAAGCAAGAAATAAAGAATGATAGGATTCAAAGGCCAAATCAAAAGCTTAAGAGTTCAAGGAAGAAATCCGGAATCTAAAGGAATGAAACATCAAGGATTAAGTTAATGATGTCAAGATTTTTGATTGTAATGTTATTTATGTTACCTTAAAAGCATTCTAGCATGGAAAACAAAGGTGTATTGCTTGGAAAACAAAGGTGGCTGGTTAATTTTATAAATAAAATTTGATAATATTAAGATGTTTCTATTTTTTTGTCGCTTGTTAAAAAGTTCATATGGATATGCATGGGTCACTAATAAAAATCATTTGTCCTGCTTCTCATTGTACTTGAGAAGGGAACAAAAAACCAGTGGCGTACTTAAATACAAAAGAGGATGTGTATGTAATTGCTTGTAGTTTGTTTTTTCCTTTGATTTCAAATACACCTAGCGTATACTGAATAAACACTATGCAAGTTCTTCTATAGATTTCTTCAACAAGCAACAAATAAAAAATTGAAACTATAATTTTTATGTTCTCGTATGAAATAAAGAAAATTATCTCCTAAAATAGAGTTTACTTATTATAATCGAATTTAAAAGTAGCCACAATAAAAATAAATGTCTTATGGCTAGGACAAAATATGATTCATATATTATTGCTAATTACCAATGTAAATAAAAATAACTAAACCTAATCCTCCAGGAATACCTGATCTTCTGCATAACCCTGCACAAAGGGATCAACATTTATGTACTCGCTCTAGATATTCAACAAAAGAGCAGTGTTTTAAATATCGGCGGATATATCGGAATCGGTACCCAACTGATCCAATACACCCGAAAATGATAGAAACAAACCCGATATATATGTTTATCGGCCGATATGGCCGATATATTGGCCGATAAGGTCGATTATTGTTTGGGTGGGTTTCGAAAATTTTTAACGGGTTTGGATCGATTCGATCCAAACCTGCTAGCTTTAAGCAGTCGATAACCTTCGTTTGGCAGCTGATTTGGGTAATCTCTCTCATCAAATTAGTAAGTATTGACAGCGAATTATGGTTTTTCGGTGGGTTTCATCTTCGATCTTCCTATGTTTCTGGAATTTTAAGGTAATCAAAGATAAATGCAATTATCCTTGCTTGTTTCTACAGTTATGAATTTATTTGGGGATTTTCCATTGATTTTTTCTTTTTCGATTTTCTTCTTCTTTGGTTTTCCTCTTCTTTAATCTCTTTTTCTTCTTCTTCTACCTTCTTTTTCCTCTGAGGCTGCATCTGCATCTTCTGGTTCTTCTTCGCCTCTGAGGTTGCATCCGCTTTTTCTTCTCTGCCTGGCTCCGAGTACCGCTTATTTTCCTGATGTTGGTTTGTGTCGTGACTAGAGACTTGAGAAATAATGTTGCAATGACGAGCTGAGAAAAGTTGGTTCGAGCCTTTAAGAACTATTGTTGGGTTGGAAATTTTTTATTTCTATGATGTTTTTTTGAGACTGTGGGATGCACATAGATGATTGTAAAATTAAATTGATTTTAATTAATCTTTGTAGTCAATTATTCGGTCATGCTTGGCAGCCTATTGTTTTATTCTCTAATGGATATATATCAGTGTATCAAGTGTATCAATTGGATTGGTTGGTGGTTCATGGCTACATGCTACATGCTACATGCATGCAGTTGTATACTTGGATAACTTGGCTTAAATCCAATATTGGATAATGGATACCGTCCCTTACATGCTACAAGCCGGTTGCTACCGAATATGCCCGATTCTTGACTATATAGATTTATACGATGATTTTGCCTTGCTTCGAAATAGAGATGTAGTCTCAGACTCTCAGGAGTCCTAAATATATGATATGTATATGTAAATCCCACATGAGTCATGATATGTTTTAATTTTGTTATGATATATTTTAATTTTAAATTTTTTACGGTTTTGTATCTTAAATTTGAGTGTTGTTAATTGCACAGCATGATTCTCTGAATTTACCGCACCTATGAATACACTGCATTGATATTTTTGTCTTCCTTAAAAGCCACTCTTATTTCCAATTTTAACCCCACCTCTTTCTTTAAATGCGGTAAACCCTACAAAAACCGTAGTTAAATGCAAGTAAACCCTACATAAATCTGCACATTTCATTACAGTGATCCAACCAAAGCGAGCTGCTCTACGTACCAACCAACCAACTCCAGCCGAGCTTAACAGATGTGTAGTGTAAAGATTCTTCAGTTTGTCTGCCAAATTGCCAATAACAATGAAGGGTATTGGAAGAAAGCACAACTCAATTATAAATAAATAATAACAAAGACAACAAAAGGCCGAGCATCTGTGTGCCACAATTCTAATGTCTAATGACAAAATGCGACAAGTTTTACAAATGTAACAAAATGTGATGTATCCCGTGATTGCAACCAACTACAAAGCTCTGTCACTGCCATGAAATCCAAAAAATACAAATATGCCAGGATTGAAAAACAATTACACAAAGTTGCAAGCTTTCTCCAGACACAGCAATGTCGAGGGAATAAGGAAAAGCTTTCTTTTTATAATATTTGAATAGAAAAACTGACATCAAATCCAATAAATTAGGAAACTTTACCTTGAATACAAGCGTTCGATTCGCTTGTAAGCTTGGAGACGAGGCTGAGCGGACACGATAGCGCTGATCATCCTCGGACTCCGACATTCGTCCGCAACAGATCCCTCCTACTAAGAGTGGAGAGGAGAGGAGAGGAGAGATGAGTGATGGAAAGAGGTAGGGTTAAAATTGGAAATAAAATTTGTTTTTAAGAAAGACAAAAATATCAATGCGGTGTATTTATAGTTGTGGTGAATTCAGAGAATCATGCGGTACAATTAACAACACTCCTTAAATTTTAATGTCAAAATTTTCTAATGTTTGTCCTCATTGATATTAGATTTTGAAAATGTCTTTTGGAGCATCTAGCAAGGCGTCATTTCCCGCGGGAGCAAATTTCTGGGAACATGGGGAGAAGTTAGTGCCCAATAAAGTGAAGTGCTAGTTTTACGAGCATGCGATGAGCGGTGGTATTAGCCGTTTTCAGAATAACCTTACTGGAAGGAGATGCAATGTAGCTCCTTGTACAAAAGTACCCGAGGAGGTTAGGCTGAAGTCCATTGCTACATTATATGCCACACTGTCATTGAAAGAAGCGAATGAATCATGATCCAATCACTTAGAGATGATGTGGATGTTATAGATAAGGATGTAGAGATGGCATCCTCCCATGAAGCGTCAATGTCATGTAAGGTTCAGAGGACTTATAGACATGGTTCAAGAAACTAGAAAGATGGAGCAAATGTGGAGGGAGAAGGGAAAAGTGGTGCAATCCATTCTTAATGAGCATGGGAAGAAGGAGAGGGAAGATGCATGCGAGTGGATCGCACGATATATATTTGAGGCAGGATTATCATTTTCCTTGATGGATCACCCATCTTTTAGGCAGATGTTGCATGATGTGGGCAAATATGTCCCTAATTTTATATTTCCAACTTCCTATGAGATAGCTGAGAAGTATATCCTAAGGAAGTTGCTTATAAGGAGAAGTTGGAAGCTTTTTAGAAATATAGACTGCATGGCTGAAGTCTGTTGTTGACAGATTGTTGGACTGACAGGAGAGAAAGTGGCATAATGAATATTGTCATTCATGCTTACGCTGGAATAGTGTTTTATGATTCTGAGAACACATTTACTGTTGTGCCTGATGGTAAGTATCTTTATGATCTGGTGAATGCAACAATTGAAAAGTTATGGGAACAATCTGTCGTGCAAGTAGTTACCGACAATGCATCTAATAATATGACTACAACGTAGTTATCTTTGAGGCGTCCCTCTAATTTTTTAGACTTCCTGTGCTGCACACACTCAACATCTTATTGTAGGATATTGGAAAGCTGAAGCCTATCCGCAATGCCATTTTAGATGCGGGGTCGTCACAGTCTACATGTATGCTCATACTATCGTGCTTGATATGATGATAGCAAAAATTGGGGGCTATCTTGTTAGGCACTGTGTTATCTGTTTTGCTACAGCTTTTTTGTCATTGCAAAACTTGTAGGAGAAGAAGTGGCTTTTGTCAACTCTACTAAAAAGGATGAGTCGAAGTTCTTCGGGCCTTGAGCAAGCAAAAATGGTATAACTCTAATATCTTGAGAAGTCTAATTTCATTTTGTTTTTTGGTTCACATATTTAAGAGTAAAATAACTAATTGATGTTTTTGATTAAATTTGTCTTTTGTAGGAATACACCACCATCGATAACCATTTACTTTGAAAGAACATGACACCTGCATTGAAATTTTTTGAGCATATCGTCTACATTCTTCGAAGGAAAATGTGGTGGTTGTATAGAGATTTGGACATGTGCAAGCAAATCGAGATTAACTTAAAGCATGATGAGAAAAAAGTCTAGCCGATCTCCATGGTTATTGATAAGAGATGGAGCGACAAGTCGAAGACTCATTTGTAGTTTTGTACATGACGGGTCATTTGTTGAACCCGAATTTTTATTATCAGAGACGGGATGCTATTAATGGAGATGATCCCTTTGCTGATGGATTCACTGAGTGCATGTACATGATGTATTGCCATGATATTGACATGCAAGACAAAATCAGCTCCCAGTTGCCTCTTAGCGGATCTTTTAGTAGGGAGGTTACTCAAAGGCAAGCAAAAAATCCTGCACTTGTTCTAGGTATATCCAAGAAACTAATATCAATTTTCTATTCCTATTATAGCAGTTTCTGATATTTTAAAGTTTAAACTAATATGAATTTTAATTTCATTTCTTATTTTCCGTTAATTGGTGCCATTTGCATGGTTGCCCGATGCCTTAGTTGAAGAAGATGGCCATAATAATTTTGGGATTGACCACTAGCTCAATTGGTTATTTGGTTATGAAAGAAATTGGAGTGATTTTGAGATGGTAAAACTTTAAATAAATTTTCTTTTATATCATAAATGGATAATCCTATACATATTTCTCTTGATGGCTAATTGGTTATTGTATTTTCATTAACAGATTCACACGAAGAGAAGGAATAGACTAAGTACCAATTAATTAAGAGATCTAGTCTATGGCAAATTCAATGTCCAGTTGAAAGACAGATTTGATAGCAGAAACAATGATATCCTACCTGCTCGTTCTATTACTGAGGGTAAGATGGCCGAATGGATGTCTAAAAAAGCAGCAGATGCTTCTATAGCTTCTGATGAGGGGGATGAAGAAGTCTTTTCTGGAGAAAGGCTGACATAGAGGCAAGTTGAAGCGATGTGGTTGATCTAAAGTCACGAGCTAGTAAAAGATTGAAGACTACAAAGAAAGACAGCCATTATATCTTCATCTTTAGGGAAGTGGAAGGGGAAGTGGAAGGGGAAAAGGCAAATGCTTGAGGAGGAAGCTTTAGATTCTGATTCATGTGCTTCCTCAGAGTTATCTTCTTTAGATAGTTATGATTCTGATGCGGAAGCAACTGCATATTTTAAAACATTCGCGCCAGAGATGTGTGTCGACTAATTTTGTTTCATAATGTGGGGGGTAAGTCACTCTTTTGAAAATCTTTTAATTCATTTTTATTCATGCGGTATTTTAAGCTTTAATATTTTGTTAATTTGTAGAGTTGTAGTATTAGTGTATTACATACTTGTATGATAGTGTTAGCGGATATTTAATGCATTTAATGTAAATTTATGTGATTATATTGATGATATTTTGGTAATATGAACAATCCTGAATATTTATGCTATTATAATTGTATATTTATCCAACTCGATATGACCAACCCGATATTTGCGCGTATCCCCGATTTATTCCCAGATATCCGATATCCGATATTCGATATCGATATAGCTAATCCGATACGATATTGATATCTGATATTTAAAACCTTACAAAAGAGAATGTTGTCAGCAAGAATTACTCGGTAGGTTTCTAAAAATAATAGTTTATTTTTAAAAAATCGTTTAAATATTTAGTAGTTTTAAAGAAGCATAAATCAACATTTTTCCTTTCAAAATAAAACAACTTGTTATGAATGAGGGAGGCTTTTGGCCTCCCCTCCTTCATTACCCACTCATTGGTCCCCATTACTATGAGTAATGGGGACCCTTGGTCTCTTTGAGGCCCTTCATCTCCCCCTCATTGTTTAATATATAGAGAACCATGGCCTATGGCCATGGTTACTCGTTCTATCTCTAAGAAAGCTTATCTCTATTTCCTCTTGAGTTTGATTACTCTCTAACACGTTATCAGCACCTACGCTCTTATTTTTTGAGCTTTTTCATCCAGTCTCCCCTCAAAAATCCATTCCCTACGTGCGAAGGAATCTCTGTTGCAGCGACGTTGCGGCGATACATTGCGGCGTTCCTCTTGGGCGTATTCGGAGCGTGGATTTTTCTCTCTACGGATCTTCTATTTTATCGATCGTCCCTAGATTTTTAATCTAGAGGTAATGCTTTTCGATCCCGTAGATAGTTACAAACAAATATTTGATTTAGCTATGATTTTTCACAACCTATTTTCGGCTTGTTTCAAATCTGCTATATACAATATCAAAATTTGATAAAATAAAAAAAACAAAAAAAAAATTTATACAATATCAAAAATCTTCCAACAGTTCGGCTCTTACTCATATGAAGTCTTTCATATATAAGAACCAGTTGCTTTTAATCCATGGAAAGCAACGAGACTATTTGAAATCACTTTGGGAAAATAATTGCTAATATTGAAAAGATACAACAGGAAGATTCTAGATATAAATAATCATCATATGATACAACCAGAAAATCCTATATGGAGATAATCATCAAAATATGCTTCTTTTTTACAGCATTTATAAATTAGATAAAATAAATGCGTGAACCTGAACTTGAGGCTTCGGATAAGCTATTAACCAGACCTGACCCGGTTCATCTGGAACCAAATAGTAAAACAATCTGGTTCTTCATTTGAAAAAAACATGTGTACCTGCCGGTTCAATTCGGACCAATCAACTGACCCATGCCAGGTGGTTTTATGTGAACCAGTCGATTAACTGATTAACAAATAAGTAAACAACTAGTAGATCTCATACGACCAGTATACCCAAAAACGGTAACTCCACTCCTCTTAGGGTTGGGAATTTTTGGCATTCCCCAGTCCAAAATGGGCTTGAGGGCTATATTCTGTTTATTTTAAATAAATTAGCCTGGTTGTTTGGCCTGCAGCCCATTTTGAAACCATGTTAATAGATTCTATGGGCCTGCAGCCTCAATTACTTAACGGTTATTATTCTTGCCTACTAAATGATGGCCTGAAGCCAATTACTTAAAGGGACTCTCCTCTATGTAAAATCACAATTAATTTATATTGTCCATGTTAAAAAAATTTATTTAAACATCGCTCTTGCAAATTATTATCTATGGTTTACTAGGATTCTATTTTTCAAAATATAACTATCTTAAAGATCCTGAGACCGCTCTGCCGTTAGTCAACTAACCTAATGGTGTATGACGTTTCCACGTGGTCTACGAGATAATTATATTTTCTAGTTTCCTTTACCATATGTTATGCTTGAGATATATGCGTGGTTGTTTATTTTTATGCCCGTAGCATATTTAGAACTGCGTGGATGTTTAAATAAGTAAAAATGTGTTTTTCGGGATCGGCCATTGTATACCTATTTACTTTCCTTGCACTTTTATTTTCTTTTGAGAGAATTTGTAAGTGAGGAAATTTGTATAAAAAGCCAAAGCTCGGTGCAACAGCATATGAAGACGAAGATAATGGGACCCACTTTGGGTTTCCGAAGTTGTATTTTTCTTTTCTTTTATGGACTGTAAACGAACTTTGGACTATGTACTTTTTTATTGGGTATCTGGCCGATCCCCGCATTTTTACTTGTTTATTTCTTTATGCATGAATTTTGAATTTTAATTAATTCATGCTCATTTTAAATTGCGTAGATAAATGGCAAAATTGGCAAGCGTCAATTTCGAAGTCCTTGACTCTGCAGGGACGAATTACCTGAGTTGGCGAGTGGACCTGAAGTTCCACTTGCGTTCGATGGCCCTTCTTGGGTCCATTTTGGCTCCTTCCTCGGCCCCAGCAGCGGCCGAAGCTTCTGCTACATCTAGCAGCATCCCTCCAACCACTGTATCCGATGTAGATAAGGCGAAATCCATAATCTACATTAGGAAACATATAGATCGGACCTTAAAGGCAGAATACTTAAAGGTTGAGGACCCAAAGGACCTGTGGACAGTGCTGGAAGCTCGGTATAAACATCAAATCGTTGTTATATTACCGCGTGCCAGTTATGAGTGGGAAAACCTCAGACTTCAGGACTATAAGTCCGTCGCTGAGTATAATTCTGCACTTCATAACATCACCTCACGCCTGAAATTGTGCGGTGAAGAAGTGACAGAACAGCGTATGCTGGAAAAGACATTTACCTCGTTTCACGAGAAAGATACAATCCTCATGCAGCAGTATCGTGAACGCAATTTCACGAAATTCTCCGATCTGATCTCATGCCTACTTAGGGCAGAGCAGAATCGAGACTTACTGCTTGCAACTCATAACTTACGTCCAGCTGGCACTGCCCCTATCCCTGAAGCCTACCACGTTTCTCCCCAGAAGTGGAAAAACAAGAGGAATGCTAAAAACACTAAAGGGAAAGCTGTAATGAAACAACCAAGAGGTGCAGCTCCCCAGACAAACAAAAACAATAAGGGAAAAAGAAACTTCACTTGGAAGCGAAAGAACACCGAGCAAGTGTCACTTCCAAAGAAGAACTGGGAGGATAAATGCCATAGATGCGGCATGACTGGCCATTGGTCCAGAAACTGCCGCACTCCTCGCCACCTCCAGGATCTATATCAGGCGAGCCAGAAGTCTCTACCTGAAACAAACTTGGCGGCTGTTCAGCCGCCAACAATGTTTACTGCAAAAGACTTCGAGAACGACGACCTTCTCGATTGAGCATCATCGTTTATCTATGAATTTAGAATTTAATGTATCTTCATCTTTTATTTGCTTTAGTACGAACTTTTATTTTCGAATGAATGTCTACATTTTCGCTCAAATAAAATTTCGGTTTTGCTTATATAGATGATGTCTGAGTGCCTAGTGGACAGTGCCTCAACGCACACAATCCTTCGCGATCATTGCTATTTTAATAGCGTAAATAAATATGACGGTCATGTTATCACGATTTTAGGGCTGTCCCAAATAATCGAAGGATCTAGTGAAGCAATCATATTGCTCCCAAATAATACAAGACTTCAAATAAATAATGCATTATTCTCTCCTAAATCAAATAGGAATCTCGTAAGTTTCAAGGATTTCCGTTTAAACGGATAGCACTTAGAGACCAGAGATGAAAATAAGGTTGAATATCTGATTGTCACTCGTCATAAAGATGACCAGAAGATCATCTGCGAGCGATTCAAGGGACTTCCATCGGGTCTCTACCAAACATACATTCAACCAATAGAAGCCAATATGACTGAGCACCAGACGTGTCAATCACTGTCAGAGTTCCAACTCTGGCACAATAGACTTGGTCACCCTGGAACAGCAATGATGCGACGCATCATCACTGAATCCCGTGGACACAAATTGAAGAACCTGAAGATTCTTCAAAAGGGTGAATTTCCTTGTCTCCCTTGTTTCAAGGGAAAACTTATAACGAGACCATCCCTCCTGAAAGTGGGATTAGAGTCTCCTGGATTCCTTGAGAGAATTCATGTTGACATTTGCGGGCCTATTCACCCCGCAAGTGGCCCATTTCGGTACTTCATGGTACTGATTGATGCATCAACCAAATGGTCTTATGTGTGCCTCTTGTCCACCCGCAACCTAGCTTTTCCAAAGCTATTGTCACAAATAATAAGGTTGCGTGCTCATTTCCCTGATAACCATATTAAGAAACTACGTCTTGATAATGCGGAAGAATTTACTTCACAAGTCTTCGAAGACTATTGCCGGGCAACGGGTATTGAAGTTGAACATCCTGTAGCACATGTTCACACCCAAAACGGATTAGCTGAGTCCCTTATAAAGAGACTCCAATGGATTGCACGTCCATTGCTTATGCAATCCCAGTTGCCGGTGGATGCTTGGGGGCATGCTATTTTACATGCCGCATCACTTATTAGGATAATACCCTCTGGAGGTCATACTTTATCCCCGATGCAACTAACATATGGCGCACCTCCGGATATCTCTCATTTGAGAGTGTTTGGTTGTGCGGTATATGTCCCAATAGCACCACCTCAGAGGACCAAAATGGGTCCTCAGCATCGTCTAGGTATATATATTGGGTTTGATTCGCCCTCTATTATCAGATACCTTGAACCCCTGACGGGTGACGCATTCAAGGCACGTTTTACTGACTGTGAATTTAATGAGAAAATTTTTCCTAAACTGGGCACACAGTCTAAGAAGCCAGAAGCTCCTGAGACCATTAGTTGGGACCAGAAGTCTTTGTCTCTATATGATCCGCGTACTAATCTGTGTGAAGATGAGATCTTGAAGATCCTTCACATCCAGAATACAGTACATCTTTTGCCGGATAAATTCACGGACAACCAGAAGATTGTCCATTCACACGTCCCTGCTGCCAATACGCCAGCTAGGATTGACATCCCCATAGATGGATGCAATCCACCGGCAGCAGAAGTGGCTGTACCTCAAATGAAAAGAGGACGCCCACCAGGTTCAAAAGATAAAGTTCCTCGAAAGAGGAAGACTCTTGGAGATACTAAGATTATCCCTCCACAGGATGCTGAGCTCAGACCAGTACTTCTCCCCTCCTGATTTCCCCAGCAGAGGAAACAATAGGAGAAACATCATTAAATTTTGTACGTACTGGAGAAGTACTGGACAGAAATAGCATAGTCGTCGACGACGATTTTGCGTTCGATATTGCCGTTCACGTCACTGAATATGACGATGACGTCGAACCACGATCTCTAGCGGAATGTAAACGCAGAGATGATTGGCCAAAGTGGGACGAGGCAATAAGAGTAGAGCTGGACTCACTCTTGAAACGCAAAGTCTTTGGACCAGTAGTCCAAACACCAGTAGGTGTAAAGCCTGTGGGATATAAGTGGGTTTTTATAAGAAAACGAGATGAAAATAATGTGATCGTTCGCTATAAAGCACGCCTTGTTGCCCAGGGATTTTCCCAAAGACCGATGATTGATTACGAAGATACGTATTCCCCGGTCATGGATTCGATCACATTCCGATTTTTAATAAGCCTAACTTCTCTGGAAAGCCTAGAAATGCAACTCATGGACGTTGTGACTGCATATCTATATGGCGATATAGATTAAAATATCTATATGAGACTTCCTGATGGGTTTAATCTACCCCCAGAGATGAAAGAGATGCCTCGGGACGTATTCTCTGTAAGGCTACATAGATCATTATATGGTCTAAAACAATCAGGCAAGATGTGGTATAACAGACTTAGTGATTTCCTTGCACAGCAAGGATTCACGAATAATGAAGTCTGCCCGTGTATCTTTATCAAAAGAACGGGAACATGATTCGTCATCATAGCTGTATATGTAGATGACTTAAATCTCATAGGATCTCCTGCAGAGATCAATGAGATATCTGAAAGCCTAAAACATACTTTTGAAATGAAAGACCTAGGCAAAACAAAGTATTGTCTTGGCTTACAGATAGAACACCTAAGAGGTGGAATCCTATTACACCAATCTAATTATACAGAGAAACTTCTACGCAAGTTTCATATGGATAAATGTCATCCTTTAGGTACTCCTATGGTCGTAAGATCACTAGATGTACATAAGGACCCCTTCCGGCCACTGGAAGAGGGGGAGGAGATACTGGGTCCTGAAGTACCCTATCTCAGTGCCATTGGAGCACTTCTATATCTGGCTAACTGTACGCGTCCCGATATAGCGTTTACAGTTAATCTTCTAGCCAGACACAGTGCAGCGCCCACAAAGCGCCACTGGAATGGAGTAAAGCATCTTCTGCGATACCTCCAGGGATCCATTGATCTTGGACTTTACTACCAGAGAGGTGCCTCCCCCAAATTATTTGGTTATGCTGATGCAGGTTATCTCTCAGATCCGCACACGGCAAAATCCCAAACATGTTTTGTTTTTACCTACGGAGGTACTGCTATCTCCTGGAGATCGGTAAAGCAAACCACAACAGCCACATCATCCAACCATTCAGAGCTCATTGCGATCCATGAAGCAAGCAGAGAGTGTTATTGGCTACGATCTGTCGTCCAACACATTCTTCAATCTACTGGCCTGAAGACCGGTGATTTGGAGTCTACCGTCCTGTTTGAAGACAACGCTGCATGCTTTGCTCAACTTCAAAAGGGCTACATCAAGGGCGACAGAACGAAGCACATATCTCCCAAGTTTTTCTGGACACATGAGCTAAAGGAGGACAAGCAGATCGAAGTTCAGCAAATACAGTCCTGCAACAACTTAGCTGATCTTTTTACTAAGTCTTTGCCCAAATGTACTTTTGTAAAGCTTATTAACAACATTGGTATGCGACAATTAAAAGACCTGCAAGCCTGAAGCTTGTACGGATCAGGGGGAGTAACCTGTGGGTTGCACTCTTTTTCCTTAAGCTGTTGGGTTTTCCCACTGGGTTTTCCACAGCTAAGGTTTTAACGAGGCAAACACACTTACTCTGGATCCAGAAGTATCCACCCCCTCTTTGCCTCAGATACTGAGACCAAAGTGATGAATGGGTAAGGGGGAGTGTTATGAATGAGGGAGGCTTTTGGCCTCCCCTCCTTCATTACCCACTCATTGGTCCCCATTACTATGAGTAATGGGGACCCTTGGTCTCTTTGAGGCCCTTCATCTCCCCCTCATTGTTTAATATATAGAGAACCATGGCCTATGGCCATGGTTACTCATTCTATCTCTAAGAAAGCTTATCTCTATTTCCTCTTGAGTTTGATTACTCTCTAACACAACTTTATTTTAAAATTGTTTATCTGTTTAGCAATTGAAAAAGCCATAATTCAACCGGAGATGAAAAGTTTATGAAGTAATATGTTAATAATGTTGATAAATCAAGTGCATCCATAATCATGAACCAACGATAAATAAATAATCAAGATAATCAATGAATAAAACTAATACTCTAATCTATAACGTCAAGATAATTCTAATCTTAAAAACTTTAGACCGAGGGTATGATATGTTATTTGGGTGTTTCATTCTCTCGGAATAGCGATCAATAGTGACAATAATCTTCCCACAGTGTAGCGCCAGAATACATCTATAGGTTATAACTTTTTGCATGATTTTAGGTTTAGACTGGAACTCATGATTTATAACCTTCTCCAATGGTTTCCATCCGGACTACAACCATTAGGTGCTAATCGGTAGTATCCATCAGTACCTTTCGGCACCTATGATTGGTTACAGTTGTCGGGGACCCTCATTCTGATAGGAATTCTAGGATTTGAGGGGAAGAAATTTGAGGATTGGGAAGAAAAGATGATTTTTATAGATAATAAAAAGAAAATACAAGATGGTTCCAATTTGAGAAGAGACCGCTCTCCTGACATTTGATTCGAGATAAAGGCCTAACGCTCCCAAGATCTATTCTTAATCTACTCATATTCTCTTTTCTTCTTTCTTCATATTTTTCATATTTAACATCCCCTAACCCTATTCACTCACTCACTATATGTAGGGCCGATTTGTCCATATTTACAAAATGCCCATAAGGCCCAAAATTACAAAATTGCCATCTGGAGTTTAAAAGCACTAGATTGCCACCGGTGTGGCCGCAACCCCCATTCCCAACACTACCCCACTCCCGAAATACCACCTTATCCTCGAGGTGGTGTATGCAGTCCACGTCCATGAGTGTGCTAGAATGGGCGTTCTAGAGATTGCTCGTTTCCTCCCAAATCAAAGGGATGCTCGCCCATCCAGGATCAAAGGGCCACCCCAGGTTGCCGTCGTCCTCTGCGAGATGTCATCGTTATTGATCGCTAAGAATCCAAGGGTCATGGGGCCTTGGAAAGTGCTCCACGCCATCGACGGATCTCACCGTAGGTTCGTCATAGCCACGAATCAGTTGACAATACCCAGGATTATCTCCTCCATCAAAAAACAACCCCACGGAAGGAGCAAAAACTTCCTTCGCCAGTAAGGGAACCCCCAGGGGTTGGCGGCTCGTTGGACGTTCGTTGGGCCTTTAGCGGGCCACCGGTGGGTCGCGCAGCCAGAATGACCTTGTCGGGCACGCCGGCCCCTATCGGGGTCACCTGGGGGCTGCAAGGCCTTAGGCTACCCGCTAGGGTTTTGCTCGCCCCAGACTGGGCCGCCTGGAGGCCGTGAGGCCCCTGGCGGCACTGCCGAGGGTCTCCGGCCTCCGATGGGTCCTCCCAGGCCTTTGTCGGCATCAAATCTCCGTCGTTGACGTCGATTGTCTTCAGATCTGTGCCGTTGGCTCCTTTATTTTTGAACCTGGTAGATCTGGGCCGGTGGGCTCCTTTAGAGAGAGGAAAGCCTTCGAAATTTTCTGCAGCGAATTCTCAAGGTTTTGAATCATTGCGGCTTCTTCAACGGTGATTTCGTGGTGCGTCTCCGCAAAGATCTGCCACATCTCCGATCTGAGTGACGAAACAAGCGGCGAAAATGTTTCTTCGATGAGTTTCTTCGTATCCGTCATCTCGCCATCGTATTCCTCCCCCCAAGGCTTCCTTCTTTCTTGACGCCGCCATTAGGATCTTGTTTTGATATCAATTTGATAGAAAATTATAGGTTTTGAGGGGAAGAAAATTGGAGATTAGGAAGAAAAGATGATTTTTTATATTTAATAAAAAGGAAATACAAGATAGCTTGTTCCAATTCGAGAGAAAACTGCTCTCCTAAACTTTGACGACATAAAGGCTTAACTCTTCCAAGATCTACTCTTAATCTACTCCTATCCTTTCTTCTTCTTTCAAATTCAACATCCCCTAACACTAACCCTGCACTCACTATATATAGGGGTGATTTGACCATATTTACAAAAATGCCACCGGGTCCCAAAATTACAAATTGCAACTCGGAGCCCAAAATCACTAGATTTCCACAGGTGTGGCCGCAACCCACATTCCCAATACATTGGTCCCCCATCCTTTGTGTCACTGAGTTTCTTATGCTCTGCGTGTCATGTAATTATTCTATGTTTTTAGTTCAGTGTTACAAAAGATATTCATATATGGGTTGAAGGTTGAATGAAACATACAATGTCTTTAAAACTGATGTTATGGTGCTAACTGAAGTGTTACATTATTCATCATCATGCTACAATAACAATGTTAAAATAATCTTCAAGCTAATGACATGGAAGTTTCGGCTACATTAAAATAAACTTGCTACTTACCAAAGAAAATAGTGGTTATGTCGTTGTTAACATGTTTGTTTTTCAAATAATCACGGATAATACTAGATTAAATTAAATCATTTGACATTTTAATTTCAATTGATATAGCCAAGTTACAAGTTCCTATATGATATCGAATTAACTACCAAAGTGAAAGTTCTTAACATAGAGATAACCCCAAAATCAAGTTTTTTCTTCTCATAAAAATCCCAATTTATAGACATCCAAGATCAATTGGCATATAAAAACTTATGTACAACATGGCCACAAATTCTTGAAACAAAAAATTTCGAATTAAATTTAATATAAAATGTATTCATAAACTTAATCAAAACTGAAATTAAAAATCAATTTAAACTTACATTAAAGAAAAAGGGAAACCTACTTATCATTGCGTGGAGTGTAGCGGCTTTGTCGAGGAACGATTTTGGCTGCTTGGGTGGCTTTGGGCAAGTGAAGGGGGAGTGACTGCTCTTCATGGGCTTACTTTGGCAGAGGGCGGAGGGGGGTTGGTTGTGGCTGCTTCGCTCAGCTTCGAAGGAACGGGTGATGGCTTCGAGGTTTGAAGGAGGAAGGATGGGGGTGAAGGTGAAGAAACACATGTAAATTCTTATCTTCTCTGTTTCCTTATTTGTCAAAGGATAAGACAGCTCTCCCTAATTTAAGGGACGGCGGTTCGTTCTAGGGAGAAAATGCAAGGGGAGAGCGGCTTGAGATTTGTGTTTTATGAAGTTATTAGGGTTTATATCAAGGTTTTAGGTCTCGGTATCGGTATCGGTATCGCTCTTTCCAAAATTTAGGTTTCGGTATCGGTATCGTCCGTTTCGGTGGTTTCGGAAGCAAGTTTCGGTTTCGTCCGAATCGGCAGTTTCGGCAGTTTGGTTTCGGGTATCGGTTTCATAGTTACTTTAAATATGTATATACTAGTAAGTTTGAGGTCTCGATCTGCTAAATATATATCAAATGGTAAAGAATCAAATGCTTTTTTGCAAGTTACACATTTTGCTAAATATGTATATGTAAATATATTATGCGTTTTTGATGATTATATCAAATCATTGTGTAATTCTATATTTATACTAATTTGGTTGGCCAGCATTGTGTAATACTGTATTTATACTAATTTGGTTGGCCAGCAACATTTGTATTAAATGAAGAATGGCAGACTTGTAAATAAATAGAAGGGGAGATGGCTAGTGCGTGGACTTCTTCCAGTGGCACTAAATGAGATGGCAAACTTGTAAATAAATATACTGCAATGCAATAAATGAGATGCACGTGATTACTAGCTGCACTATTGCCGGTCGATTACAGATATCACTCTCATGCTCTCAGCAACCCTACGCCATCACTCAGCCACCATGAGATCAGATGCAAACATCGGGGAGATCGGGGAGTTCGGAGGAGGAGGAGGAGGCTAGCAGGTAAGTCTTCCTCTCTTCTTCTTTTCCTTTTTTTCCTCTTCTTCTTCGTTTCCCTTTTTCCTTGTTTTTGCTGTTTTTTTGGAGCAGCAGACCTTTTTCCTTTTCCCTTCTTCTCAGTTTTTTACTTTTCTTCTCATTCTTATCCTTTATTTGTTGTGGCTCATCGGTATCGGCCGAAACCGGCCGAAACCGGCCGAAACCGGCCGGTTTCGGCCGATACCGAGAAAATACATGGGTTTCGGATCGGTCCCCTTCGAGACCGATCCGAAACGGCCGAAACCCTAGGGTTTCGGCCGATACCTCAAACCATGGTTTATATATAATGATAGAGTTAGGGTTTGGGGTGTAAACGGGTCGGATTTGGTACAAGTTTAAATTAGTTTGGAATTTGTATTATGTTTGGATTTTGAAAACAGATTTTGTTTTTAATCGAATTTTTATTAATTTCATTTTTTGAAATTTATCTTTAAATTTTCAAGTTAAATTTAGTGAGTAAATTCCGATTTAATTAAATGGCTTATAGTTAACGTGTAGAAATAAATTCAGAAAATATACTGATAATGGGTTGAGACTGTTACACATGCTCTTCATAATATAGTCTTGTAGAGGCGCAAACACAAAATCCATCCCAATTAGTCGTTCTAGACATCACACTCTCCTTCTTGCCTGTCCATGATATGAGATTTCTCCAATGCAAACACAATAGCCTATGGTTGATCTATCAATCATTGCTATGCGATTATGACTATAATTAAAATATAAGAGCTTGGTTGAAGCACTCTTTAGATTTCACATCTGGATCATAATATCCAAATGAATCGTTTGTGGAGCAGACATAAACTTGACTCAATACGGTTGCTAGGTATGCAATTTCGGTCGAGGTGTTGCTGGTTAGTTTGATTTTTCCAACAAGTCTGGTTTATCTCTTTGGATCCTCTACTAGCTTTCTGTGATCTGGCAACAATGTGGAATTCGGATTCTGCTGAGAAAGACAAATCCCTCATTAGATTCTACCATTCTAATGCCCACAAGGTAACATTGAAATACTTCGTTTGAAATTTTCACAGCAAATGTGACTTCAAGTCATTACTCCCTTCAACATCTCACTTTTTGTCACAATATCATCCATGTAAATAACAAATGATCCATTTTCTCTGATGCAAACAAAAGAAAGAATGATTTTTTAAATGAATGGTAAAGCCCAACCTTCAGCAGAGCTAAATCTCTCAAACAAGGCTTTATGTGACTGCATTAGTGTTACCTGAAAGTGTCAATGATTTGCTATCAAGATCATACATTCTGAATTGTAGTACATCAACTATTTGAAACACTAATCCATGTTCCACATTTTAAATAACTTTTTGGACCAAAAAAGATCATTGCTACCAAGTTAAGGTGCACATTTGCTAAGTTTTAATATACAAACTATTATGCACACATACATACTTATGCAAAGAAATACAATAACTCTTTAACAATCATGTAAAAGCTATTTATCTTAATAAGTGTATCTCATTCCTAGTAAGCATCCAATAAATACTTGCAAAATTTATCATGTTTTGAACCAATAGCATTTCATGTATCCGATTTCGTTCCACATATTGAAGTGATCCGCGCTTCTGGTAATCTTGTTTCAAGCCATATAATGATTTTCTAAGATGGAAAACATTTCCAATCTTCCCTTCAGCAAACAGTGGTGGTTGTTCATTGTAAACCTTCTTCATGTAGAACACGAACGATTTAGGGATTTGGGAAAGAAAATAACTTGGTTTCACACCAATGGATCGCTTCGCACCAAGGAGAGAACCTTTCACAGGTTTTGAGGAAAAATTGTTCTCAAGATTTCATTGCCTAAAACTATCCCAATACATGGCTTTAAATAGGATTACAATCCCTCAACCCTCACATTCTACCCAATGTGGGACTAAACCAAAGAAATAAAAAAAGATACAAAATTCAGATTTCAAATGGGCTTGGGCCCATCCATAACGAACTAGGTGATTACGATGTCGTCTGCGCGTGTAAACCCTGATGTCCCCATCACTTCTCCTCAATTTTGATGAAGCAACACATTTTTATGTCTAACTGTGCATAGACTAATGATAGTTGATAGTGGTGAGATGGGCAAAAGGATTGATATAATTTCTGCCTTAAGAGAAAATGTATTATAAGCATCCATACCATACGTTTAAGAGTATCTTTTTGCCACCAAATGGCTGGCATGCGTGGTGGAACCCCATATGATGATTGGCACAAAACCATTTGCATGTGCAGACCGAATGGACTTCCGTTTTGCATATAAAATGTAGAAGCATACGCAAAAGTTACTGGGTGAAGTAATGGAGACAAATTCAAGTCAAGTAAGATACCTTTGTTTCCACTCATACGATCATTGACAACTGTTTTTGAATCCTAGAGCTGATTAGGACAAGCTGACTAGGACAAATATGTTGATAGAAAGACTGCTTGGATTTAATCTTGAAGAATGAATGGTTGCGATGATATTTTGTGGAAAGTTTTGGCGGAAAAAACATTTCAAGGGAAAGAAAAGTTTCTGGGAAAATGAAACTTTTTGGGGAATGAAAGTTTCTGGGGACTAGCAGAGTACATCCAATTAATGCACTTGGAAAAAAACTTTAACTTGCACTTAATGCTGCAGATCGAATGTTGCTGCAGATCGAATGATCTCTTACGCAACGCGGGACCCATTGTCTCTTCGACGCATGAGGCAACAAGATGAGAATAATTTTCCGCGCCGAAGACGCCCGCGCCCAATTTGTTTCGCATCGAAGGTGCCTTCGCGCTACGCCCAAGGCGACCCTAAATTTCTTTACGCTAATTTGTTTTCCGCATCGAAAACGCTCGTGTCGAATTTGTGTTTCACGACGAAGGCGCGTGCTAAATTTTTTTACGCGAATTTGTTGTTCCGCGCCGAAGGCGCTCGCGCCGAATTTGTTATTCTACGCCGAATTTGTTGTTTCACGCCGAATTTGTTGTTTCGCGCCAAAGGCAGCCGCGCTGAATTTGTTGTTTCGTGTCGAAGGCGCCTGCGCCGAATTTATTGTTCCGCGCCGAAGGCGCCCATGCCGCTAAATATTTTTACGCTAATTTGTTGTTCCACGCAATTTTGACTGTGGAAATAATTTTTTGGGAAACAAAGATTTCGCGGGGGAAAATCTTAAATGGATCGTGCCCGCGGGCACGAGTTATGACTAGTAGTTAATAATGCATATAATCAATAATCCACGTATTGGGAGTTTTAAAAGTAAGACAATGGAGCTACCGGTCTAAGCTAAATGATAGTGGACAAGGAATCTGTAACGTGCAAAACTATTGAAACATCTCATATCTTTCATAATCGTCATGTGATGTAATCACATTGGTGTATTTCGATGGAACATGGTCACATGAGTACAATCAATATATGCAGACTGAATAGGCATCTGTTTAGGCAAAATAAAAATCAATTATAGCCAGATCTTCCTCTGGCAACTACATACAAATCATTATTCCATTGCGCTCCAAATTCTAAAAATCAAATCAATCTCGCTTCAAAAATCAAACCAACTCACTCCCCAAATCCAAAAAATAAAACCAAACACGCCCTGCATATTCCTTCTATACCTCAAACATAACTCCTAAACCCTGTCTTAAAACCAAATTCAACAAAAGACCCAAAATAAAAGAATCACCGACATAAGACATCTTTGTCTTGTTTCTTTTCCTTTTCCCTTTTCCCTTTTATTTTCTTTCTTTTTGTACTTGCTGGATCAGATGGATTTGATCTGAAAAGGGAAAGGAAGAAAGCAAGAAGAAGTAGCACATGAGAAGAAGGCATCAACAATGGTGGAAACGTACGTGGAGGGGGTTATTGTAGGGCGGTACTACTGCGCTGCAGTAACTGACTTTTTTCATAAAAGGGAGAAATCAAAATGTTAGCATTAGGGTTTGCTTTGATACCATGTTGAAATAGAAAATAGAACACATCCCAGGACAGGGTTATTGAGCTGTTTATATAGGTGCACACATGCCATATGATTACAATTATTATTTACCTCCCATTCTTAAATTGAAACCAGAATTCCTTATTCATAAACTTGAACATATAATTCCTATTTCTAAATTGAAAACTATAATCCTACTGCTTAACACGTAAAAAAAAGTAGTTGTAAGTCTACTAGCATTTAATCTGCCATCATGTGATTTTTGAGATATGCGGATGAACATACACGATTACATTTAAGTTTGTTTAAAGTTAACAGCAGTTTTATGGATAAAATTGTAACTCCCCACATCAGTACAAATTAATAATGTTCAAAGTTCTGCAGGAATGTCATTTTTGAACATGACGGTGAGTACAAAGCATATGTTGCGGTCAAGGTTTTAGGTTTTGGTTTTGGTCTCGGTATTGTTCCTTCCAAAATTTAGGTTTCGATATCGGTATTGCCCGTTTCGGCGGTTTCGGAAGCAAGTTTCGGTTTCGTCCGTATCGCTAGTTTCGGCAGTTTCGTTTCGGATATCGGTATCTGTTTCGGAGATACTTTAATACTAAATAGATAAATTAAAGTTGAGTTCGTAATTATATTAAATACTAAACGTCCAAAGTTCCATACTTGAATACAAAATACTAAATAAATGAATCTGATTGAAGTTTTACTTTGTGCACCCATCGTTTTACTTTGCGCACATACCACTTATTTACAAGTTTGCCGAAAAAATAGGTGGCCGTTATTTGCACACACAGTTTTACTTTGCGCACATACCATTTATTTATAGGCTTGCCACAAAAAATATCTTTGTGTGGGTCATTGATTGCAGATAAAGACAATGACAAACTTGTAATATGTTTGCAAACTTTGTAAATAAATTCAATATGTATATAGACATGACCAACGCCCATTATTAGGGCTACAAGTTTCCTCGTCTTCCTCTTGCTGGAAGCGACGGAAGCGCGAGGCGGGAGGCAAGTTGAGTTTTCTCTCTCTTCTTCTTCTTCTTGTTCTTTTTTTTCGTTTATTTGTGTTGTAGAACTAGATGTGGTTTTTTATTTTTTTCGTAATGATTTGATCTCCTTCCTCTTACTCTCTCTCTTCTTCTTATTTCTTCTTTTTTTTGGCTGTAGCTCGCCGGTACCGGCCGGTATCGGCCAGTTTCGGCAGGTACCGGCCGACACCGGCCGATACCGAGAAAGGGTGGGGGGTTTCGGATCGGTCCCCTCCGAGACCGATCCGAAACACCCGATACCAAGAGGTATCGGGCGATACCTCAAACCATGGTTGCGGTATCTAACTTGATCATATTTGGTAAAGATATGTAGGACATTTGGCTCAACTAAACATTTAGTGTGTCCAACACAGCTCGATGCAACATATGCATCAAGTCCATGGCTGATGGTTACAAATATACAAAGCTTTATTTAAGCACATCATGCCTTCTTTTGGCAGCAAGCTTGTTTTTTGTGGGATTCTTTATATGTAATAACATCTTATGCATTTATTTATAGGGTTAAAAATGTAAGTATCATAGAAAATAAAACACATATATGGCTCTGTCCTTGTATTTGGATTCTAGAGCATTACTGTGTCTGACGCCATGTGTTTGTGTCGGAATAGTATGCTATTGGCTGTGTCAATGATCGTTTCATGGCTACAAATCATAATAAAATTCGTAAAATCTCATAATATTTTCCCTTTTAACTGAGGGTCAATTGGTCTCTGTACGTATTCAGTTCTTAATGTGCATGCTGCTAAATTGCTTATTGTTCAAGTTGTTTGGGTGATGCTTCATTCTCAATTTTCTGTAATGCTAGGTTCGATGATACTAATCCCGAAGCAGAAAAAGTGGAATATATTGATCATATCAAAGAAATAGTCAATTGGATGGGTTGGCAGCCCTTCAAGGTCACGTCTGCTTATTATTTATGTTATATGGATGCCAGTATTAGATCTGACAATCATTACTTTTATCAGGTTACTTATACCAGTGATTATTTCCAAGATCTATATGATCTAGCAGTCGAGCTAATAAGGAACAATTATGCTTATGTTGATCACCAGGTTTGTCATGCATTATCACGAATATCTTTTATGTGCATGCTTTTTCTATACTAACAAAATAAATTATCTGGCTTTGAAGTTTAACATTGCAATCTCTATCTAACATCTCCTCTCTGAAGAGCCCCGAGGAAGTCAAAGAATATAGAGAGAAAAAAATGAACAGCCCATGGAGGGATCGACCAGTTGAAGAATCATTAAAGTTGTTTGAACAAATGAGGAGAGGCATGATTGAGGAGGGCAAGGCAACACTAAGATTGAAACAAGATATGCAGAGTGATAATAAGAATATGGCTGACTTGATAGCATACCGCATAAAGGCAAGATCAATCATTAATATGTGTTTTGGTTTTTTATTTTACTCTTACATGTTTCTCACTTTGTTTTCCGGCATCATGTCCAGTTTAACCCCCATCCTCACGCGGGCGACAAGTGGTGTATATATCCAAGTTATGACTATGCTCATTGCATTGTAGATTCGCTTGAAAACATTACACATTCGGTAACTCTCTATGTGCCATGTTTACATTCATTATTCATGTATAATGTTGTTGGAACACGCCCTTGACTTTTGACCGCACATGACAAATCCTTATTTCATCAGACAATAATCATAAAGCGTGCATACTATCTTGATAATGCATATTAGATTTCCCAGCATTGGCTTGAAGATCCCTGCTTGTACAAAATTTTATTTTCACACATGTTATATACAACAATGTCACGACTTTTGACTTTATATGGTCAGTCCTTATTTCATAAGACAATCATCATAAAGCATGCAAACGTTTGGGTAAACTTGTCTTGGTAATGCATGTTAGATTTCTCTATATTGGTGGGTTGATTACTGCTTGTACAAAGCCACCTGTATGTATCTGTACATGATTATCTTTACTTCATGATATGAACATTTTGATGTCTTCTGTAATTGCTTCTTGATACATTACATTATGTACTATCATCAATAATCAAACCTTAAAAATGACTTGAAGACCTTTGCCATAATATCATCCGAATGATCCATCCGATTTAATTGCTTTGTTATTTGTTTACAGTATGCAGTAACAAGAAGGTTTCAACTCAAAAGTCTTGATTTGGCTTATAGCACACTAACACAAACAAGAATGGACATCTTCTGTTGCATCTTCACATATATGATATATCTTATATTCATAAATGCCCTTAGAATCTTGTGGAAGTATGCAACTTATGACATGTTAAATATATATTTGGGACTTAACGTCTTACCTCATTATAACGTTATTTTGGCATACAAGATCTCATTCATTCACCTTCCAGACTAACCCCCTGTGAATTTGGTGGTGCATATAGAAGATGGCCTGCAAGTTCATCTTTGTAAACTAGGCATGCTACATAGGTTGAGTCTTTTGTGTTGGATTCGGAATAGAAGAATTTCGGAAGATCTGAAAACAAAATTGCAGGTCATTTGCCAAATAAATTGATGTGCTTCAGTGGTGCATCCAGAGGTGATCTGTGTCTTCTGAAATTTCCCCTCCTTGAGTATCAAGGTTTCATCTCTTAGAGTGAAAAGGATGGAACTTTTTTTTGCATTATTTGTTTTAAAATCCTAGCATCAACCATCTTGTGCTCTTAATTTTAAATATAGATAGGTGTGGCATTTTGTTTCTTTTTGAGCGTTTAGATCGTCCTAGCAACAATAGCTTTTCCCAGGTGAATTTGAGCCCCAAACTTCCGCAGCTGCTAGACAGTGTGCTGAGTCTGATTTTTCAATTACTGTTTATACAGAAGCAGAAAAAAAATCCATTTCGTCGTGTGATACTTGATTTACCATTCACAAAATGTTGTTTGCTTTCTCTTCTTGCTTGAAATTTCTTTTGTTTTATTAAAAAGAGTGAGGAAGGATTCCAAGGGTTTGGTCCTTCACTAATAGTTGCATGACCATGTCTGCTGTAGACCGAGCTAGCAGTCTTTTGAATTTTTATAGCTGATCCTGGGGGAAAGTTCATGAAATATAGAAGGAAAGGGAGCAGCCTGTGCAAGTGCCAAATAGGATAGTGATGAATGAGGAATTTGAATGTGGTGGAGGATTTGAGCTCAGATTGACTAATGCCATTTTTAAAGCTTGATTGTTCTTTTTAAGTAATGTGCAGCTTTCACACATTCAATAACAACTTGCATTGCGTCTAAAAAAGTTATGATTATTATATGCATATTGATAAATGACATGGAGAGAGAATTTAAAATCAAATTCGAGGTATTAGAGTGAAATAAACATATATCAATGCAAGATGCTATTGTTTTTGTTGTCATAAATTGAAAATATCTAAAATGTACAACAGTCTCCAGTAGTTTGGCTGATCTCTTGCTTATGTGGCACACCAAACAAACAACTGAAATCACAATTAACCTCTTATAGCTGTTACTTTTAAACCTGTGAATCTTGCAAATGATGTACATGTTAAAATATGGCCTGCAGGGTTTGAATCTGGATTCTTGTTGGTTGGAAATTTTAATTTCATCTGTTTCCCTGCTGAGCTGTAGCTTTGGATTAGGTTCTTAGAGATAATTGTTCCAACTGCTAAAATATGGATATAAGCGATTAGGTGCATAAACTAGATGATTTCTAGATGCGGCAAAGCATTCCTTTCATTATTAAAATTGAAAGAATTATACCACATTATATGTTTCTTTTACTAAAAATGATATATATATATATATATATATATATATATATATATATATATATATATATATATATATATATATATATATATATATATATATGAGGAGGGATCAAATGATCGATGGATATCACTAGAGGTGGATACTTTTGGATCCTAAGTTAGGGATAACTGCCTCGTTAAAACCTTTAGCTATGGAAAACCCAGTGGGAAAAACCAATAGCCAAGGAAAAAGAGTACAGTTTCCGTAACTTCCCCTGATTAGTGGAAGTATTTAGGGGGTGGATACTTCTGGATCCAGAGTCAATGAGTTTGCCTCGTTAAACCTTTAGCTATGGAAAACACAGTGGGAAAAACCAATAGCCAAGGGAAAAGAGTACAACACTACATTTGACTCCCCCTGATCTGTACAAGCTACAGGCTTGCAGATCTCCTAGGCAACTATACATCAATCTCTTACAGTGTTCCGATAATAAGTACAAAGTACAAGGCATCGCTCACCTATACAAGACATCGCTCATCTATACAAGTATCGCTCATCTATGGCAGCTACTGAATCTGAGGGATCTCTTCTGAGGAGGAGTGGTCTGCAGACTCGGTAGGTAGCATCACGTCTCTGACCCAGTCTTCACTGTGTCTGCGAGGTACTGCAGGACCTGGCTGTGCGTACTTATGATTTGCTTCTTGGATTGATGAGCCTCTCGGGATGGTGGGATTGATGTTGCCTTGGAAGTATGCTTTGCTGGTTTCCAGGAGTTGGTCACTTCTTTGTTGCAGTCATCGCGATGATCTGTAACCTGTATCTGCAAATACATTTAACATGTTGTATGATCCTTGACCCTTGGAGATAGCATAGAAGCTACATATCTCTGGTCCAGTGATGCGTTGCAGGCGCTGCACTGTATCTGGTTAAAGTGTTTACTGCCAGATAAAGGAATGTACAAAAGACATTTGAGTAAGGCACTTCAGGACCTAGGATATCCTTCCCCTCTTCCAGCGAACAGAAGGGGTCTTAATGTGCATCCATACAACCAGTAGGTGTATTGGTGGATTGCAATTTTCCATGTTTCTTCATCGACTGGATGATAATTTCATCTTCTGGATGGTAATTCATCTGCTGGATGATTATTCATCTTCGGGATGATGGTTTCATCTTCGGGATGATAATTCATCTTCAGGATGATTATTCATAAGGGTATGTTGTCACATCATCCATAGCAACATAGCCTAAAATTATCTTTGCTAATCGCATGGGTTTCACAATCATGACCAGGGAGCCTGATGCATCAGTTTGATTAATTTTGTAAGTGAGTTAAACTCATCTTACATGGTTACTTCCTGGTTTCTGCGAAATAAACCTCTAAGGCTATAGCATTTTGCTTATAGCATACTATTTTATTTATTTATACAATACTCGGTAGCCCACAGGTTTGATATCTTTTGATATCAGGACTTCAGGTCCAAACACTTCACATTTCATAAGTGAGTCCAGCTCAACTTATTATTGCCTCGTTCCACATAATTTGGCCAAATTTCTGCGTTTGCTTCAGGAAACGGAGATTGTGAACGATATCAATGGCAAAATGAAATGTGAGTAATTGTCGACAAGTGTGTTTTATCCAAATACCTCTCCGTGTACGTACATTATTCAATTTATTCTAGATTTATCTCTTCAGGAGGTTCTGGAAAGGGAGAGGATATGGAGATGAGCTCACTTTCCTGTGGTGGTATTGTTTTAGGGTCTCATGGTATGTCCTCTCATCCATTGAGGATATCCACTTCTGCTACTGGTAGATTGCATCCATTATAGTTGGTATGTCAATCCTAGCTGGATTTTTAGTAGCAGAGATGTGTGAATTTGACAATATTTATATTGTCAGTAGCTATGGCTGATAACTGTTTAACAGTTTCATAAGTGTGGATCTTCAGGATCTCATCACTATTCATGATAATCAGATCATAGGTATTAATGTTTTAAATGGTCCATAGTGGTGATATGGGAATGTATACTCATCATGACACCATCGATAAGATGTGCACTAAACGCTTCCCCCGTTAGGGGTTCTCGGAAACTGTTTATATGAGGTGATCAGGCTCATATAAATAGTTTCTAAGGAGGCGTTCTGATGGTTTGCATGTTCCCACATGGTCACCTACAATTGGATTTCTAGTGGATAAGTAATCCGTTTAAATCATTTTAATGATTTACATATAACCCATTTCTGGGTGTGAACACAAAGCTTCAGGGTGTTCAATTTTCTTCCAGTTGTTAAATTGATTTCCTAGTGTTATCCCAAAAATCCGCAATAAGCTCGACTTCAATGAAGTTGAGAATAGAACTAGGGATATGAACCCGTCAAGGCTCCATCTATAAGATGTGCTCTAATGCCTCTCCCATTTGAAGATCTCGGAACATATTCATCTAGGAGGGTTAGTCCTGATGAATAAGTTCCACTGCGGCATTTTTGACGGTGGTACGAGGGTAAGTAAAAGCCCAACCAATATCCCAGTAATGTAATATGTCCGTTGTGATTAATAATAATCTGGACTGCGGTTGGATAACAAGGTTTTGATTATGACCATTTTAAGAGGATATATAGATGAGTACTCTAAGGTACATCATCAGCCATATGTAGGGAGTGTGTAAATCCACTTTTATCCCTCAAATACTCTCAAGAGGCCTAAAGGTCTCATTCTTCTAATGATAGTATATCATCTTAAATTCGTTTGAGGAAGTGAGGAGAGTCAATGTCCACGTGAATGGAGATGATCTCGTAATCATTTTTCCCTTTTGAATGGGATAATGAGAGTTTCACCCTTTTTTGAAGAATCTTCGGGTTCGTCTGGTTAATGATGTCTTGCATCATCAATCCAGGGTGACATCGATCCAAAGTTGGTCGATTCTGGACACTTCTGGTGTTCCAAATTAATTCCTCTGTTCGAATTTATGTGGGACTTTTGAACGTCCATTAAAATGCTCAAGTTAATTTTGTCCGGTAATAGGTGAACTCTGTTCAAACTGTGAAGGATTACATCTTCACAATGACTATTATGCGGATCATAGTTGGATAAAGCTTCAGGCTTTATTGGTTTCTTGAGTCATTAGGGATATCATTTTGACGAAAATCCTTTGAAACTTTATAAGTTTCAGAGAGTACATGGCATCCTCGTTTTTAGGAGTATTCAGGATGACAAATCATTTACAGTAAAATAAAATGCGTAAAAAGCACATATATACTGCAAGAGAATACTACTAATAATTATGTTAGAGCAACAAGTTTCATAGTATGATGTGGGTTCTATAAAATATACGTCCACAATTGTGCTTATTTTAGACTCATATTATGACAACAGATCAAATTTATTTTCAAAATTTATTTGTCCTCGTGGAGTAGCGAAATATACATACAGTCAATTTGACTTTCGTCGTTTAGACTAGATATGTATATATTTTTATATGGCATATGTTAATGCCCATTCATTTTGCAAAAAGCATTATGGGTCTTGTCAGAACTTCTGGTCTGATATTGGGTTGCCATTGCATACTCCATATCGAGGTACATCATATCTTCCCTTTCTCATTTTTATTCAAGACTTCCCCTGTTTTCAGTCGTCCTTATTGTCGTTTATAAGGAAGAATGATTATTGGTCTTACAAAGTAGACATATACAAGGGAAATGAGTTAGTTTCTATATTTCCACTTTTCGAGTTTATGAGACTTTTAAAAGTCTATTTGAAAACTCAAGTATTGTCTTCAGGCCATTTTTATTGAGTCATTCAAGTATTGTGTGGATATAGAATCATACTCTATGGGAAACAATTACGTGGGTACGAATTTTATAATTTCTCACTTATCTATTAAGCCACGACTTCGGGCGTACGCTTAAAAAATAAGGTTAGATTCAAGATTCATACCTTGTAAAGTGAGATTACTCAAAAGAGTTTGGCGGTGTTATGATAACTGCTGGTGTCAATATTGGTTTATACAAACCGTAGATTTGAGAGATCTATTTACCGCGAAATGCGTATTTTTAAAAGAAAACGCATAAATGTTTTTCGTATAATCCATCGTACTTGTTAATTTTTATTAGTGTGAAAGGGTGTTGACTTTTGATTTGATTTTGAACTTCAGGTTCATTTTGGTTTTGAACTCCAGGTTCATTTTGTCAACTAGGATATGGTGTTAAACTTTTTGAAATCATTATTGGTTTGTTAACATAAAATGTTGTCATATCATGAGCACATCATACATACAATATAATGTAAAGCTTGTAAACTAAAAAGTTGTGCTCAATTAACCTGAATTGAAACAAGTATGATGTATTCACATGCTATTTATATGCTGCAGGCATTTAAATAATCTTATCGCAGACATACAGTTTTGCTACAGGCATTAAACTATGTCATAGTGATTTTAGCATGCTAAATAAAAATGTACATCACCGAATCATTAAATATGCGGCAGGCATATAATTTTCTACACATGCATTTAATCAACACAGAAATTTTATAATGGAAGTGAAAATTTTTCGTTTAATAATTATTGGACCACTGGGCAACGTCATACACCGTTAGGTTAGTTAACTAACGGCAGAGCGGTTGCAGGATCTTCCTAATTATTAAACGTGTAATAATCAAATAATCCAAGAAAAATTGCGATGATTTATAAAGCATTAATCAGATTATAGCGAAGGAAAATCGAATTTAAATCTGAAAAATTGTTTGAAAAAATGAATTTTCGGGGTGAAACCCTAGTTAGGGTTTTTGGTTGCGCGGATTGCCGCTTCAGGCGGCTAGGGTTTTCGGACATGAGCGCGCACCGGGGGGCCGATACGAGCGGCTGCCGGGGGGGTTGGGGGGGCCGCCGCTGCCGGCGACGAGGGATTGGGGGGGCGCCGCTGCGGGCTGCGGGGCCCGCCGCCGCTGGCGGCGGGTCGGGCCCGCCGCCGCAGCGGCGGGGGAGGTGGCCGCCGCTTCGGGCGGCGGGCGGGGGGTTTTCGCGCGAGTTTTGGGGGGATTCGCGTTCCGGCGAGAAGATCCCCTAGGGTTTCATGGTTTTTGGGGATAAAAATCCAATTTTTAGTAGAAAAAAGTGTTTTTATCTAAAAAAATCGTTTTTATTGTAAAAGGTTGATTTTTAGCAATAAAAACGATGAGAATTTCATTGATTGATACAGGAAATTGGATCTCAACATATGCACATATGAAATTTTAGATCTAGGGTTTCAGGATTACCTCTAGATCCTACCCGCCGGATCTAGCGACGTTCGGTGAAGGAAGCCCGTTCGCGTCGCGTTCGTCCGTCGGCAGGGGTTCAGCTTAGCTTCGAGCGTGCTGATAACGTGTTGTAAACCATGGCGGCTACGGAACCCCGTAGCCCTGTATTTATAGTAATAGGGTTACATAATGGGTGGATACCCACTAATAGGTTGGGCCTCCAAAGCCCGTTTATAACATATATATATTTTTTGCAAGGTATATATATATATATATATATATGGAAAAAGGGGATCTAAGGTGACCCCCAAAAATAACCCCCAAAAATGACCCCCTATCAAAAATCCTATGCCCCCCATTTTTTCGGAAGATCCGAACCGTTCATCTTGATCTCCACCCTCTAAATACCTGACCCACCAATTTTCAACCCGATCCCATGTGTTTTGCATGTTCATCCATCCGACCCAAATTTAACGGTTTCGCATGAACAGAACTTTTGCGAATGGTTGATGAACGGGCAAAACACATGGGATCGGGTTGAAAATTGGTGGGTCGGGTATTTAGAGGATGGAGATCAAGATGAACGGTTCGGATCTTCCGAAAAAATGGGGGGCATATGATTTTTGATAGGGGGTCATTTTTGGGGGTTATTTTTGGGGGTCATTTGATCCCACACACACACACATATATATATATGGTGTCTTGCCAATGATTGGATCAGGTGGCAGCTTTTCTACATTAAATCATATATATATATAGGAAAATTTTCAAATGAGAACATTTCGCACGGTGCGAAAATGTTTTTATCTTTTTTTTGAAATTTTTTTTTCAAAAATTCTTTTTTCCACCCTCATTATATGTTGTTATACCCCCCTCAAAAAATAATGGTTGAGAAATAATGTCATTTGGCCTTCGATCAAGGCATTTCATCAAATTCGCACGTTTTGAGACCGTTAAATTTGTAACGGGTGGATGGGTGCTCTAATGCCCAACGGGTTCACCCATTATTTTCCCTGGGGTATATATTTTTATGGATTAAACATCAAAAAAAGAATTTTTGAAAAAAAAAATTTCAAAAAAATAAAAAAAATGTTTTCGCACCGTGCGAAAACCCCTTTTTTCGCAACCGAAGATCACTATATATATATATATATATATATATATATATATATATATATATAACTCCGAGTTGTGCCCACGAGAGGGTGTCCTAGTGGTAAGTCATTCCGCTTCAAAGCCAAGGGCTGCGGGGTTCGAGGCCTATGGACGTCGTGACTTGGTAATTGTTGTGGAATTTGTTGTGGAATTTGTTATGAAATTACTTACCTTGGGGCTACATCTCCCCTCTCGGACTAACCCGGGGGCTGTTGGGGGCACGTCGGTCACCCCCCAGTTTGCATAGTCTCGGCCGGGCTTTCGCCTTACCCTCCTAAAGCCGAAGGCGGGGGGAGGGGGTTGGGGATTTTTCTGGGTTTTCAAAAAAAAAAAACTCCTAGTTGTAGGAGGTTTTATGTATAAAAATATTAAAGAGTTAATTATGACATGTAATTATCATGCTTTACCCCCGCATGCGGGGGGGGGGGGGGGGGTGGTTATCAATCATTATATTCTTTGTGCATGTATAATTGAACAGGCAAGGAGTTTTTCCATCCATTGATGCATGAGAGACTTGTTTGTAACTGCTCATGATTTATAATTCAATTCTGGCCCGTCCTGTTGGGTATTTTTAACCCATGTCTTGTATCTTATTTAGTCATACTAGTAACCAAGTTTATTTTCCAACACTGCTCCTAAGCTTATTCATTTCTTACCGTACCCTCTCCCCTAATGCATAAACTGCATCCAACAAAGAAAAACTCATTCCAAACTTGGTTTGATTCGGCGTTGTTAAGCAAACATTTTTTTCTTCCCTGAAACCCATTAATTTACATCTTAAAAACCGTAACCCTATTCCTGCTGGAAAAGGAGGAGTACGAAGAGGATGGCATCACCTGCAACTGAAAGGGTTGCTATTGTTGGGATGATGGCTTTGACTTAAACATAAAATGGGTGTGAAGAAAAGATAAGATGGAACTTCGCCCATTCTTTCTCTGCCTGTCAATCTTTCTTGTTCTTACTTTTTCGTCATTGTTTCCATATAACTCTATGAGAACCTTCTCTTCTGAACCAATGTCATTTGTAGTATACTTGCTTACTCACTGGCTTTAAACTTGTATTTTTTAACACCATGCCGAGAATGATTTCTTTGACATGCTGTGATTGGTATGGTCGAAACTGATCTAGAACTTCCGAATGGGCCCATTTTTGGATCACAATGTTAAATCGTATTGGATACATGCACCTACATTTTAGTCTCTCTCTTTCAAATCTATCCTAGTTCTGGTTATAGTAGGAAATAATATAAACCTTTTATTCCATTGGGAATTCAGCAGTTTGTAGGAAATAATATAAACCTTTTATTCCATTGGGATTTCATCAGTTTGTTGCACGAAAGATATGGATGGAAAAAATATCCTAAAAGAGCATTTTTAATTTCAGTTGCGCAAGAATACCACAGGGTGACAGTAAAGTATTTTCTGGCAGATGCAATGGTAGTAGCTATTGAAATAGATAACAAACTAAGAGATGTAAGCTGAGTTATATATTTCAATATTTCAATTGTTCAATTACACTCCACGTGACTTCAGTGAATCTTGCTGATGGTTGATGAGCAGCCACTGAAATAGATCTAATAACAGGAAGGAAAGAAAGTTAAATTCACATATGATTCAATGTCAAACAATTGTTGGCCTGATCATTTTCCTTAAGAACATACTAGCTCATTTTAGAGAGGGTAGTCTATCAATTTAAAGGAGGCATTTTTGCTCTTTTGACATGGCCAAGAAAGCATATATAATATTTGCCTTTAGGTCATCTTAAATTATTTGTTTTTAGCCATTTGCTTCAACAACGCATGAATGTAAGTACATACATAGGGATATGCCAGATTCGCTGTCCCTGTTTCTCAATTTTGATAAAGTCATGTGTCCAGCATTTGTGCTCGTGTCGATAAACAACACCATGCCTAGTACCACCCAAATCATAGCATCTGAGAGTTTCTTGGCATGAGCTATGCATTTTTTCTATCGGAAGCACTTTTATTATGCTCATACGGTCATAAATGCATTCTAACTTTTCTTGCACTCTTTCATTATGTCTACTTATAGGACATCCTTTTGTTTTTATGCTTTAATCTATGTGAATCTCTGCACCAGTGCACCGGTGCACCAGGGCTGCTGGTTGTGTTATTAGTTTGGTTTCTATATTCTTTGCATGAGATATGTGTTTGCAAAATGATTGCAGTAGTAATTTTTATTTTATTTGTGAAGCTCTGCACCCTCGAATTTGAGATTCGTCGACCTTCGTACTACTGGCTTTTAGAAGTTCTTGGACTTTATCAGCCTTATGTTTGGGAGTACTCAAGGTTAAATATTTCAAACACTGTAATGTCGAAGCGCAAGGTACATTGCATCATTTAATTCCAAAGATGACAATGTTATAGCTGCTCATATTGAGTTATCTATCCGTTGTAACTATGTCTGGTATTTCAGTTGAATCGATTAGTGATGGAGGGGTGGGTCGATGGATGGGATGATCCACGTCTGATGACATTAGCCGGGTTAAGGCGTCGTGGAGTGTCTTCAACTTCTATTAATGCTTTCATTCGAGGAATCGGAATCACAAGGAGGTTAGTGTTCTTCTGTTTTTTGTCGGACAGGTGCACTAGGTAGGCATGTTTATCAAGTGAATACCTGGAAGATCCTATTAATGAAAATTTCCATTTATGAAGTGGTCACACTATTTATAATAGCCTGATCTATTTCACATGATATTGATTCTTGTACACCAATAGCAACGTAGAACACTTAGTTTTTTGTTGGCGCTGTTTATCTATGGATAAAATATAAGCAGAACAATTAAGTCCAGCTGGGAGATGCTTAGTGTGTATTTCCTTGACAATTTTTTTTGCATATTATTAACGCCATATATGTGGTAGTGTATATAAAAATATAACAAATTCCCTAGTCAGATATACCGTAGAGTGCCCTAAGCCAGAAATTCTGAAATTTAATCTTTAAACAGTTTAAGATGGTCATTTTAGGGCATGCCTATTAACATACTCATGTTTAAAGAGTATGGTAATAATCGTCACATGTCAAACCCATAATTAACTGTCAACGCTCTAATGTGTGGTTAAGAACCCTCTTTGCACGTTGTGGATGTCAGCTATCCAACATTCATGCTTCAAATGCACCTGAGAGCTCAAAGCCAGTGTTATTTCATGACATTGTTTTTGAAACTTTTATTATCCCGGCATGCTTTAACGGCTGAATTACTTATATGTTAAGCTACTTATCTAAGAAGCCAATGCTTTTTCAGATATAAGAATATTGGAACAGTTTTTTCTGGATTTTATTCTTTCTGTGCCTTTGTCGCGAACTATATTATTCATTCTGTGTACAAATATGTCATGAAAAGACACCATGAACTATATTTTTTTTAGCATTGATTTAAGACCAGTCTTTCTATTTCTAACTTATGTGGTTATTGGTTAGCCAAATAAATTTGTTATTCGTTGCGCGTCCTTTATGAAAACAGGTAATGGACATATTTCACTTTACTGTCGGCACTGTCTAGCTGAGCCCCTCAATTAATATATCTTGATATTGCAGTGATAATAGCATGATACGCGCTGATCGTCTTGAATATCATATAAGAGAAGAGCTCAACAAAACTGCACCACGAACACTGGTTGTGCTGCATCCTCTGAAGGTACATATGTCAAAATAGATATCCTTTGATAACTTGTGATCATATTATTTAGATCTTCTAGTTATGTGTTCAATCTATTCTCCAGGTTGTGATTTCAAATTTTGATTCTGATGTGATAATGGATCTCGATGCAAAGATGTGGCCTGATGCTCCTACAGATAATGCAGCCTCTTCCTATAAGGTATAAAAATCTGATGCTAGGATAGTTTGTTCTTTTTCATTTAACTTCTTATCACTGAACTTGGCTTCACTTCTGCAAAGGATCTTGTTTGGTATACGGGTTAAAATAGGCGCTGAATGTCTTCACTCGGGGTTTCTATTGCAAACACAGATTTTTATCAATATGGGTTAAACTAAGTTGTTTCAGCAGGTTACCTGATGTTAACCCGGTTTAAGCAGGAGTCTATAGACAAGCCTCCCCCGGATTGTCTTAATTATTAACCTGAGTTAAACCCATCAGATAAATATGTTAGCCTTTATTTCTTAACTGGGCTTATAAGTCATAAGCCATTGCCAAACAAGACCTCAAAGATTTGTGGGAAAATTAAATTAATCATATACGATTCCTCATTCCACATGTTTTGTTTCCACATGGCTTTCTACCTGGATATGTAGCTCATTATCTAGCTTATATAAAGCATGACGTATTTTTCGGATAAACTAGGACCTCATCTAATAATTACTGTTCAATCTTTCCATGATTTTGGTTGGTGGCCAGAAATTTACACTTACATAGTCCTGTATTTTTCAGCGATGATTTCTAAGCAGTGATATCAAGTTGTTGGTTTCTGTAGTGTATACTTTGTTATTTCATGATATTGTAATGATTCTTCACATCGAGGATCGACAACGTCAGCTGTAATAATTAATTATTGGTAACAAATTTCGTCTATGAATGTTGAACTGAAATAATGGAACATTATTTTTAGTATTCTTCTCCAGTCTTTTATAACACTTTATGTTTAGCCTCAAGTACGGCCCAAATGTCATAGATATTGTCTTCTGGGAGATTGTTATGAACATCTTGGCTAATTACATCTTGGTAGCTTTCCTTCCTATATATAATCAAGCCGAGGATATTTTGCAGAAAATTTTTCCTCACTGACCTATGATATTTCTTCTAGTCAAGTCACATTATGTCATCCCATGTTCTTCCTGTATTATTCCCATGTAAGGAAACATCTGGTGCTTTGCTTTTTGGACCAGCTCTGTGTTAGATCGGAATATTGGGCAATTACAAAAACATGTTTTGGAAATCAATGTAGCAAAAGGGGTTTTTGAGATGTACGTGTCAAGCAATAAAAGATAAGATGAGAGTTCACTCCATTGTAGAAGTTAGCGGTAGCTTCAGTGAGGATTAAATAACAGACAACATGTTAAGATGATTTGGGTGGGCATAGACTGATACTGCACTTCTGTGGTAGGATCCTCGCCAATGGAACAAGGACTAAGAGAAAATCCAAATAATCTTGAATTAAGCCAATTAGAAGCATTTAATGGGAGATAGACCTTAGCAGACTTCGATGGAGAAAGAAGATTTATGTAGAAGACCACATAAATTTAGGATGATGTTTTTGTGCTATGTTTGCTCATCCTGCACTACTATCTCATGCATGTTTCCTTATAAAAACATCATAAATTCAGCCTCTATTTTTCATATTTTTCAACTCAGATTAGCACATTTTCCCTCTACTGTTTGCACATGCCTCAGCCCCAACTAGATGACCATATCATTTTTTAGTTCTCAAGTTGCTCCTCCTTTGTGCATGTCTGACCTTATTTCAGAAACTCGTTCCTCAGCCTAACTCCAATTGCATTCAATTTTCAATCTGATACTAATAATTAGAAAAATTTGATTGTTAATAAATATAAATTAGCTGTTAAAGATATTAACTTTCCTTCAACAAGAAATTAATATCAGTTGTTACACATCTCTACTACTACTACAACTACTACTAGTACTACTACTTTTGGTAAACATTGCTGGCTTCTCATTTGATTCCAGAACTATTAGGCATATTCATCCAAGCAGTATTCTCCGATAGGTATGGTTTTTCTTTCCCAGCATTGGATTTGGTCCATATCTAATAAGCAAATCAAATCGTATTTCTTTCGGGTCTCCTCTCATTTCTGCCTACTATTGAGTGGTATCGTGTGATCCACAAAAACTAAAACGACTGGCTTGAATTGTTCCAGCCTAAATTTTCTTTAGTGCACAAATTGAAACATGATCCAATTCTTTTTGCATCATATAGCACTATAAAATTTGATAGCCTTTACACCCATTGCATTGATTATCATCTGCACATATGATAAATACATCATATCGGTTGATAAATAACACGGCAACATTTACCACCAATTCATTTCATATTTTTATCTATGTCATATCGTACTGCATGACATGATTTGTTTTGGCAAACAGTGACAACCATGGAGAGGAATAGAGCGAAGAAGAGGAGAATAAAGGGGTGACATAGAAAATGAAGAGACAGAGAATAGATGACAGCAGCATAGATGAGATAAGAGATAAAAGAAGACACCCTATATCATCTAAAAGTTTTTTGTCAACAAGAAGAATATGTTAAGAAGGGAAATAATATCTTTGATTGGCTATGCTCTGGGTGTGTTGGCTGAGGACACGGCCAGGGTTTGGAATTAGGGGCTCTTGGCTGGGAGACTTGGGTTGAGGGGTGTTTTGAAGGGCATACTTTTATACCCTTGTCCAGTCTGGCAGGTTTAACTTACAAAAGTAAAAGAATTTAAGGCCCACATAGGTGCCTAAACAGGGCACATAAGCCAAATCTCATCTGCCTTGGCTGCCTTGACCTACGTGTACCATCTAGGCCACTGTTTTAAACACTATATATTGGACAAGGAAGGAGTCAACAGTTAGCATTACATTTTCATCTAAGTTATTTGGAAAAGGACAAGGTAATAAAATTTTGTTTATTTTTCACTGTAGTTATTTGGGAAAGTGGTGATTCGCCTCTAATGAGCTAACCCCTCATATATATATATCATCCCTTGATTTGCTTTACACACACACCCTACTAAATAACACTCAATACTCCCCCTCAAGATGAGCAAAAGATATTTATCATGCCCATCTTGTTACAAGCATCATCTACTCCTTTAGAGTTTAACCCCTTCGTAAGGCAATCTGCTAATTGCTGTCCAGAGGTAATATAGGAGATCTCCAACTGTTTTTTATCCAGTCTCTCTTTAATGAAGAACCTGTCAATCTCTATGTGCTTCGTTCTATCATGTTGCACTGGGTTGTTGGCAATATTAATTGCTGACTTGTTATCACACAGCAACCGCAATGGTCCCTCTCTCAGCAGGTGTAGCTCATGTAGGAGTGATCTCAACCAGATCATCTCACAGGTACTAAGCACCATAGCACGATACTCTGCCTCTGCAGTGGAACGAGCCACCAAATCCTGCTTCTTGCTGCGCCAAGAGACCAAATTGCCCCCAACAAACACACAGTAGCCCGAGGTCGATCTCCTATCATCTAGGCAACTGGCCCAATCTGCATCACAGTAGCCTGTCACATTCATGTGACCATGACTACCAAATAATATGCCTTTTCCTGGACTATTCTTCAGATACCTCAGTATCCTGAAGACTGCCTCCATATGTCCAGTCCTAGGATCATGCATGTACCTATTTACTACACTGATAGCATAGGCAATATCAGGTCTAGTATGGCATAAGTAGATGAGGCGTCCAACAAGTCTCTGGTACCTCTCTTTGTCCACTGGCTCCCCTGATTGTGAATGCAACCTATGATTCTGATCAATAGGAGTAACTGCTGGACGACACCCCAACATACCAGTCTCAGCCAGAAGATCCAGTGCATACTTCCTCTGTGAGAGAACTATACCCTTCCTGGACCTGGCAATCTCCAGTCCAAGGAAGTATCCCAACTGTCCAAGGTCCTTGACCTCAAATTCTCTCGCCAACCTCACCTTCAAGTGAGAGATTCCCTCTTCATCATCTCCAGTGATAATAATATCATCAACATACACAGCCAAAAGAGTTATCCGCTGTCCTGAATGTCTATAGAATACAGTATGATCACCATTACTCTGCTTGTATCCCATAGTGATGACTGCACGCCTGAACCTGTCGAACCATGCCCTTGGAGATTGTTTCAGTCCATACAAGGACTTGTCCAGTCTACACACCTTTCCCACGGTCTGTTGTGTGCCAAAGCCAGGTGGAACCTCCATGTATACCTCCTCCTGTAAGTCTCCATGCAAGAAGGCATTTTTTACATCCAACTGATGTAATTTCCATCCAAAATTCGCTGCACAGGATATCAGTACTCTCACAGTACTCATCTTTGCCACTGGGGCAAATGTCTCATCGTAGTCAATCCCATAAGTCTGACTGTAGCCCTTGGCAACCAACCTCGCCTTGTACCTGTCCACCTTCCCTTCTGAAGTTTGCTTTATAGTGAATACCCACTTGCAGCCCACAGCCTTCTTCCCTGCTGGAAGTGAGACAAGTCTCCATGTCTTGTTCTTCTCCAGTGCCTCAAGTTCTTCGAGCATTGCTTTCTTCCACTGGGGATGTTGCTTTGCCACTCGCCAATCACTTGGTATAGGGATAGACTGTAAGGATGCAATGATAGCCCTATATGCAGGTGTAAGAGAGGCATAGGAGACATGATTAGCAATATCAGTCTCATATCCATACCGTACAGGAGGCCTGCCGGCATTGATACGAGGCTCCCTACGAGATGCAAGTGGAAGATCTAAACTAGAAGAAGGCAAAGAAAGGTTACCATCCGTGGTAGGAGAGGAAGGCGGTAAGGAAGTCGGGACTCGAGCAGGCGTGATGGACTGATCAATCTCGAGATGGGGCAATGGAGCTAGTGGTTCTTCAGTGGGGAAGATGTCTTCTTGTTGTTCTCCATTGCCATGACTATCCTTCTGTCTCCTGCTATATTTCCTGCCGTACAATCTGTCTTCCTCCTCCCCCACCAATGTCCTTTCTTCCTCCCTGCTATCAGGACCAGTACCTGTAGGCCTGACAGGACACGGTATAAGTCCAACCACTACCCTCCTGTCATCAGTCTCCCCCTCTCTACCAGCTCTTCCTGTGCTTGGAGAGGCACCAGTATCAAATACTGATGTACAATCTGTCAGTCCTCCATAGAAAGGTTCAGTCTCCCTGAACGTCACATCCATGCTCACAAACAGCCTTCTTTCTGAGGGACTCCAACACCTATAGCCTTTCTGATTTGAAGGATACCCAACAAATATGCACTTAATTGCCTGAGCATCCAGTTTCCCCACAGAGGGTCTATGATCCCTCACAAAGCATGTGCATCCGAACACTTTTGGTGGAACTACAAAAGTGTTCTTTCCCATCAGAATCTCACATGGAGACTTCATACCAAGGATCCGTGAAGGCATCCTGTTGATAAGATATGTGGCAGTCATCACTGCCTCGCTCCACAATATCTTAGGTACATTCATGGTGAGCATGAGTGACCTGGTTACCTCCAACAAGTGCCTATTTTTCCTTTCAGCAACTCCATTTTGTTGGGGGGTGTTGGGACAAGTGGTTTGATGAGTTATCCCACTCTCAGATAGGTAAGATGCAAACTCCCTGTTTACATACTCTGTCCCATTATCCGTTCTCAAGACATGGATCTTGGCCTCATACACATTTCTGACACTTCTATGGAAGTCCTGAAAACACTTCAACGCTTCACCTTTGTTTTTCATCATATACAGCCATGTCATCCGAGAATGACAGTCTATGAAGGTGATAAACCACCTGAACCCACTCACTGAAGTCACTGGGCAGGGCCCCCACACATCTGAGTGAATAAGATGAAATTTCTCTACACTCCTCATCCCTACACTAGGATATGACGTCCTAGTGTGTTTCCCGAATTCACATGCATCACATTTCAAATTCATTTCATTTACTCTATTGAAAACATCGGGATACATTTTTCTCAAAATATCAAAAGGCAAGTGTCCCAACTGACAATGTAACAAAAGTACATCCCTTTCCTTCTCGCCACCAACGACAGCCAGTGCAGCATCCCCACTAGCTCTGTCAAGGTACCACAGTCCATCACGCCTGACGCCAGTCCCAAGCCTCCTCCCAGTCTTCCTTTCCTGCAACACACAATGAGTAGAATCAAAGGTAATGCTACAGTCGAGATCATCAACAATAGAACCAACAGATAAGAGGTTGACTGGGAATGATGGGACATGAAGGACTGAAGAGAGGCGTATGGAGGGAGTGCACTGAATAGTACCAATCCCTCTAATAGGTTGGGATGTGCCATCAGCTGTCTGAACGGTTTCATGAATGGTATGTGGTTTATATGTGGAAAATTGTCTATATGCTCCTGACACATGACTAGATGCACCTGAGTCAATGATCCACTCTATATGATCTCTACATGAAAGGGCTAATCGGTTACCTGAGCCTGTGTGAGCGAAGTGGGCAAAGTTACCGAATGGCGAGGCAATATCCCCAGTCTGGTCTGCATGACTCTCCGAGCTCTCAGTAGTAGACCTGGACTGTCTCCTCTGCTCTAGGTCTGAAGCCTCAGCTGGTGTGGCCTCGATCATCACTGTCTCCTGTCGTCCGTCAGCTGTGGCAAAGTTGGCCCGTGGGCCACCGCGACCTCGTCCACGGCCTCCACGGCCCCAACGACCTCCTCCTCTGCCTCCTGTGCCACGTCCTCGCCCACTGCCCTTCTGTGGGCAGTTGAAGCTCAGGTGCCCCTTCACCCCACATGTGTAGCACTCTCGATCCTCGCTCACTACTGTCACTGCCGGTACAGCCAGTGCAGCCCGAGTGACCTGAGTACCCTCATCCTTCATAACCCTCAGTCTGGTCTCCTCCTGTGCCATTGCAGCTATGGCTTCCTCCAGGGATGGGATGGAGGACAAGTGGCACATACTCGCCCTCCTGGCCTCAAAATCACCATTCAGGTTCCTCAGAAAGTGTGTGACACGCCTACGCTCCACCCACTTCCTGTGTATCGCAGCGCTCCTAGGATCAGGCAGATCAATAGGGTCATAGTGGTCCAACTCTGACCACAGCCTTTTCAACTCCGCAGAGTAGGCTAGCATAGTCATCTCCCCCTGCTTCAAGGTGTCGACCTTGCCCTGAACCTCCATCATGAGCATCACATTCCCTGCTCCAGAGTACATTCCTTCCACCATACTCCATATCCCCGCAGCACTCTCTATGGCCTCCACCATCCCAGCAATGGGTGGAACCATCGATGTCATCAACCAAGCAGCCACCAGTGAGTTGGTGGTGCTCCAGACTTTCCAATCATCCCCATCCTTGTCCAGCGGTTCCTTGCATGAACCCAGAACGACGCCTTCTAACCCCTTCGACCTCAGAATGAGAAGCACCCTCCTGGACCAACTGAGATAATTCTTTGTCCCTTCCAATTTCACATCATTGGGCATCAATTCCAGCTTCTGCACGGGACGGGAAGGCGTCGATCCACTCGAGGAGCCCAACTCCTTCGAAGCAAGCAGCTTCGTTATCTCTCCGATGAAGGCCTTCATGTCAGCGGAGGTAAGATTGTCCCCCATCTCTCCTCAGATCCGCAGATCTCTCCTCTCTTCCTCCTTAGATCCGCAGATCTACTTCTCTTCTTCTTCTTCTAGGGCATACCCTAACCGTAAATCTATGGAGTCATCTTCATGGCTCGACCATAGATCTAGGGTTAGGGTTTTTGGATCCTCCCTAGTAGCCGAGAATCAGCAGCAAATGAGAATCAGCAGCGGCAGCGGACAGCAATCGCAGCGGAGGCGGCTGCAGCAGGTGGCTGCGGCAGGCGGAGGCGGCCTGCGGAGGCGGCCTACGCCGGCGGCCTACGCCGGCGGCGACTGAGGCGGACTGCACCGCAGGCGGCGGCGGCGGCGGCTGCTTACGCAGGCAGCGGCGCGCGCAGGTAAAGCAGCCGCCGGCGGCGTGCGAGGGTGAGGGGGGTTCTTGCGGGGTCGACGCGGGGGCTTCTTGCTGGGTCGACGAGGGCCTCGGTTGGTGGAGACGACCGCAGGTGGGGGGGGGGGGGGGGCGCCGGACAGTTGGGAGGCGGGAGGCGGGAGGCGGGAGAGGGTTAGGGTTAGGGTTTTGTTTTTTCTTTCTAGAGCTTTGATACCATGTAGTTATTTGGGAAAGTGGTGATTCGCCTCTAATGAGCTAACCCCTCATATATATATATCATCCCTTGATTTGCTTTACACACACACCCTACTAAATAACACTCAATATTCACATAGGAAACAACCGACAGACCAGTTTCTGTCAGAAAAAGGTACTCACATGGAAGTAGTGTAGAGTTGTTATATATCACTTTAACTATCAAAAATCTACACCATTTATCATCCACGTGGGTACTTGAAAATGCATTCACAATGAAAAGTAGGGGTTCATGTAAATTTATCTGCTGTAATAAACAGACATCCCTTTTGTGATTTTTACCCAGTGATTACTTAATTAAAAGAGTGGTGTGTTGCACAGAGTTGAGCTGAGGCACAATATTAGACAATTCCTAGTTTTCTTCTTATGGCGTGTCTGCTATTACTGGCGTTTTATTGGTTCTAGGGGGCATAAAATCCTCATGGCTCTCACCTGGTATGCCATTGGAGTCTAAACTCATCCGTTCTAATGTCTTGTTTGTGCTTTATTATGGGGTAGAATCTTTTGTCCAGCATTCAAAACCTTACGACATTGTAACTTGTAGAATTTATACCCACTTTGAATAGGTTTCTACTATTACATGGGTTGTTTAGATTTACATCATTAACGAATAGGTAGAACCCTTTATTCCTCTTCTATGCGATTGGTGACACTAAACTTTTTTTTGCTTTCAGCTCTGTGAAAGTTTCGTGAATGTTTCCTCAATTAAATCAAGAACAATCATGTCATGGGTACATGCATGCACACATGTACTATTTTTCAATGCTAAACGGGGTCAAATGACAGTTCTCCAGTGTTCATATATGATGCCATAGATTTAGTTTGCGTTTGCTTTTTTCACTATATTTAGTTTTTAGTTTTTATTTCCACGTTTATACATTTGCCAAGATGAGTGACAGGGGCAAAGATGCAGATACAACAATAATATTTCAAGTTAAATTTTTTGCTAGTAAAGGATGATACAGTTAAAAAGTGACGGAATTCTTAATCATACAATGTAAATCACACATGAATATAGGAGATCTTATGATAGACCCCCAAAAATCACTTCATGGTAGAAACTACAAGTTTTTCTAAAATTACAGTTTAGGGCATTTTTGGTTGTCTGATTCTAAGGATTCTAGTTGTGGATTCCACTTTTTTACAATGAATTTGTGAACTCTTGAGAAGTTGTTTGCATAACTGTAAGATTTTGCCTAAACTTGCAATTAGTAAAATCCAGAAAATGTCATAATCCTTTGGATTATCACCTCCTTTTCTAATCCAGAGGTCTCTCTGGGTTTCAAGAATTTTTAGTAAAACTAGCAAAAACCTTACGCAGTAGCATGGGGTTCGATATATATTACACTACCTTATTATAGTTAATTAATTAAGTAGTAATGTTTGCTAACCCTTTTAATTAGTAACAATACTTTTTACATTGCACAAACTTAAGTAGTACACATAGGATACATAGACAATACATTTTGCTCACAATCACGATAGTTAATATACAACAAACGTGTTAATATTATAGATACAATAAATCACGTCATGCCATGCAAATTATTTAAGGGGTTACTATGCGAACATACCAAATTGTTGTGCACACATACCACTTTACACATCCAAACAAATTTAAAAATCATTATTTACTTTACACACAACACCATATCCCAATATTACACCTCCTCCTTCATTTGTCTCCATTATCTTCCTCTTCTTCTCCGTCACCGGGGTTAGTCGCTGTCGCCGTCGCCATTGCACGTGCCCCCTTGTGCCCATCGCTGCACCCCGCCCATTCCTTTCTCCATCCCTCCTCTCTCCCTCATCTTCCTCTTGCCACTATTGAGAGAGGGGGATGAAGACTGGGAGGTGGTGGCGTGCAATGGTGGGGGTGGGCGGCGGCGGCCGGCGCCGGCGGCGGAGAAGAGGAAGATGAGGGAGGTGGAAGAGAGATGGAGGGTGAAAGCGGAAAAGTTTCCATGGCAACCATGTAAATTTTTAATGGCAAACTTGTAAATAAGTGGTCTGCGTAGTAAACAATTAGGTCTTGGCGCATAGTAATTCTCATAATGTAAACAAACCTTTGACTTCTCTGAAAAATGAATTTAACTAATAGTTTGATCCAGGATGATTTGTAAGACCTACTTATATACAATATTCTGGGTATAGTTTGCTAGTATATCTGATTGTTCTCCAAAAAGTATTTTGCTAGTATATCTGATTTTTCTCCGAAAAGTATTTTGATCGAAGAGCTTGATGTAGCTCAGGAAACAACAATGCAACTATTCATGACAAAATATGGGAGAAGGTGGGTGCAATCCAATTTTGTTTAGTGTTTGATCCTGACTTATATATATATATATATATATATATAGTCATCAAAGCCCGTGCGAAAACTTTTTTTTAATTTTTTGAAATTTTTTTTTCAAAAATTCTTTTTTTGATGTTTAATCCATACAATTATATACCCCAAGGAAAATAATGGGTGAACCCGTTGGGCATTAGAGCACCCATCCACCCGTTACAAATTTAACGGTCTCAAAACGTGCGAATTTGATGAAATGGCTTGATCGAAGGCCAAATGACATTATTTCTCAACCATTATTTTTTGAGGGGGGTATAACAACATATAATGAGGGTGGAAAAAAGAATTTTTGAAAAAAAAATTTCAAAAAAAAGATAAAAACATTTTCGCACGGTGCGAAATGTTCTCATTTGAAAATTTTCCTATATTATATATATATATAGGAAAATTTTCAAATGAGAACATTTCGCACCGTGCGAAAATGTTTTTATCTTTTTTTTGAAATTTTTTTTTTCAAAAATTCTTTTTTCCACCCTCATTATATGTTGTTATACCCCCCTCAAAAAATAATGGTTGAGAAATAATGTCATTTGGCCTTCGATCAAGCCATTTCATCAAATTCGCACGTTTTGAGACCGTTAAATTTGTAACGGGTGGATGTATGCTCTAATCCCCAACGGGTTCACCCATTATTTTCCCTGGGGTATATAATTGTATGGATTAAACATCAAAAAAAGAATTTTTGAAAAAAAAAATTTCAAAAAAAAGATAAAATTCTTTTCGCACCGTGCGAAAAGCCCCTTTTTCGCAATGGAAGATTGCCATATATATAGATATAGTCATCACATTTGTCACCCTAAGAGGGAATCATGTTTGGCATGGTATGAAAGTGAAGTCATCTTTTGCTGTATTCAAGAGGATTATGGGGATGAAAATAGTTGTGCCAGCATGCAAAGCCGGTATAACGTTTTCTTCAATCGCTTTATCTCTAAGCATTATAACGACAAACCAAGTTCCATCACATTGATATTAATATTATAAAGTTGCATAAGAGATGTCCCAATTTTAAGTTGGATACAATAATTAGCTATTCCCAAGTAAATCAATGTATTTAGAAATTCTGTATTATGCAGTATATCATCCTTTGTTCTATCATTTCTCATATTTATTTTCTGATAAGCACTTTGATATATTTGCATGTTCCTATTTTGTTATTAATCATTAATTAATTAACAAAATTTATCTCATCAATTTTGAATGAGAGGATTGCACTAAATTTCAAGTAGAATCTCCAATCATCATCTGTAAATCCTATGAATTTTGCTTATCTATTCGTCCTGTCCAACTCTCAAATCAATTAAATATATCTAGAGATTTCAATCCACTCCCAAAATCATTGCTTATTTTAATTCCACTAACATTTCCTGTTCCAATGTTTAGAACCCAATTTGAGAATCATTTTATATCGTTTTGGATTGCATCATTCATTAGAATCATTTGCATGTCTAGTGTCTAGTTTGCAGTGATGCCACAATGGAGACTTGTGCATGTACACGTCAACTGTATTTGGTCATTTTCCTTTGGGAACCACAATTAATATCTGATTGAAATCTCCTCCCAAACTGATGATTCTTTTTCACCGAAAGGCTTCGAAATTTCTATGCCCACTCCATTTTTCAAACTATTTTTGAATATTTTGTGTACTACATCGTAAGCATATATATTTGTCATAGGCGCTTCATCCCATATACAGAGTCATTAACTCAATAAGCTTGCTAGTTTTGATTGTCAACTAATTGAATAAGTTGAATTTTCTAGTATTTCAATAGGAATGTTAAAATTTGAATGATCGACGCTCTTCCAGGAAAGAGTGAAGAAGCTACTTTTGATGACGTAACAGCAACCACAGTTTTTTTCATACTTTGTTTCGAACTAATATATTCTATGATTAGGTTTTCCCAGTTCCACATCCACTTCACACAAAGAACAATTGTCCCCTATTTGATTTGCATGATCAATAACAAAATCAAATATTTTTTTGTTCATCATTTAGTCATGTTTCAAGTCGAGCAGCTTCACTGGGTAATTTGTTGATGTCATAATTCATTTCTTCGTATGTCACATGGTTAGTAATATCACCATCGTTGCTAACATTTGGGATATGCATTTGATGCGTTTGCATTTAGGCTAAGCAGGGTTTTTTTCCTAGATTTTGGGGGATCTTTCTGTAATTTTCACTTTTAGGGATTTTTCTGTAATTTTGGTTATTTTCAGATTAGTATTTGTATGTGATGGTTAGGGTGTGGGGATGTCGAATATTGTGGTAGACACCATAGATCTATGGAGTTTAGACTTTTCCTTCATTGAAGAAACAAGATCTTGGAGATTTAGGATTCAATCTCTAATTCAAAGCTAGGCGAGCGGCCTCCTCTCCAATTGTGGCCAACTTTATTTTTTATATTGAATTTATCTCAATAAAAATCCTTCTTTTAACCCAAATCATTTCTTTCCACCCAAAAAACCCAATCTTTCCCATAAAAATCCCATCTTTCTCCATAGCGATACTCTTTTTATCATCAAAACCTCATCAAATTGGTATCAGAGCGCGATGATCCCCATGACAACCACCAGATCGAAGGAGAAATATGAGGATTTGGAGGAGAAAGTAGAGAGTAAGGGGGCGACTTGAAGGAAGGTGGTAGAAGAGATCAGATCTGACCTAAAGGCGACTGAAGAAAGTTCAACGCAACATTACCAGTAAGTCCTCGAGGCCCTTGCTTAAGTGACCCAAGATTTGATCCAACAAAGCATGGTGTTGTCAAAGGCGAGGAAGTCAGATCTGGGAGAAAACCCAGATCTCGTGCAAAAGGAGAAATTTTTAGCGAAGGTGAATGAAAAGATCGACGATTTGCGAGAGGGGCTCTTATCTGACGCGGATCTAGATTCTGGAGAAGAAGACTTCAACATGGAGAACGGGGACCCCATCCACCCTTACCGGGGCCCCTCAGAATTCGACCAAACCCTGCAGTGCAACTACAGGGTCCCGACAGCCTTGCAATGCACCTACAGGTTCGCCGGGGCCTTGCAGTGCAACTGCCGTGCCGTGGTAGTCCTGCAGTGAACCTGCATTGCCGCCAGGGCCCCGCAGGTGACCCACAGGGTTGCTAGGCTCCCGAGCGCCTTTGACGGCTTGCCAGAGGCCCGCAGAGCCAGGGACGGATTTTTTGGGACCCTGCGACTTTTGGAGGGACCTGTCGAGATCCCGACGATGACTTTTAGCTGCTTCTGGGACATGAGGATGGTTTGGATGAGTTTCATGAGCTTTGTGAGCTGCGATTTGCTGCAAATATGCGACGACGCTGAGGACTACCAGTATACGAGGAGTTTCGAGATGAATATGATGATGACCTAGGCTTTGAGGAAGGTGTGGACGACTACAATTGGGAGGAGAATGACTGGAGCGACCATGGAGACAGAGGCGGCGGTCCTTTAAGGGGCTATAGGCGACGCAGGAAGGAACGATGTGGTACTTATCATCCCCTCACTATGGACTGACATGAGATTTCAACATTGATAGCATGATCAGGAAGCTAAAGATGCCCATATTTGAGGGAGAGTATCCGGACGGATGGCTATATAGAGCAAATGAGTATTTTGAGATGATGCGTCTCACTGAGGCAGAGAGGTTAAATGCGGTGGGAGTATGCTTATTGGGAGAAGCTTTATCTTGGTACCGATGGAGACATCAATATCGCCCTATTCACTGGTGGGAGAAATTCAAAGAATGTCTATTAGACCGATTCTGTGAGACACATGGGAGGAGACCTATATGAGTAGCTCTACGTTCTGAGACAGGAGAACAGTCAGGGAGTATATCATGAAATTCGAAATGTTGGCGGGACGTGTTCGCGAAGTGTTAGGAGAGTTCTTGGAGAGATGTTTCATGAATGGACTCAAACCAAGCATACGAGGGAGCTATGTATACAGAGACCCCGAGGGTTGCTAGACATGATGCGTTTGGCTCGAATGGTGGATGACATACTCGCAGAGGGGATGCGTGCCGGGGGAGCATGGATCGGATCTACTTCTCACTGTCAGATAGTGATTGGGGAGGAGAAGATGACATTGGGAGGGCTCCCGTCCAGCCATGAGAAGACTATCGAGCTTCAATCAGCTAGTAGGAGTAAGCGGCTCACATAGGCAGAAATCCAGGATAGGCGCACCAAGAGACTCTGTTTCTGCTTTGGCGAGAAGTACGGACTAAGACCTCGTTGCAAGGATCACGCTTTCTAAATGCTGAATATTGAAGATGAAGAAGGCCAGGCAGTGTAGCAGGAAGACCCAGGAGGAGACGAGAACCTCCATCTGGATTAGTGAGCTCATGGTTTTCACGCCACCACCTTAAGGACAATGTGGGTTTTCAGGGACGGAGTAATAATGCGTTTTGCATTAGGCCCAGCGGGGGCATTTATGTAATTTTCAGATTTTTGTGTTGTTTTTAGTAATTTTTAGTTTTAGGGGGTTTTCTCTAATTTTGGTTATTTTTCAGATTAGTATTTTTAGGCGATGGCTAGGGTGGGGATGCTGAATATTATGGTAGAAATCCTAAATCTAAGAAGTTTAGGCTTTTCCTTCATTGAAAAAGCTAGATCTTGGATATTAAGGCTTTGATTTTTAATTCAAAGTTAGGAGAGCGACATCCTCTCCAATTGTGGCCAACTTTATCCTTTATATTTCAGTTTATCTCAATAAAAATCCTTCTTTTCTCCCAAGTCCCCCTCTTTTCACCCTAAAAATCCCACCTTTTCCATAAGAATCACATCTTTCCCCATAAAGATCCTCTTTTTATTATCAAAACCCTAGTGGATCACATCGGCATTGCGGAAATTATATTGCAATATTATCTCAATATCATTGCATTCCGTGTGATGTAAACGAAACATAAAATTGTGTTATTTTCTGACAGAGGCATCTCGTGGCAACATGAGAGCTTGCTGGGTCTATATCAATATCAATATGTGTATCTTTTAATAGCGGCAATGAGACTGTCATTCTTGCAGCAAATAGAATATCACGTTGTTTGTGCATATTTTTCTTTAATATGTTTTCTTTTTCAGACTATAGATTTGGATTAAAAACATTCCTTTATTTATTGGTGGGATCATTACAGACAGTGCCCACACCAGTAAAGTGTTGTGCGCCGATGACGCACAACACAACGGAATACAAAGAATCGTCGATGACCGAGGTCGAGAACAAGGACAAGTAACCAAACAAACAAGAAGCGTTAAGAAAGATAACAACTTTAGGCCATCGACTAGCCAAGGGAACACCAATGATTACGAAAGGAAAGAAAGAATACAAATCTTCTCACAAACGAAGAAGAAGCACACAAGTTTCTCTCCAAAATCTCTCTACAATATATCTCTAAGTTGGCTCAAGAAGAACTCTCCAATGTGTTCCATATGGAGGTCCACCAAAATCCTCCTCTAAAACTACCTTATGTATCCCTAAGGTACAATAGGTGTCATCATCGATGAGTCCCCAAAAGATACGAATCCTGACTTTAATGGAGTTCCTTTCCCATTACAACTATACACAATTAATGTGCTGAATCCTAGTAAGCATGCGCTGCACCCTACTGCTTCCATCACATCCAAGTGGGCTCCGCTTCGCACGACCGAGAATCCTCTTGAAGGTCGAACGATACGAAGTGCTGACCCAAGCTGTTCGACCCACTGGGTAGGTCGAACCATATAGTTGTCGATCCATCTGGGCCGCCGACCCATACGACCTTCACGATCGAGAGTCCAATGCATTGCTGAAGTCCTATAGCTTGGCATTCGATCTATCTGACTTGTGTCGAGTCAGATAGGTCGTATCCGAGCGCAGACGAGGTACCTCGGCACTAGATAGCTTGACTGAATAATCAAGGACTCATCAACGTCGAAATCGAGCCAACTTCCACAAATCTCCACCTTGGCAAGATTTAGGCATTCGTGACACAAACGACCATCCACGCATCGACTTGGTCGAGTATCATCTGGTGTTTCCGCCATTTTTGCTCCGAAGAGCAGGATACCCCTAAGGGCTACAACTGGCTCCACCGATCCCAATGCCACCTTCTGGGGCCAACACCAGTGTCATCTCGGAACCACATTGAGCAAGTCCAAACCGTGCTTGAATTTAACTCCTGATACGACCTTCGTTAGCATGTCCGCCAGATTGTCATCTGTTTCGATCTTCAGCAAGTTGATGTCGTCGTCGTCTTCTCCTACATAGTCATGGACAAAGTGGAATCTCACATCAATATGCTTGGTGCGAGCATGGAAGACCTGATTTTTAGCCAAGTGCACTGCACTCTGCCTATCACAATGGATGTCATACTTCTTCTGGCAGACTCCCAGATCATCCATCAAGCCCATCAGCCATATCGCCTCCTCCGCTTCAGTCAATACCATATACTCTGCCTCCGTAGTAGACAGGGCCCCTGTAGACTGAAGGATACTTCGTCAATAAATAGGAGCGCCTGACAGGGTGAAGACGTAGCCTGTCATCGACCGCCTCCCATCCAAGTTGCCTGCATAGTCCGAATCGACATAGCCAACAGTGTGCAGACCATGAACACTTCGACTATAGGTCAGTCCTACATCAACCGTGCCATTTATGTACCTCAGTATCCATTGCATTGCTCGCCAATGCTCCTTCCGTGGAATGGCATGAACCTACTCACCATGCTGACTGCATGTGATAGGTCGGGTCTGGTACAAACCATAGCATACATCAAGGCCCCTACCGCATTGGCATACGGTATGCTCTCCATGTGCCTTTTTCTTTTCTTCGTTCTTCGGACAATGCTTGGCACTGAGCTTGAAGTGAGGTTCAAGCGGAGGAGCTCATCTTCTCACAGCCAAATCTCTATGTAACAGACTTCAAATAGCTACTCTGTGCAAGATGAACTTTACGTCCACTTCGATATCTTGTGATCTCCATACCAAGAATCCTCCGTGCTTCGCCTAGGTCATTCATCTCAGACTCACAGCTGAGCTGAGACTTCAATCTCCGAATGTCCTCGTTATTCTATGAAGCAATGGGCATATCATCGACATAAAGCAAGAGATAGATGAACGACCATCATCCAATTCCTGATAGAACACGCAGTGATCGTAGGGATTGCGAACATACCCTTGATCATTCGTCTTAAAGCGTTCGAAACGCTTGTACCATTGTCTCGGTGACTGCTTCAGCCCGTAGAGAGATTTCTGATACGACTAGGGCTTTTTGTGGGGATCAAAGGTAGGATTTTTATGGCTTTTGGACTCCTAATCTAGGGTTTAATGCCAAAGAACTGATCTGAAATTGCTAATTAATTGCTAGAATAATAGATCTAATGACTAAAACGACTAATTAGCAAATAGGAATTAAACTAGGAAAACTAAGAAATAAAATACCTTGATCAATTCTTCGATAAACCGCATCCTAGGGCCGGCCGGCCCCTTTAATGGGGGAGGGGTTAATAAATGTCTAATTACCCTCTTACCCTCCCCACTTATGAATAATCACAAGTTTGGGACCGGGTCCGTGGTGGACCCAAGTCGCCGCCTCCGATGGTAGACCCGAATAGCCTGAGCCGGCCCCCTCCTCTTGCCTAGCCGCCGCAACCGCATCATTACTCCCCCCAAAAGTGCCACCTTGTCCTCAAGGTGGAAGTCTGGAAACTAGTTGCGGATCACTGAAGCAGCCTTCCAAGTAGCATCGTGGTCGGGAAGGCCCCGCCAACGAATCCGCACCTCCTGAATCCCGCCGGCGCTCTGCCGGATCCCTGTCAACTCCTGAGGCTCCAGAAGCACCTCCATGTCATCTGTCAGAGTGGGTGGGAGAGTGGGTGACAGAGTGTGATTCCCGATGGCCCGTCGCAACTGCGAAATGTGGAACACCGGGTGAATGGTCGAAGTGGCGGGCAACTGCAGTCTATAGGCCACCTTCCCGATCTGAGCGGTCACATCGAAAGGTCCATAGTAACGGGCTGCTAGCTTCTCATTGCTCCGACGGGCCAAGGTCCTCTGCCTGTAAGGTCGAAGCTTCAGGTACACACGGTCCCCGACCTCAAAGTGCTCATCTCGCCGGTGTGCATCAGCCTTGGTCTTCATGATCTGCTGGGCTCTCAACAGGTGTTTCTTCAACTCCTCCAGGTATTTATCCCTCTCAGTCAAACGCTCCTCTACTTGGGCCACCGGCGTGGCTCCTCTACTGTAATGTATCAACTGTGGCGGGTCTCGGCCATATAGGATCCGAAATGGGGTGCTCTATGCTGCCGAATGGTACGAGGTGTTGTACCAATATTCTGCCCATGCCAACCACCTGGCCCACTGCTTCGGTGCCTCTGAAGCGAAGCACCTCAGATATGTCTCCACACTCCTATTCACCACCTCCGTCTGTCCATCTGTCTGTGGGTGATATGCAGTGCTCCTCCGTAACTTGGTCCCCTGCACCTTAAATAACTCCTGCCAGAAGCTGCTAATGAACACTTTATCCCGATCTGACACGATAGAGTCTGAAAACTCGTGCAGGCGAACCACCCCCTCATGAAAGCTGCTGCCACCGTAACTGCAGTGTACGGGTGTTTGAGGGGTATGAAATGGGCGTACTTGCTGAGCCGATCGACCACCACTAGTATAGAACTGTAACCCTCTGATCGCGGCAACCCCTCAATGAAATCCATACTGATATCCTCCCAGACTCTCTCTGGCAATGCTAATGGCTGTAAAAGTCCCGCTGGTGTCATTGCCATATATTTGTGACGCTGGCACACGTCACACTCTGCTATCCGCTGGGCAATGTCTCTCTTCATCCCGGGCCAGTATAGCTCCCTCGCCATCCTCCTGTAAGTCTGCTGTACCCCAGAGTGTCCGCCGATGGCGCTGCCGTGGAACTCCTGAAAAATCATGGGAATGTGGGCGGACCCCCTGGGAATCACCAGCCTGCCGTGGTATAGCAGTCTCTGTCCCTCTATGCTGTATCCCTGAAAGTCAGCGGACCCCTGCTGCAGTGCCTCACGGATCCTCGCCAGATCTGCATCAGCCTCAATCTCTCTACTCAAGGGCTCCCAATCCAAGAGGACTGGTGCTGAGATGGCTGCTACCTCTGCAATCTCCTCGCGGCGTGACAAGGCGTCAGCCGCCTTGTTCTCCAGGCCTGGGCGGTACTGTATCTCGAATGTAAAATGCACCAGCTTGGAGAGCCACCTCTGATGCTCCTCGGTGACCATGCGCTGCTCCAATAAATATCTCAAACTCCACTGGTCGGTCCGCACTATGAACTTCCTACCCAACAAGTAGGGCCACCACTTCTGAATGGCTAGTACAATCGCCATCAACTCCCTCTCATAAACTGACTTCAGCCTCGCCCGTGCTGACAGAGTCTGGCTAAAGAAAGCAATCGGCCTCTGGTCCTGCATCAACACTGCCCCCAAGCCATACCCTGATGCGTCGGTGTCTATCACAATGGTCTGCTGAAATCTGGGAGTGCTAAAACTGGCACCGTTGTCATCGCCTGCTTCAGGGCCTCGAATGCCCTGGTAGCCTCCTCGCTCCAGTGGAAGTTGTCCTTCTTTAGTTGCTCGGTGAGAGGCCAAGCAATCGTGCTATATCCCTGGACAAATTTCCTGTAATAACCCGTCAAGCCCAAGAAGCCACGCAGTCCCCGTAGAGTGGAAGGCACCGGCCAGTCTAGCATGTCGCAATCTTGGTCCTGTCGGCTGCAACTCCCTCTGCTGACACCACGTGTCCTAAGTACTCCACCTGTGGCTGGCCAAACAGACACTTCTTCTTGTTCGCACAGAGCTGCTGCTCCTGTAGCTCATGCAACACCGCCCGCAGATGCCCCACATGCTCCTCCATACTGCGTCTGTACACCAGAATGTCGTCAAAGAAGACCATCACAAATCTCCTCAGAAAGGGTCGGAAGACCTTGTTCATCAAGGCCTGGAATGTCGCCGGTGCATTCGTCAGGCCAAAGGGCATGACTAGGAACTTATAATGCCTATCGTGAGTCCTGAAAGCAGTCTTCGGCACGTCGGCCGCCCTCATCCGTATCTGATGGTAACCGAACTTCAGATCAATCTTGGAAAAATATGCTGCCCCCGTGGAGTTCATCCAGTAGCTTATCAATCACAGGAATAGGAAATTTATCTGCCACCGTCTCCTTATTCAGGGCCCTGTAATCCACGCAGAATCTCCAGCTGCCATCCTTTTTCTTTACCAACAACACCGGGCTAGAGAAAGGGCTAGTGCTCGGTTGAATCACCCCTGCCTGCAGCATCTCCTCCACCAGCCTCTCTATCTCGTCCTTCTGTACCTGGGGGTACTTGTAGGGTCGCACACTGATGGGAGACACGCCCTCCCTCAGAACGATGTCATGCTCATGATCTCTGTGTGGTGGCAGCCCCTGCGGTGTCTGGAAGACCTCCTCAAACTGGGCCAACAGCTGCTCTACCTCCGGTGCTACCGCCTGTGTGGGGTCCTCACTCTGTACTGACGCTGTCACAGCTTGTAGCTCCACCAAGAAACCTCCCCCTGCTGTGTGGATCGCCCTGGACATGGCCTTATAAGACACCAAGGAACGACAGAGACTGGGGTCCCCCTGCAATACCACTGTCCTCCCCCCATGTTGATACTCCATCCTCAACATCTTCCAATTCGTCCTGGTCTCCCTGAGGGTCTGCAGCCACTTTATCCCCAGGATGACATCTGTACTCCCTAGCTCCAAGGGCAGGAAATCGGCGACGATCTGCTCTCCCTGAATCGCCACAACCACCCCGCGGCAGACACCAGTGCTATGTGTCACCTGTCCCATGCCTAGCATCACTCCATACCGCCCAGTGCCACTCATCTGCAAGCCCTGTGCCTCCGTCAGTCTGCTGGAAATGAAGTTGTGGGTGGCCCCACTGTCGATCAATACTATCACCTCCTGGCTACCCACCTGTCCCACCAATTTCATGGTGTGGTTCGACGTGAACCCCACCACGAAATTGAGGGACACCTCTGCAAGGTCCAAGTGCTGGTGCTCCATCTCCTCCTCATCCTCTTCTGCCTCTAGGGTGATAACCTCGTCCTCTCCCTCCTCATCGCCAGCTATCAGTATCTGGAGAGTCCGAGCAGCGCATCGGTGTCCGGGGGTGAACTTCTCATCACATCTGAAGCACAACCCCTTCAACCGCCTCTCCCGTATCTCTGTATCTGTCATCCTCCGCACCTGCCCCCCACCGCGGGGCTCTTGCCTCCTATCAGTGCCGCTCCCAGCTGCGACTGTCACCCCCTGGCCCGGTGTGGTCCCTGTAGTAGGTGCAGTCCTCTGCCCTGCAGTAGCCGCCTGACTCCTGAACGTGGCACCTCCCCACGACCCGCGGGCTCTCCGCTCTGTCTCCTGGTGATCCTCCACCTTCCTGGCCAGCGTCATCATCCCGCGCAAACCAACGGGCTCGAACTGCCTCAGCCCCGACCTCACCGTGGGCTTCAGTCTCTTCATGAAACAGCCCTCCAGAGACTCCTCAGAAACTCCCCGAACTCGGTGGCAGAGCGACTCGAATTTCTTGATATAATCACCCACGCTCCCCTCCTGCTTCAGCGAGTACAGTCTCTCGAACACGCCACCAGCCTGTCCTCCTCCAAACCGCTCCGTCAAGAGCGTCGTAAACTCAGCCCAGGTCTGAAAAGGCTGCTGCTGATCTGTCCAGCGAAACCAGCCCAAAGCCTCTCCCTCCAAGCAAACCCCTATCGCCCGAAGCCACTCCTCTCCTGGGACAGCGGACACCTCCAAGTACCTCTCCATCCGGTACAGCCAGTCATCTGGGTCTCCCCCCTCAAAAACAGACACCTCCAGCTTCCTCAGACGCCTCTCGCCAGCGTATCCACCTCTCTCCTGCTGCTGGAAACCTCCCCTGTGCTGGTACCCCTGTCGCCTGTCTGGAACATAAGCCTCAGCTCGATCACGGTAGCCTCCCCCAGCTCCATGCCCCTGCCAGTCTCCCTGAGGGTGTCCAAACTCCGCCTGGTGGCCTCCCGGGGGTCCTGGTACGCTCTCCAATCTCCCATAACTCCCCCAAAGGGTGGGGCTGAGTCGACGGGCCTCCTGTGATCTGGTGGTGCCCTCCACCCTGCTGAAATTCTCCGCCCGATCCCCCAAAAGGCTGAAAACCCCCAAACTTTGCTCCTCGGACCTCGGGCGGGGCCCCCGGGGGCCTGGAAATCCTCGAACTAGGCTGTCGGGCCTCCTGGGGGGTCGGTGGGCCCCCATGGGTCCGGCGGGCCTCGGGTCCCCCCTCTGGGGTCGGCCGAGGCCCCCAGGCGGCCGCCGGGGGCCGGTGCCTGGGCCCGTCGAGGCCGCAGGGGGGGGGCGGCGGGTGCGGCCGCCCCTCCCAGGGGCCTGGCGGCCCCCCGCCGCCCCTCTGGGGGTTCGCCGGGCCCCCAGAGGCCCCTGGGGGTCGGCGGCCACCAGAGGCCCCTGGGGGTCGGCGGCCACCCCATGGGCTGCCGGCTTACTGGGGTTCCTCCTCCGGTCCCCTTATCGTCGTGGCGTGGCGGTGCGTGATCTTGGTGAGTCCCCCACGCATGGTCTCCTTGATCGAAGCCCCCGTCTTCGTCTAGATCCGGATCATCTTCAAAAAAAATTGCCTTTCCCACTTGTCCTTCGTCAAAGGTGGCTCTTTTTTTGCTTGGATCCGCTTTTGGCGCAAGATGAGCGGTCAACGCCGCTATAGCCTCCGTCAATTCCGATAATTTTGCCTCCATCTTCCCTTGGTTCTCCTTCACCTCTTTGATCTCCCCCCGGATTTGCGCGACTATTTCGGCGTCTTCCTTCCTTACGTCGATGAAACCCTTGCTAATTTGGGCCTCCATCCGTTCAACCTTCTCTTCCAGAATATCGACCCGCTCCTTGGATCGTGTGCTCGCCATGGATCGAACGCTTTGATACCAATTTGATACGACTAGGGCTTTTTGTGGGGATCAATGGTAGGATTTTTATGGCTTTTGGACTCCTAATCTAGGGTTTAATGCCAAAGAACTGATCTGAAATTGCTAATTAATTGCTAGAATAATAGATCTAATGACTAAAACGACTAATTAGCAAATAGGAATTAAACTAGGGAAACTAAGAAATAAAATATCTTGATCAATTCTTCGATAAACCGCATCCTAGGGCCGGCCGGCCCCTTTAATGGGGGAGAGGTTAATAAATGTCTAATTACCCTCTTACCCTCCCCATTTATGAATAATCTCAAGTTTGGGACCGGGTCCGTGGTGGACCCAAGTCGCCGCCTCCGATGGTAGACCCGAATAGCCTGAGCCGGCCCCTCCTCTTGCCTAGCCGCCGCAACCGCATCAATTTCTTCAGTCTACATGCAAGACCGTCACCGCTCCCATAGCCATCGGGCCGAGCCATATAGATCTCCTCGAGCTCTCCGTGCAAGAATGCCGTCTTGACATCTAGTTGCACAAGTTCAAGATCGAACTGAGCAACTAACGCCAACCGAATCCGAATCAAGCAATGCTTTACCACCGGAGAGAAGACCTCATTGCAATTGATCCCTTCCCTCTGTGCGAAGCCCTTTGCTACGAGGCAAGCTTTGTAGCAAACATCTCCTGTTTCGGCTCCATCCTTCTTGGTGTAGACCCACTTACACATTATTGCCGTCTTGCCTCTCGAAAGCTCCACGAGATCCTATGTCTCATTCCTCTTCAGTAATTCCATCTCTTCGTCCATCACCTTCCTCCACCGCTCCGGGTCTTCAGATTTCTCCACATCTGCGAAAGAAGTGGGGATGTCTATACTTACATCGGGAAAGGCAAACTAGACCATCTCTGTATACCGTGCAGGTCATCGTATCTCATGTTTAGGTCTCGATGTTGCTATGTAATCCTTCGGCTGAATCATTTGTGGAACTGAGCTAACTCCACCATTTGGGCTTGAACCACCAACTTCACCATCTGTCTGAAGTACATCTTCTGCAGTATCTGGTGTAGATCGGTTTGAGTCAGTGACCGATCGATCTGGAACCTTCGACACGTTGTCGTAGACATGCTTCATTTGTGTCTGTTTACTCTCCACCTTTGGTTCATGCTCCTTCAGTAACGCCGACTCATCAAACGTTACATTTCTGCTCACGATCACTTTTCTGTGTCAGACACCACAATCGATATCCCTTGACACCATTGCTAAAGCCCAAGAAGATGGCTTTCTTGGCTCGAGCATCGAGTTTGTCTTCCTTCACGACATAGTAGCTCGGACAGTCCCAAACTCGCAGTGATTTATAGTCGAAAACTGACTTTTTCGACCAGACCTCCAATGAAAGTCATCCTCTCAATACAACAGATGGTAGCCGTTTGACCAAGTAGGTTGCATACGCCAGGGCTTCCGCCCAAAACTCCTTCGATAGGTCGGTCGTTGACAACATGCATCGAACTTTCTTCAGCAAAGTCCGATTCATCCTCTCAGCTACACCATTCTGTTGAGGCGTACTTTCTCACTGTGAAGTGCCTCTTAATCCCTTCCAATCTGTAAAACTTCTCGAGAGATACGACATATACTCTCCACTGTTGTCACCTCGAAAACGCCTGACCTTTCAACCTGTCTGAGTCTCAACCAGCTTTTTCCACTCGACAAAAGTGCTAAGAACTTGATCTTTTGACTTCAGTGGAAACACCCACACCATGCGTAAGAAATTGTCGATGAACAACACAAAGTAGTGTTTCCCTCCCAATGAGGTCGACCTACTCGACCCACATACGTCGGTGTGAACATAGTTAAGCGCTCCCTTCATACTATGGATGGCCGTCCCAACTGAATCACGTGTCTGTTTTCCAAACACAGTGCTCGCAGAACTCGATCTTTCCAGTCTTGGCTCCTTTCAGACGATCTCCAACGATCAGCTTCTGCAAAGATTTCTTGCCCATATACCCTAGACGCATGTGCCACACCATGAGTCGTCTCGATCAGCCTCATGAGTCAGAGCTGCTGTGCCAGCTACGATCGAACCATAAGTAATAGAGGTTTCCTCGTCGCTTTCCCTTTATCACAATCATCGCTCCTCGGGTCACCCTCAGAACTTCATTTTACATGGTCACTCGACATCCCTTTGCTTCGAGCGAACCGAGCGATATGAGATTACGCTTTAGGTCGGGGACGAAGCGTACCTCATTGATGTCTCGTGTAACACCGTCGCTCATCCTCATCTACACTGTACTGATGCCTGCAGTGCTACAAGCTCGGTCATTGTCCAACAAGACCGTACTCTTACCCTCTTCGTGGAAGGTCGTAAAGTACTCTTGATGTGGCGTCATATGGAACGAGCACCCAAAGTCGAGCACCCAACCATCTGACGTCACGCCCTCCGAATCACCGACCAGAACCCATTCCTCGACGTAAATGCACTTCGTGACGTTGGCTATTGTGTCGTGCTTCTTCTTCGCTTTTGGATAGTTTCTGACCCAATGTCCTTTTTCTCTGCAGAAAGCACATTGATCCTTTACTAAGTCCTTGCGCTGAGGGCCTTTGCTCTTGTCGCTGGACTTAGATCTGAAATACCCTTTCTCGCTCCACCATGCTCTCTACTACGACCTCTTACCACCATAAGAGCATCGCTAGCTCGGTTTTCGGTGTCCACATCATTCTTCCTGAACTTGTTGCTCGTCAGAGCATTTGACACCTATTCAAATGTGATCGATTCCTTAGCATAAGTAAGAACCGACACCAACTACTCATACTTAATGTGAAAACAGTTGAGGAGAATCATCGCCTTGTCTTCATCGTCAGCCTTCACGTTGATGTTTCTTAGGTCGGTAAAAAGCTTGTTGTAGTCGAGGTGTTCCTCCATAGAAATCACTCGGCTAACTTCAAACCGAAAAACTTCTTCTTCAAGTGTGCCGGTTTTGAACTTTCTTCATGTACTTGTCGTCGAGCTCCTTCCAGACATTGCTTGCACTTTTTTCCTCCATGTATGTGTATCTTCTCCTTCGACAGATACGGTTGGATGATACCACATGCATTCCGATTCAGAGTTCTCCACTCCAAATTAGACATGCATATCGGCTTCTCGTCCAATGCGATGTCTTGACCAAGTTGGTTCAAAACATCCAAGACTTCGTATCTCCACATACTGAAGTTGATTTTACCATCAGACTTCTCAATTTCAAACTTCGTATTGGACACGATAGTCCACTAACTGGAGCATGCGCACCAGAAGTCAACGTCTTTGAGGAACTGTCATCGCCACTGCTAATCATCTTTGCCTCATACGTTGATTTTCAACACCGTACTGCTCTGATATCAATTTGTTGTGCGTCGATGACACACATTACAGCGGAATACACAAGATCGTCAATGACCGAGGACAAGAACAAGTAACCAAACAAACGAGAAGCGCTAAGAAAGACAACAATTTTAGGCTGTCGGCCGGCCAAGGGAACACCAATGAGCTTTATTACAAAAGGAAAGAAAGAATACAAATCTTCTCCTCACAAACGAAGAAGAAACACATGCGTTTTTCTCCAAAAGATCTCTACAATATCTCTCTAAGTTGGCTCTCACAAATGGCGGCTCAAGAACTCTTCAATGTGCTCCACACAGTGGTCCACCGAAACCATCCTCTAAAACTACCTTATATATCACTAGGTTACAATAGGTGCCATCATCGAGAAGTCCTTAAAGATGCGAATCCTGATTTTATTGGAGTTCCTATCCAGTTACAACTCTACGCAATTAATGTGCCGAACCCTAGTAGTGGTGCGATGCACCCTACTGACCTCCGTCACATCCAAGTGGGCCCTGCTCCGCACGACCGAGCTTCCTCCTGAAGGGCGAACGATCCGAAGTGTTGACCCAAGCGACCCACTGGGTTGGTCGAACCGTAGAGCTGTCAATCCATCTGAACCGCCGACCCATACGACCCTCATGAACGAGAGTCCAATGCGCTGCTGAAGTTCTATAACTCGGAATTTGACCTATCTGACTTGTGCCAAGTTAGATGGGTCGTATCCAAGCACAGATGAGCTATCTCGGTACAAGATAGCTCAATTGAATAACCAATGACTCAGCAGCGCAGAAATCGAGCCAACTTCCATATAAAGTACCTAGACCCAAAAATACTTCAATTTAAATGAGATGTGCACTAATCACGAGTGTATTGTTAGAAAAAAAGTCATAAATCATAACAATAAATGATCAAAACTGAATAAATAAGAATGTTATGCATAATTTGAATAGCAGGACATTTTGATATCTTTTTAACACTTGTTCTGCGTGCAGACCATTGCTACGATGCTTAATTTCAAGCCACGTTCGCAACCTTTGAGCGTTTAAAAAGCACCCTGAACTTTATTGGACAGTACATCCTAGACTTTTGCTGTTTTAGATAACCCACAAATGATCCCTACTGGTGTTAGAATATATTTAAAAAATATTTTCCTTATGAGACACCTCCCCCTTAATGTTAATTATTTTTTCTTTTGTTAAAAATTTCAATTTCTTGATAATGAATTAGTTATTTTTTTATTTTTTATTTTTAAAAAATATAATGGTGTTAACTGAAGGTCTTTTTTGCAAAAGTAAGGAAAAGTTAAATGGATTTTACTGCAAAAAAAGTGTGAGGTGTTTGTTGAAAACAATGCAAAGTTTAAGGAGGTTTCTTGAAATTTAGCCTTGTTATGGTTTTTGCTAGGAAGTTGACATCGTTGTTGGTTTGATCATGATCTAAACAATCTTGTCTGTTAAGTGATTCAGCCAACACAGGATGAATATTTCCGGGCATATGCTAATCTGTGACATTTAGTAGAAGATCAGTTATCAGTGTATTTTCATGTGACCTTCTCAGTATAGTGTTCTAGTTGAAACCCTCGGCATCCAAGTAGCTATGAGGAAATGAATATGTATTTTTGATTAAAAGTTTATGGGAAACCTATTTTTGGATGCAAATCATTCTAGTAGAAAATTTTATAATTATTAACTTGCAAAAGCATAGAAAAAGAAATAAAATATGATGTGGAGTGCATCAGAGAGATTGTTGATGCAATAAATTAGTTAGGATAATGATAAGACAAATAATGAAAGGAAAATATCTATACTATGTCTTATTAACATCTTATAGGCTATAGTTCATATTAAAAATTAAAAACATTATTTCATTTACGATGATGCTTCAATGAAGTAGTGTAGGGATGAAGTCAGGAAAAACATCAAGCGAATTGCTTGATTCCATGACTGGCTAAGCCCTTAGTATAAGTAATAGAAAACAACACAAAAAATAAATTGGAAAAAAAATAACACAAAAAATCAAGACATATTGAGTAGAAACATATCATTTGCTTTTTGAATTAATTGTACGAATCTACGGATGTTCAGTGTGTCCGGTAAATTATGGCCAATTGCTTTGGTTTTTTAAATTATTACTGGCTCGTCAATTTCCTTCTTTTTCAATCGTCCAAAATAGGCAAAAATAGTGCCGGTAAAAATATTTTTACGAGTTAATATAACGATTATGCAGCAAAAAAGTTGCTCAAAAATTAAACTACGAGGTTTCACAACATTTTTAAATAATTTTTTTCTAAGATATAATGACAATAAGAAAAGATACATCTATTTCTATTAAATTCTTTTTTCCAGGTTTTACATGTCAGTTTTTTCAATCTGACTTTCCATAAAACTCTTATCTTAGGCATTGCACATATTTGTTTCTATTGAAACTTTTACTTGATTGATGAGTCAAAAATGGACCAAGATTTCATTGTAAGCCCACTATTTGCAGAATTAATAATTCAAAATTTTGGGCATAGTAGAATGAACTCAAGGTTCACATTATATTATTCAGAGTTAATATTCAATGTTTATCCTAATCTAATAGGTGTTGGAACATATTTTGTAAAAATAAATTTGTTTTTAGCCATTCACATGATTTTTGGATCCTAAAAAGGCGGATATTTATATCTTGAAAAATATATCCAATGGAAACAAATGGAGGAAAAAATAAGCTTGCATCTGCATTATGGGGACATTCATAAGAAGTGTTGTATCAAGGGATGCCTGCATTTAGCCTGGTGCCCCTAAGTTTGGCCAAGGATGCAAGAAATCAGCTTTGCTTGCTCAGAGAGATAATATGATATATATATATATATCAATCTGAGAACTCTAGTTGCTATTGCTGGACGAAGAGAGATCTGAAAGCACGGAGCAGTGAAGGGCCTGAATGCAATGGGTGTGGGTTTAAATAGATGAGATGGATGGTGCACACGTAAATTTTTAAAAAGAAATAAAGAATGGCATGTGCAAGTTGATAGATGCATGCCTGTAAGTTTCTTTTAAAAATCGGCATTGTTTTGCAACTTGTACATACAAATACCGGTACTCGAATTTCATTAAGGGTGTGTTTGGATGTGGAAAATTGCTTTGTGAGAAATTGAGTTGGGTTGAAAAATACATTCTCTCTAGAATCGATCTCTTGTTTGTTTGGAAAGAAAGAGGAAAGTAGGGTTGGGAAAAAAATTATGGGTCATATATAATTTTTCTGTTTAGTTGGAGTGTAACGGGGTGAAAAGTAGATCTTAAAATTGTTATGTGTGACCCACATTAGCAGAGAGAAAGATAATTGAGAGAGGAGAAAGAAATTGGTTAAAAAAGAAACAGTTTGATTGGCTGGCGGTTACCATCTGGGCCTTGCCACCAACTTTTCCATTGCGAAAACACCACATGTCATCGTGAAAAAACCACTGATGTGGTGCCTGCCATGTTGGTACACGTCAAGGAAATTTCTCTACCAAAATTCACACGGCCAAACAGACATTGACGATAAAACGAGGAAAAAATTGGGGCTGGCCTGCAATCAGTGCCCTTTGTACACAAGAATCAGTTTCTTTGCTGATTTCTGGGATCCAAATATGCTCTGAATGAAAAGATACTGCAGTACTGTGGTTTATGGGGAGAAAAATAGAGTTCTTTATAAAAAATTTCACATCTCTTTGGATTGTGATCCACAAGGCCTAAATATGGAGTGGGAAGGATTAACAGACTGAATACAAAGGTGTGAATAAGGATGATTGGTCATGGTATCGAATATGAAAATATTCAGTTGTGACTTTCTAATATGTATATGATTTTTGACTAATGGCTGAGTTAATGCGATGTCCAAATAAACACTTCGGATTGTAATCCAAAAAGGATTTTTATACCTTCAAAAATAAGCGCTATCTAGGCCTCGTCTGGCAACAAAGTTAGTTTTGTAAAGTGTGGTTTGGAGGAGTCTGGGTCCCAAACTCTAGTTTCTGAAATTACATCTTGTTTGGATGCCAAAATAGAATTTTTATTAGGTTTGGAGACCTCAAACTCTGTAAATTTGGAGTTTGGGAAAATCTAATCTGATTAAATTTGATTAAATTTTCACAAACTGTGAGAGGCAAAGAAAAGAGACTTTTTTTTGCTGAAGTACAAAACCTACTGAAACTGAGGTTTTGCATGAATGCAAACTTTGTTTTGTTTTAACTTAAACGAAACCTTAGTTTCACACCTGTGTCGCCAAACTAGGCCTAGTGACATCATGGGACATTTTTCTTGAGTGATCCAAACAATCATGGGACATTTTTCTTGAGTGATCCAAACACGCATGTGTTTAAGAGTACTTTAAGAAAATGAATGCTGGAAGAGCCGTAGGCCTGATGACAGTATCAGTGAAGTCTGGAAGTGCTCAAAAGGTACATGCTTGATATGGAACCTTACTCAACAAAATGTTAATGCTTAAAAATGGCCGAATAAATGGATAATAAGTATATGCAGTTTTTTTGCAAGCTAACATGAATCAAACATATGAGCCATCTAATGCAATTTTAAAAGAGAAGAATCAAACGACTAGAAAAAGAATCAACTGTCATTAGGCTACTAAGATCGATAGTATAAGCTATTTGTTTACTGAGACGCTTGATGGTAATATATAGGAAAGAAATATTTAGCATTTGCACCATATGCTTAACACCAAAAACCGTCATTAGGCCGTTATCTCTTTGATTTAGTTACACCAGTTAAGTAATCTGTTGTGGGATGTACCGGTCCATTGATTTCATCGCTGATTAACACACTGCATTGTTTTAACCTAAAGATTATACATTCTTTTGTAGATTCCTTTCTCAAAAGTTGTGTACATTGAACGGAATGATTTTCGGGTTAAGGATTCAAAGGACTACTATGGGCTTGCCCCAGGGAAGTCTGTTTTACTCAGGCAAGTATTTCTTGTACATGTGTCATATTCTTTCACTTGCACTGGGAAAAAATGTCTTATTGATCAAAATCCATATTTCCTCTAAATATGCAGATACGCCTTTCCAATAAAATGCACGGAAGTTGTGTATGGCAATGATGATAATGTTGTCGAGATTCGGGCCGAGTATGATCCGTCAAAGAAATCTAAACCCAAGGTTAAAATCCTGGTGTTGAGTGGCTTCCTCGAGCAAATTTACAACATTGAAATGCTATTCCTTTTGACTTAATGGATTGTGGCCGTGTTAACAATGCAGGGTGTTCTACACTGGGTTGCTCAACCGTCTCCTGGGGTTGATCCTCTTAAGGTGGAAGTAAGACTGTTTGACAAACTATTTAATTCTGAGGTGGGTACTACTGATTGTTTTATGATGATGTTTAACAAGAATAGTTTTTCTAAAGTTTCTTTTGGTTTTCGCTAATTGTTGTCGCATGATAGGATCCTTCTGATCTTGGGGACGAATGGCTTTCTGATCTTAGTCCAACATCCAAGGAGGTGATACCAGATGCATATGCAGTACCATCACTTGGTAGTGCTACACTTGGTGATAGATTCCAGTTCGAACGACTTGGTAATCTCCAATGCTTTTCTGCTTTTTTGTTTCATATTTGATATAAAGGATTACGCAAATAACAGCTGAGGTGTGAGCACCTGCAGTTATGTCATGCTCTTGCGGTTATTTTTTTCCTTAAAGAAAATACTGAAGACTGTCCTCATAATCTGAATCCTAACTTTTGCGGGGTTCGCAAGAAATTTTAGAAAGTTGCAGAACATAGCAAGTTGCAGAATCTAGTTGGGTCTTGCAAAGGGTTCTAATTCCAGCCTTTGCACACTCATTTTTACCTTTATTGGTCAGCAGTAAAAACAACAATTATTTAACACCCATATATTGCACTTATAACCCTAAACCTTGTTTATCTTTTGCAACCGTATATCAACCAGATTTTGATACAGGGGTCGACACAATTATCGTCAGCAGAACAAATAATAAAACAACGCAATATTGAGCATTATAAAAGTTCTTTTGGGAATCCAAGTGGTGGCTACTATGTTTAAAACTTGGAAGCTGGTTTGCTTGGACATGTCAACATAATCAGAGCTTTAAAAAAGATAAAGAAAATGAGAGAGAGAGAATCAATTCAAATCAAGGGGAGAAGAAAGCATTTCCTTCAGAAAATGATAATGGGCAGCACTAGGGATCAAAATAATGCATCTCAAGTGACCCTGATCTTTTTGAGCGACAGCTTGAGTTGCACAATGTTCATGAAAATTTATCTGAAAATGTGTTTTGTAGCCTCGGTTCATCTGTTGGAAACATTTTGAGTAGGAAGGACATGATGTGTTAGTATGGGAAAGGGGATGAAGAGTCAATGACTTTGGTAGGTAAGTTTTTAACAGTGGGACAAATATGAAATACGTGTATTGGCAGCTGTATATTGAGGGAAACACCAGTCTTAAAGGAGATGCAATTAACAAGGCTAAACAATAGCAAGATCCATTATAAATTAGAACATGTGTGAAATGATTTCATCGTCTGTTGCCTGGTATACGGGTAATGGACTGCAGTTTTATGGTATTGTTTGAACCCTAATTATTCATGTTTGTTATTTCTACAAGTTAAAAGTGTGGGAATATTGCATTAACCGCAAAAGTTGATACTTGTTTAATGTGATCTAAGCTACCATGTATCTTCTATAATAGGTTCATGAGAGCGTGATCCATTTGATTGAGCTATATTGACTCCTATTTTCATGTTTCAGGGTATTTTGCTGTGGATCCAGATTCTACGCCTGAGAAGCTCGTGTTCAACAGAACGGTCACTCTTCGTGATTCTTACTCGAAAGTAGGAAGCAAATGATACAAAGTTTCAAAAGCTATTGATATAACCCATTAACACTATGTAATACATGCAAACTCCTTTACATATGTTTATTTGAGTGAAACAATTCCTCTGCGTAATTAAGATGAATTACAGTTGATAGAAACAAATTGTGGTGCCAAGTGCTAATTGTGCATTTAGTTTTAGCAGTCGATGGGTAATTGCCGCATAAAATTACCATGTTCTTTCTTGTTTCTTCTGGCCTCTCTCTCTCTCTCTCTCTCTCTCTCTCTCTCTCTCTCGACAAATCAGTTAGAAAGCTGTCGAAGCTCTGTTGCTAATGAATTGATTGGATCAGCGTACTGATAATAACCCAGATGCCAACTTGGTTTGAAGAAAATATATGCAGTCAAACTCTTAAGAGTTGTACTTTGTTGTGAAAATCGCGTCCTTAGGGGTCGAGAACGGATCGAGAGAGAAACGAGAGATCTGTTGCTCTCTCATACTATATACATTATGAGAAGCCAAACGAAACACATCTCAAAAATTCGTCCTTCTATTTTTGGTTGGGTGTTAATTATCACAGCTGCAGTCAATTTGTTATCAGAAAGCTTCAACTTTAAGTTGTCAAAACCGTACTTCTCTTTTCCTCACGAAATTACACACTTCAGTTATATTACAGATTTTCATAAACCAATCTATAATGAGGATAATGGGTATGTGTAGAGAGCGCATGAAATTTCCTGCGGCACCGAAAACCCAAAAAATATATTTTAAAATAAACGAAAACCCAAAAAAATACTTTGAAATTTATTTTGTATGTTGTTATACATGTTCTAAAACCTTAAAACCCCAAATATGAATGAATCTTAGTGAAATTTGACACTTGATCCACTCGTTGTAAGAAGTTCTACTAACCGATAAAATTGTGATGGGTAGATTAGGGTCAAATATTGTTAGATTCACCTGATTTTTGATATGGTGATTATTTATAGAACAAATATAAAAGAATTTATATAAAATAAAATAATAAGTGCATACACGCATCAGCACACAGGAAATTCTGCACAGGAGCTGACAGCACATACATTACTCTTATCTATAATATAATGCAATCATTTAGTGATGGAATTAGATTATATAACCCTGAGGGGTTGGCTGAGCGGGAAGAGCGTTCCTCCCTCCCAAATGGCGAGAGATCGACGGCTACCTCGCTAAATTCCCTCGATTAACCTGGTATGCGGGGGTTGGTCAGTCTTGCATACCCCCGGTTTGATGCCTGACCGCCTCTCTTGTGAAGCGGTGAGGGAGTCCGTGTCACCAAAAAAAGAATTAGATTATAGAGGCATACACGTCACAGGTCACAGTAGCATAATAATGATGATATAAAAATGGAAAAATAGACGAAACTAATAAGCCTTTTATTATTATTATTAAAGAAAAAAGTGCGACCGAACTTTTGGGCGGATGAATCAATACGATAATCAAAGATATCGGGTGTATGAAAACTTTTTTGCCTTAAATGGCAAACTTACTGTTGGGCGGAAATCCGAGAAACGCCTTGAGATCTATGCGGAAAACCAACCCTAATAAACTAATCAGGAATATCAGGCTAGCAAAAATCTAATCTCAAAGTCCCAACAAAATTCCCAAATGACCTTGCAATAGAAAATAGCAAACGAATCACAGCAACAAATAATCAATCGCAGACACAAGAAATTTACCCTGGTTCGATTGTAAACAACCAACATCCAGCAATCCAATCTGAGACGATTCCACTAGTAGAGAGATCCAAACAATTAGGGTTACAAATCGCTCCCTCACACGTGAGTAATAACTTGCCAAACGGAGCAAGCCCTCACGAATCCACTCAAGAGGAAGAAATCAATGAAGAAGAGAGAAGGAAAAATCACACCTTTATCTAAAGAGCACAAGCCCTAAAAAACTCTCCTAAAATCCAATCGGAAGCAAGAAGCTCTCTCAAAACTCAATAGAGACTCTCAAACACAAAATAACGGCTTTCCCTATTCCTGGGGAAAAAATGGGTTAAAACGAAGCCAAACAAAACGGCGAAATCCAGGTCGTTCGACAGACGCGTGCGGGCCCAGCAAAACTCGAACCGAGTCGACCTGCTGCTCGGTCGAGCAGCGGAAGACGACCATATCTGTTGATGCCGAGCCAGATATACTCGGTCAAGAATCAAAACTACTCGGACCGAGTCAAAACCAACTCGGTCGAGTAGCAAAGCTACTCGGGCCGAGTGCTACAGGGAATACTGCTCCCAAAAATCTTCCCAGCGCTCTGTCGACCCGGGCAACAAGCTGCTCGACCGAGCAGCGTGCTGCTGGACAGAGCAGCGTGCTGCTGGACCGAGCAGCATGCTGCTCGATCGAGCAGGCTGGGAAATGATGTCTTCTCGATTTTAATCACCAAAAACAACACTCTACATTGATTCAAATCTCATCACCACTGACTATGGCATCTCCACGCTGCACACCATCACCGTCTCTCTAGGATCATCATCGTCTCGGAAATCGCGCCCTCTGGCGTCACCTAAGCCAAAAGAGAAATCAGCTCCAAGCAAACCTGGAGCTTGGCGGCGGGAACTGGCTTGGTAAACATGTCTGCGGGGTTCAAATCAGTCGGGATCTTCTGAAGCTCTATCTCCTTCTTCTCCAACTCAAGGAAGGAATCACGCACCTCAATATGCTTCGTCCTTGAACTGTATGCCTGGTGTTTTGCCAGATGAATGGCACTCTGCCTGTCACAATGCACATGTGACGAACTCTGCGGCACCCCTAAATCCCTCAGCAGACTCCTTAAATACTTGGTCTCCTTCACAGCTTCCACCGCTGCAATCAACTCGGCCTCTATGGTTGATAGCGCAACCACAGACAGTAAGACCGACCTCCACGATACCGCGGCAGTGCCCAAACTGAACACATACCCCTGTTGAGTATTGGACTTCTCCCTACTTGGTGTTATGATGAACAAACATAAATACTTGTGACTAATCCCCTATTTTGCAGTTAATCCAATGCCTAAGCTAATTATGAAGATCTACTAGCAATGGATGACTCATAAAGTTCATTGAAGGCAAGTTACATGGATTGGATGATCGTAGATGATGATTGAAGCTCCGTGAAGACTTCAAGCTCATATGATGGAAAGAAGAGATTATTTGTCAAATGTAACTTTTTTGATCTCTTCTAGTATGTAGCTTAGAAGTAGAACTTTGATGGAGCACTCACACACATCTACATTCAGTCATAGGACATCATTAGACCTTTCGTCCTTAGACTCCAATTCATTTCTCTTTTGGTTGTGCAAGGATTGTATATAACAGTCGACTGCTTAACAGTTTACAGTCGCCTGTCTAAAAAACAGTCGACTGTGTATTGTTCGACAGTCGCCTGTTATGCACATACTTTTACAATATAGTTTTGGGCCTTCTCTGTTTATTTCGCACATGCCACTGATGAATGATTCACAGGCGCCTGTCCTAGTGACAGTCGACTGTGTTTTGTAATTCAGTCGCCTGTATATCCTTTGCCCAAATACTGTTTGATCTGACTTTTACGGCCAGTCGACTAATAGTGTATATACAGTCGACTGTCTCTTGGATCAGTCGACTGTTTATGCTGCAACAGTCGTCTGTCTGTGAGTCATTTCTTTGACTCAGCTCTCTGGAAATTTCTCAGGCTTTTGACAGTCGTCTGTTTAAGGATCTACAGTCGTCTGTTCTGATTAACAGTCGACTGTGTTCCTTGCATCAGTCGTCTGTCCTGTTACTTGTGAGATTTCCAGTATTATTCAACTTACCCATCTCTCGGCCAGTCGCCTGTAGAAGAAAGTACAGTCACCTGTTGGTTTAACAGTCAACTGTCTTTGCTTCATCAGTCGACTGTCCACGTGGTAAGTTACCGTTATGAATTCTCACCTACCCTTGCTGACTGTGCAACAGTCGACTGTGGATTGTTCAACAGTCGACTGTCGCGAGTTTAGATTCTATCCGTTGAGATTTTTCTCACGGATTTCAATTGGGGTTTTGCCTAAACTGTTTTGTGGATTTGGGAAAGCTATAAGTAGAGCTTTTACTGTTCCATTGGAAGGTGACTCATTGATTGTAAAATCTCTCAAGCTTTCATTTCCAAAGATCAAAGCTCTCAAATCCAAAGCCCTAAGTATTTCCAAATCTTGTTCTCTCGCTCTCCAACCTAGAACCAAAGAGTGATCATCTAGGCAATTGGTGCAGTCAAGAGAAAGGGCTTCTAGAGAGTTCTTCAACACACATCACACTCCTCCTTCAAGTTCTACTTCAAGGCATATGTGATTGTAAGTTTTGTTTTCTTTATTTCATAACTTTCGTTATTTGAGATTTGCTCTCGGTTGTGAGAGTGGTTTGCTTGCTCCCAAGTTGTGGGAGTCAAGGACATCGATTGTATTCGATTGCGCTTGTAGGGTTGCTACAAGTGGGTTTTAAGGAAATCTCAAGTTAGGGTTCTAACTTGAGTATCCGGAGGTATCCGGGTGGAAGGGACGTAGGATTACCGGGAACAAGTCGGGAGTTGACTTGGGTAATCCAAACCCTAGAAATATAATTGTGTTTGCAATTGTTTCTTATTTGGGTTTAATTCTATTTCTGCATTATTTGTTGGATTGCATTTTATTTGTCGTAAATTCCTTTTAAATTTGCATAAACACTATTCAACACCCCCTTCTAGTGTTTTCCCCATAGACAGGGTCCCCTACAATAGGTATCAGAGCGCAAGGTTATATCTATAGCATCCAACAACAACAACGTTCCCCCGCCACCTTCATACAACAATCACGATCGTGATGGAGCGTCCACACTTTTTGAAGGTCAATTTACGGTGCGCCCTCCGCGTTTCAATGGTACAAACTTTAGCTGTTGGAAATGCAGGATGGAGACGTTCCTTAGGAGTGCTTCGCTTTGGAGAACCCTCCACAAGGAATATGTCGAGCCCACCGAAGTAGATTTCGATAAATGGACGTCTTCTGAGAAAACTGCCGAGGTCAACAACGCTAAGGCAATGAACGCTCTTCATTGTGCGTTGGACCCGAATGAGTTCAACAAGGTATGCACATGTAAGAGTGCATATCAAATTTGAAACCATCTCATCGTTACCCACGAGGAAACGAATAAGGTAAAACTTTCAAAGTTATATGTTGCCGTGCAAAACTTCGATTTGTTTCATATGCAGGATAATGAGAGCATTGCATCGATGTACAGACATTTTATCGACATCATCAATGAATTGGAAGCTCTTGGCCAAATATATTTCGAACCGGATAAGGTAATGAAGATCATTGATCGGTCCATATTTTACACCTTTTTTCTACATATTTGCATGTCATTTCGGTTGCTCATATTGCGATTTTCACGATTATTCGATGATATTGTGTTACTTTTCACTATTTCTTGTTTTTGTCGGATTTCAGGAAATATGGAGCGATCGGGAGCAAAAATGAGCTTAAGGGACTTGCACCCACTCCGGAGCGTCACCCAAGGCTCTTTTGAGGGCTATTCGGCGATGGGAGACAGGTGGAAGAAGAAGGAACTCTGTAGGAGCGACGAGGAGGAGAAACGGAGAAGATTGGACATTTTAGCATGCCACTCGGCCGAGTGAAGGAGTCACTCGGCCGAGCAAAGAAGCCCGCTCGGCCGGCCAGATCGGACACGCAGCAGATTGAGTATCAGCGTGCACTCGGTCGAGCATCGCCAACCCACTCGGCCGAGCACGTGATACCACCCATCCGAGTGGCATCACGACGACGGCAAGCAAAAATCTCAGACTTACTGGAATCCGTCAGACGATTGAGGGTTCCAACTCGGCCGAGTACCGAATGCCCCGCGGCCGAGTGAGTAAAGCCACTCGGCCGAGTCACCTCCGAAGACAGACCCCCCAAGACAGACCCCCCAAGACCCCTGACTTACTGGAATTTTACAGGGTCTATCACTCGGCCGAGTAGAGAAGCCCACTCGACCGAGTAGAGAAGTCAACTCGGCCGAGTGATGCCGAGGACACGCATCGCCCAGATTTTCAGACAGCCTCCCACTCTTTTGAAATCTGCTATCATTTCAGCAATCAAATTATTTTTCTCATATTTTTTATGGATAGTAGACTTCATGACGGTTCCAACGCCGCCAAGAACGCGCAAATCGGAGGTCGGATGAAATCTGGGGAATTTCTGCAAGTTGATGCTGCAGTGCTGGAATTTCCACTCGGCCGGGCCACATGTTCCACTCGGCCGAGTGCGGCCTGGGCCCAGATTTAAGTTGCGGTTTGGGCTGTTTTTGGGCACGAATTTGAGGGGTTTTCTAGGGTTTCTTGCTAGGGTTTTTGGGAGAGTATTTAAGGGTTTTGTAGCCACCATTAGAGGGGGATCCCCATTATGTTTTCTTAGCTCCCATATGTTTTTCTTAGGATTATTTTAGAGGTTATGCCATGCCCTAGGCCCCCTCTTGGATCTAAAAGCTTGTATTTTGGATTGAAGATCTTCATCAAGCTAAGTATTTTCTTCTTTTTATTTGAATCTTTGTTTTTCTATCTTCTTGTATGCAAGCAATGATTTCTATTGATTCTCATATCCTTATTGCTATGCTAGAGTAGATTTGTTGTTCTAGGGTTTGGGGATGAGCCCTATGGATCTAATTTCAGATTTGTGATGAATTAATTTCTAAATTGCTAGAATTGCTAGGAGGTTAGGTTGTGATTGATTTATTACGGATAGCTAGGGATTTCCATCGATTGGGGTTTGCAAGAGATTGGATTCTAATCGATGGGAAGGCCTAGATATTCGATTTAGGTTTACAATTGGGTTTCTCTAGATTTGGTTTGCAAGAGATTGGACCAAAACTAGGATTTTTAATTGTAAATCTATACACATATTCGTTTGCAAGAGATTGGACGAATACGAATTATCACAACCTAGATCGTAACTCGAGTTTACACGAGAGTGGGCTCGAGGAGCGATTGGACGATGATGTCGATCCTCATGCTAGTGGCTTATGTTAGGGTTTGCAAGAGATTGGGCCCTAACCTAGGTTTGCTATAGACCGGCAATAGCGCGAGAGCGTGAGCTTGGTTCTCCATTAAGTTGCGACTAGTTCACCTCAACGCAAGTCTAGTAATATTGAGATTCACTATTCACAATGATGCATGACGGTCCGTAGTGGGGATTTCCTAGCCCTAGACACTTTTATTATATTGTATTTAAATTGATATTTGACTGATTTCTATATCTCCGACACCGACATCCATCACCATTGCCATTACATCATACCATAGCCATCTCCACCAATAAAACATTCGTAGTCTAGCCAACCTAGGATAGATTGGAGCACAACACCACCTCCTCGTGTTCGATACCCGCTCGCCACTTTGCCGTGCGCTTGCGGTAAAACTACAATCGCCTCTCCGGGACGTGTATCCGGGGAGCGATCAAGTTTTTGGCGCCGTTGCCGGGGAGGTGTTTCCCGTTGGGTGCCAATTTGTCACAATTAGGTTGATTAGATTACATTTTAAAAAAACAAAAAAAAAAACAAAAAAAAGAACATTGAGAGAGATTTTTTCCCACCACATGCTATTATTATCTTTATCTCTCTTTGTACCACTGACGTCTTTTCCAGGTTGTTTACTTTGATTGATCAGGTGTAGTTGTTGCAGCGATGGTGCTTCCAAAGAAAATGCGAGCGGGCTCTATACAATCCTACATATATCTCGCTGCATTCTATTAGGCTGATGGAGAATCCTTCGGGGAAGCCTTGTCTAGGTTTGAAGGAATGTTAGAAATGTTCCAGACGGAGTCAGACCATGAGTGGAATGACTACACGCTATTTGATATCTTCACTAGAAGGCTAAAGGGACCCTCACGTGAGTTTCTGAAGAGGATGCAAGTGGGAAAGTTCAGTGATTTGCAGTTGGCAGCAGCCTTGGAGCAAATGATAGATGATGCTCGATCTACTGGTTCATTAACCGTTACGGTAAGTAAACCATACGACCAAGTATTCATTGATTTTGTTATGGCTAATGTCTCTAGTGCAGGTACTATCATAGATGGAGTGTATGCTTCACTTGAAGGTGATCATATCCACCTTTATACCATCAACACTCCACAAATAGAGACATCTGAGTTGCCAAAGGAGGACACGTACACGGACCTATTGAGAAACATTGTCGACATAGTTCGAAATTCCGGTCCATTGACAATAACGGCAGGTGATCCTTTTGAGCTTGAATTTCAAAACTTTATTACTCATTGTATCTCTTCTACAGGCAAAATTGATGATGGAGTCTACGCTCCAATTGAGGGGCACAAGACCCATTTTTACACCATGGTCGAGATACATGAGCTTATAGAGCCACCTTATGCCGTCGTCGCCTCCCCCTGCCACCCACCTGAGTCAGAGCAGCCTATACCATCAGAGGATATTATTGTGGAGGTCATGCATACAGTAGTGGAGCAGACCATCGAGGAGGACGTGACTTTGGACGATGACATCTGCACACAGATGGAGCCCGAATTGTGCCTCCTCCTTTCGAGCTACCGCAGTCATCCCCACTTTCTACAGAGGCTGAGCATCCCTCAGAGGACCACCCTTCCACTGACGCAGAGGACAATCCCACAAAGCTTATGGCTCCCCTTCAGGGGGATCTCTTTACTCCCTCGCCCTTTACATTTGATTCCCCTCCCGTATATGATGCTTGCTATGATTCAGATTTTGACGACTCATTGCACCTTTTGCAGGATTCATGTACATACGATCAAGAGGTACGATGGGACGTATACGAGGAGGAGAGCGAGGAGTTAGCACCCATGGATGCTATTAATTATGATCAGGAGGTGCGATGGGATAAGTCTGACGATGATGAGGAGCTGCCTGATGAGACCTACGCTTATATGCCCGAGCTACCTGAACAACCTGAGGCGAACAACAAAGAGTTGATCGACGTGGTACACGAGAGTAGAGATTTATTTCCAGGGAAGTGTTGTCAACCGTTTTTAATTTTAAATACTTATGTTGATGACCCTCTTTGGAATACATTTATTTTGGGGAAGAATTATCCACATCAGATTGATGCGGCTTATCTCTTGCAGGGTACAGGTGGAGTCCTTGGAGAGGTGCTGGGAGCCGCATTGCTGGAGTCTGATGGAGTCCGTGGACACACGCGTCTGGCGGAGCCACGAAAGGAGCAGTTAGAGCAGTTGCCTGCACCGGCAACGATACTGGATCCGCCTTTTGCTATAGGTGATATCAATCCAGTAGTGTAGAAATTTTTATGCTTTCAATAAACCCGAATCCTCTCGACAGCGAGGGGACCGTATAGATTTGCTTGAATAAATATCACCTCATATGATGGCAACAAAAATCTTTTACACCCCAAACCCATTATATATATTAATTTCCCTCTCCATATTTTGATACGCCACATCCTTTTGCTCACCACCATCGAGCATTTCTTTCAAGTGAATACTCACTTTCTTATTCATTTTACTTGATCACGCTTTGCAAAGCCATGACATTTTTGGTCAAGTAATTTGAATAGGATTGTTTGGTATAAGCTTGGGGGAAGGCGCTCTCATGCATCATTGTATGTGCATGTAGTTGCATTAGGATTTCATGTCATTCATTTCATCATTTTTCATTCACCCCCTTATTATTATCGTTGTTCCTCATATTCTTTTATTATGATCACATTGAGGACAATGTGAAGTTTAAGCTTGGGGGAGTGCATTTCCATGCCATTTAGATGTATCAATTGCATTTTTACTTCATTTTAGGGGTTTTAAAATTTTTTCAAAATTTTGCATCATCTTTTTGAATTTTCCATCTTATTTTCCTTTTATGTGTGTTCATGCATCATGTTGTGTGCTTGTTTTTCTTTTCTTTCCTCTCTTTTATTTTTTCTTATTTCTTTATTTTTCTTTCTCTTCTTTTGCTAGATTTGTTCCTTATGATGATATCTCTTATTGCTTTAGCAACCATCACGATGCTTATTATTCATTGCCATGCTACTTAGAGTATCCCATAGTCTTGCTATTCACATGTTCTTGCAAATCTATTCCTTTTGATGGTTCCTCTTCATGAATGCATGATATTAATTGAAACTGAATGTATGGATTAGTGTTTAGTATGCTTTTGTTGGAAATGCACCAAGATTCACGCATCATTAGTATATCTGAAGCATCAGTTTTATTGTCTTATTCACCTTCTGTTGCATGCTTGATATGATTGTGCGCTTTACCGCTTGACTTCACTCTTTATTGAGATGATTGAGAATATCCATGCTTACATATGAGTTTTAGCTGAAGTATTATTTTATTGAACCGTTCGTGCACATCTTATAGTGAACCGAGTGCTACATCATTTCTTTCTCCACATATATCTTTTTATTCTCTACATGTCACTTGAGTTCACCTCCTAAAGCTACTTATATCGCATCTATTTCCCAAAAATCCCCACAAAAGAAAAGTTAGCTCCAAAAAGTCCAAAAAGCCAAAAAAAGGAGCCAAAAAACCAAAAAATACAAATCATATAGCTCCTACAAAAATCCAAAAAGAAAAATGAGAAACAAAGTCCAAAAGAAAAAAATATTTCTCTATCTCATTATTGGAGCCACAAAATACTTGGGAAGACCAAGGCAAAAATCTCATTGTCCACTATCATATTCCTTTAGATGCGATGCCTCAAGCCAAGCTTGGGGGGGGGGTGAATTCATTTGACCATATGAGTGAGTATGACATTAGAGTGGAGACGTGCATGAATGAGAATATTCGATAATGCTTAGACTTTGCGAAATATATTAGATATGGAGATTTTTCATGATTTGAAATAAATATGTGAAGGCCATGACTCTTATTCTATTCTCTATTGCATGCTTGGTGTGCATCTTATATGCTTCATTTATAACTTTTGATTGAAAAGTGCATCGCCAACATTTGTATATTAAATTCTATGAAATGTATGATGTGGATATGAATTGATTGTATGAATTTAGAGAATCCCTTTTGTTGTTTTTAAAAGCTTGCAAGTACCATGTTTATGTAAGATATGAAATCCTTATAGCATGTGATTCGTATTTTCCAAGTTATCGTGATGTGTAGCTTATGGCTTGAGATCTGAGAGAATGATCTAGCGACCCCTTCCACCTCGTGTTCTTTCTTCTCCATTTCATTTTCTTTGATTTCATCTCCCGAGTTAATCTCTCTACTTTTCTTCCTCGAGGACGAGTAAGAGGCAAGCTTGGGGGATTTTGATCGGTCCATATTTTACACCTTTTTTCTACATATTTGCATGTCATTTCGGTTGCTCATATTGCGATTTTCACGATTATTCGATGATATTGTGTTACTTTTCACTATTTCTTGTTTTTGTCGGATTTCAGGAAATATGGAGCGATCGGGAGCAAAAATGAGCTTAAGGGACTTGCACCCACTCCGGAGCGTCACCCAAGGCTCTTTTGAGGGCTATTCGGCGATGGGAGACAGGTGGAAGAAGAAGGAACTCTGTAGGAGCGACGAGGAGGAGAAACGGGGAAGATTGGGCATTTTAGCATGCCACTTGGCCGAGTGAAGGAGTCACTCGGCTGAGCAAAGAAGCCCGCTCGGCCGGCCAGATCGGACACGCATCAGATTGAGTATCAGCGTGCACTCGGCCGAGCATCGCCAACCCACTCGGCCGAGCACGTGACACCACCTGTCCGAGTGGCATCACGACGACGACAAGCAAAAAATCTCAGACTTACTGGAATCCGTCAGACGATTGAGGGTTCCAACTCGGCCGAGTACCGAATGCCCCGCGGCCGAGTGAGTAAAGCCACTCGGCCGAGTCACCTCCGAAGACAGACCCCCAAGACCCCTGACTTACTGGAATTTTACAGGGTCTATCACTCGGCCGAGTAGAGAAGCCCACACGACCGAGTAGAGAAGTCAACTCGGTCGAGTGATGCCGAGGACACGCAGCGCCCAGATTTTCAGACAGCCTCCCACTCTTTTGAAATCTGCTATCATTCCAGCAATCAAAGTATTTTTCTCATATTTTTTATGGATAGTAGACTTCATGATGGTTCCAACGCCGCCAAGAATGCGCAAATCGGAGGTCGGATGAAATCTGGGGAATTTCTGCAAGTTGATGCTGCAGTGCTGGAATTTCCACTCGGCTGGGCCACATGTTCCACTCGGCCGAGTGCGGCCTGGGCCCAGATTTAAGTTGCGGTTTGGGCTGTTTTTGGGCACGAATTTGAGGGGTTTTCTAGGGTTTCTTGCTAGGGTTTTTGGGAGAGTATTTAAGGGTTTTGTAGCCACCATTAGAGGGGGATCCCCATTATGTTTTCTTAGCTCCCATATGTTTTTCTTAGGATTATTTTAGAGGTTATGCCATGCCCTAGGCCCCCTCTTGGATCTAAAAGCTTGTATTTTGGATTGAAGATCTTCATCAAGCTAAGTATTTTCTTCTTTTTATTTGAATCTTTGTTTTTCTATCTTCTTGTATGCAAGCAATGATTTCTATTGATTCTCATATCCTTATTGCTATGCTAGAGTAGATTTGTTGTTCTAGGGTTTGGGGATGAGCCCTATGGATCTAATTTCAGATTTGTGATGAATTAATTTCTAAATTGCTAGAATTGCTAGGAGGTTAGGTTGTGATTGATTTATTACGGATAGCTAGGGATTTCCATCGATTGGGGTTTGCAAGAGATTGGATTCTAATCGATGGGAAGGCCTAGATATTCGATTTAGGTTTACAATTGGGTTTCTCTAGATTTGGTTTGCAAGAGATTGGACCAAAGCTAGGATTTTTAATTGTAAATCTATACACATATTCGTTTGCAAGAGATTGGACGAATACGAATTATCACAACCTAGATCGTAACTCGAGTTTGCACGAGAGTGGGCTCGAGGAGCGATTGGACGATGATGTCGATCCTCATGCTAGTGGCTTATGTTAGGGTTTGCAAGAGATTGGGCCCTAACCTAGGTTTGCTATAGACCGGTAATAGCGAGAGAGCGTGAGCTTGGTTCTCCATTAAGTTGCGACTAGTTCACCTCAACGCAAGTCTAGTAATATTGAGATTCACTATTCACAATGATGCATGACGGTCCGTAGTGGGGATTTCCTAGCCCTAGACACTTTTATTATATTGTATTTAAATTGATATTTGACCGATTTCTATATCTCCGACACCGACATCCATCACCATTGCCATTACATCATACCATAGCCATCTCCACCAATAAAACATTCGTAGTCTAGCCAACCTAGGATAGATTGGAGCACAACACCACCTCCTCGTGTTCGATACCCGCTCGCCACTTTGCCGTGCGCTTGCGGTAAAACTACAATCACCGCTCCGGGACGTGTATCCGGGGAGCGATCAATCATCATGGGAATGACCTCCAAATGGGAAAGAATAGCGATAGTCATTGACCCGCCCCCCGGCGGCTGCGCGCCGGATGTGCACAATGATGCGAATGGGGGCGTGAGATTTAAATATTTGTAACCGCAAGCGCACGGTGTTGTAGTGTGGCTTGGGGGTCGAACTCAGGGAGGCGTGGATGTGCTTGTGTCAAAGAGGATCAAAATCACCCCATGGACGAGCTAGCCCAGATCGAATGATGGGTTTTCACGGTAACGGTAAAGGAATGCAAGGTATAGACAATATGAAGGAAAAACCCGGGACTTTGGTTTCCACCCCAACGAGCGACTCTCGCCGATACGGCCTACGGGTAGGATAGCGATCGGAATTAGGGTCTAAAGGTGAGACGTTGCCTCTAAGAGTGGTACCGGCGTCCCATGGGCCCGATATTCCGGTCGGTGCCCAGGATGATACACCGGACTTCCCGGGTTCGATCAGTGGGCACTCCCGTGTCCATTAACACTGATCGACTCCGGGAGCACTAAGCTCGCAACGATAACTCCCAACGTCTCATCCTGCCGCTCCCGCGCGCTAGGATTCGACGTCTACGCTAAGGGCGTGAGCTATGGCTAGGGAGTCAACCGCCAAGTTTATTCCCCCTTGGCCCAACGGTCAAAGGCGGTCTTTTTCCAGCCGAAGACAATAAAACACCCCGCGTAGCCGTTAGATTCCTAATCCCTATCGATTTCCTAGCCCTATGGACGCATCGGGAAGAGCACACGAAGGGGTTTCCGCCAAAATCCCAGATTTGGTAACTACTCACACATATTTAGTAAAAAGCGATCTAAACAGAAATCGACCGTAAAAATCATGATCAGACAATAGAAATGCAATGGTAGTAAAGCAATTAAGATAATACTAAAGTTTGACAAAGATCTGAAAACTTACAAAAACTGGAAAATTACAGCCGTCACAAAATGAAGAAAACAGCAAAAAATAACCAACTCCCGAATCTGGGAAACCTAGGGTTCTATATATAGAAAACGACATCACCCGATCGGTTGACAAGTCAATCGATCGGGTGAACCGCTTCACAGAATTACAGCGCAATGCGGGATTTCACCCGGTCGGGATGAACCGGTCGGTTGACAAATGGATGCGGTCGGTTGGATCTTGGTGCCGACCGGGTGAGGAGATCGGTTGGATCTTCGTGTCTCGGCTGTTGGAATTCAGCTACAGGTGAATCGATCGGGTGAAGGTCACCCGATCGGTTGGCAATCAGCTTCGATTTCCAGTGAGTTTGAGCTTTTGACCCTGTCACTGAACCAACCGGGTGACTTCTCGTGAGCTCCAAGCTGCGTCCGGGTGGTACACGCGTGCATCACCCGATCGGTTGAAGATGATCAACCGATCGGGTGAGGGGCTGAAAGATGCAATCTTCGTCGTTTGACCCCCTGGATCACGCGTGACTACTCCCGTTACTCCGGCAACACATAATATCATCGTTTTATGCCCCATATGCCAGTAAACTCCTGCAAAATATGGAAAACACGGAAACGGGAAAGAAAACAAGAAAACACGAGAAAAGGATTATAAGACGGCGGTAAAATACGGAAAAACACGGAAGAAAACGTGCGTAAATATATGAAATATAAACGCATGTCAGTCATCGAGGAGGTCTATGACTTGAAGAACTACACCGTGGTGAATCTTATCGGGATTCTCATGTCTTATGAGGTAAGACGAGAGAACTGATTAAAAATTCGAGCAATGATGAATCCTTCGGAGGCCAAGAAGAAAGCTTTGGCATTCAACGCCAATTTATCATCCTCCGATAGTGATGAATCTGAGAACGAGATGGATTTGGGTGAAATGGCCCAAATGGCGAAGAAGTTTCAACGCTTCTTACGCAAAGGTAAATTTCCCTCCAACAAATGTTTTGAGTCTACTAATGCTACTTCCTCTCTTTGCTATAAATGTAATAAGCCAGGGCACATCAAGAGGGATTACCCAATGCTAAAGAACAAATAGAAGTGGAAGGCACCGAAGTACCACAAGTCCGATAAGAACAAGAGAGACAAGAAGAAAGGACTCGTAGGTACATTCGACGACTCAAGTGATGAATCATCGAGTGATTCTGATGATGAAAAGGGTGAGATCGCCCACATGTGTTTCATGGCACTAGAAGACCCACTCTCCGATGACAGTGATTCCGACACGGACGACACCGAGGTAACAATGAATGAACTTCGTATTGCTAATGAAGATATATTTGCTAAATACCAATATTTAATGCTTAAATACACTAGCTTAAAGAAATCAAATGTTAGCAAGTCATCCATTCCATGCATTATCAACAATGACACCATTGTTGATACTTTAACTCTTGAGAAAGCAAACTTAGCTTCTCAAAATGTCACATTGAGAGATGAGGTGAATTTGCTCAAATCTCAACTAGATCAAACACATCCTAAGGATAATAGTGGTCTAGTTACACGACACACACAATTGGGTTTAGAGAATGATTCTCTTAAAACCCAAGTGCACGAGCTCAAAGCACGGGTGTCCACCTTGGATACCAACATTTCTTCTTTAAAGGAGAAATATGAGCTCATGTCCTCCAGTATTGTGAGATTCAATAAGGGAAAAGGACAATTGGATGATTTGCTTGTAAACCAATTTCCGGCCACACATCGTGTTGGTCTTGGATTTGTAAAAGCGAATGCATCAAATGATCGCACCTCCTATAGTGGTGTCACTATAGATTTTGTGAGGCCTTCCTCCGGTGCATCCACAAGTGGTGTCAAAGACACTATAGGTAGCAAACCTACCAAGAAAGTCACCACTTCACCTTCTCTTTCTTTTGGCAAGAAACCCATTAAGGGTGGAAACCAAAAGCAAGGCCATGCTTACATGTACACTAACACTCATCCACGTAGGAAACCTCCTACTTCACTAGTGGATAATCATGACACATTTTATGCTCCGCACCCACGGACACGTACACATCCACACATGAGAAATACTCATGTACATGCTCCTATACATTCGTATGCTCATACGCATCATTCTTTCATGTATGCTCATCCACCACATGTCATGCATGATCCATATGCTTCATATGATATGCATGTTCCCAAGCATACATATCATCCTAGAATGTACAATGCATATCCTCCACCCCATCTCTATGCTGGAAATCATGTTCCTAAGAAGAATGCACCACATAGAAATCCAACTCATATGCATGCAACTAGGAATATGACTCCCAAGATTTACACTATTTGGGGTTCTAAGAACACTAGCCTAAATGATAGGAATGCTTATGTTGATTCCTATTTTCATGATGTGATTAGAAATAGTAATTATGTTGGGAAGCGGAAGTCCACTTGGACTTGGCTTCCAAAGGGCTAATCCCCTTGGACCCAACAAACATTGGGTACTATAAGCTTATGGTATATTATATAGGTACCCATGAGAAAGAAGAAGAGCAATAAATGTCTCATTAGCTCTAAAAGGAAAGGATGGATTCTTGATAGTGGTTGCTCCAAACACATGACGGGAGATCCCTCGTTGCTCTCCGAAGTGATTAGCATTAAGGATGGTGAAACAGTCACTTTTGGAGGTAATCAAAAGGGAACCATCATTGGAGTAGGTATCGTTGGTAATCCTTCAAAACCCTTAATTACTAATGTTTTTCTAGTTAGTGGTTTGTGTCACAATCTCATTTCCATTAGTCAACTTTGTGACAAAGGTTACAAGTTTAACTTTGGAGAAGGATTGTGTACAATTGTTGATTGTGATTCAAATGTTTTATTTTCCGATATTAGGCGTAAAAATATTTATTATTTGAGCTTGCCTAAAACCGTAGAACATTGCTTAGTTGCTAACACAAGTGAACAACTATTATGGCATCGCCGTTTTGGTCATGTTTACTTCAAGCACTTATATAAGTTAGCTAAGCATGATCTAGTCAAAGGTTTTCCTAAGATTGCTTTTAATAAGAAAAACTTTTGTGATTCATGTCAAAGAGGTAAACTAAGTAAATCTTCATTTAAGCTTAAAGAAGGGATTACTTCTAAGAGCCCCTAGAACTTCTTCATCTAGATTTATTTGGGCCAACTAGAACCGCTTCTTTAAGTAATGCTCATTATGGATTAGTTGTCGTCGACGACTTTTCTAGATTTACTTGGGTTTCATTCTTAACTAATAAGAATGCAGCTCATGAAGAATTTACCAAATTTGCAAAGAAGATTCAGAATCTTTTAGGATCCACCATTATCACTATTCGTAGTGATCATGGAGGAGAATTTGAGAATGAGTCTTTTACTAAGTTTTGTGATGACTCTGGGATAACTCATAATTTTTCCTTTCCTCGTGCACCACCACAAAATGGTGTTGTAGAAAGAAATAATAGGACTCTTATTGAGTGTGCTCGCACTATGCTCCATGATAGTCATTTAGGACTACAATTTTGGGTAGAAGCGGTGCACACGGCATGCTATGTGCTCAATAGGATTCTAGTGAGACCCCGAACGAACAAAACTTGTTTTGAGTTGTTTTATGATAAAAAGCCTCAAGTAAAATATTTTCGTGTTTTTGTTTCAAAATGTTTTATAAAGAACACATTTGGTAATTTAGACAAGTTTGAGCCAAGATCCGATGAAGGAATCTTTGTTGGATATTCCACACGTAGCAAAGCCTACCGGATATTCTTTGTGATTCTCTTAATAATGTTAAGAAAAATGATTCTATTGTTGAGACTAACACTTCTAACGAAATTGTTGAAGTTGTTCCTAGTGATACAAGTATACCCAAAGCTTATCCGACCGTTCGTAACCATCCACATAACCAAATAATTGGAGATATTGGTGTGGGTGTTCGAACGAGGTCGAGAATCGAAGAATTCTCTCATTGCGCATTTGTATCTACCATTGAGCCAAAGAACATCCAAAAAACTTGTGAGGATACCTCTTGGATAGTGGCAATGGAAGAAGAACTAATGCAATTGGAGAGAAACGAAGTTTGGGAACTCGTACCTCTTCCAAGTGGTCACCAAGTCATTGGGACCAAATGGATCTTCAAGAACAAGACGAATGAAAACGAGGTAATCACAAGGAACAAAGTAAGGTTACTAGCTTAAGGCTACCGGCAAGAGAAAGGTATTGATTTCGAAGAATCTTTTGCCCCCGTAGCTAGATTAGAAGATATTAGGTTGCTTTTATCTTTTGCATCCCATAAGAATTTTAAACTATTTTAAATGGATGTTAAAAGTGCATTTTAAATGGGTTTGTCAATAAAGAAGTTTATGTTTCTCAACCTCCCGGTTTTATTCATAAGAAATTTCCAAACCATGTTTTCAAACTTAAGAAAGCGTTGTATGGGTTGAGACAAGCTCCTAGAGCTTGGTATGATCGACTTAAGACCTTTCTTTTGAATTTATGTTTTAAACTGGGAGAAGTTGATTCTACACTCTTCATTAAAGATTATAAAAATGACATTCTTTTGATTCAAGTTTATGTAGACGATATTATTTTCAGTTCTACTAACTTTAATCTTTGTCAAGAATTTTCCAAGTCTATGAAGGATGAGTTTGAGATGAGCCACATGTGAGAGCTCACCTACTTCCTTGGATTGCAAATTCGACAAATGGAGAATGTCACATTCATACATTAGACAAAGTATACATGTGAGCTTATTAAGTGATGCGGGATGGAATCGTCTTCGAGCAAAAGGACTCTCATGAGTACTACTACTCATTTACACAAGGATGAAAGTAGAAAAGATGTGAACGTTCGTCTATATCGATGCATGATCGGTAGCTTACTTTACTTAACCGCTAGTAGGCCCGATATAATGTTTTTCGTATGCATTTGTGCTAGATATCAAGCTAGACCTAAGGAGTCACACTTGATTGCGGTTAAATGAATATTCCGTTATCTCAATCAATCTCTAGATTATGGGTTACTTTACCCTAAGTCTAGCACATATTAGTTAATCTCATATAGTGATGCCGACTTTGCCGGATGCAAGTCCGACAGGAAAAGTACTAGTGGCACTTGCCATTTCTTAGGAAATTCTCTTGTTTCTTGGTTTTCTAAGAAACCTAATTCGGTGTCATTGTTCACGACTGAATCAGAATATATTATCGCGGGTCTTGCATGTGCACAAATTCTTTGGATGAGACACACTCTTAGTGACTATGGTGTCAATTGTGATACTTGCCCTATCATGGTTGATAATCAAAGTGCTATTGGTCTTTTCCAAGGATCCGGTACACCACTCCCGTACCAAACATATAGACGTGAGACACCATTTCATAAATGATCATGTAGCTAAGAAGGACATCATCTTAGAGTACATTGAAACCCCAAAACAAATTGCTGATATCTTCACTAAACCTCTTAAAGAAGATTCATTTGTGAGGTTGCGTGGAGAATTGGGAATTATGGGTGAATCTGAAATCTAGAAGCTCAATCATTCATGTTATAACTCTTTTTGAGCTCATACCATTTTGTTGCCAATCTTCTTGTGCTTTATTATATATATATATGTTTAAAAAAGGAAATTGTGATTTAATTGATTTCATGAGTTTTTGAGATTGATTGTAGTGATTTGTGTTTCAATGGAGTTATTGTTTTTACATTGTTTTTACGATATATTTGTGATTAGAGTATAGGTCCTAGGGTGAGTGTTCTTATTCTCTGGAATCTATCTCACTGTACATTTTTGGACCAGGATATACGACTGTCTTTCCTCCGACAGTCGACTGCCCTACTCTATCTCCTCAGTCTGAGAATTGGTATCTTTTGCACAGCCGACTGATGACTGTTTTACAGTCGACTGTTATTTTAACAGGCGACTGCATTTTAGTCATCAGGCGACTGTTCTCTCCGTCGAAATCTTTTACAGTGCTCTCTGTTGTTTTGATGAACTGTATTGATTCTCGGCCAGTCGACTGATGCGTAACTTACAGTCGACTGTCCAATGGACAGGCGACTGCATGTTACTTGCCAGTCGACTGCCCATCTTTCTGAGTTTATTGTTATCACTTCATCCAGTCGACTGACTTATGTTCTTCAGTCGACTGTCTACTGTTAAGACGGTTCAAGTGCTTTGATCTGAGCCGTCGATTCATTGATCCAACGGCCCAGGTTATTTCCCTAACTTTTATATTCGACGAATCTGTTCATTTCCCCACGTCGACTCTCTCTCCTCCGATTGAACCGCTTCATCTTCCCGCTCGATTTCTCAACCGTTGCCGTCGATCTCCGCCTCCCCGCTCGTCGTTTGCTTCGTCATTGAGTCGTCGCAACTTCTCTCTTTGGTTTGACTCTCTCTCTCTAGCCCTTCGTTCGATTTTAGTCTTTCGATTTCTTTGCACATCGTCTCTCTCTCTCTCTCTCACGATTCAATGGCACCCAAAACCAAGGAAAAAGAGAATATTGTTGCTCCTAAACGACCTAGGGCACCCAAGAAACCTATAGCTAAGAAGAAGGAACCCTACAAAGCCCGATCCAAACAAGCCGAGTCTCCCTTGCATTCTTCTTCGCAGGGATATTCTCCTTCAGCATCTTCTTCCGACGCTCAGCCCCTGATCAAGCGTCAGCGGAAGCGCATTGATCTTGCCATCAATGAGCCTGTTGCTGATGCTCCCTATCAGCCCCCTTCAGCTTCGAGTTCTTCAGAAGAGACTCATGCTGTACCCCCCTCTGATCCCCTAGTTCCCGTTTGCCGAGACTATCTCTGCTTGGCAAAATTTCACTCTCTTTTAGGGATCAGCCTTCTTAGAGAGCGGTACATTGCTTTCCCCACCTTCACTGCTGAGAAGCTTTCTGACATTCTTTCTGCTACTCACCTAGCCGACCTTTTTCGCTTCTCTCAGAGCGAGTCCCCCAGAGCCTATCCATTTCTGGTGAAGCTCTTCTATGCGAACCGCGTTCGCGGTGAGTATTCCTCTACCGACATCCTCGATACTGTCGTTCAGGGAACCCATATCCAGATCACTCCCTCACTCTTAGGGACTATTCTTAGGATTCTCTCTGTTGGTTCCCTTCCCACTAATATCTGCATCTCTGAGATTGACGACCTGGATCAGTCTGTGCTCCGGGATATGTTTCGAGAGGTACCTTTGGTCCTTGATTCGGGTGTCAGGTCATCTATGTTCTCTGCGAGAGGTTGGGCTGTTCACCTAGTGGTGAAGTCCAACATCCTGCCAAGGTATGGATCATCTGACCAGCCGTCTCAGGATATCCTGAAGTGTATGTATGCTATTTTCTTTGGCATGCCCGTGAACTGGGCCGGTGTCCTCGTCTCACATTCCTTACGGTGGTCTTTTGACTCGTGTCTTCCGTCATTTTGGTATTGATTTGACTCGTTACAAGCGCATGCCCTTTGGTCCTCTTCTTGACGCTTCTACAAAGTCGAAATCTTCTTCGGCTCTGCAGACTGCCTCGAAGAAGAGGAAATCTACTTCTGCTCCGTCCTCATCCACTGTTCCTCCAGCTGACCTACCTTCCACCTCTGATCCAACATCTCGTGATATTCTTTCGGAGATGGTCTCTGGACTTTACAGATTGATATCTCTTTCTTTCCTCCATCAGGGAATACCCTTCCCTGAGGATCTGAGCCAGCTTGTTCCCCAGCTTCATGTGCCTCCTCAGTCCACTGATGTCGTTGAGCCTCCTGGTGTAGCTTCTACTCAGGATGTTGCTGCTGATGCTGTTGCTACTGTTGCTCCTTCTGACCCTCCTCCAGAGGATACACCTGCTGTCACAGAGCCTGCTTCTTCTTCTGCAGCCCCTGGAGACGCTCACTCTTAGATAGGTGTTTGTGTGGTGTTACCTGATGATGGTTGTATTTTGATGTATGCTGGATGTTGTTGATATTGACTCTATATATGTATGGTGATGTACTACGTTGTTGTCATGACGATGTATTTTTGGTCTTGATCATGATGTATTTTTGTGATGGACATGTAGATGTCCATCCGTTGATGTACTCATCTTTTATATCTATATATGATGTTGCTGTTTATCTTGTGTCACACTATGCTATACTGCTTATCTTATCTGTGTGATGTATGTTATGTTGTCTCCATATATGTTATACTCTCTCTGATGTGCTTTTGAGATAATATATGAATTTGATATTCGATTTTCCATGCTATCTCTGGTATGATGCATTTGTGAAATCTCTTTTGAAACTATTTTTGTGTGTATATCGAAAATGTTGATATTGGACTTCAATTCCATTACTCACATGTGTATATGATGTGATTTTATGAGTTTTGATTCGATATATCTTTGTACTCCTTGATTGTTGTTAGTTCGTATTTAGCACTATTATTGTTGTTATTTGCTCCCACCTTTTTGGATAATGCCATAGGGGGAGCGAAATAAACATACTAGATTCATAATGGATGTGCTAAATATGTTCTAACACTTGAATCTTAGATTGACGTTGCCTTTGATTCAGGGGGAGTAAGATTACAATGAATAAGGATTTTAATTCCTAGATTTCTTGAATTATATTCATTCATATCTCACTCATTTGCTTCAATTGATATGTAGATGCCCTAATATTTGTTGACTAACTTGATTGGCATCTATGTAGGGGGAGTAAGTTTTCAGTACGCACAATTATTTATCTCTTTGTTTATGTTTGTTTGTCATCATCAAAAAGGGGGAGAATGTTGAATATTGGACTTCTCCCTACTTGGTGTTAATGATGAACAAACATGAATACTTGTGACTAATCCCTTATTTTGTAGTTAATCCATTGCCTAAGCTAATTATGAAGATCTACTAGCAATGGATGACTCACAAAGTTTATTGAAGGGAAATTACATGGATTGGATGATCGTAGATGATGATTGAAGCTCCGTGAAGACTTCAATCTCATACTATGGAAAGAAGAGATTATTCGTCAAATGTAATTTTATCTCTTCTAGTATATAGCTTAGAAGTAGAACTTTGATGGAGCACTCACACACATCTACATTCAGTCATAGGACATCATTAGACCTTTCGTCCTTAGAGTCCAATCCATTTCTCTTTTGGTTGTGCAAGGATTGTATATAACAGTCGACTGCTTAACAGTTTACAGTCGCCTGTCTAAAAAACAGTCGACTGTGTATTGTTCGACAGTCGCCTGTTATGCACAGACTTTTACAATATAGTTTTGGGCCTTCTCTGTTTATTTCGCACATGCCACTGATGAATGATTCACATGCGCCTGTCCTAGTGACAGTCGACTGTGTTTTGTAATTCAGTCGCCTGTATATCCTTTGCCCAAATACTGTTTGATCTGACTTTTACGGCCAGTCGACTAATACTGTATATACAGTCGACTGTCTCTTGGATCAGTCGACTGTTTATGCTGCAACAGTCGTTTGTCTGTGAGTCATTTCTTTGACTCAGCTCTCTGGAAATTTCTCAGGCTTTTGACAGTCGTCTGTTTAAGGATCTACAGTCGCCTGTTCTGATTAACAGTCGACTGTGTTCCTTGCATCAGTCGTCTGTCCTGTTACTTGTGAGATTTCCAGTATTATTCAACTTACCCATCTCTCGGCCAGTCGCCTGTAGAAGAAAGTACAGTCACCTGTTGGTTTAACAGTCAACTGTCTTTGCTTCATCAGTCGACTGTCCACGTGGTAAGTTACCGTTATGAATTCTCACCTACCCTTGCTGACTGTGCAACAGTCGACTGTGGATTGTTCAACAGTCGACTGTCGCGAGTTCAGATTCTATCGTTGAGATTTTTCTCACGGATTTCAATTGGGGTTTTGCCTAAACTGTTTTGTGGATTTGGGAAAGCTATAAGTAGAGCTTTTACTGTTCCATTGGAAGGTGACTCATTGATTGTAAAATCTCTCAAGCTTTCATTTCCAAAGATCAAAGCTCTCAAATCCAAAGCCCTAAGTATTTCCAAATCTTGTTCTCTCGCTCTCCAACCTAGAACCAAAGAGTGATCATCTAGGCAATTGGTGCAGTCAAGAGAAAGGGCTTCTAGAGAGTTCTTCAACACACATCACACTCCTCCTTCAAGTTCTACTTCAAGGCATATGTGATTGTAAGTTTTGTTTTCTTTATTTCATAACTTTCGTTATTTGAGATTTGCTCTCGGTTGTGAGAGTGGTTTGCTTGCTCCTAAGTTGTGGGAGTCAAGGACATCGATTGTATTCGATTGCGCTTGTAGGGTTGCTATTAGTGGGTTTTAAGGAAACCTCAAGTTAGGGTTCTAACTTGAGTATTCGGAGGTATCCAGGTGGAAGGGACGCAGGATTACCGGGAACAAGTCGGGAGTTGACTTGGGTAATCCAAACCCTAGAAACATAATTGTGTTTGCAATTGTTTCTTATTTAGGTTTAATTCTATTTCCGCAGTATTTGTTGGATTGCATTATATTTGGCGTAAATTCCTTTTAAATTTGCATAAACACAATTCAACCCCCCTTCTAGTGTTTTCCCCATAGACAGTGTCCCCTACAACCCCGTGGTAGATCGCCGCCTGTCTCTATCACCTGCGTAGTCACTATCGCAGTTACCTGTCAGCACCTTTCCGTCTCCTCTCCCATAGAGGATCCCGACACTCGCTGTGCCTCGCAGATATCTAAGAATCCACTTGACGGCCTGCCAATGCTCTTTGCCAGGATTAGCCATATACCTGCTAACCACTCCGATGGCCTGTGCAATATCTGGACGCGTGCAAACCATCACATACATCAAAATTCCTACTGCACTCGTATATGGCACCTGAGACATGTAAGTCTTCTCCTCATTGGTGCTTGGCGACTGACTCGCCGACAACTGAAAATGAGCTCCCAAAGGTGTCGTCACGGGCTTCGCACTATCCATCCCAAACCGGGCTAGTACCTTCTGAATATACCCCTTCTGTGACAATCTAAGCTCATGCTTCTTCCGATCCCGAACAATCTCCATTCCGAGAATCTTCTTAGCGGGCCCCAAATCATTCATGTCGAATTCTTGCCCTAGCTTCTCCTTCAGCTTCTTCACCTCCAACATGCTATTAGAAGCAATTAGCATATCGTCCACATAGAGCAACAAGTAAATCCTCAGGCCATTCTCAAGTATGCCAATATAGACACATTGATCCTTGATGCTCCTCTCGAAGCCTACTCCCATCATGAAGCTATCGAATTGTTTGTACCACTGCCTGGGTGACTGCTTCAACCCATACAACGATTTCTTCAACCTGCACACCAAGGTCTGTTTCACTTCAACTCTGAACCCCTCAGGCTGTTGCATATAAATTTCCTCATCGAGGTCTCCATGCAGGAAGGCGGTCTTCACATCTAGTTTCTCCAACTCCATGTCCATGCTAGCAACTAGCGCCAATAACATACGAATGGACGTGTGTCGCACAACCGGTGAAAAGATTTCGTTGTAGTCTTCACCCTTCCGTTGTGCAAATCCCTTGGCAACCAACCGTGCCTTGTACCTGACATTGTTTCCATCTTGAGTTGATCTTTCCTTGACCTTGTATATCCAACGACAACCAATAGCACGCTTCTCGCTAGGTAACGCACCAAATCCCAAGTGTCGTTCCGGTGGAGGGGCTCCATCTCCTCCATAGCTCCTTGCCGATGAGCGGCATCTCCTGAGACTATGGCTCCACCATATGTCGCTGGCTCCTCGTGCTCTAGGTTGAGTGCATAAGATGCCATATCATCGAAAGAATATCCGACATAATCCCATGAGCCCAATCTTTGTGGCGCTTTCTTCACCCTCTTCGATCTCCGCGTTCCATCATCACCTGCATAAGTGTCAACGCGCACCTGAGATGTACTGGGTGTGTGCACATGGTCCTCAGTATGGACCTCATCATCTCACTCAAATGGAGCATCGACCATCAACTCTTTGCCTGGTCGCTGAGTGGGCTGGACCGGAAGACTAACCCTCACCGGTGAAATCTTCTCTGCGGACGTGTCCTCTTTTTAGTGAGAATGCTTCGCCCTGAGCATTGCATCCTCATCAAAAGTGACATGTCGGCTCACTATCGCTTTCTGACCCTCTGGATCTCACAAACGATATCCCTTGACGCCGTGGCCATATCCAAGGAAGACACACTTCTTTGCTCTTGGATCCAACTTGTCACACCTCTCGTGTACATAGGCCAGGCAACCCACAATGCGCAAGTACGAATAATCACCAGCTTCACCACTCCACATCTCCTCAGGGATCTTGTAACCAATCGCTACTGAAGGAACTCTATTCACAATGTGCACAGCAGTCGAGAGTATCTCTCCCCAGAACTCCTTCGCCAAACCGGCTGAGTGCCTCAAACACCGCACTCTCTCCAACAATGTTCTATTCATCCGCTCCACCACACCATTCGATTACGGATCACCGGGTGTACTAAAGTGTCTGCGGATCCCATGGAGTTTGCAGAAATTTCCAAACTCCCTTGAGGTAAACTCACCTCCATTGTCAGATCTTAGCACCTTCACATGTCTTCCAGTTTGCTTTTTCCACCATGGTCTTCCACTCTCTAAACATATCAAAAGTTTGATCCTTAGACTTCATTAGGTACATCCAAACTTTGCTAGAGTAATCATCAATAAATAAGACAAAATACTTAGCTCCCCCTCTTGACGGCTCTGGGCACGGTCCCCACACATCGGTGTGTACATAGTCAAGTGGTCCTTTGCTAGTATGCTTCCCCGTGTTAAACTGCAGTTTTGTCTTCTTACCGTACACACAGGATTCGCAGAATTCAACACTCTCATTCGAGTCTTCAATCAACTTTCTTCTTCGGAGTACATCAAGCGTTTTGTCACATGGATGACCCAAACAGTAATGCCACAGCTTGGTCGAATCTCCGGAAACTGCGCTCGAAGTGCTTACGTCTGCTTCACCTTCAACTGTGGTACCTTGAAGGGCATACAGGTTTCCAACCTTCTTTCCCTTCATTACAACCATGGCTCCTTTAGAAACACGAAGTTGGTCTTTTTCAAAGACCGACTTACAACCGGCATTGTCCAACACGCCTATGGAGATTAGGCTCTTCCACAAATCCGGGACATGTCTCACATCGACAAGTGTTCGCACTATGCCGTCATGCATCTTTATCCGAACGGTTCCAATACCCGCAGTTTTACACACTGCATTGTTCCCCATGAGGATTGAGCCTCCATCTTGCTTGGAACGGTATGTTGCGAACCAACTCCTATGAGGAGTCATATGATATGAGCAACCACTGTCCATGAGCCATGCCAAACTGGCTTCACCTGCAATCCCCGCAGCAAAAATCTCTGTATCTCTACCTTCATCATGAACCCGCTCACCATCAATCCCCAAAGATGCCGAACCAGAATCCTTCTCGGTTTCCTTTCCTTTCTTCCTATTCTTGATAGGACAATGACTCGAATAATGACCCTTCTTGTGGCAATTGTAGCATGTGATGTTCGCAAATCTGTCTTGCGAATGTCTCGACTTGGAGCGGTCATTATTCTTTCTGAAGCCTCCTCTCCTTTCATGTCGACCCCTCACATGCAATGCCTCCTCGCGGTTACTCACATGATCTCTACCTTGAACTTTGCCACATAGTTGCTCCGTGTGAAGTGCCGCCTTCACCTCTTCCACGGTGAGAGTAGTCCGGTTGTAAATCATAGACCGAACAAACTGATTATACTCTTCAGGCAATGAACACAACAAGATAACCGCTTGTTGCTCATCTTCAATCTTCACATCCATACCACGCAACTCTAGCACAGTCCTGTTCAATTCATCCATGTGATCCTTCATCGCTGAACCAGACTTCATCTTGAGAGTATACAGCTGCTGAAGCAAATATAGGCGACTTGTAAAAGACTTCTTCATATAGAGTCCCTCAAGCTTCTTCCACATATCAGATGCCGTCGCCTCATCCAGGACTTCCCTCAGAACATTATCTGATAACGACAACTGAATAGCGCTGTACGTCTTCCTCTCCATCTCTGCCCTAGCGGATGCAATCACCTCCTTATCGATATTTGAGACATCGAATACGATCTGGTAACACCCCGTCTGCATAAGAACATTCTTCACATTCGTCTGCCAAATCCGGAAATCATTCCGGCCGGTGAACTTCTCAATGTTCAATGTTACCAAAGACACCATCTTTCCTTCGCCACTGACTTCCTTTGCAATAAAACCACAAGCTCTGATACCACTTATTGGGCGGAAATCCGAGAAACGCCTTGAGATCAATGCGGAAAACCAACCCTAATAAACTGATCAGGAATATCGGGCTAGCAAAAATCTAATCTCAAAGTCCCAACAAAATTCCCAAATGACATTGCAATAGAAAATAGCAAACGAATCACAGCAACAAATAATCAATCGCAGACACAAAAGAAATTTACCCTGGTTCGGTTGTAAACAACCTACATCCAGCAATCCAATCCGAGACGATTCCACTAGTAGAGAGATCAAAACAATTAGGGTTACAAATCGCTCCCTCAAACATGAGTAATAACTTGCCAAACGGAGCAAGCCCTCACGAATCCACTCAAGAGGAAGAAATCAATGAAGAAGAGAGAAGGAAAAATCTCACCTTTCTCTCAAGAGCACAAGCCCTAAAAAACTCTCCCAAAATCCAATGGGAAGCAAGAAGCTCTCTCAAAACTCAATAGAGACTCTCAAACACAAAAGAACGGCTTACCCTAATCATGGGGAAAAAATGGGTTAAAACGAAGCCAAACAAAACGGCGAAATCCAGGCCGTTCGACAGACGCGTGCGGGCCCAGCAAAACTCGGACCGAGTCGATCCGCTGCTCGGTCGAGCAGCGGAAGACGACCGTATCTGCTGATGCCGAGCCAGATACACTCGGTCGAGAATCAAAACTACTCGGACCGATTCAAAACCAACTCGGCCGAGTAGCAAAACTACTCGGGCCGAGTGCTACAGGGAATACTGCTCCCAAAAATCTTCCCAGCGCTCTGTTGACCCGGGCAACAAGCTGCTCGACCGAGCAGGCTGGGAAATGATGTCTTCTCGATTTGAATCACAAAAAACAACACTTATCACATCAAAAAGTTATGATTTGTTTATTGATGTGACAAGTTTGTCAGGCAAAAAAAAAAGATAATTACTAACTGCACCGCATCAAATGCGGTGCAGCACTTTTTATTTTCTAAAACGGGTAAAATGTGTCACATCAAATTTTGTTACAAGATATTTCATTTGAAAAACTTTCGGATTTTAGCAAAGAAAACAATCTGCACCGCATTTGACGCGGTGTAGACAACAATTCTCAAAAAAAATTAAGTACGTTGTATATAGGAGGTGTCTAATCAAAATGGTCAGATAAAAAAGATGTGTTTTGTCTCCATGTTATCTTTTTGTGTGTGATTTGATTGGAAGAATGTGGGTGTGTAGTGGTAAGTGACAACGGACAAGAACCCACGTAACACAAATCTCACATCACCCCGTCCAAATATATGAAGAGATACTGTTCTGAAATCCAAGCCAAATGCATTGAAGAGCTCGAGACAAGAAAAATGAACAAGGCGAGCGCTAAAGCCTTGCAGCTCCCCTTGGTTGGTTTTGGAGTTCAGTGCCTCTCCCAAATAAGGCATAAGAAATGGTCTTTGCAGACAAACGTCGGAGAAATTACGTTGGTATTTCCATTTGATCTCTTGGAGTGGGAAGTTTACTGTTGGTTGGAAACGAGCACCTGACTTGACTTACAATAGAGAAAAAGATTAGGCATAACAAAGGCCAAGTCCAGAGAGAAGTTAAGAACGCAGGAAAGAAGAAATTAGAATAACGCGAATTGCTACTGTTAATGATGATATACACGAGGAAACTGGTATGTGTCTCTGCAGTTGACCTTCTCATGTGCACTTGATGGAAGCAGTCCTGCGAAAGAAAATGAATAATTAGTGAAAAGAGAACAGATACAGAGGCATAAAAACCTAAAAAGTACCTTAAAAACGAATCTCATTCATCTCATGCTCTCATTATATACGTCATATATTAAATACTAGCGTTGAGGCATTTGGTAAAGTCCAAGCAGCTAAAGAGCATTTCTCATAAGAAAAGAGGCTAGTTGGGACCTGGACAAGCCCTTCAGATTGTCTGCGGAATTAATGTTGCTATGAAAGTTTGCTTCTGCATTCGGTCCTGTCTACATTTCCCGACTCAATAGTTTCCATAAATTGCTTTAGACCCTGCAAAGAAACAAGAAGATTACCACAGAAAACATGACAATATCAAATTCAGTAGCCGCATTTTGTAAGTTCTTGCTGACATTTGGTTGCTTATTACAAGATTCTTGTTCCCACAGGCGAATGGCCATAAACTTGCAAAACATGTGAGAGAAGATCGAATGACCGGCAAAAAGCACCATAGGAATCCAGGATAGGCAAACTACTGAAAAAAGTCGAAATATACTACCTCATTATATCCCAGGTGGTGGCACTTCGGCTTGGGGGCATCCTGAAATGAATATTGAGGAAAACTGTTAACCATATAGAAAGAGCATAAAACCCACTGGAGTCTGGATACCAAAACCAATTTAAGTTTTGTGCAGAAGAAGTCACATGCAAAGGTAAAACAAAAATTGTCCATATTGACCTAAGTTGGACTTTTTCCTTCGTCTTTTCTTCTCAGAATATATAAAACACACGCTTGCACGTGTGTGCAAACACGATGAATATGGGGGTTAGCTTAGCTACCAAAAGAGGAAATTTCCTCTTATAATGTTCAAAATACTTCTTTTCACATCTTTTGGATGACCGGCACCGTCCATTTTGATCTTAATATTCTAAACCCAAATAAACCAAATATCTAGCGCTTGATACATCGGTGAGAAGTATTATTACCATGAAACCAGTGAATATTCTACAAACTGATTCACGTGCAAACAATATAAAAATCACAATATTTTTTGTCTATGTTTCAGGTAACAACATGAATTTTTAGTTTTAGTTTTAGTTTTAGTTTTTTAGTTTTAGTTATTTAGTTATTTATTTATTTATTTTTTTTTTTGGGGGGGGTTGTAAAAGCTATTGGCAGTTAAAAATTCAACTCCTTTATTTCATCTATGATCGGCACAGTTCAATTTAATTTACATATTCTAAAAACCAAATAAATAACGTATCAAGTGAATCCTAGAAGTGTTGGTTGTGTACGTGTAATGGTCCAGAATTTTAGTTGGATAGATAGGAATTTTTTGTACTTTTCAAGAATTTTTATATTAATTTCTTATTATATCCTTTAATTATTTATTCATTTTCCATTTCTTTCCTTTATAATCTTTGCTTTTTTTAATTAACCCGCAAGCCCAATAGCTGAGCTTGCCCCTTATCCCTTCATTCTTCTTTTATTTCCTTTTCTTGTCTTAACAAAGCCTGCATGTCACAGTTCAAAGCTAGCCGCCTTATTTTGCAATTCTTTTTCTTTTAATATTTTGAAGAGCCACGGCCCAGGCACGATGTCCCACTCGCTTTATAGTCTTCTGCTCTTTTTGAACTCTCAATTTATTTTGCTTTCCTCTTGGACCGAGCAAAGCCCACCAATAATCTCCTCAAGCCCACAAGCATATGGCCCTCTCTCTGTTATTTTTGTTTGGTCCAAAAAACCCACAGCTCCTCAACCCTCTTCAAATCAAACCGCACCACCCTCAGCCTCATCTCAGTGAAATAGAAACACATATCGAAAGTGCCTCCAAGCAGTGTCGTCTCTCCTGCGGGAAATCGAAATCGAAATCCTTATCGTCCACGAAATCAGCTCGAACGAATTACTTCTATGCCCTTCTTTTCTTCTATTTAAGTATGACCAAATCTAGGGTTTTATTTTCTTACGGAAAACTATTTCTTTTCTTCAAAAAATCTTTACTTTAAATTATTGCGATTTTTCTGGAGATTTCTAATTGTTTTCTCGGCTTGGTTTGGATTCTTGTCCATCGTTTGTGAACAATAGAAATATCTCTTCTCCACAGCTTTTGGTTTTATTTTCTATTAAATTCTGAATTTAATTTGGTTAGTCATGCATGGAGTTTGTTGGATTTTTGTGTTTGATGGAGATGGTGATTTATGTAATTTTGAAGGAATTTTTCTTTAGAGAAATTTTTTTCGGCATACCTCCGAGCATGACGACGACCCACGTCACCGCTCGACGTCTCTAGTTCTTGGATGTGTTGTGGAATTTGTTGGCCACCGGAGAAAGTTGTTTAGCCGTCGATTACTTCTGGGCTGATAATCTAACTCTGTCGCTAAATTTCCTATGCTGAGGATTTGCTCTTGCCGTTAGATTACGGCTGAGAAACCGACTGTCTTTAGTCACCAAATGAGGGTTGTAGGGTTTGGTCATTACTTTGTTGATGATTCTTTTCTTGCATCGTCACTTCCCTACGAATTATTTGCTTCTTTAATTCTCCACGAGCTTTGGGTTTGCTAATTCCCCCGAGCTTTGGGGCCTTTATGTAATGCCTGATAGCTACTGCACAAGTACTAGAGGGGGGTGAATAGTACTTTAAAATAATCAAGAGTATAATTCCTAATTATTGTGCAAACACAACCATCAATGCGGAATGAAAATTGACAACAAGAAAAATCCAACGCAAACAATCGATGTAATGGGTTCGGATCCACCTAAGTCTCCCCGACTTGTTCCCGGTGATCCTACGTCCCAGACACCCGGATCCTCTCCGGCTACTTGAGTTAGAATCCTCTAACTCAAATTTGCACTATGAAATTCTTGTTGAAACTACTACAAGATCAAATCATACAAAGATCGAAATGTGACTCCCACAAACCGGGATCACGATCTTCTCTCACAAACCAAGAGATAAACTGAAATATCTAATGAAAGATGAAATATAAAAAACTTACCACAAAACCCTATGCCTTGAGAAAAACTTACTGATTTAGGGCAATAAGGATTTTGAAGAAGAAGTTAGCACCAAACCCTAGCTCCACCAAGATGAACATCAATAGATGGCTAGGGTGAAGTTGGTGACTTTGATTCAAGCTCTTAACTGGAGTAGCTCACAAAGGATGAGAATTTCTCTTGAGGAATTAGGGCTCAAAGAATAAGGGAGAGATTCTTGTGAAATGAGAGAGCTTAGAAATGAGAATTGAATGCTCTTCTCTTTGATCTCAAAAAATCTCTAATAACAGCCTTGAAGCCTTGCTTGAAACTGATCAAGTTTATATAGAAAGAGAGAAAAGAGTTCAGCAAAAATCGTGGCATTAAATGCCCAATGGCTCTATTTCTGAAGCTGCTTAATCGGTCTAAGAAGGATCACTGACCGATTAGTTTTGGAACTAGTTGGTCGGTGAACCTTCTTGGACCGACTAGAAGGTTGACAGGGAAGATAGTGAAATAAAGAGATAGAACTAGTCGGTCTAAGAAGAAACACCAACCAACTGTTTGACAACTAGTCGGTCGGTGAACCTCCTTGGACCGACTAATTGATCAGTAAATAAGCTGAATTTCACTAGGAGAACTAGTCGGTCTGAGAAGGTTTTTCAACCGACTAGTTTGACAACTAGTCGGTCGGTGAACCTTCTTGGACCGACTAATTAGTCAACAATGAATAGGCTGAGTTTAACTAGGATGGCTAGTCGGTTCAAGAAGGATTTCCAACCGACTAGATTGTCATCTAGTCGGTTGGTTCCTCTTCTTGAACCAACTAAGATGCATACGAAGCCGTGAAATGAAGCGATAAGCTTCAGGAAACATTCTAATGGCTTCTAAGGCAATCCTAGAGAAAAGATATGAGCGTTATGAAGATTGTTAAGTCAGTCCTACTTAAGGCTTAACATTCTATACGATGAAGCTAGAAGACAATAAAAATATACACGACAAACCGTCTTCAAAGCTTCAATCCGAATCCCTTGACTTCATTAATAACTCCTTGAGCTTCAACGAAGCTTCAGGCACAACGATCACGCTCTTTAAGAAGTCTTGGGACGTCGCTTGAGATGTACAAAGTAATTTGGCGACGATCTCCATAACTGCGCTCAAAGAGAGTTAGTGCATGATATTTATGTTTGTTCATCATCAAAACCAAATCAGGAGAATCAATACTCAGCACTTTACTCGCTGTTGACTTCCGTGGTTTTGAGCTTGAGCCATTGCTTGACGTTTTAGAGATTAGATTGTGGCTGTGATTGACTTGTTGGGTTGAACTCTATTTGTTGTGGGCTGTTGACTATTCATAATTTTAGCGACGTCTTAATAAACTTCTCTAGGCAGGTAAACTTCATATTCTGTCAGGTGTCGAAAGAAATATGAATATGATCCTAGAAAATTTTCTGACTCTTTTGAAATTGTTTATTTTTCAGTTTAAAAATAATTTCTGAATTTAATATGACTATTTTAAATTGTTAATAAGAGATTGCGTTTGAACGAGAACTTGATTACTAAACATGTATGTACATAATTGGAACAATTGGTAGTTATTATTAAATTAGTAATTAGGGTTGTGTGAAAGATACTGAAACGGCTTGATTTTTTAGTGACTTCATAGTGATACTTGAATACAGAACACGTGTGAATTCTTCAGAACATGAACTGAAACATAGACTTGTAGCATAAAGTCTTAAACACGTAATTTAAGATAACACTAAACATAGACGCCTTGAGAACAACTAGTAAACAGCCACGTCACAGTACCTTAACATGACCCTTGATTTCGAACTAGAAATTGAACTTTACACTTGACACTGTGGTTTGGGAAACTCATAATATAGAAAACATGAGCGACTTAAGCCATGATTCAATCACAGTTTCATGTTGGATCCCATCATAGTTTCTTACTATCCGACTAATTTTCGAATGGATCCAGAGTCCCCTTTCACAGTTTGACGTTTGGACTCGGTCCAGGTGAGCACCCCCGCGATACAAGGTGGACTTTGGGTTGCATAACATTCTCTCCTTCTATGAGCCACTACTTAAAAACAATTAACTAAACTTACAAACATGACATAGAAATTGATGATATTGGAACATACATAAACTGTTATACATGTTCCTATCTAGTTACACTGTAACTTGCATGCTTTCACATATTATTCGTAGTTTTAGTAGTTTACTTTACATGCCTTTCATTGCTTAGTCTAGTACATTGCTTGCCTTGAACCAGTTTGCTTGGACTAGGTTTATTCCACTTTAAGCAGGTGGTTCTTGTCTTTTGTTTCCATTAGGTGCTGAGCAGGAATACACAGAGACATCTGAATATGAGAAATCAGATTTTCCAGTGCAGGACGTTGAATTTTGAGTTCAAGTTGAGTGAGATAGTCCTATGTAGTTTTCTTTTCTTTTATTTTTGTTTCTTTAGCAGAGTGGGAGAGAGACTATGTAGTTTTCTTTTCTTTTATTTTTGTTTCTTTAACAGAGTGGGAGAGAAAGTTTGTACTATTCTTTTCATGCATTTGTATTGTATTCCTCGATTTGAAGAAAAATTGAATAAAATGAGTATTTAATTGTTGTTAATTTTCATGTTTTTCTCTATATTGTTTTAGGGGAAATCACACAAAAATACCCCCACGTTTGGGGCCTCTTTCATATTAATACCCGGAACTTTTAAGTCATACACAACAGCACCTTTTTGGCTTTTTGTTTAATTTATACCCGTTTTGCACTTTACCATATTCACAAAAATAATACCCTAACATTTAGGGCATCTTCCAAAAAATACCCAAATCCCACTAAAACCCAAATCACAGGGGAAGGCGGCGGTGCCGCCTCCCCCTCCTCCTCGACTGAGGCGGAGGGGGGGTGCCGCCCCCATCCTCATCGACTGCGATAGAGGGAGAGGGGGCGCGCCCCCTCCCCCCTGAAAACAGGGGGAGGGGCACCCCGTCCCCCGCCCTCCTCGACTGAGGCGGAGGAGGAGGGGGCAGTGCCCCGTCCCCCACCCTCCTCGACTGAGGCGGAGGAGGAGGGGGCATTGCCCCCTCCCACCTCCTCGCCTGAGGCTGATGGGGAGGGGGCGGCCCCCTCCCCCCCACGAAAACAGAGGCTCCTTGCCTAAGGCTGATGGGGAGGGGGGCCCCCCTCCCCCCACGAAAACAGAGGCTCCTTGCCTAAGGCTGATGGGGAGGGGGCGGACCCCTCCCCCTCCCTTCTCTACTGAGGCGGAGGGGAACGGCCCCCTCCCCCCACGAAAACAGGGGCGGAGGGGGAGGGGGCGACCCCGCCGAAAACATGGGGTGGGGAGGGGGCGGCGCCCCTCCCCCTCCCTCCTCTACTGAGGCGGAGGGGGGAGGAGGCACCGCCCCCTCTCCCTGTGATTTGTTTTTTTTGAAATATACCCCAAACGTTAGGGTATTATTTTTTTGAATAGGTTAAAGGGTAAAACGGGTAAAAATTAAACAAAAAACCAAAAAAGATACTGTTGTGTATGACTTAAAAGTCAGGCTATTAATATGAAAGAGGTCCCAAACGTTGGGATATTTTTGTGTGATTTTCCCTTGTTTTTATTGGTACCTACAGGACCTGATTCACTTGTACAATTGTAATGGCACCCATAAACTGGGACGTTACAGTATATAGAGGTTGCAAATGTCAACGGTTTTACAATAATATAACTTGTCATCCATGGATCCATGACCAAAATACCTAAATAAGCTATATATTTGGGTTTTAAAATATGATAAACAACTCGAATGTCGGTCATTAAAAACTTGAAAGTAGTCTTTTTGACTGATAGATAGTTGGTATCCTTGACTAAATATGTAGTTAGACTGCCACATTTAGGATGATCAAAAGATGTAGATCAGTCTAACCCAAATTTAAAAATTGAAAACCCAAATGTAAAATCCATTCCGTCGGAAATGATCTAATAATCATTAATTTGTCATAAAATGCATTGGCAACCTAAATGATAAATATATTCCGTTGGATGTGATCTAACACATTTAAATCACCTATAAAAAGTTCAAATGATTTAGATGTTTATCAATGCATCAAGTGGTGACAAATTAATCAATTTTATGACAATTATAAAACACCGATTTAGTTGGAAGTGACCTAAAAATGGAAAATCCCTTTAAAGTAACATTAAATAAAAATTCAAATGGTTTCGATGTGTTTTACTAACGCAAAAATTGGTGACAAAATTAACGTTTCAGAATTGTCATAAAATTGATTAATTTATTATCACTACTTGATGCATGAGTAAAACATTTAAATCATTTGAATTTTTGTTCATATGTGGTTTACATGTGTTAGATCACATTTATCGGAACAGATTTCTCATTTGGGTTGTCAATGTTTAAATTTGGATGTGTTGGATCCACATATTTGATCCTCTAGAGTGTAGCATGGTCAAACTCTCTATACACACACATAAAAGCAAACATTCATGCTATGCACGGTTATTTGAAAATAAAACAAACAAGCAAAAATAATTATAATCGCAAATGTCTTCATAATTATTATAATAAAACTAATCTATTTGAAAATTCCTAAGTAAAATATTATGATTCCTATTAGATTGAGATATTACTTAAAATTTATTTATTCCAATTTCCATGAAATTTAACAAAAGGATTTTTGATTAAAGAATGAACCAAGTTTTAAAAAATTTGAATAGTATTTGTAGAAATTTACCAAAAATAAGAGATTTTTATGCAATCTTAAAAACTTTTGATCAATCTAGACTATTGCAGGAGTCATAATTGAATTTGATAGTGTTCCTTTTAGTTTTGTTTGGAGAAATTCTAATATGTATTGAATATATTTTTACAGAAAAATTAGGATCTTATTATATACAACCTTTAATAATTAACAAGCCAAATCCAATTAACTTTGAGGCCATACATGAATTCTATTTTGATGGTTGTCCATTTTAATCTGATTGAATTCTTAATTTTGGAAGTCCACCATGATAGGAATGCTTCTAAGTGAGAAACTCTAGGTGATGAGGTAGTGCAATCTGTTATGAGAAAGGATTTTCCAAAATTTCTAAATTCATGAAAAATCCCAAAAGAACATGGAAACTCAACTTTGTTTGAACAATACATTAATTAGAAAATTTCAATAAAAATTTACTTGATTGATCTCTCAATTTAAAAATATTTCAAAGGTCTCTAAATTCTTTAAAAAAATCCCCAAAAATGCATATGCATGATTTTTTTTAAAATAATCTAAAATATCACTTTTTAAAAATCATCTGATATTTAATATCAAAAATGACAGCTATAGCATCACCACAGGCACCCCCTATCGAGACACATGCTCTCTACCGCCATATTTAAACACATTTAAACAAAAACTAATTAACCAATACCAATAAAATCATAAGTGTTATGAATCAACCACTGGGGGAGGAGCCCCCAGCTCTCTATTTATAGGCAATTGGGAGAATACAAATATGGGCTTACAATGATATGCGCCTATCTCTAGGATAGCCCAGAATCTCACCCAACTACGGTTAAATAACCGTTCACAACACTCCCCCTTATCCAGCCATAGGTGTGGACTTTTCTCGTGAATGCTTCAGGATTCTGAGCGTAGAAGAGTCTCACATGGGGTGGATACTTCAGGATCCTTAGTTGGTGAGATTTGTCTCATTAAAACCTTTAGCTATGGAAAACCTAGTGGGAAAAACCATAGTTAAGGAAAAAGAGTACAAATGCTCTTTAACTCCCCCTGATTTGTACAAGTGACTCTGCTCATGAATACTTCTGGATTCTGAGCGTCACAGAGGGGTGGATACTTCAGGATCCAGAGTTGATGTGATTTGCCTCGTTAAAACCTTTGGCTATGGAAAACCCAGTGGGAAAAACCATAGCTAAGGGAAAAGAGTACAAATTCTGTCAACTCCCCCTGATCTGTAAAAGCTCTTAGGATTTCAGATCTCGTAGGCTTATCTCATCACTCCTATTTACAATATTCCGAAAATGTACACAGATTACAAATTTTATCACCATCAAGCAGCTGCTGAATCCAGAAACTCTAGAGAGGTGTGCTAAGTTTCGTCGCCTCTGATGTGGTCTTCAGACTATATGGCCAGCTCCATAGAACCATCCTCTATCCCAGTCGTCACCGGGATGTGATGTACCACCAGGCGCCCTCAAATACACCATTGGTGTGATTCTGGAATGGTGAGGATCTCGGAATTGATAGGGTGATGTTGCCTTCATAAGTTGCTTTGCATATTTGCAGTAGATGGCCATCCCACTGTAGGTACCCGTTCTGTGATTTATCAGTATAAGGACCGGACCTGTAACCTGCATTTGCATAAACATTGGAGGATGATACTATAATTTGTAAGTCCAAATCTTTTGACCCTTGGAGGAAGCGCAGAAGGCTTGACTCCGGTCTAATGGCCCTTGTTAGGTGCCAATTATCTCTGGCTAATGAGTTTACTGCAATTGCTATACCGGGACACATGCAGTTTACCAGGGGTGCATGATTGCACTTAGATAAGGGACTTTAGGACCAGTTATATCCTCCCCCTCTTCCAGCGATCGGAAGGGTTCTTTTTGTTCATCTAGTAAGTGTACCACCGTAGGTGTACTTTGGATGACAATGGTCCTTTTAATTTCTCCAACGCACTTCTGGACGTTTGTAACAGGATTCTATGAGCCATGGCTTTATATTTGCCTAGGTCTTTTTATTTCATGTTTAAAAGTCAGGCTTGTTCATGTAGTTCGGTTTTCTCTTCAGGAGATCCGATGAGATTTTAGTTGTCTCTAACTATGATCTCTAATCCTGTTCTTTGCACAGTTGCAAAGACAACCTTCAGTAGAAATCATTGACTTGTCAAATGATTCTCTTGGTTGTACATTTATTATACTTATTGTTTTTCTTCATTTGAATAGACGTCCCGAAGTCTATTCGGGCATTTTAAGGAAATGTGGAAATTATCTTTACCAGATATCCACGAAGGTATGCTGTCACAACATCCAATAACAGCATATCCATAAGTTTCCTTCGCCAAATCGTAAGGTATTCGCTTTTGATAACTTAGGGAGACTGATGCATCATTTATGAGACATGCTCATTTGAGTTTGTTCGATCCCTAGTTTCAGCGAAATTTTCCTCGGGCTATAGGTTGTACCTTATAGCATACGATTTTGTATTATTTTTCTTATGTGTGCAATACTTTGTTTTATCCACAGGTTTGACACCTTTTTGGTGTCAGGACTTCAGGTCCGAACATTTCACGTTTCATAAGTGAGTCCAGCTCATCTTTTATTGCCACGTTCCACATTTTTGGCCAATCTCTACGTTTGCCTTCTAGCAACGGAGTGTGGAACGATAATTTACGAATATCATCACTTTTGCGATGTATATGGAAATATGATACGTGAATACATTTGTTGACAATTTATGTTCTATCTGTCCAACACCTCCCTAGTACGTACAACATTTACTTAATTTCACTTTTTCCCGGCAATTCCTCTGCAGTAGGGATGTGTGATCTGACAATCTTCTGGTTGTCAATGAATGATTCCGGTAATTGGTGAACAGTGTTCTGTATGTGGAGGATCTTCGGGATCACATCTACACATTGTATTTTTACCGGATCATAGTGGGTCAAATTTATTGTATCCCACGTTGTAATTTGCTTCGTGCCAGATTTTCCAGTATCTGGGCCTATTTTCGGGAAACTCGTCTCATCTAGATCACAGTCTTCAAGGTATGCCTTAATTACGTCCCCCGTTTGGGGTTCTAGGTGTCTTATAATTGAGGGTGAGTCAAACCCTTCATAGATACCTAGGCGACGTTTGAGGACCTATTTTTGTCCTCTGTGTTGGTGCGATGGGGATTTAAACTGCGGACCGAAGATTCTCTGAAGAGAAATGTTCGGTGGCATTCCATATGCAAGTTGCATTTGAGACTCTGACCTTCAGAGGGTCTTATTTTCATTTACGATGCATCATGCAGAATTTGCATGTCCCCATGCATCCATTTGCAATCGGGATTTAATGGACGTCCAATCCATTGGAGTCTACTTTTAAGTGACTCTGCCGACCCATTTTGGGTATGAACATGCGGCACTTGAATGTTCATTTTCTATTCCCGTTGCTTGGCAGTTCTCTTGAAATGACTGGGAGGTATATTTCCCTACATTAACCAGACTTATTTTCTTTATTTTATTGTCTGGGAAATGTGCCCGCAACATTTTTATTTTTGTGCCAATAGCTTTGGAAAAGCTAAGTTACGGGTCTGTAGTAGACACACGTACGAATATTCTGAGGATGCATTTATCAGTACAGTGAATTACTGACATAGCCCACTAGGGGTGGTGGATTCTATCTACATCTATCTCCTTGTATTCTTTTTGAGGAAGCGTGGAGTTTCTTTTTCAACTTTTCGTGAAGATGGCCTTGCAATTAGTTTTCCCTTATAGTAAGGAATGCGAGGGAATTATCCCTTCTGAAGAATCTTCTGGTTCTTCAAGTCATACCCATAGGATAAGATGCAGTGTATCATCACAAATCCGGGGTGGCCAAGTCCATCATGCCAGAGTAAAACTTGGCAGATGTCGGGCACTTCAGGTGCTCCATCTAATTCCACTTCCTTTCTCCGAATCTTCGTATGGTAGAGGCCTCTAAGGCTCTCAAAACGTTCAAGTATGGATTTTACTCCATTATCTTGAGGCGTTGCATACGGTAATTTTTTTTTCATTTACATTTGCTGTTTCCAAATGGAATCCGTTGAAATGGATGTCCTTGAAACTTAGAAAGTTTCTTTTGGAATTCGGAGGGATTAGTGCATCCTCTTATTTTTGTGTCGTTTGGGGGCAACAGTGTTGCATTCCCTGGATCTTCAATATAGCCCTGATATTGGGCTTTGTATTGAAAAAAGTCGTACGTGTTTATTGTCTACCAATCATTTATGAGAGCAGTTTCAAAAGATGAAACGTATAGGCACATGCATCTTCAGATAAATATTTTCATTCTAAAACAAAAACACATAATTCAAATGCTCTCATAAATTATTCTTAAAAAAACTTGCTAAGATAAAAGTAAAGGCTAATCAAGCATGTCATCATTTTCGAAGTTATCAGCTGAAAACTTGACTGGAGCATCAGAGATTATCAGGTTTGTTTCAGCTTTATTTTTCTTGTTCTCTTTATACAAATCCTGGAGATGCTGCGGAGTTCGGAACACTCTGGACCAGTGGCCTTTTATGCCACAATTATGGCACTGGTCTTCCCATTCTCTCTTGGGTGGGGGTGCATAATTTTTGTTATTTCTGTGCCACGTGAACTTCCGCTTACTTTCATTATTTCACTGCTGCTGTACATGGCCCTTGGCATTTTTCTGTTGACCCCCCTTCTGTGGTCTTTCTTTTCTTTTATTATCTCTCTTCTTTTTGAAGGAAGATGAATAGTGAGCTTCTGGTAGGGGGGCAGGGCCGGGGGGCGCATATTGTGAGTGGCGAGAAGAAGCTCTCTGTTTTGCTCGGCCATGAGTAAACATGACGGCAGCTCAGAATACTTGATGAACTTGCGTTCACGGTATTGCTGCATGAGTATCGCATCTTTTTCATGGAAGGACGTATACGTCTTTTCCAGCATGCGATTTTCTGAGACTTTCTCACCACACAACTTCAGGGGTGAGGTGATGCTAAAAAGTGCTGAGTTGTACTCAGCAATGGACTTAAAGTCCTGCAGTCTCAGGTTCTCCCACTCGTATCGTGCCCTTGGGAGTATAACATCTTTCTGATGTTTATACCTGTCCTCAAGGGCAGTCCATAGCGCAAGTGGATCTTCGACCGTAAGGTATTCAGCCTTTAAGGTCTTGTCCACATGGCGGCGAATATAGATGATGGCTTGCGCCTTCTCTATATCGCTAACGTTTTCTTTTTCAGTCACAGCAGCGATGAGGGACTTTGCCCGCAGGTGAAATGATCGCTCCGGGACGTGACCCAAAAGAACGGTTGTAGTTTTACCGCAAGTGCACGGTGTAGCAGCGAGCGGGATATCGAACACAGGGAGGACGAATGACTGTGTTTGCTCCGATCAACCTGGCTATTTAAGAAGAGAATTTTGCCTTTGGCGATCCTGTCACAATCGTCAGACAAATGTGCGAAATATCAAATCAAATAAAGAACGTCTAGGGAATGGGGAATCCCCGCTACACACCATACTTCATAAATGTGGTTCATCGGTATCAAAATTGCTAGAATGAGAATTCGGATGAACTAGTTGCAACTGAATGTAGAACCAAGCTCACGCTCTCGCGCTGTTGCCGGTCTATAGCTATCCTAGGGTCGGGTCCAATCTCTTGCAAACCCTACCCCAGGGAAGCTAGCATTAGGATCAACATCATCGTCCAATCGTGCACCGAGCCCAATCTCTTGCAAACTCGGTCCACGATCTAGATTAGGATAGTTCCTACCCGTCCAATCTCTTGCAAACGGGTATCGGTATAGAATTGCAACCGGGGATCCTAGTATCGGTCCAATCTCTTGCAAACCGATACTTCGAAGAATCCGACTCCAACCCAATTCGGATTTCTAGGGCTTCCTATCAAATTGGGATCCAATCTCTTGCAAATCCCAATTGATATGAATACCTAGCAATCCGTAGTAAATCGATCCCAATCTAATCTCTACTAGCAATTCTAGCTCAATTTCTACCAATTCATCACAAATATGAAAGTGGGCTTGTAGGGTTCATCCCCACGCCCCAAGACGTGGAGACTACTCACAAATCATAACAAGATCACAAAAATAATCGTTGAAATAAGCAATAGAATTCATCACAACAATGATATAAACAATAAAAATAGAATTTTTAAGGAAAAGAGATGCAAACCAATGTAGTTCTTCAATTAATCCAACAAAAATCCAAGTTTTGCTCCTTCTCCAATCACAAGAATAAAGCTAAAAAACTAATCTAAAAAGCTGCAAAAAATCTAAGAGAGAGAGCTCTCAAACTAGGGTAAAAACAGGGCTTAAATAGCCCCAAAAATCGTCCAAAAATCGTGACCAAAATACCCCTGCACAGCCTGTTTTCCGCAGTTTTCGCTACAGGCAGCGCATCGCACTCGGCCGAGTGACAAAAGTCGCTCGGCCGAGTGAAAACCCTGCAATTTTCCAGTAAGTCGGGGTTTTCAGGGGTCTTCAGTTCGGGGGCGGCTCGGCCGAGTGAGTTGTCGTCACTCGGCCGATGACTTCACTGCACTCGGGCGGACGGGATTCTCCACTCGGCCGAGTGGGTCTTCTGAAGTTCAGGAAGCTGAAAAACAGAAACTTCGATGTTTTGGAAGGGCTTCGTCTGGGCGCCACTCGGGCGGACGTGGTATCGTCACTCGGCCGAGTGGGTCTTCTGTGCTCGGTCGAGTGCACAGGTAACTCATGTCTGAATTGGTCGGCCGAGCAGTGTCTCGCTGGTCGGCCGAGTGGCTCCTCCACTCGGTCGAGTGGGACACAAAGAATGCCCAATCTGCTTGTTTTGGCCTCCTCGTCGCTCCTGCGACGTCCATTCTTCTTCCGCTCCTCTCCAACAGCAAAATACCCCTCGGGGAGGTCGTCGGTGACCGTCTAGAGTAAGCGCATCTCGAGATCACTCCAAATCGCGCCAAATCACCTGAAATGCGACAAAAACAACAAATCGTGAAAAGCATCGCAATATCGTCGATATATCGTGAAAAACATGATTTGGGCGATCTAAATGGCATGCAAATATGCGGAAAAAAGGTGTAAAATAAGGAGTGATCAAAATCCCCCAAGCTTGCCTCTTACTCGTCCTCGAGGAAGATAAGTAAAATGCGAACCCGGTGGATTCGGAAAACGAAAACGGCGAAAAACGGAAAAATGAAAAAAACGAAGAAGAATGAAAACGAAATGAAAATAAAGAAAGAAAGAAAGAAAGAAAGAAGCGAAGAGGTAGGATGCTAGATCATTTTCTCAGGACGTGGGTTTCACTTACTCTTATAGCATGCACCGAATGAAAAATACATGTCAAAGAATTTTATTTTGATATCATAGTATAATGGTGCAAATAGAAATAGAAAACCCACGAAAAACGATATAATCATGAAAAACGGAATAATTTTAAAATTAACGTCGTCTGAATCATTTAAAGCGGTATACAAATCACAGATCACACACTTTTCAATTGAACGCTTTCTAGCAGGAGTATAAGAGTATCACTCTATAGAATAGAGAGAATAGAAAAGTATGGATTTCATGAAATGAACGCTAGGCTTAGATTTCTGGATTTCGTAAAACTAAAATAATCTCACCGAGTATAGAATATTACTTAGCCTAGGTTGTCGTGCAATGTCAAGTAGTCACTCTCTCACACATCAATGGATCCCCTCCCCCAAGCTTATCTATAAGCGTGGTGGCATAAAAAAATATTTACATCCCCATTTTTTTTATACATATAGCTCCAAAAGCAATGAAAAGAAAGAAGAAAGAAAGAAGGTGAGATGGGATCTTTTATTGAGGATTTTTTCTCTCTTTTTGTTGTTGTTGTTTTTTCTTTGCAATAAGCAATATATACACAACGATCCCAACTCAGAGAGAGATAATGATGTACAAGAATGTTTTTCTCTCTCTTTTTTTTCTTTTTTTTTTTTAGAATAAGAGATTTGGAGCTAGGAATTAGTAGCGGGGGAAAATGCCATAAAATAGAATCACTAAGGGGAGATTCACCAATGATTTTAAAAGTAGAGAAATGATGTTCAAGATTTGTGGAGAAAGAAATAAATATAACTCTCGGTTCACTCTATAAGACATGCACGACAACTTCAGCAGGGTAATCTAATCTACTCAGTTTCGATCACAAAAAATCTAACTAATCCAGATTTATCATAGCTAACATCATTCAATCATCCTGAAGTGAAGTGTACAATTCATGCATATAGAAGTGATATAGGAAAAGAAAGTCAGTACTCCAGATATAAGCATTCAATGCGTGAATCTTGGTGTGTTTTCTGTGATAGCATACATATGAATATTCAGACTCAGCTAATAATAAAATTTCATCCATTTTCATGCGGAAAAAGGTGTGGGTTACCATTCTAAATGCAAAGCAAGTCATAGCATCTGATATCTGAAATAAAACCTAAGACATGACAAATATAGCATGCATATAGAATAAGCTAGATCCAACGTCATCATCATCACAGAAAAGTCATCTCTAGCATGAAATGAAAAAGAAATAAAGATAAAGGGAAAATAGAAACTATGCAATGCGGCACACAGGAAAATAAGAAAAACGTGATGCATGGCAAAATAAAAGAAAAATGATGAAAAATAAGTGCAAAAGTGAAAAAATGGTGTGAAAAACTAAAAATAAAGGTGGCAAATCGAAAAAGAACGTGAGAATTCACTCCCCCAAGCTAAATGGCACAGTGTCCTCAATGTGCAAAGTGTGGCACACCGAGAGACAAGCGATGGGAGGGGCAAGTGAGGATGCATGCATGGAAAAATGAAAAGAAAAAGGTAAGATAAAGAAATGAAAATATGATGCGGACATGATGCATGCACAGATAGGAGCGATACATAGATATAAGTGTCACCAAAAACATCTCCCTCTCTTCCAAAATAGATATAAAAAGATATGATCAAAAAAAAAGAATACCATAATAAGTGAGGGGAGGGGGGGGGGGGGGGGGGGGGGGGGGGGGGGGGGGTGGACAAAAAGTGCAACAGGACCCAGCAGAAACGGGTAGCACAACGGCAGGAATAAATCAAGGCATCAAGGGTGCCTAAGAAGGTGGTGCTGCGCCGTCTCCGTCCTGAGGCGGAGGAGGAGGTGGTGGTGGTGTAGGCTGCTGAGCTGGGGTGGGCGTGGAAGTGGAAGCAGGTCTAGTGTGTGTGGAAGTGTGTGTGGGAACCTGCTGGGTGGGTGGGGGTACGCGTGGGAGACGCTCCAAGACCTGTGTAAGGCAGTAGTGGATCTGGGGGATCAGCTCGAAGCGTCCAGCCATCGCAGAGACGGTGGAGGACAGGGTCCTAAGGTCACCTCTAAGACCACTCACCGCCAACTCAAGAGCACGTATGCTCTGCAGTACAGTGTCGGGCGGGGGTGGTGCAGAGGGACGCACCGGTCTAGGCTGTGCAGGGCGAGGCTGGCGTACGCGAGTAGAGTATGTAACGGGCTCAGTAGGGAAGGGGACAAAAGGTGCCATGCCTGCAAATGTGGGCCTGGCCTCAGTGTGAGGCCGGGACACTGGCTGGTGGGAAGTGGAGGCAGCGGCAGCGAAAGAAGTGTGCAAAGGTGGCAACGAGGCTGCCAGAGAGGTCAGTGGCACAGAAGTGTGGACAGACGCCACGACACTCTCGGAAAATACGGCGGAGGTGGAGACAGAGGTAACTACCGCTGGGGTGGAAGTGTGCGGGCCAAAAGGTGCAATCCCAGCAGAGATCATGCTAGCCATGGTCTCCACGACCGCGGCAAACGAGGGCTCTCCACTCTCGACAAAGGTCAGCGGGCGCTCGGGGAGTGCGGAGCAAAGAGGCTCCACGGACAGAGGGCCAGAGGTGGCAGTGGGAGTGGTGGTGACAGCCTCGGAAGTGGTGACAGTGGTGGAAGTGGGCTCAGCAAAAGTACTCTCGACACCGACAGCGGTGTCAGGAGCAGCGGAAGCATCTGGTATGGGCTGAGAGGCCACTGGGTCAACAGGGTCGGCGGCAGGCTCGGCAGGGTGTGCAGCAGGGTCTGCGGGGGCAGCCTGGGCAGCGTGGGCAGCGTGGGCCTGCTCGGCCTCCTCGGCCTCGAGCACGTAGGCAGCGGGGATGAGAACATCCATCGCAGGGAGCCAGTCGACGTGGGCTGGTGCAATCTGAGTCCGAGCAGGGCTCGGGAGAATCATGTAGTCGGCACCGTAAGGGCCGTGCAACCAGACCCAGTGACGCTCACCATGCGGACGAAGCATCTTCATCCGGGCCATAACGTCTATCGACAGGGAAGTGGGGCCCGGGACGCGTCGCAAGTCGTCAGGTAGGTCCTCGCCGGTCATCATGGTAAGCAAGGTGATCAGACCGCCGCAGCATATCGGTGAGCGAGCGCCCACCGATACAATGATGCGGTCCAAAAACCAAGCCGCAATGTCGATCACGACGGTGGGGACAAGCTCGGCTCCATCCCTAGATAGAGCTCTGGGACGAGTCATCGCATAGAGCATGTAGAGCTCTGGCGTAGACATCGTGCCCGGCTCATATCTGGCCAAGAAGGTGGTCGCCATGAGGCGCTGGGCTATGCGGAGGCAGGGGTGGACAATGGCCGAGGCCTTGGCCCTACTAGGGTCAAAGGCAGCGTGGTGACCCGTAATCCGGGCCCAGAAGGCACCGGCGTCGAAGGAAGGTGGGGGGATATGGGTGGGGCCGTAACCGCGATCGGCACCGGGGACAGCGGGCCACGAGAAGAATGCTCTCATCATATCGAGAGTGACCTGGCACTCTCGATCCATGAACCGGAATGAGCATCCCTTGTCGGTCCGGGCGATCGAACTCAAAACCTCAAGTGTCGGGCGGGTAAAAGTATCCGCCGACACCTGCAGAAAATCTCGCCAGCCCACGTTGTCGTACAACGTGAGCATCCCCTCTAGTACCCCCAGGCGTCCTAGGTCAGCGAGGTGTGCAAACCTGGAGGGTACGATCGAGCGCTGGGAGATACACTCGAAGACGGCGCGGTGTGCGTCGTCTCGGAACGTAATCCCGAGCGGCCCGACCAGTGGAGCCGGTGGTGGTGGCTGTGGGTCGGCGGGGAGAGGCTGTGCGGGCTGTGGGTGCACTGCAGGCTGTGCGGGGTGTGCGGGGCCTGCAGGCTGTGCTGGGTGGACGGCATGTGTGTGGGACGGTGGAGGAGAGTCCTCCAACTCGTGGGAGGGGCCGGCATCATCCGACCGCTTCCGCTTGGCGGAAGCTCTCTTCGACCGCGGCCGTGTCCGGGGCGGCATATCGACCCCGAGCGCGCCGAAAAGTGAAAAAAGTGCGGTGCGTGTAAAAGAGTGGAAAGAGTGTACCCCGACACGCCGCGAGTGCTAAGCAGTGGAAGCGTGCGAAGTCAGCGCCTCCGCGAAGTCCGGATCAGCCCGTAGAAGCTCCCCTGGGCTCCCCTAAGCTCCAAAAAGCAACCTGCGCATGAAACGGCGATTTCAGCGGGTAATATTCAAAATGTATGGAGTATTAGGGGTATAATAGATAGATATAGGAATTGATTTGGGTTAGGGATTCGATTAATACACGGATCCTCGAAAAATACACAAAAAGAGGCAAAAACGGCGAAAACAGGGGTACCGGAGGTGATCGGACGGGCGGCCGCCGGCGGCGACTCGGGCGAGGCGTCGGCGGGTGCTCGGCCGGCGATGGCGGGCCGAGCGGCGGCGTGGCAGCGGCGGTCGGGCGAGTGAGGGCGAGAGCGAGGGGGGTTCGGGCGAGGGGAGCTGGAGCGTCGGGGGGTTTGGGGTTTTTGCGTTTCGAAATCCGCGCCCCCCCCTCGGCCCTTTATATAAAAAAAGTTACGACTCGGCCGAGTGACGTGGTCACTCGGCCAAGCGAGGCCAATGAAAATTTCCTCCCCGCTATCGCTTCGGCCGAGTGGCTTTGCCAGCCTCGGCCGAGTGCAGTAAGTCCATTCGGCCGAGTGACTCAAGCCACTCGGCATGACTCGCCCTATGAGGGTATCCGTTTTACTCGGCCGAGTGGGAATATGTACTCGGCCGAGTAGCAGTTATATTGAAATCAGGAAAATAAACAGAGAGTTGGGTACAGCAGACTTCCCTCGTTCGTGAGCGGCTCGGTCGGACGAACTTGTGTACTCGGCCGAGTGACTAGTATGCTCGGTCGAGTGAGCCTTGTGTTCTGCTGTTTGTCTTCGTTTTGGCTCTAAACTCCATCTTTCTTCCTCCAATTGATTTCATCTTCCTCCTAAGCGTCGAGCGCCTTCTTGGGGCGCTCCTCGTCGACTCGTTCATCCTCCTCATGATGGATCTACCTATCTCCTCTCCTGTCAAGAAAAATAGGACCCGTTTTCACAAAATTTTTGGGCGAACGACTCAAAACACTAAAAATTTCTAAAATGAAAATAAAGAAAAAGTAAAAATAAATCAAAAACCGTCGGGTTGCCTCCCGACAAGCGCTCGTTTAAGGTCGTGAGCTCGACCCCCTATAATTTTCAATCAATGCGGGATGTTTGGTGCATATGAGATGCACCCATCAAACTTTCCGGGGAGAACGCTTGGATTGGGAAGTTGCGGCGTAGTGTTCTCCCGCGGTGGTCTCTCGTCTCGAATAGTGTTGGGGGGAGGCTCCCCCAAGCTAGCATTTGCTCCGGTCAACGGTTTTACCGGTGATGCCGATTTCCGTGCCGGCGGAGCTTTCTTCGGAGACTTTAGTTTCGAGAGCTTGCAGAGCTCTCGAATCCTTGCGACATCAGCGTCGCCTTCATCATCTTCAGCGGAGAGGTCGGGGGAATCATTTTTCTTCTCATCGTGGCCTAAATCCGGGCCTTCCTCGAAATCTTCGTCAAAAAGAGCGCCAATTGAGTGAGGAATCGCCTCTTCAATCACCTCATCAAGGAGGTCCATGTAGTCAAGTTCCTCGTGGTAAGGCATGTGCTTCATGGCCTTAGGAATGTGGAGCTCCACCTCGATGTTTCCGACGTTTAAAGTTAGGGTACCTTCGCGCACGTCGACGATGACTCCGGCGGTGGCTAGGAACGGGCGTCCAAGTATCAATGAAGTGTCTCCCTCCTCCTTGACGTCCATGATCACGAAGTCACATGGCAAGCATATTCCACCCGGGACTTGTAGCGGTATGTCTTCGGCAATCCCCACCGGCCTTGTTATCCGTCCATCGGCTAATTGAATGCGCATGTCGGTGGGTTTCAACTTTGTCCCGGTGTTTAACCTTAAGAACATGGAGAGAGGCATGAGGCTCACACTAGCCCCAAGATCAACCAACGCCTTTTGAAGAGGGACGCCGCCCAAGGTGCAAGGAATCCGAAAACTCCCCGGGTCTTTGAATTTTGCCGGCTCCTTCTCTCTCTTGGTGAACCAAGAGCCCTCCTCGGCTAGCATGATCTTCTCCTTCCTTTTCCTCCCCGAAATCAAGTCCTTCAAAAATTTAGCATACGTGGGGATCTCGACGATGGCGTCAAGGAAGGGAATGTTAAGGCTAACTCCTCTTAGGTACTCGAGAAATTTTGCTAGCCTTTTCTCCATTTTCTCTCTAGCGAGCCTTTGGGGGAATGGAACCGGTGGCATGAAGCGCCTTTTCTCAATCAATTGCTCCGCTCTAGATTTCTCTTTGTCTTGTGGCTCCTTCTCCTTTTCAACTTCAACTATCGGCTCAATTGGCTCCAAGCTTTCCTCCACGGGCTCCTCAATAGGAATCATGGCGGGGGTGGTGTCCTTCCCGCCTCTAGTAGTAACGGCAACTACGGCATTGATGTGGCCCGTGTTGCCCCGTGGGTTTTGCTCTGGTTGCGCCGGCAATCTTTGAGTGTTCCGATTGAGCAACGCCAATTGCTCCGATATTTGAGCCACAACGGTATTAAGGGAGTCTTGCCCCGCCTTCAAGCTAGCATTTACCTTATTTTGCTCGACCATGAACGCCTCCACTCTAGTTTCGAAGTCGGATCGTTGTGGAGCTTGTGGAGGGTTTTGATTTTGATTCCTCCACCCTTGGTTGTATCCGGGAGGCCTATATGGTGGAACTTGTTGCTTTGGTTGAAAGTTTTGTTGTGGAGGCCCCCTCGGTGGATAGTATTGTTGTTGGGGTGGTGGTGGTCGAGCTTGTTGAGGTGGTTGTTGTGGCGGGTTCAAAGCTCCTTCATTGTTGGCGTAAGAGAATCCGGGATGATTTCTCGTGGCCGGATTGGCCCAATACCCTTGGTTCCCCGCAACATATTGTACTTGCTCCAAGGATCCTTCTACTTGCTCTCCTCCCGAGTACATGGCTTGAGATTGGTCTTGCCAATCACACATTTGGTTCGTCGGCGCGGAGGTGGAAGGGGTCCCTTGGGGCTCCGTGATGAACTTCTCCAATCTCTCCACTACCTTGTGGAGAGAATCAAACTTGCTCGTAAGCTCCGCTACGGCCTTTGCCTCGTAGATGCTAGTTGGCTTTAAGGAGGACGTAGAGTGTCCTCGCTCATCGCCCCATTGTTGGTTATTTGAGGCCATCTCCTCAATTAGGGCCGTAGCTTCCTCGGGAGTCTTTGACAAGATAGCACCATTCGCCGCGGCATCAATAATTTGTTTGGTCCCCGGTTGGAGACCGTGGTAGAAGCTATGAACTAGCTCCCAATCTTCTATACTGTGGTGCGGGCATTGATGCTGCAAATCCTTAAAACGCTCCCAAGCTTCATAGAGCGTCTCCTGTGGTCCTTGCTTGAAGGACATGAGAGCGCTCCGGATCTTCACCGTCTTGGATGGCGGATAGAACTTATCAATAAATGCGCTTGCCAACTCGTCCCAAGTGGTGAAGACTCCGTCAGCCTGCGTCCTTAACCAATAGAGTGCCTTGTCCTTAAGCGTGAAGGGGAAGAGACGCAGTCTGATAGCATCGATGGAGACCCCCGGCATCTGTAATGTGGCGCACTTCGACAAGAATAATTGGATGTGGTAGTGGGGGTTCTCATGGGCGTTCCCTTGAAATGGGTCTTGTTGCATCAAAACCACCAATCCAGTCTTTAGCTCGAAGTTCTTGTCAGCCGCCAACTGCGGCACGGCAATGGACGAGGTAGTAGAAGAGGTCTTAGGCCGAAGCCTATCGCGAATATAAATTATCCTCGCCATCCTTGCCGCCAATTCTTCAGGAGTTTCCGGGTTGGTCATATACCTCCCTTCCGGATTTTGTCTCTTTTCCGCTCTAAGTCTCTGCGCGGTACGTTCGATCTCGGGATCAAATAATAAGGCTTCGGGGTCCGCCGTAGATCTCGTGTACATGCACAGGGAAAACAGAGTTTCAAAGAAATGATTAGCACCGTGGAAGGGTTAGGTAAGAAATAAGAAATAAAAATAATGATAATAATAATAATAAAAAAGAATAGCTAGGGTGAGAAAGAATCAAACGCAATCGCCTCCCCGGCAACGGCGCCAAAAACTTGATCGCTCCGGGACGTGACCCAAAAGAACGGTTGTAGTTTTACCGCAAGTGCACGGTGTAGCAGCGAGCGGGATATCGAACACAGGGAGGACGAATGACTGTGTTTGCTCCGATCAACCTGGCTATTTAAGAAGAGAATTTTGCCTTTGGCGATCCTGTCATAATCGTCAGACAAATGTGCGAAATATCAAATCAAATAAAGAACGTCTAGGGAATGGGGAATCCCCGCTACACACCATACTTCATAAATGTGGTTCATCGGTATCAAAATTGCTAGAATGAGAATTCGGATGAACTAGTTGCAACTGAATGTAGAACCAAGCTCACGCTCTCGCGCTGTTGCCGGTCTATAGCTATCCTAGGGTCGGGTCCAATCTCTTGCAAACCCTACCCAAGGGAAGCTAGCATTAAGATCAACATCATCGTCCAATCGCGCACCGAGCCCAATCTCTTGCAAACTCGGTCCACGATCTAGATTAGGATAGGTCCTACCCGTCCAATCTCTTGCAAACGGGTATCGGTATAGAATTGCAACCGGGATCCTAGTATCGGTCCAATCTCTTGCAAACCGATACTTCGAAGAATCCGACTCCAACCCAATTCGGATTTCTAGGGCTTCCTATCAAATTGGGATCCAATCTCTTGCAAATCCCAATTGATATGAATACCTAGCAATCCGTAGTAAATCGATCCCAATCTAATCCCTAGTAGCAATTCTAGCAAAATTCCTACCAATTCATCATAATTATGAAATAGGGCTTGTAGGGTTCATCCCCACGCCCCAAGACGTGGAGACTACTCACAAATCATAGCAAGATCACAAAAATAATCGTTGAAATAAGCAATAGAATTCATCACAACAATGATATAAACAATAAAAATAGAATTTTTAAGGAAAAGAGATGCAAACCAATGTAGTTCTTCAATTAATCCAACAAAAATCCAAGTTTTGCTCCTTCTCCAATCACAAGAATAAAGCTAAAAAACTAATCTAAAAAGCTGCAAAAAATCTAAGAGAGAGAGCTCTCAAACTAGGGTAAAAACAGGGCTTAAATAGCCCCAAAAATCGTCCAAAAATCGTGACCAAAATACCCCTGCACAGCCTGTTTTCCGCAGTTTTCGCTACAGGCAGCGCATCGCACTCGACCGAGTGACAAAAGTCGCTCGGCCGAGTGAAAACCCTGCAATTTTCCAGTAAGTCGGGGCTTTCAGGGGTCTTCAGTTCGGGGGCGGCTCGGCCGAGTGAGTTGTCGTCACTCGGCCGATGACTTCACTGCACTCGGGCGGACGGGATTCTCCACTCGGCCGAGTGGGTCTTCTGAAGTTCAGGAAGCTGAAAAACAGAAACTTCGATGTTTTGGAAGGGCTTCGTCTGGGCGCCACTCGGGCGGACGTGGTATCGTCACTCGGCCGAGTGGGTCTTCTGTGCTCGGCCGAGTGCACAGGTAACTCATGTCTGAATTGGTCGGCCGAGCAGTGTCTCGCTGGTCGGCCGAGTGGCTCCTCCACTCGGCCGAGTGGGACACAAAGAATGCCCAATCTGCTTGTTTTGGCCTCCTCGTCACTCCTGCGACGTCCATTCTTCTTCCGCTCCTCTCCAACAGCAAAATACCCCTCGGGGAGGTCGTCGGTGACCGTCTAGAGTTAGCGCATCTCGAGATCACTCCAAATCGCGCCAAATCACCTGAAATGCGACAAAAACAACAAATCGTGAAAAGCATCGCAATATCGTCGATATATCGTGAAAAACATGATTTGGGCGATCTAAATGGCATGCAAATATGCGGAAAAAAGGTGTAAAATAAGGAGTGATCATGAAACTTTACATCTAGCTGCCAGCTTAGATAGTTTCTACCTGATGCTTCTGTAATGCCCTGCTAAGCTACTGCACAAGTACTAGAGGTGGGGGGGGGGGTGAATATTACTTTAAAATAATTAAGAGGCTAATTCCTAATTACTTGCAAACTCTACCAAACAATGCGAAAAATGCGGAAATGTAAATGTTTGACAACAAAGAAACAATCGCAAACAACGATATTACTGGGTTCGGATCCACCCAAGTCTCCCCGACTTGTTCCCGGTGATCCTACGTCCCAACCACCCGGATCCCCTCCGGATACTTGAGTTAGAAACCCTAACTCAAGATTTCCACTATGAAATACTTGTGAAAAACCTCCACAAGTCAAATCATACACAAAGTAATTTGTGACTCCCACAACCCGGGATCACAACCACACTCTCACAACCGAGAGTGAAACTTACAATAGAAATTGAAATAAAATAGAACTTCTTACCGACAAAATACCTATGCCTTGAGTAATGCTTACGAATTAGGGCAAGGATGATTTTGAGGAACAAGAAGTGACACCAAACCCTAGCTCCAAGATGTAGATCAGCGATGGAGAGCTATGGGGATGTTGGTGACCTAGAATCAAGCACTTGGCTTGGAAGGCTTCACACTCAATGAATCTCTCTTTGGAAGTAAGAGTGAGGAGAGATTATTGAATGGAATGAAAGAGCTTTGAATGAGCTTGGAATGATTTCTCTTGATATCTAAACTTGCAATAATATCAGCCCTTGACTGCAATGAATGCAGCCCATCAAGTATTTATAGGATAGAGGAGAGAGAGAAAGAAAAACGTTTCAATTAATGCTCCAACGGCTCTTTTCTAAACCCAACTAGTCGGTCAAAGAACAACCACCGACCGACTAGTTCATCAACTAGTCGGTCGGTCAATTAACGTAGACCGACTAATGGAAGAACAGCCAAAAGGTTGAAGCACAGACAAAAGGAACTAGTCGGTCCAAGAATAGTAGCTGACCGACTAGTTTCACAACTAGTCGGTCGGTTACTCAACTGAGACCGACTAACAGATAAAACTGAAGTCTGAGCACAAATTGACTTAGTCGGTCCAAGAACAAATGTTGACAGACTAATTCACCAACTAGTCGGTCGCCAAATGAGCATAGACCGACTAACGATAAACAGTAAGTTAGGTAAAAATTGGCATGTACAGTAAAACTCAACTAGTCGGTCCAAGAAGGAAAGTTGACCGACTAGTTCATCAACTAGTCGGTCGATCAATGAACACAGACCGACTAATGGTAAACAGTAACTAGCTAGGAAAAGACTGATAAAAACTAGTCGGTCCAAGAAGCTTTGCCGACCGACTAGATCATCATCTAGTCGGTCAGTTCTTCTTCTTGAACCAACTAACATGCACAAGAAGTCGCGAATCGAAGCGCGAAGCTTCGGGAAAGATTGTATGGACTTCTACTAAGATCCTAGAGCTAAGATATGAGCATTAAGAAGATTTAAACCGTAAGACCTACTCAAGGCTTAACATTCTACGAAAGAAGCTTAAAGACTATAAATAAAACTTGACGATACCGTCTTCAATAGCTTCAATTGAATCTTCATGACTTCTAAAATGGTCCATAAGCTTCAACGAAGCTTTAGGCATACGATCACGTGCTTTGAGAAGTCTTGAGACGTCGTAATTGATATTCATATGAATGTGGCGACGATATCTATAACTGCGCTCACAAAATGTTAGTTCACGATATATTTATGTTTGTTCATCATCCAAAACCAAATCCGGGGAGTCCAATATCCAACATTCTCCCCCTTTTTGGTGATGACAAACCAACATAAATAATAATAAAAAATAATGATTCAAATGTAATTTACTTACTCCCCCTGCATTGATGACACGTAAATTCCAAATTAAACAATAATAATACGCATCAAGCAGACGAGTAAAGTATATAAATGAGAATCGATTATTGAAATATCGAATGCCAAATGTTGGTTATTGAAATATCGGATTTGAAAATCCATTTATATATCTTAACTCCCCATGAATCTAACATATCAAATTAGATTCTTGGAATAATGCTTTAAATTATCATTTAGCACATTGTTATTATTATATCTCTCCCCCTTTGGCATTATCAAAAAGAGCGGGAGGAGATCAACGACAACAACAATGGCTTCAAATAAAAGCACGGGAGTCGTAGAAAACGACGACGGTTCAAGTGACACCAAAGAAAAATACGAATAAAATCAAGGCGTGTCAATGAAACCATAATCGAAAGTCGTAAAATGAAATCATCAAAACTCAAATCAATTTTACGGAATGAGTTATGGAATATACTCTCCAATATCAACATTCTTGGTTAATGTAGTGCATGGAAAACAATTCTATGTTTCCATAGAAGAAATTTCTATTAAACCAAGTTAATATCGTCGAGCGACGAAATCAAACATCAGAGACATAAAAAAAATATAATGTGCACAAAAGAATGAAATGTCAACGTCGATGTATATATATAAAAAATATGAACCAGAGTACATCAAAATTATACATCACTGACATACAAAATATCGATCCAACGATCGGGGCACAAAATACATCATCATATCAAACAGATATCAGAGTGTCACATAACATACAACATCATCAAAGTACATCAAAATACATCATCAAAATGATCCAAAAATCATAGCCACCCACACTATCCTACCCAAACTCTCACACACTAGATGTATCATCCAAGAAGCATCGGAGAGTCCTCAAAGAAGCTCAAGAGGAAACGACAGGATCTGCAGTAGCAGTAGGCTCTGCAGGAGAAGTGGTGGTCACAGGAACATCTGGAATGTCAGCGGGGGCGACAGCAGAAGTGGCAATCTCTGGAGCAGCAACAGTAGTGGCCTCGGGAGCACCAGTCGGAGCATCCACCGCAGGAGCGGTGGCAACAGGTGTGCTCTCGGGGGCACCAGCAGACGAAGCAACAGCAGCATCACCAGAAGTGCCCTCGGGGGCACGAGTAGAAGCACGACAAAGCTCCTCAATATCCTCCTCATCCAACTCATCCTCGTCAGAAAAAGACGGAGGGACCTTAATATCAAGGCGTCGAGCGATACAGCAGAGAATCTCCTCAGAACGAGCCTGACGAGACTCCAAACGACGGATCAAACGAACGACATCGGTAAGAGTGGTAGAGGGAGCAGCAGAGGCAGAGGCAGAGGCAGACGCTGAAGGTGTCGTCCTCTGAACGTGACGGAGCGCCGCAAGAGACTTCTTGACGGCCGTCGCGTTCAGGGGAGGACCAAGTGGACGCTCATAATCACGAGGAAGTGTGACACGGAAGTGGCGAAAAACAAGGGTCAACAAGCACGGGAAGGGGATGTGAGCCGACTTTGTGGTCTTACGAATACACTCGAAAGAGTCCATCTTATCGAGTATAATGCGAGCCCAGTTAATCGAGCTCCCCATGAAAATAGCGTAGATCAACTTCAGAAAAGGCTGGGACGGTAGAGATGAGGAGCCGTACTTGGGAAGCAAGCACGACTTCAGAATCAAATTGAGGACCCAGGCGTTAGGTTGAAGGATTTGGAGGGTACGCCAATCATGGCGGGAGGAATCTGATGGAAAATCTCAGAAAGGATGGTCTGATCTAGGGAAGAAATATCATCAACAGAAATGTCTGAGGGGAGGAGGCCAGACGAGGAGATACCCAAAATCTCTCCTAAGATTTCTGCCGTGAGGACTATTGGAGTCCCCAAAACAGTCATCTCAATCGAGTGGGTCACATCGTACTGACCCCGGATCCTATTGGCATAGAATAGTTTTACTAAACGAGGGTAGGGGTGATGATTCTCCTTAGGATCATATCAAAGGTAATCGATAAGACCCGAAGACGACAGAAGATCAGCTAGCCCTATGAAGTCACTAATCTGGACGAAATGCTCCAGAAGCAGCGGGCAATGTTCGATACGGTTGTAAGCCGCGAGACACATAGGGTCGTCGCGACACAACGAGATATCGACACTGCCTACCGGTATCGGAGCCTTTCCCTTAGGCTTATGGGTAGACGTACGTGGTCGGGAGCTAGACTCAGGATGGGTAGGAGGGGTGGGTTCCCTATGAGTCTCAGTCTCGGGTCTATACTCGGTATCGGAATCGGTAGGAGTATGGAAAGAAGAGGGAGACGCAAGTTGCTTGGGCTTGCGCTTAGGCTTGGGTTAGTCTCTAGGATGAGCACGGGGCTTCGCTTTCGCTGTCCTCTTACGCTTAAGAGGGGGCGAAGACGAAGAGGGTTCGGTAGGCTTCGAACGACGTTTCGGAGGAGGAGGGTCCGAGGGTGGCGAATCTACGGTCATGGGCGAAGGGCCAGAGGGAGTGATCGGGATACGTGTACGAGCCATAATCGAGGCACGACACGACGCAAGAGAGATCAATTCGAAGAAACCCTAGCCGAAATCAAGAACCCTAGCACAACCCTAGGAATCGAAACCAACTAGAAATGAAACCCTAGTCGCTGAAAAACTAACCCTAGAGAGCAAATCCGAACCCTAGGAAGCTAGGAGAGGGAGGAGAGTCACCTAGGAGGAGAGGGCGACGGTCGGCGACGGCGGGTTTGGTCGGAAAACGACCGAAAGTCGAAGGGTCAGAGCGGGGGTCGGGGCTTTTGAGCTAAGAGAGAGAAGTTTCCGATCGACTAAAATGAGAAATAGCCGACTAAATCGAGTTTAAGTCGGTCGGGAGCTCAAAAGACCAAACAGTCCCTGGCACAACTAGTCGGTCACAGTTCAAGCACTGACCGACTAGATCACGATCTAGTCGGTCGGTCAATGAGCTTGAACCGACTAGTTGTAAACAGTGACAAAACCCAAGTTAACTGACAAGAATTAGTCGGTCTGTGTTCATTTACTAACCGACTAGATCTCAATCTAGTCGGTCGGTCATTGAACATGAACCGACTAAAGAGGTCCAAAAATTGAAAATCTATGAAATTTGATTTCTCTCCTAATCACACTTGGATGAAACATCAAAATACTCTCATTAATCATTATACTACCCCATTAAACATCGAAAAACAGAAATTTGACGATTACGCACAAATCGAGCGAAAATTCCGAAAATTCAACAAAAAATCCAGAAAATTTCAATACTTCAAGCATGAGCAAATATAACGAATAGAATAGCATGCAAGAATATTGAATAAAAATGAATCCTATATCTCGGATTCGCCCATAATCCCCAATTCTCGACGCAACCGCACAAAGGAGTCCTCCTTTAGGGGTTTCGTGAAAATATCGGCGATTTGCTTCTGGGTTTCAATGTACACTAATATGATGTCCTTTTTAGCAACATGATCATCTAAGAAATGGTATCGGACATCTATGTGTTTCGAACAGGAATGGTGTACCGGGTTCTTGGAAAGACATATTGCACTTTGGTTGTCCACCATGATAGGGCAAGTATCACAGTTTATACCAAAGTCTTTAAGTGTGTGTCTCATCCAAAGAACTTGAGCACACGCGGCACCGGCGGCAATGTATTCCGCCTCGGTGGTTGAAAGTGATACAGAATTTTGCTTCTTGGAAAACCAAGAGACAAGGGAATTTCCTATAAAATGGCAAGTGCCACTAGTACTTTTCCTGTCGGATTTGCATCCCGCATAATCGGCATCACTATATGAGATTAACTCATACGTGCTAGATTTTGGATAAAGTAATCCAAAATCAAGTGTATAACTTAGATAACGGAAAATACGTTTTACCGCTACTAAGTGAGACTCCTTAGGTTGAGACTGATAACGAGCACATACGCATACGGCAAACATAATATCGGGCCTACTTGCGGTAAGATAAAGTAAACTACCTATCATACCTCGATATAGACGAATGTCTACATCCTTACCGCCCGTATCCTTATCAAGATGCATAGTCGTGCTCATTGGAGTCTTTTTCCCGGAGGCATTCTCCATTCCAAATCGCTTAAGCAACTCCACCGTATACTTCGTTTGGTGGATGAAGATTGCATCGTCCATTTGGCGAATTTGGAGACCTAAGAAATATTTGAGCTCACCCATGTGGCTCATCTCAAATTGATCCTTCATCACATTAGAAAACTCTTCGCAAAGAGCAAAGTTAGTAGCACCGAAAATGATATCATCAACATATATTTGAAATAAAATTATATCATTATTCGAATACTTAACAAATAATGTGGAATCAACTTCTCCCATTTTAAAACCTAAATCCAAAAGAAAATTCTTTAGACGATCATACCAAGCTCGAGGAGCTTGTCTCAAACCGTAAAGTGCCTTTTTAAGTTTAAAAACATGATTTGGAAATTTTTCATTAATAAAGCCCGGAGGTTGAGAAACGTAAACTTCCTCAACAACATCTCCATTTAAAAATGCACTTTTAACATCCATTTGAAATAATTTAAAATCCTTATGGCATGCAAAAGACAATAATAATCTAATTGATTCTAATCTAGCTACCGGAGCGAAGGATTCTTCGAAATCAATACATTCCTCTTGACGGTAGCCTTGAGCAACTAACCGAGCTTTGTTCCGGACGACGACTTGGTTTTCGTCGGTTTTGTTCTTGAAGATCCACTTTGTCCCTATGACGGTGTGGTTCTTCGATGGCAATGGAACAAGCTCCCAAACTTCATTCCTCTCGAATTGAATGAGTTCCTCCTCCATGGCTAAGATCCAAGCGCTATCTTCGCATGCTTCATTAACATTCTTTGGCTCTATCGAGGAGGCAAAGGCACAATGAGCGAAGTAGTTCACTTGCGATCTCGTCTTGACACTATCATGGATATTGCCGATGACTTGCTCATGAGGATGGTCACGAACGGTATGAAGTCGTTTGGGAATATCTTGATCACTAGGAACATTCTCAACAACTTCATTAGACGGGTTAGTCTCAATAGAATCAATAGAATCATTAGAGTTAGAATTACCAATTGAATCACATAAGACATCCATAGAGTCATCATCATTAGTAATTCTAGTTGGAACAAATCCTTCATTAAATGACACATGAAGTGATTCCTCGATCGTTGAGGTTCGTTTGTTGAATATCCGGTAGGCTTTGCTACGCGAAGAATATCTAACAAAAATCCCCTCATCGGATCTTGGATCGAATTTGTCCAAACTACCATACGTGTTCTTAATAAAACATTTTGAACCAAAAACACGAAAATGTTTAACTTGAGGCAACCTACCAAACAACAATTCATAACAAGTTTGTTTAGTGCCGGGCCTCAAAAGTATTCTATTAAACACATAGCAAGCGGTATGTACCGCTTCCGCCCAAAATTGATGGCCAAGTTGGCTATCATCAAGCATAGTGCGAGCACATTCCACTAGCGTCCTATTTTTTTCTCAACAACACCATTTTGAGGAGGTGCGCGAGGGAATGAAAAGGTGTGTGTAATACCAACTTCATCACAAAATGTCTCAAAAGACTCATTCTCAAATTCACCTCCATGATCACTACGAATAGTGACAATGGTGGTTCCTAAGAGATTTTGTACGTTCTTAACAAAAATAGTGAAGTTTTCAAAAGCTTCATTTTTATTACATAATGAAAATACCCAAGTAAACCTAGAAAAGTCATCAACGATGACAAGTCCATATCTAGCATTACCTAATGAAGCAACTCTAGTTGGCCCAAATAAATCTAGATGTAGTAGCTCTAGAGGCCGCTTAGAAGAAATGCTTTTCTTAGGTTTAAATGAAGATTTTGGAAGCTTGCCTCGTTGACACGAGTCACAAAAGCTTTTCTTTTGAAAGACAGGCTTAGGGAAGCCTCTAACAGAATTTAACTTGGAAATCTTAAATAGTGTTCCAAAGTTCACATGACCAAAACGTCGATGCCATAAGTGTTGTTCACTTGTGTTGGCAATAAGACATTGTTCATGTGATCTTGGAAGATCTAGGATATATATATCCTTATGGCGTGTGCCGAAAAACAATAATTCATTATTATCTTTTCTTAAAATATGGCACATTCCTTTCGCAAAGTTAACTTTGTAACCTTTGTAACAAAGTTGACTTATTGAAATGAGATTGTGGTTTAATCCTTTAAGAAGGTAAACATCACATATAAGGGGTTTAGAAGGATTACCCACTTTACCAACACCTATGATGGTTCCGCTCTCGTTGCCTCCAAATACGACGCGGTTTCCATTTGCAATGGGAACCACTCCGGAGAGCAATTGAGCGTCACCCGTCATGTGTTTTGAACACCCGCTATCGAGTATCCAATTCCCCTTGGAGCTAATTTTAAATTTGTTGCTCCTTTTCTTTTCTTTTCCTTGAGTACCTAAAGATAGAAAATTTCATATCATGGTACCCAAGGTCATTGGGTCCAAAAGATTAGACATTTGGAAGCCAAGTCCAATTGGACTTAGACTTCCCCACATAATTTCTACTATGCACAACATCCGAAAAATAAGCATTCATGTAAACTTGTTTTTCATCCATGCTTGTGTCCTTTGGGCTCCAAATAGTGAAAATCTTGGGAGCCCTCATCCTATTGGGTGCATGCATGCGTTGTTGGTTTCTACGTGATGCATGTCGTGGATAGGCATAAGGAACATGATGGAATGGTGCATGTGGATAGTTATTCATATGATGATGTGGGTGAACATATGCATGTGGAGGAACACGTGCGTGAGGGTGTCTCACATGGTGTGCACGTGCCCGTGAACGTGTAGCATAGAAATCATCATATGTGTGAGCCGGTGGAGTAGGACGTGTGTTCCTACGTGGCATAGTATTGGTGTACATATAAGCATGCCCCTTCTTTGGAGGTCCACCCAAAGTGGGTTTCTTTCCGAAAGAGGGTGTGGACGAGGTGGAAGCACCATTGGTAGAAGAACTACCAATAGAGTGTTTGCTACAACTCGTTGAGTCACCGGAAGTTGGCCTAACAAAAGTAGTGGCCGATTTGGATGAACTTCCCATCGTATACCCTAAGCCAATGTGGTGATTGGCCGGAAGTAAGTCACTTAGGATTTTATCCAAATGGTCCTTACCCTTATTGAATTTATTAATTCGGCCTAATGTGTTCTCATATTTCTCGGTGAGAGAACGCATAGAAGTATCCAAATTGGATACTTGCGATGTGAGCACATAAACACGAGATTTAAGATTCTCATTCTCAATACTCAAAGTCGAGTTTTGAGAAGTCAAATCCGCTATCTTGCGCTCCTCCGGATCTTCAATGCTAACATGTTCAAGTTGAGTCTTGAGATTAACAATCTCATTCTTCAACCCTTCAACAACGGTGTCGTTGTTGGTGATGATAGTTTTAGGCGAGGTTTGAATGCTAGCTAAGTCATCTTTTACTTTAGTATACCTATTTACTAATTTAGTATACTTAGACCATAATTGAGAATTAGCATTCCTAAGGTCATCCATAGTTACCTCATCGCCTTCGTTGTCGCTATCATCGGAAGAGGAAGATCCTTGATCATGCTCCTCTCTTGCCATGAAGCACATGTGTGCTTGTTCCACTTGCTCATCGTCCGACTCTCCGCTTGAGGAATCCTCGGAGTCGGTGAATGTTGCCCCGACAAGTCCCTTTTTGTTCCCTTTCTTGTACTTCTTGGACTTGTCGTACTTTGGCGCCTTCCACTTCTCCTTTTGCTTGTATAGAGGACACTCCGCTTTCATGTGTCCTGGCTTGTTGCATTTAAAGCACAAAGAAGAAGAAGAGGAGTTAGATGAATTGAACTTCGATTTGTTTTTGAAGTTACCTTTCCAGAAGAACCGGTTGAACTTCTTGGCCATGAGTGCCATGGACTCCAAGTCCTACTCGTTTTCCGAGTTCTCATCATCGGTTGATGTGGAAGTAGATGGAGCGGCCTTGAAAGCAATAGCTTTCTTCTTTGGCCCTTCTTGTTGTAGGTAAGACTTCATCTTTTCCTGCAACTTCAACTTGCTATCCTTGCATACCTTATAAGACATCAAGGTACCCATTAGTTAAACAACGGTATATTGTTCATATCATTACCTTCCTCGATGGCGAAGGTACGTTTTCCCAACTCGAAGGAAGTCCTTCGATAAGCTTCGAACATTTCTCCTTTTGGGTGTAGGATTTGCCGAGAGCCTCTAACTCGTTTATGATGTCGACGAAGCGAGCATAATACTCCTTCATCTTCTCACCCTGTAGCATATGAAACATCTCGTAATCTTTATTAACAACAACGAGTTTAGAGTCTCTTACCCTACTCGTCCCTTCATGTAATATGAGGAGGGAGTTCCATATTTGATATGCACTCTTACATGTGCATATCTTGTTGAAATCCTCGGGCTCCAAAGCACATTGCAAGGCGTTCATTGCCTTGGCATTGCTTACCTCTGCGGCGACCTCCGCGGGAGTCCATTTCTCGAAATCTTCTTCGGTTGGCTCGACATATTCCTTCATCGTGGTCCTCCATAGTGAAGCACTCCGGAGGAAGGTTTCCATCCGGCATTTCCAGTACCTGTAGTTGGTACCGTTGAAGAATGGAGGCCTCGTTGAGGAATGTCCTTCCATTACCGAAGACGCTCCTTCACGGTTCTTGAAGGTGCTATAGTCAGAAGGTGGACGAATGGTCTTGTTGTCGTTGGCAGACATAGCTATAGACTTGGCTCTGATACCAAATGTAATGCCCTGCTAAGCTACAACACAAGTACTAGAGGGGGGTGAATAGTACTTTAAAATAATTAAGAGGCTAATTCCTAATTACTTGCTAACTCTACCAAACAATGCGGAAAATGCGGAAATGTAAATGTTAGACAACAAAGAAACAATCGCAAACAACGATATTACTGGGTTCGGATCCACCCAAGTCTCCCCGACTTGTTCCCGGTGATCCTACGTCCCAACCACCCGGATCCACTCCTGATACTTGAGTTAGAAACCCTAACTCAAGATTTCCACTATGAAATACTTGTGAAAAAACTTCACAAGTCAAATCATACACAAAGTAATTTGTGACTCCCACAACCCGGGATCAAAACCACACTTTCACAACCGAGAGTGAAACTTACAATAGAAATTGAAATGAAATAGAACTTCTTACAGACAAAATACCTATGCCTTGAGTAATGCTTACGAATTAGGGCAAGGATGATTTTGAGGAAGAAGAAGTGGCACCAAACCCTAGCTCCAAGATGTAGATCATCGATGGAGAGCTATGGGGATGTTGGTGACCTAGAATCAAGCACTTGGCTTGGAAGGCTTCACACTCAATGAATCTCTCTTTGGAAGTAAGAGTGAGGAGAGATTATTGAATGGAATGAAAGAGCTTTGAATGAGCTTGGAATGATTTCTCTTGATATCTAAACTTGCAATAATATCAGCCCTTGACTGCAATGAATGCAGCCCATCAAGTATTTATAGGATAGAGGAGAGAGAGAAAGAAAAACGTTTCAATTAATGCTCCAACGGCTCTTTTCTGAACCCAACTAGTCGGTCAAAGAACAACCACCGACCGACTAGTTCATCAACTAGTCGGTCGGTCAATTAACGTAGACCGACTAATGGAAGAACAGCCAAAAGGTTGAAGCACAGACAAAAGGAACTAGTCGGTCCAAGAATAGTAGCTGACCGACTAGTTTCACAACTAGTCGGTCGGTTACTCAACTGAGACCGACTAACAGATAAAACTGAAGTCTGAGCACAAATTGACTTAGTCGGTCCAAGAACAAATGTTGACCGACTAATTCACCAACTAGTCGGTCGCCAAATGAGCATAGACCGACTAACGATAAACAGTAAGTTAGGTGAAAATTGGCATGTACAGTAAAACTCAACTAGTCGGTCCAAGAAGGAAAGTTGACCGACTAGTTCATCAACTAGTCGGTCGATCAATGAACACAGACCGACTAATGGTAAACAGTAACTAGCTAGGAAAAGACTAACAAAAACTAGTCGGTCCAAGAAGCTTTGCCGACCGACTAGATCACCATCTAGTCGATCAGTTCTTCTTCTTGAACCAACTAACATGCACAAGAAGACGCGAATCGAAGCGCGAAGCTTCGGGAAAGATTGTATGGACTTCTACTAAGATCCTAGAGCTAAGATATGAGCGTTAAGAAGATTTAAACCGTAAGACCTACTCAAGGCTTAACATTCTACGAAAGAAGCTTAAAGACTATAAATAAAACTTGACGATACCGTCTTCAATAGCTTCAATCGAATCTTCATGACTTCTAAAATGGTCCATAAGCTTCAACTAAGCTTTAGGCATACGATCACGTGCTTTGAGAAGTCTTGAGACGTCGTAATTGATATTCATATGAATGTGGCGACGATCTCCATAACTGCGCTCACAAAATGTTAGTTCACGATATATTTATGTTTGTTCATCATCCAAAACCAAATCCGGGGAGTCCAATATCCAACAGCTTCCAGTACTTCGAAATCAATGCTTGCAATATTAGCCATTTATCTAGCAGAGCACAAACATGCATGAATTAATAATTAATCAAAGAAAACATTTTCATGTGGAGGCAATATTTAACGAAAAGCTAAATGTGTGGATCGGCCAGTCCCACAAGAAAGAGTCCAAAAGTACACAGTCCAAATTATTCAAATTTGCAGCTTTAAAAATGAAAATACAACTTTGGAAACCCCGTGGGTCCCATATAATATCTCCATCTTCAAGCGTGGCCTCCGTCTTCATGGAAGTTGGTCTTCTTTCTTTGACATTTACATAAATTCCTCACTACAATTTCTCTCAAAGATAAAAGAAAAATGCGGGAAATAAACTGTGGGACTAAACGGCCGATCCAAAAACCACATTTAGCAATTCATGCAGAAATATTGTGCTCATCAACTTTTTCATCAGACATTTTCATCACAGGCATCACATGCATTTAATATTCGCAGAGATGGATAAATAATTTAATCACTTAATAATTATTGGACCACTGGGCAACGTCATGCACCATTAGGTTAGGTTACTAACGGCAGAGCGGTCGCAGGATCTTCCTAATTATTAAGTTTTAAATACAATGCACAACCACGCATATAATATCCACAGAATAAGCCTAGTGATGTAAAGCATCTAAAGATGATTTGTACAGAAAAATCATTACGATGCAAGGGTTGAAATGAATGGGTTTAATCAATAAAATTAAATAAGAGCCCAAAATTAACATTTTCTTTTGTATGAGGAAAGCAGGTTCCCTCATTATCCCAAAAGCCCCCCAAAGATCCCCAAAAAGTCCTCGCCTCCCTGATATTTGTCCCGTAATTTACCGTGATTTTTCACAAATATCTTGCCCTTAAAGCCCCTTTCTAAATTAATTTGTAGGCCAAACAGTTGCCTATTCAGGCTTGTTTTCAGCCTATGCCCCCCCATTTTTTTTGTAGGAACGGCCTGCGGGGGCTTGAAGCCCGCAGCCGGCTGTGGGCTTCAGGCCCACAGTTTTTTGGTCCCGTTTAGGGTTTGATGGGGGGGGTGGCGGCGCCGCCGCCGCCCCCTGCAGGGGGCGGCGCCGTGGGGGGAGCCGCCGCCCCCTGCAGGGGGGCAGGGGCCGCGGGGGGCCGCCGCCCCCTGCAGGGGGAAGCGGCCATGGGGGCCGCCGCCCCCTGCAGGGGCGACGGCGGGGGCCGCCCCCTGCAGGGGGAGGCGGCCAAGGGGGCCGACCCCCTTGCAGGGGGGACGGCCGCGCGGGCCGCCGTCCCCCCTGCAGGCGGGGAGCGGCGGGGGGGGGGGGGGGGGGGGGGGGGCGGCCGCGAGCGGCCGGGGGGGGGGGGGGGGGGGGGGGGGGGGGGGTTCCGGCGAGGTGGGGGGGTTTCCGGCTACGGCTAGCCCCGGAGGGATCAAAATTAGGGTTTTGACCCTAAAAATTGAGTTTTTGGGATGAAAAGTCCGTCGTTTTCAAGGCGACAAATAATCCCCATATCGATCTTATGAGATCTAGGGGAGGGGCAATCATACGTATGATTAAAAATATCGTTTTAGTGTTTTTACCTCTATATCCGTCCTCCGGATATAGCGACGGTTGCTCGAAGCCCTACGCAGATGACGACGATCGATGGAGGAAGCCTTGTACCGCGCTCGTGGATCTCCCGTCTCGCCTTCGTCTTCGCCTTCGCAACGAACGGAAAAAAAATTTGTGGGGAGGAAAAATTTAGAGGCTCGTGGTGATAACGTGTTATGAATCAACCACTGGGGGAGGAGCCCCCAGCTCTCTATTTATAGGCAATTGGGAGAATACAAATATGGGCTTACAATGATATGTGCCTATCTCTAGGATAGCCCAGAATCTCACCCAACTACGGTTAAATAACCGTTCACAACAATAAGACATAATTGAGTTCAAATTTGCTGAGTTTCTTCTTAATTTTAGAATTCCATATTATTGGAATGCCTTTCAATAATAATTCCAAATAATGAGTCGGAACACTTTTTAACATGATTCCGAGTGAGACCACTTAAAATTTTCTAAATTTACAAAAGTCACAAATATGGAAGTCAATTTTCACATAAGATGTATGTCTTCAAGAAGATATGTCAACATAAATAAAAATAATTATAATCATATATTTTTTATTATAATAATAATGCATTAATCTATTTGAGTAAATTGCTAAGTAAAAATTACCATTTTCTGAAAAATTAGTTTATGTTATAAACTCGAAAAATTAGTTTAAGTTTCTCCATAGCCGCCAAGTTTACAACACGTTATCAGCACGCTCAAAGCTAAGCCGAACCCCCTGCCGACGGACGGACGCGACGAACGGTCACGCGACGCCGAACGGGCTTCCTTCACCGAACGTCGCTAGATCCGGCGGGTAGGATCTAGAGGTAACTTTCTCTCTAGATCTAAATTTTGTATATGCGCATATGTGGTGATTTAATTCTTTTTGGCTCAATCGATTAAAAACACCGTTTTTATCGCTAAAAATCACCCTTTTTCAATTAAAAAACGTATTTTTGGAAGAAAAAATTGGGTTTTTTCCACTAAAAATCGGATTTTTACCCGTTGTTTTTCCCCAAAAATCACCCAAACCCGAAATAGGGTTCACCGACCCCCCCCCCCCCGTCGCCGGCAAGCGGCGGGGGCCTTCCCGCCGTCGCTGCGGCGGCGGGAACCCCCCCCGCCACTACAGGCGGGGATTTCCCCCGCCGCCTGCAGCGGCGGGCATCCCCCGCCGCCGCCGGCGGGGGCAACCCCCGCCGCGGCAGGCGGGGGCTCCCCGCCGCCTGCAGCGGCGGGGCACCCCCGCCGCCGCCCGGCGGGGGCAAACCCCCCGCCGCGGCAGGCGGGGGCTCCCCGCCGCCTGCTGCGGCGGGGCAACCCCCGCCGCCAACGGCGGGGGGCAACCCCGCCGCCTACAGCGGCGGGGGCAACCCCCCGCCGCCATCGGCGGGGGCAACCCCCCGCCGCAGCAGGCGGGGGCCCCCCCGCCGCCTGCTGCGGCGGGGCAACCCCGCCGCCATCGGCGGGGGCAACCCCCGCCGCCATCGGCGGGGGGCAACCCCCGCCGCGGCAGGCGGGGGGCCTCCCCGTCGCCTGCTGCGGCGGGGCAACCCCCGCCGCCAACGGCGGGGGGCAACCCCGCCGCCTGCAGCGGCAGGGCACCCCCGCCGCCAGCGGCGGGGGCAACCCCCCGCCGCCGCAGGCGGGGGGCAACCCCCCGCCGCCTGCAGCGACGGGGGCAACCCCCGCCGCCTGCAGCGACGGGGGCAACCCCCCGCCGCCGCAGGCGGGGGCTCCCCGCCGCCTGCAGCGGCGGGCAACCCCCGTCGCCTGCCGCGGCGGGCCCCCCCCCCTCCTCCCGCGCCGCCTGCAGCGGCGGGCCCCCCCCCCCTCCCCGCCCGCCTGCTGCGGCAAACGGGCCCGCCCGCCAGTAGCGGGTACGGGCCCGGCGTGAGTACCCCCAAAACCCTAACTAGGGTTTCTGACCCAGAAAATTTTTTCGAATTTTCAAAATTTTCAGATTTATTGCGATTTTTTTCTCGTTAAAATCTGGACCAAAATGCATGTGATTTTTACTCATCGCAAATTATATTTGGATTTATGATTTTCTTTAAAAAACGTTTAAAAATTAAGAAGATCCTGCGACCGCTCTGCCGTTAGTCAACTAACCTAACGGTGCATGACGTTGCCTAGTGGTCCAATAATTTTTAAACGGTAGATTTCATTTTCCATTATAAAACTGCCTGTGATGAATAAATAAAATTGCCTGCGATGTATACAACTGCCTGTGATAATGCCTGCTGCATTATAACTGCCTGCGATGAATGGTTAATATTTGCTGTGGTTTTGGATCGGCTAGTTTATCACCATTTTTATTTTTCATGCATTATTTTCCTTTTGAGAGAAAAATGTAGTGAGGATAATTTTGTAAAATTACAAGCCCGGCGGACGCTTCAAGAAGATGAAGGACTATTCCAGAAGAATAGGGGCCCCACGGGGGTTCCCGAGTTGTACTTTCTTTCTTTTTGGGACTGTAATGGACTGTAATTATTTATGGTGATTAGCCGATCCACGCAGCAAATATTTATGTCTGATGTGCTTGATTATTTATTTTTGCGCAAAATATCCTAATTAATGCTATCTTTTTACATGCTAGAGTAATAAATGGCCAAAATTGCGAGCGTCGATTTCGACGTTTTGGATGCTTCAGGAAAGAATTACTTAAGCTGGCAGCTGGATATAAAATTCCATCTGCGAGCACAGGGATTGAGTCACGCCATCGCCTTAGGCGATAAGGTTTTCTGACATAGATAAAGCGAAAGCAATTATCTATATCAGACGCCCATATCGATCGGACCCCTGAAGGCCGAGTACCTAACGGTGGAGGACTCGTATGAGTTGTGGACCGCCCTCGAGGACAGGTATAAAACATCAAAGGGATGTTATCCTACCTCGAGCGCGATATGAATGGGAGAACCTCCGTCTCCAAGACTTCAAGTCTATTGCCGAGTACAACTCGGCACTCTTTAGCATCACCCTCACGCCTGAAGTTGTGTGGTGAAAAGGTGACGGAGGAACGCATGTTAGAGAAGACGTATACATCCTTCCATGAGAAGGATGTCATACTGATGCAACAGTATCGTGAACGAAAGTTCACAAAATACTCTGAGCTTCTCTCATGCCTTCTGATGGCAGAGCAGAATCGTGACCTCCTTCTGGCCACCCACAACTCACGCCCTACCGGCACTGCTCCTGCGCCTGAAGCGCACCCACAGCTCCTTCCAGAAGAAAAGGGGCAACTTCAAAAGGCAAACCCCAGAAGGGCAAGACCATGAAGAAGCAGGCTCGAGGACCCCCTCCAAGAAACAACCAAGAGGGGAAGAAGAAAAATGTGTGGAAGAGAAAAGACGACGGCCAGACTTCTGCCCCCAGAAAGGACTGGGAAGATAAATGCCACAGGTGTGGCATGACTGGACACTGGTCCAGAAATTGTCGTACTCCACGCCACCTTCAGGAGTTGTACAAAGCAAGCCAGAAGCAAGCTGAGACAAACCTGGCGGTTCAAGAAAACCTGGCACCAATCAGGTTCATCGCCGAGGACTTCTCCAACGATGACCTGCTCGACTGAGGACATTTATCTACTTTATATGCATTGTAGTTTTTTCCTTTTGAGAAACAATTTATCTGCTTATCTCTGGCATGTTTTAAGTACTTTTTCAGACATCAATTTAATTTTCGTAGTATATACCTTTGTGTTTTTTTCCTTATACTGCGACTTTTCTTTAAAATAGATGGACTTTAAATGCCTAGTGGACAGTGCCTCTACGCACACGATCCTCCAAGACATCTGCTTTTTTCAAAGCATTAATAAATACGATGGCACCGTAAATACGATTTCCGGTCCATCAAGTATCATTGAAGGATCAGGGGAAGCACATTTTATGCTCCCCAATAGTACAAAACTACTCATAAAAGATGCCCTTCTCTCCCCTAGCTCACATAGGAACCTGTTGAGCTTTAAAGATATCCGCTTAAACGGATACCACCTAGAAACGGTGAGCAAAGGAAACAGTGAATACCTTGATGTAACGTTCCATAAAAACGGTGCTAAAAACACCGTCGAACGTTTCGAGGGACTCCCGTCGGGTCTCTACCACACAAGGATCAGAGCAATGGAAGCAAACACTTTGGAGCACCAGAAGTGCCAAAATCAACCAGAATTCAAACTCTGGCACGATAGACTAGGACACCCTGGAAGGAATATGATGCGTCGCATCATATCCCAATCCCGTGGAATTAATCCGAAAAGCCTGACGCTACTTCGGAAGGGTGCAAATCCTTGCCCCCCTTGTTACAAAGGGAAATTGATTACGAGACCATCCACCCTGAAGGTGGACTCTGAGTCTCCAAGCTTCCTAGAGAGAATACATGGTGACATTTGCGGGCCTATTCACCCCGCAAGTGGATCCATTCAGGTACTACATGGTACTAATCGACGCATCTTCAAAATGGTCATATGTGTGCCTCTTGTCCACCCGCAACGTAGCCTTTGCAAAGCTACTTGCACAAATTATAAAATTGCGGGCACATTTCCCAGACAACCAGATCAAGAAATTGCGTCTGGACAATGCTGGGGAATTCACCTCACAAGTCTTCCTAGACTACTGCCAAGCAACCGGCATAGAAGTTGAACATCCTGTAGCTCATGTTCACACCCAGAACGGGTTGGCCGAATCTCTCATAAAGAGACTACAATGGATCGCTAGACCATTGTTAATGCAATGCCAGTTGCCGGTATGTGCATGGGGGACATGCCATACTGCACGCTGCATCGCTGATAAGATTACGACCGTCAGGTAGTCAATCTTATTCTCCGATGCAACTTGCATATGGGAACCCGCCCGATATCTCTCACTTGAGGATATTCGGATGTGCTGTCTATGTCCCCATAGCACCACCGCAGAGGACCAAGATGGGTCCTCAACGGCGTCTTGGTATCTATATTGGTTTCGACTCACCATCGATCATTAGATACCTCGAAACCCCTTACAGGGGACGCCTTTAAAGCGCGTCTAGCAGATTGTGAGTTTGATGAAAGCATTTTTTCCAAAACTAGGCATTAACACACAGAAGCCAGAAGCTTCAAAGACCATTACATGGGACACAAAGACCTTATCCCATTTTGATCCGCGCACAAATCAATGTGAAGAAGAGATCCTGAAGATCCTTCAAATTCAGAACACAGTTCACATTTTACCGGATAAATTCACTGACAACCAGAAGATTGTCAGATCACACGTCCCTCGCTGCAAATACGCCAGCTAGGATTGACATACCCAAAGATGGATGCAATCCACCTGCAGCAGAAGCGGTCGTACCTCAACAAAAAAGAGGACGACCCCCAGGCTCCAAAGATAAGAATCCTCGAAAGAGGAAAAATCCTGGAGCAACAATAACGATACCACCACAGGATGCTGAGCTCAGCCCAGCTACCTCTCCACTCCTAACAACCCCTGAAGAGGAAAATATAGGAGAAATTTCATTAAACTATGTACGTACCGGGGAGGTACTGGACAGAAAAAGCACAATCATCGATGATAACTTCGCGCTCATTATTGCCACTCACGTCACTGAATACGACGATGAGACCGATCCACGCTCTCTAGCAGAATGTAAACGCAGAGAGGATTGGCCAAAGTGGAACGAGGCAATAGGAGTAGAGCTGGACTCACTCTCGAAGCGCCAAGTCTTTGGACCTGTAGTCCTAACACCAAAAGGTGTTAAACCTGTGGGATATAAATGGGTATTCGTGAGAAAAAGAAATGAGAATAATGAGATCGTGCGCTATAAAGCGCGCCTTGTTGCACAAGGTTTTTCCCAACGACCAGGAATAGACTATGACGATACCTATTCTCCGGTCATGGACGCGATCACCTTCCGTTTCATCATAGGCCTATCCACGAAGGAAGGTCTGGATATGCAGCTCATGGACGTTGTGACTGCATACCTATACGGAAATATAGATAAGGACATCTACATGAAAATCCCAGACGGATACAAACTACCGACAAAAATGACAGAAAGACCTCGGGACGTCTATTCTGTCAAACTCCAGAGATCACTGTATGGTCTCAAACAGTCAGGTAGAATGTGGTACAACAGGCTGAGTGAATTCCTAGTGCAACAAGGATTCACAACAAATGAAGTCTGCCCTTGCATCTTCATACGAGCAAAGGGAACAGGATTCGTAATTATCGCCGTCTACGTAGACGACTTGAACATCATCGGATCTCCTGCAGAGATAGATGAGATATCCAAAAGTCTCACACAGACTTTTGAGATGAAAGACCTCGGCAAAACGAAGTTTTGCCTAGGGCTACAAATTGAACATTTAAGCGGAGGAATCCTGTTACACCAATCGACATATACAAAGAAAGTGCTGAAGAACTTTCTTATGGACAAATGTCATCCGCTTAGCACACCAATGGTTGTCAGATCATTGGATGTTGAAACAGACCCCTTCCGACCGCTGGAAGAGGGGGAGGAAACACTGGGTCCTGAAGTACCCTACTTAAGTGCAATTGGAGCACTCCTATACCTGGCAAACTGCACGCGTCCCGATATAGCGTTCGCAGTAAATCTACTAGCCAGATACAGTTCAGCGCCCTCAAAGCGCCACTGGAACGGAGTGAAACAACTTCTGCGCTACCTCCAAGGGTCTGTAGACATGGGACTATACTTCAAGAAAGGTGTATCCGCCGACCTGGTCGGTTACGCAGATGCGGGATACAGGTCCGACCCACATACCGCAAAGTCCCAGACCGGTTTCGTATTCACATACGGTGGGACGGCCATCTCATGGAGATCCGTGAAGCAGACATCCACAGCGACCTCGTCCAACCACTCTGAGCTCATCGCGATCCACGAAGCTAGCAGGAGAATGCTTCTGGCTTCGATCAGTCATCAACCACATCCTCAAGACCACCGGCCTGAAGACGGGAGATCTTGGGCCTACTACCATGTACGAAGACAATGCTGCATGCATCGCTCAACTACGAGGTGGCTACATCAAAGGTGGACAGGACGAAGCACATTTCCCCCAAGCTCTTCTGGACGCATGAACAGCAAGTAGACAACCAGATCGACATCCAGCAGATCCAGTCCTGCAACAACCTGGCTGACCTATTCACTAAAGCTTTGCCTCGCAGTACCTTTAGAAAACTTGTACTAGGAATTGGGATGAGACAGCTGAGAGATGTACAAGCCTGAAGCTTGAACTTATCAGGGGGAGTTAACGTAGTGCTGTACTCTTTTTCCTTGACTGTTGGTTTTTCCCACTGGGTTTTCCACAGTCAAAGGTTTTAACGAGGCAGCCACATTAACTCAGGATCCAGAAGTATCCACCACTGATGTTATCCATCGATCAGGGGAAGTTACAGAGACTTTGTACTCTTTTCCCTTAGCCACAGGTTTTTCCCACTGGGTTTTCCTTGGCAAAGGTTTTAATGAGGCAAGCACTCTTAAACTTAGAGATCCAGAAGTATCTCCAACCCCATGATCAAACAAGCTTCATGAACCCTGAAGTGTTCACCATGGCTTACAACAATGGATGGATAAGGGGAAGTGTTATAAACGGGCTTCTTGGTGGGCCTACCCGTTAGTGGGTATCCACCCATTATGTAACCCTACCACTATAAATATAGGGCTATGGTCTCCATAGCCGCCAAGTTTACAACAGTTTAAGTTTATTTGGTTCAATTCTTCTGAGATTTAACAAAAGAATGAACAACAATTTTATTTAAAATGAAAATGTATTAGATAAAACATTAAAAAAAGTTTAGAATGTTGCAAAATCGTCAAAATTAATTACTAAATTTCAAATATTGTAGGATTGTTTATTAAATTCTAATTTAATAGGTTTTCTTATTTGAATGCTTAAATTTAGAATTCTGTTATGATAGGATTCCTAATTGATTTCCAGTTGTATGAGTTTTCTTTCTAACTTTCAATTTCAAAATCCTTTTAAATGGAAAACTTTATGTTTGAGGTGGCACAACTTATGAAATCTTCAAAATTAATTTGTCAATCCCAGATAATTTAAAATTCATAATTAAATTCTAATTTGATGGGTTTACTTTTCAGTTTAATTGAACTCTTAAATTTAAAATTCTAGTACAATAAGAATCCTCTTTAAAGAAAATATCCAAGTGATAAAGTGACAAAACATGATGCTAGAGAGGCCTTGCAAAATTCTTTAATTCACTAAAATCTCAAAACATGGAGGATCGATTTTTTAAACAAATAATATATAGAGAATAATGGATGTCAGCTGCCCTAAGAGGAATTTCCTCGTACGTACATGTTAAAAGTACATTCTTCGTTATTTTTTACTTTTTATGCAACTTTATTCTGTAGTTTGTAGAATCTGTGTTGCAATTCTGTGTTGTAGTTGTAGTTGCATAATCTGTGTTGTAATTCCCCTCATGTGCATGCTTTCCTGCCTTTACTTTTTATTCCATGTCTGTCGAACTCATCGTGAATAATGTGTCATAGAGTAGTGAATAATGTGTCATAGAGTAGTGGAATCCTACTGGACACGCTTTAACATGCACTCCCTCTTTTCCCCATAGGTAGCAGGTATCTTCTTAATTGAGGGTTGTCATGGAGTTGGAGATGGAGGTGGTGGCAGGCAGCTAGAGTGCATGGTGTAGTGTTAGGGAATGCGTTGTACTGTGTTGTACATATTTGGGGGTTAAGTGTTGTACCTAGTATGCACATTGTTATGATACATTTGAGATGTCTATTGGGTTGTGGGCTTGAGCTTCTCTGTGTTGTCCTTCTGTGATGTAATTGTGGAGCATACATGTACTATCTCAGCATATGCGTAGTGGCCTGTATCTCTGTTTTGTTCTCTCCCTCATTCTCTTTATTTATCACCATCGTATCTCTAGGACTAATTGGGACGAATTCGTATTTCTCAGGCATCGTGGGGAGCATGGCATGACATGTGGTGGCACATACAGGTCACCGCACTACGAAGTGCGTAAGGATAGTGCATGTAGTGTTCCAGTGTGCTTGGGGGTAGAATTGTCCTACGGTGAGTGGGCGACTAGGACTAGATGAGCCCCCTAAGTGTGTTATACCGTATCCAGTATAGCTACTATGTCTATTTGTATGTAAAGTTCACTCTATTGCTGTGCCGGGATATAATATGTTTGTGCATTTAGATATTACATGTATGCATGCCTACTTGGCTATTGTATGTACTTGGATATCGTGTGCGTATTTGTATACTTGTATACTTGGTTCTGTAAGTATAAGCTAGATCTGTGTATGAAATGTCATGTATCTATTAGTGTGTATATAGAGTGTCTGTAGTGTATTTGCATGATACTTGTACAGTTACTTGTATGACTACTTGTATGTAAATTTGTATGCCATGGTATGTGTGTTTGTATATGGATGAACTATGTGGGAAGATATAGAGTATGTGGTGTGGAAACTAGAATGTTAGTGGGTATTATATATATATATATATATATATATATATATATATATATATATATATATATATATAAATAAGATGATATGTACATTGGTGTGTATGGGTGTGTGCCCATGCTTGGATGTGTGTGCATAATTGTATAGTTTTATGCATATGGATGTCTACTTGGTTGTATAGTTGTGTGCCACATGTCTAGTTGCCATGTGTCGGTATGTAGTGTATACATCAATATGGATAGGTGTAGCCATACGGCTGCTTGTGTATAGGGTTGTATCTCTATATGGTTGTGGATATGTGTTGTGTATGGCTACATGTATACTAGGCGTAGCCTATGTGTTGTATGTGTTGTATGGAAGTAAGTGTTATGGGATCTAAATGAAATATATGATTGATGTAGTAGTCTATATGGATGATTGGTTGGGTGTATCATGTATATAGTTGGTTGTATGTGCATATTGTCTTGAAAATATTGTATTGACGACAGTGTATTGAATATATTGTATCTTATCTTGATTAAATTGGCAAAATATATTGACTATATGTATGCCTATGTTGGTGAGTGTATGTAATTGATGGGTGTATATCTATAGCTATATGCATATGTGTATAGATGGGTGGATATCTTGGTATAGGTGCCTATATGTGTTTAGATAGATAGATATGTGTGTATATGTCTAGTGTATGTGTATGATGTGCCTATGTTTGTGAGTATGTTTGTATGCATACTTGGATATATCCTTGTGTGCTTGGAGGTAGCTATAGATATCATAGTTATGAGTGATAGGAGATATGTGTATATTCCTTGTGTGTGGGTATCCAATTATTGTATGGAGTCATGGATACTTTATGTGTGTGTATACATGTGTCTAATATATTTATAGGTGTGGTGTGTTATGGATATATTATTGTAGGGTATCGATATTATGTTGTATGTACATACTTGATTGCACATACGTGTAACGACTGCTTTTCATGTATCTTGTTACGACCTAAAGATCGTGGGAGCCCTGCTCCCGCCCGGATCTGCTAACAAATCCCACTAACTCGCCCTGTCACAAAGGGGCTGCCGCCCCGAAAATCCGGGGCATCATGGAGACAGGCGCGCCTGGCAGCGTTCCCCGAACCGGTCGAGGCGAACAGCCGCAGCCGGCCGAGGCGAACAACCGCAGTCGGCCGGGGCGAACGACCGCAGCCGCCCGACCCGCCGAGGTAGCGCTCTTGGTGACGCTGGGGCAGCTAGGCCAGGCCTGCTGACCAGCGTGGACGTATCCCTCCGCACCAGCGGGCCGTGCCCCAAGGCCAATCGGGACGGCCCGCCCGACTCCCGCGAACCACAACGCCTAGGGTGACACCGCCCGGCCTTTAGCTCGTCGCTAGCGACAAACGGCCAAGGATAAGGACACGACCGACACATACGTGACCCGACCGTCTGACAAAGCACCCCCTGGCGGCTGAACCGCCTGACAGCTGATGCTTTCGGCCCTGACACCCCGACAAAAGCGCCCTTTGGCCATTGCGCCGCCTGACAAAAGCGGGTCAGGACCTCCAGTCCCCGAGGCCCCTATCCAAAGTTTCCACCTTCACACGCGCCAGCTCAGCACGCCTAGTCATCACCCGTCAGGTATAAATACCCCCATTCTTCTTACGGAAAGGGGGTTGAAGATTTCCCCCATTATTCTGTTATTCACACACGAGAGCTAAGGTCTTCCATATCTTTGCTCTCCCACCTAAAGCTCGTCACGGGCGGCGGACACACAGAGAGTCCGACCGGCATGTCTAGCCCCCCTTTTTAAGCCCTATCACTGACTTAGGCATCGGAGGGGCTAAGGGTTGAACCCCAACCCAGCCCTTCTGACGAGTTGCTCGTGCTGCAGGAGAGCTCGCCCCTGGACCGGAGTCAGCTTCAGCCCCCTGCCGTCCAACCTTCCCTAGCTACTCCCGGCGAGATTCGACCCCGTGGGCATCACCGGCGACGGACCCGACTTCTCCACCTCACTAATCACTTGTAAAACAGCCTACCTAACCCCTCATTTCCATATAACCACCGTGCCCTTGGTTCCCCATAATACAAATTCATTGTACGCGAGTTCCACCTCGTAACAATTGGCGCCGTCTGTGGGAACGAAGGGTCACACCCATGTTAAACTCCATGCCAATTTCGCGGAACCCTGACCACGGCAAGGATCCCGTGGATCAGGAGCTGCTCTCTCTACAAATCACCCCGGCGTCCGACGCCCTTCCGGGCGTGCGCACCGAAACTGAACCTACTTCATCCCGCGTCGTCCTGAAAAGCTTCGAGGCCGTCACTCAGGCCGGGGGAGGCTATCAGACAACCGGAATGGGGCCACCGCCCGGCCCCTTGGAGCCCCAGAACGTGAGGCGGAACCTCCGCCTTCAGTTCGAGGAGGAGGGAGAAAACGGGGGGCTCGCCGAGGAGATTGCGGCCCAGCAAAGGCTCCTGGAAGAGGAGATGGAAGTTGCGCAGCGGTGGAAGCGCCTGGGGGAGGCGGCCGCGGCGCAAAGGCGTTTGGACGAGGCGACCGAGACCGCCCGGACGGCCTACCAGGAAGAGGAGGCCGCCTGCCGCCAACTCCGCTTCATTGTCGCGGAATGCGAGAAGCTGAGGAGAGAAAACAGGAGTAACCAAGGGGTTCTTGAAGAGACGGCGACGGGCCGGCGGCCCGGGGGCGGACGGGACCCGTTGCTGAACAGGTCCCCGCATGGAGGAGGCGACCCGCATCACCAGCACCACCCCTCCGATACCCTGCACGAGGAAGCCGTTTGTCGGCAGCTACGCTTCCTCACCGCCGAGCGCGAAAGGCTCCTCCGCGAGAATCAGGAACGGATGGAGGCCCGAGGAGAGTTGGCCGGGAGGCGCTGGCGCTGGGAGAGCCGTAGCCCACAACCCGTCGAGTCCTCGGCCCAGGAAAGGAGCCCCGCCAGGCGACCGTCGGGCTACTCCCCGGGGGCGGAGGACCGTCGTCGGCTGTGGCGCGATCGAAGCCGGACCCCCGAACGGCGGAGAGGGGAGGCCCCGGATCACCCCACATATTCGGAGGAGGCCACGCCGCTCGCACGGTGGATCACGGCCGCCCCAAGGCCCATAAGGTTCAAACCTCCTCACTTGGACACATACAACGGGAGAGGCGACCCCCTCACGCACGTGCAACAATACCGGGGGGCGATGGAAGCCCAGGACGTGGATGAGGCGTTCCTATGCCGACATTTCTCCCAAAGCCTGAGGGACACCGCGTTGGACTGGTACTTTGGTTTGCCCGCGAGGTCCGTGGGGAGCTTTGGCGAACTGTCCCATAAGTTCTGCCAAGAGTTCCGGGCCGGGCGGACGAAAAAGAAGCCCTTAGACTATCTCAGCACGATAGTCCAAGGGGAGGGAGAGACAACGGGCAGGTATCTCCGCCGCTTTCAGGAGGAGAGACGGGCGGTGGTGAGGTGTGGCGATGAGGTGCTTATGCTGGCCTTCAAGTCGGGGTTGCGGACTCGGAGCCTCCACAAATCCCTGCTCCGGGATCCGCCAACCGACTATGAGGCATTAGTTGCTATGGCGGAGAGACACGCGTTGGCCGAGGAGACTCTCGGCGCCAAGGCCTTATTCCCCCCGGCGAAACCCCCCCAAGGCGAACCCCGGTCACACCCACGGCCGAGGCAGGAAGAGGGACACCGTGGTCGCGACCACCTGGCCCGACCAAGGAGGGAACCGCTAGGGCCTCGCCCGCAGGATCGACCTGGCCCGGCGCGTGATTTCGCTCCGGCCCAAGGGCTCCCTCGGGTCGTCCCGAGACAAGAAGGCCCCCTACGGGCACATTACACGCAACTCAATGCCTCCTTGATTGAGGTGATGGCCGCGGCTACACGGGCCGGACTGCTGCCGGAGCCGCCCCGGGAAATGAAGTCGGACCCCGCCCGGAGAGATTTTAAGAAGTACTGCCGATACCACAGGGACCACGGCCACGACACCGACAACTGCTTCACCCTCAAAAGGGAAATCGAGCGGCTGATCCAGGCGGGCCACCTGGGGGACTTCGTCGGAGGCCGGAGACCGGACCGGGAAGACGGGAACCACCGAAGGGCCCGGAGGGCAGACCCTCCGGCAAACGACGAGCAGGAAGAGCTTCACCCCCCGAAACCCGTCATGCACATAAACACGATATGCGGCGGGCCATCTTCAGGAGGGGCATCATCGTCAAGCAAAAAGGCGTATGCGAGACAAGTAATGACGGCGGGTCTTGGAGGGGACCAGAGAGGGAGAAGGATGGCCTACCCTCCCATTACTTTCAGCGACGAGGATCTAGAGGGGATCGAGCAGCCCCACGACGACGCCATCGTCATCGAGGCACAGATTGGGACGGCCATCGTCAGCCGCCTCCTAATCGACACCGGGAGCTCTTGCGACATCCTGTTCATGTCCACAATCGAGAAGATGGGGTTAAGGCCGACGGACCTGAGACCCCCTGCACTGGACCCCTCGTCGGTTTCACCGGTCACTCGACCCCCATCATGGGAGTGATCACCCTGCCGATAACCCTCGGAGAAGAGCCACAGGTCGTCACTCGAATGACGCTGTTCGTTGTGGTCGACATTATGTCGGCGTACAATGGGATCATAGGACGACCTTACATGTCGGCCATTGGAGCGCTCCCCAGCCTCCTCCATCAGATGGTCAAGTTCCAGACCCCCCGAGGGGTGGGGATCGTACGGGGAAGCCAGAAGCTGTCTAGGAGCTGCTACGTATGGTCGACCAAGCACAAAGGACCAGAGGTGAACCTGAAGATCGACTCCCTGAGGCGGAGTTATGACCCCCACCAGCCTGAGTTAGCTCCAGCCGATGCCACTGCGGAGTTATGACCCCCCCTGAGAAGGACGTGCTAATCACTCCAAGGGGCATGGTGCGCCGGTCGTGGCATAGCCGGGAACTGTAAGTCCTGAACGAAGTACCTTGTTCCTTTCTTTTTTCGAATTTCGCCTTTTCTGCATGACAATTTCAGTTCAACCCTCTCAAAGACTCCGGGGCAGGACCAGTCCTCGCCACCCAAACCGGAGAGGGGCACGGGCCGAGCTGCGTACTCGCTCCCCCCAGGAAGACCTCCGGGGCAAGTTCACTGAGCTTGGCCACCCAAACCGGAGCGCCATATGCGGGGTAGGCGACGGCCCAATACTCGTCCGACTATAGAGGCTGCGGGGAGGCGACGGCCCCATACCCCCCTCTCAAAGACTCCGGGGCAGGACTAGTCCTCGCCACCCAAACCGGAGAGGGGCACGGGCCGAGCTGCGTACTCGCTCCCCCCCAGGAAGACCTCCGAGGCAAGTTCACTGAGCTTGGCCACCCAAACCGGAGCGCCATATGCGGGGTAGGCGACAGCCCAATACCCGTCCGACTATAGAGGCCGCGGGGAGGCGACGGCCCCATACCCCCCCTCTCAAAGACTCCGGGGCAGGACTAGTCCTCGCCACCCAAACCGGAGAGGGGCACGGGCTGAGCTGCGTACTCGCTCCCCCCCAGGAAGACCTCCGGGGCAAGTTCACTGAGCTTGGCCACCCAAACCGGAGCGCCATATGCGGGGTAGGCGACGGCCCAATACCCGTCCGACTATAGAGGCTGCGGGGAGGCGACGGCCCCATACCCCCCCTCTCAAAGACTCCGGGGCAGGACCAGTCCTCGCCACCCAAACCGGAGAGGGGCACGGGCCGAGCTGCGTACTCGCTCCCCCCCAGGAAGACCTCCGGGGCAAGTTCACTGAGCTTTGCCACCCAAACCGGAGCGCCATATGCGGGGTAGGCGACGGCCTAATACCCGTCCGACTATAGAGGCTGCGGGGAGACGACGGCCCCATACCCCCCCTCTCAAAGACTCCAGGGCAGGACCAGTCCTCGCCACCCAAACCGGAGAGGGGCACGGGCCGAGCTGCGTACTCGCTCCCCCCAGGAAGACCTCCGGGGCAAGTTCACTGAGCTTGGCCACCCAAACCGGAGCGCCATATGCGGGGTAGGCGACGGCCCAATACCCGTCCGACTATAGAGGCTGCGGGGAGGCGACGGCCCCATACCCCCCCTCTCAAAGACTCCGGGGCAGGACCAGTCCTCGCCACCCAAACCGGAGAGGGGCACGGGCCGAGCTGCGTACTCGCTCCCCCCAGGAAGACCTCCGGGGCAAGTTCACTGAGCTTGGCCACCCAAACCAGAGCGCCATATGCGGGGTAGGCGACGGCCCAATACCCGTCCGACTATAGAGGCCGCGGGGAGGCGACAGCCCCATACCCCCCCTCTCAAAGACTCCGGGGCAGGACTAGTCCTCGCCACCCAAACTGGAGAGGGGCACGGGCCGAGCTGCGTACTCGCTCCCCCCAGGAAGACCTCCGGGGCAAGTTCACTGAGCTTGGCCATCCAAACCGGAGCGCCATATGCGGGGTAGGCGACGGCCCAATACCCGTCCGACTATAGAGGCTGCGGGGAGGCGACGGCCCCATACCCCCCCTCTCAAAGACTCCGGGGCAGGACCAGTCCTCGCCACCCAAACCGGAGAGGGGCACGGGCCGAGCTGCGTACTCGCTCCCCCCCAGGAAGACCTCCGGGGCAAGTTCACTGAGCTCGGCCACCCAAACCGGAGCGCCATATGCGGGGTAGGCGACGGCCCAATACCCGCCTGACTATAGAGGCTACGGGGAGGCGACGGCCCCATACCCCCCCTCTCAAAGACTCCGGGGCAGGACTAGTCCTCGCCACCCAAACTGGAGAGGGGCACGGGCCGAGCTGCGTACTCGCTCCCCCCAGGAAGACCTCCGGGGCAAGTTCACTGAGCTTGGCCACCCAAACCGGAGCGCCATATGCGGGGTAGGCGACGGCCCAATACCCGTCCGACTATAGAGGCCGCGGGGAGGGGACGGCCCCATACCCCCCCTCTCAAAGACTCCGGGGCAGGACTAGTGCTCGCCACCCAAACCGGAGAGGGGCACGGGCCGAGCTGCGTACTCACCCCCCCAGGAAGACCTCCGGGGCAAGTTCACTGAGCTTGGCCACCCAAACCGGAGCGCCTTAGGCAGGGTACCCGACGGACCGACACCCTCCCTCCCTCGAAAGGGCCTATCACCCCTCTCCTCAAACCTCGGGAAGCTACTCATGGACCGCGAATCAAGGCAACTCCAACGCAGAGCCATCCCTGAGGAGTAACGCCTGACCCCCATAAAGCCGGCACCCGAATTGACCTGTCCACCCAAAAAGGACAATCGGGACCAACACCACTGACAAGTGTCATGCATGCCTGAGGGGTCGCATCACCCGTCACCCATCGGGAACGCCCCCCCTAAGAACGAAATTCCCAGACGGCCCCGACTCTCAAAAAGAGTGAATAAGGGAATCTCCCACTGCCCCGCCGGCCTCCGGCTCGTCACCTTCCCCTCCGTCTCCATCATCCTCCTCCTCCTCACTGCATGCGGCGAGCCCGTCGAGGTCGATCTCTACCGGCGGGACCAGGCCCGCCAGCTTCTCCTTCACCCGAGCCAAGCAGGCTTCCCATCCCTCCTCCTGGCCCTTCTCCAGGCCCTCGGACATCGACTTTACGAGGGCGGGGACGACGGTACTCTCCTGGTACGTCCGAAATTCCTCGACCCTACGGGCCAACTCCTCCTCGGTGGCCTTGGCACGCCCCGCCAGATCCTCCGCCGGAGCCTCCTCCCTCCGAAGTGCCTCCTCCAGCACCTTCACTCTCTCTCCGACCTCGGCCGCCCTCTGCTCCTGGTCGGACACGACCTTCGTGAGGCGCTCTACCTCCGCCACGCCGCGGTCGCCCCTCTCCCTCTCCTTGGCGAGGTCCTCGCCAGCCCTCTTGCGAAAAGCAGCGAGCTCAGCGACCGCCTTAGCCACGACGCCCTCTGCCTTGTGGATAGCGGGCACGTGCCTCATCATCCCAAGCATCAGGTTGATAACCTGAATAAAGACAGAAAGCAAAGTGAACCCATTTAGGATGCTCCATAAAACCGATTAAAAAATGTCGCCCACCTTACAGAACATACCTGGACGCCGTGCATCACCGCGGTGCCGCACAGACCCTCTGGCCCCACCGCTTCCAGCGCCACCTTATCGCGTGGCAGGAAAATGTTCTCCGCCAGCCTCGCCGCCACACCTCCATCCTCAAACACAGATTCATCGCTCGCAACTTTGTACGGAGCCTGATGAAGCGCCAGGTCGGGGTAGCCCTCGATATCGCTCCTCCTGGCCTTAAACTTCACCAAGGCGGCCTCACAGCGGGGGTCGTCGGCCCTTTCGAGACCGAACGGGGGACAACCGTAAGGCCAAGGGTCCCATCCTCCGGACCCGGTCGGGCCGCTCGACCCTTCGGCCCTCACCGGTTCACCGCTAGCCGTCACCCCCTCCCCCCTTAGGTGCCTGGGGGCTGGACGGCACCGTTCAGGGCATTTCCCCCCGTCCCCTATCGACCCTTCGTCCCCGCCCTCCAAGTCGATGACAGGGTCCGACATCCCCTCCCCGGCTCCGCCGCCCGCCGCTCCGGTCCCCCTCGGCACCTCAGACTCAGATGCCGTCGCCGGCCCCTTCCTCTTCTTCGCTGACATTGGCACCCCAGTCGAGCTCCCTGCCCCTCCTTCCGCTCGCGACCTCTTGGGGCCCACTCTCGCCGATGATCGCCTCGCCTGCTCCGAAGCCCGCCGCATCATTTCCTCGAGGGATAGACTCATTGTGCCACCTGCCACAGAGAGAAATTTCAGCGTAAGCATATCAGGCGCATGAACACCCAAATCTTTTGTACCTTCAGGCCATGTATACGCCGTTATCATCTCCGCCCGAGAGAGCGTCCGATAATCTCGGCCCTCTGCTGGTATGGCCATTAAAATCTGGGCCACCTCCTTCTCCTCGTCCCCCAATTTCACCGCCTCTCTCGCCTCGGGATTCAGCTCCGCCCAGTCAGACCTTATCAACACCTCCTCCGGCACCTCCACAAACACATACTGCTGGCGCCAAAACTTAATTTTGCTAGGCAACCCCCTGATGAGCGGATGAGTCCTCTTCGCAGACAGATAGTAGCCCGACCCCAACCTCTTGACCGAGAAGAAGTGCCGAAATAAGGACAGAGAGGGGTGAACCTGGTTGCTCAAGCACAGCACCAAGAACCCCACAATGGCACTGATGGCATTGGGCATCAGGCGATAGAGGGGCAGCTCCAGGAAGTTCAACACTTCCAGCAAGAACGGATGGGGGGGAAGCGCAAACCTTGCTCAAACGAAGATACGTACACTCCCACCTCCCGGTCGCCCGCAAAACACACCCTTTCTTGCGGCTCAGGTTCATGTACCGAATACGACGGCCGGACGTACATCGTGAAGATCTTCGCAACTGATTTCTTCAGCTCCGACTTCACGCCCGCAATCTCGAGGGGCACCCTTCCTGTCTCCGCAGCGGAGCTTCCTTCGCCAACCCCCCCGATCCCTGAACCCGAGATGGAGACATCGAGGAAGACATTTCTAAAAAGGGTGTCTTACCTAACGGTTGCCGACGACTTGGCCGCTTGCGCTACTCCGCTGACCGCCCCCACAAGGTCGACTCTGGCAAGATCACTGAAACCTCCTACGAGCCCTACCTGCTTGTCGAAAAATTTTATCGCCAAACAATCAGCTTAATTTGCTCACCCCCCCATTACGATTCCTTTAAAGCGTCTGCGCCAAGCATCGCGACCGTCGAGCCCAAGACACGCGTCACCAATCCGTGCCCTCTCCACCACCCACGTGCTCTGACGCTTCGCGTACTGTCAACAAACCGTCATTTCCGCCACGCGTCAGCACTTCAGTGGTCGGCCCGCTTCGATTCCCGCCCGCCGTCGACTCGCCAGGCTTACGTGATAAGTCATGCGACCGCCTAAAATTCCCGCCCAAATCCCGGTGAAATGATTACCCCTATTTGAAAATCACTCCACGCGCCGCCCCATACACGGTTGAATCCGGACCCCGTCAGGGCGGCTAACGCATGGAGGCGGCTCTCGGTCCATGATTAAGTCCGGTCACAACACGGAGGCGAGGCTCGATCCCAGGTTAAGTCCGCCCCCCAGGGCGGCCATACAAGACGGCGGAACGCGGTCCATGACTGATTCCGAGCTCCGGCAGTACGGCCAAAACACGAACGCCTCCCTCGCACCAATAAGGGTCCGATCTCCGTCGGTTCGGCCTGATCAAGCACCCGCCCCACACCCTGTCGGATTCACGGTCCCAACCCTTGGCATACTTCTGTATGAACCAGACAAGTCCGACCCGCCACGGCACCTCCGGCCACCATACTGTGCATCGGAGCATCACGACCACCACAAAACACGACTCCTCTCAACTCCCCTCTCCCGAAGATTTCGGCAAAGCGCAGTTGGGGGCATTCACGTCCCTCACAGAGCGGACATTCTACGAGCAAACCAAGTAGGAATACAGTTCGACACAAGACCATAACAATGTATTTACCCAGAAATCACGCCATACACTGTTCTTTCCACACATTACAACATCACATTGTTCATAACCCTCTTACAAGACGATACCGTCCTCCACATACCCACGATTCTAGCGGCGCTACCTTTCATCCGACCGATCTCGCATATCCTTAACCACTTGCCGAACCGCAGCCTCCTTAGCCTCTTCCAGCATCGACACACCATGCTCATCATGATAACGGCGGATAGCAGCTTCGATCACTTTGCTCTCATCGTCCCGCTTGTCCTCCAGTCGCCGCACCGCTAGACCCCTCTCCCTCTTCTCGGCCTCCAGAGCGACCTTTAGGTCCTCAATTCACCGCCTCTGCAACCCGATCACCGACTCCTTGCTAACAATTTCCGAGGTATGCTTCGCCCGGATATCATCCCTCTCTCGCGTTACTTCTTGGAGCTGCTTCTCGACCTCCGCTTTGGACGAATCGAAATACGCAGCCCGCCCCTTCTCCACTCCGTAGGCCGCCCTAACCCTCTCCAGCTCCGCCTCCGTGTCCCTCAGCTTCGCCTTGACCTCGCCCAGGTTCGCCTTCGCTGCGTCCAGAGACGCCTTGGTGGCGACTGCGGAGGTACGGCCCCGCAGGGCTAACACGTTCGCGATCATCTACATAACTCTCGAATCAGCGAAACACGAATAAGGATAGCCTATGGGCGAAGAGAGAAAGCCAGCTTACCCGCACGACGTGCCATATAGCCGAGCCACCCAACCGTTCCGCTCCCACACGAGTCAAAGACTCCCGATCGCACGGTAACACGCAATACTCCGCGAGACGCGCCGCCACTCCCGCGTCCTCGAACACCGACTCGCTGCCGCCGACTCGGAAAGGAAACTTGTGGAGACGATCCTCTGGGTACGCCTCGACCTCTTCTCGGGTCCTCTTAAAACGAATAAGGGCGCCCTCGCAAGCGGGACTCGACGACGCCCCCATCTCCCACAAAGGGATCCCGTAGGGCCACTTTTGAACCACAGGCCCTCGGCGAGGCGCGACTGCCACGGATACCCCCGGAGGGAAGGAGGGTCTGGCCCCCTGCTCGGGCGCGTCCCCCTGGAGATCCCTTGCGGGCCCACCGGCGGGGATACCTGGCCCGGCTGCCCCTCGACCTGGGTGGGTCCTCTCCCCTCCGGGTGCCCCGCCCCCACGTCCCCGGGATCCTGCCTCACTGGCCACCCCCTTGCCCTTCCCACGGGAATCAACATCCTCCGATATCGGGGCCCCGGCCGAACCTGACTCCTCCGCCGGTTCCCTCATCGCTTCTTCACCTGCAAAAGGAAAAGAGAGGCAATCAGGGCGCGCCTAGCCCAAAGTTTGCAAAACTTCTAAGATACCTAGGGTCCAAAAGTCCTGGGCGAGCCGACTGCTCAGCGTTAGACTCGCCCAATGACGGCACGCCTCGGGCAGCTCCCTGAAAATCTGAGCTTTGGCAATATCCTCCCCGGTCAGCTCCACCCCTTCGTTTACGAAGGGATTCCGCGCCCCCCAATTTGACATCAATGCCACGTCGCTTGGCACTGTCACGAAGACGAACTCCCTCATCCAATCGCCGACATCGTCAGGCACCTTGAGGATGAGTTCTTGCCCTCTCCTGGCGCAAACGCGATGATACACCCCCCACTTCCGAATCACGAAGAAATGCTGGAACAACGCCAGGGAGGGACTCAAGGAGAAAGCAAGACACAAGACGACAAACCCCACTAACAAGCCCCAGGAGCGGGGCGCCAAGGCAAATATCGGCAGCTCCAGGAAATTCAACAAATGAAACAAGCACGGGTGGATCGGAAAGCGGAGCCCCAACTCGAAGGACTGGACATAGACCCCGGCCTCGTTATCCCCCGGTGAGCTCACCGCTTCCTCCAACCCGGGAACCCGCACCTCATAGGGTTGTCGCACATACCGCACGCGAATCTCCCTGATATTAATCCTATCCAACCTACGTCGGATGGACTCAATGTCTCTCGGTACAACGGATCGCCATGACCGTCTCTCCCTGGGCCACCGCACCCCCGGCTGCGACGCCCCCTCACCCGCCGACTCCTCTCCCACCACCCGGCTACTTCCTCCAATCTCGAAACGAGAAGCCATTGATCGGAAAGGAAGGCAATTAACTGTGGTTACCTGTTGATCCTCTGAACCCGGAAGGCGATCGGAAGAAGATAGCCGGCGACGGAGGTGACAAATTAGCATGCAAGCTCCAAACAGAGATATCGAACGCCGGAGAAGAATCGGAGAAAGACAAAAACTCCCGCCGACCGCCTCCCAGCCCCTTTTAGCGGAAAGGGTGGCACTCGGGCCATCTTGGCCGTCAAACTTTCGCCACGCGGAGCCCATCGGGACGCCCCCGACGCCTCGACTGGCGTAAAGGTCATTTCATCCACGTGTCGCAAACTCAGTCGCGGAGACGCTTCGCCTTCCTCTGCCCCCCTTTTCAAATCATAATAATGACCACCAAGGCGGGAGTTCCGAAGCCGCAATAATCACTACCCGATGGGTCCCAAGACCCATATCGACGGTCCGGAGTGTTGAAGATGGTTCGTCCTCCGAGCTGAGCCGGGCTGCCGCCTCAAACTCGAAGGCCGGGGGCAATTGTTACGACCTAAAGATCGTGGGAGCCCTGCTCCCGCCCGGATCCGCTAACAAATCCCACTAACTCGCCCTGTCACAAAGGGGCCGCCGCCCCGAAAATCCGGGGCATCATGGAGACAGGCGCGCCTGGCAGCGTTCCCCGAACCGGTCGAGGCGAACAGCCGCAGCCGGCCGAGGCGAACAACCGCAGTCGGCCGGGGCGAACGACCGCAGCCGCCCGACCCGCCGAGGTAGCGCGCTTGGTGACGCTGGGGCAGCTAGGCCAGGCCTGCTGACCGGCGTGGACGTATCCCTCCGCACCAGCGGGCCGTGCCCCAAGGCCAATCGGGACGGCCCGCCAGACTCCCGCGAACCACGACGCCTAGGGTGACACCGCCCGGCCTTTAGCTCGTCGCTAGCGACAAACGGCCAAGGATAAGGACACGACCGACACATACGTCACCCGACCGTCTGACAATGCACCCCCTGGCGGCTGAACCGCCTGACAGCTGATGCTTTCGGCCCTGACACCCTGACAAAAGCGCCCTTTGGCCGTTGCGCCGCCTGACAAAAGCGGGTCAGGACCTCCAGTCCCCGAGGCCCCTATCCAAAGTTTCCGCCGTCACACGCGCCAGCTCAGCACGCCTAGTCATCACCCGTCAGGTATAAATACCCCCATTCCTCTTACGGAAAGGGGGTTGAAGATTTCCCCCATTATTCTGTTATTCACACACGAGAGCTAAGGTCTTCCATATCTTTGCTCTCCCACCTAAAGCTCGTCACGGGCGGCGGACACACAGAGAGTCCAACCGGCGTGTCTAGCCCCCCTTTTTAAGCCCTATCACTGACTTAGGCATCGGAGGGGCTAAGGGTTGAACCCCAACCGAGCCCTTCTGACGAGTTGCTCGTGCTGCAGGAGAGCTCGCCCCTGGACCGGAGTCAGCTTCAGCCCCCTGCCGTCCAACCTTCCCTAGCTACTCCCGACGAGATTCGACCCCGCGGGCATCACCGGCGATGGACCCGACTTCTCCACGTCACTAATCACTTGTAAAACAGCCTACCTAACCCCTCATTTCCATATAACCACCGTGCCCTTGGTTCCCCATAATACAAATTCATTGTACGCGAGTTCCACCTCGTAACATATCTGAATATAATATAATATAATATATGTTTTGGTGGATTTTCTCCTCTTGTGTGGTTTTCGTCTCCGTAGATTTCATTTTCGATCGATTCGTCGTATTTTCTCGTTTCTTCCTTAGGATTGTCGATTTCGAAGTATGTCACTCGTGACGGAATTCATAACGGTCGTATCTAACTGTTAGATCAAGCCTAAGAGTCTTAGGAATCGATTCCGGGGCCCCGCGCTCCGTATCGGAACTTTTGGTGCTCATTAGCCGGTGTAAGAATGGCCACCGACCGACTAGATGACGATCCAGTCGGTCGGCAATCCTTCTTGGACCGACTAGTTGGCTTTCTAAAATTATTCAGGAGTTACTGTTTATCGTTAGTCGGTCTAAGAACGTTGGTTGACCGACTAGGTTGCAAACTAGTCGGTCGGCAATGCTTCTTTAACCGACTAACTCATCATCTTATTTTTGTATCAGCTACTGTTTACTCTTAGTCGGTCTAAGAACGTTCATCGACCGACTAGATGATAAACTAGTCGGTCAGTATTTGTTCATGGACCGACTAACTCTAGAATCCTATTTTCGTTCAGGAGTTACTGTTTGCACTTAGTCGGTCTGCGTTGGTCGACCGACCGAATAGTTGCCAAACTAGTCGGTCAGTGGTTGCTCTTTGACCGACTAACCAGTGTTGAAACCCTAATTTCTGGGCAGCCGCCAGCTCAACCTATTTAAACCCAACCCAAACGATTTCTTCTTCCCCAACACGACCCAAAACCCTAAAATCTTCCCCCTTGAGCCCCCATCTTCCTCCAAGCTTCATTTCTTCATTCCAAGCCCTAGCATCATCATCCAAACCATCCATCCACTCTATCTACCTCTCATCTTCCCCAAAATCTCATCAAATCCATCAAAATCCCCAAATCCCGCAAAACCCTAATTCTCCCAAACTTCTCCAATCTTTTCCAGATCTGATCCTAGGGTTCCCCGGAGTGTTCCTTCCGGCTCCTCTTGGTAAGAAATCGATTCCTCTATGTTTTCATAGTCTATTGGTATTTTTATGAAACCCTAATAAATTTCATGTTGTTTGATGGTTGTTCCCCCATAACAGTGATTTCCCCATAGATTGGCATCCGTGTGACGAAGTAGTCGCCATCCCCGGTGCTAGGCAAGTGAAACTTGCATCTCTTGATTTGGGCCATGTCTTAGGCCATTTACCTTGCTTTAGTGTAAAAGAGACTAGACGGTGAAAGGATAGCCGTTTAGACGCCATTGACCTAGCTTGACAACGAAGCTTGGTCCGTCACCCTCATCATGCTTGTATGTCACGTTTAATTTCCCTAAACGGTACGCGTATTAACTGTTCATGTCATCCATGCATCCTTAACCGCTATTGCATTTTAACTGCCATGTTTAATTTAATTAACGGTACGCGAATATGTTCATGTCATTGCATTTTGCCTGTCATGTTTAATTTAAATGAACGGTACGCGAATATCTGTTCATGTCATTGCATTTTGCCTGTCACGTTTAAATACAATTAACGGTACGCGTATTAACTGCTCATGTCATTGCATGCTTGAATACTCATCGTGATTGCGTAGCTTTGCTACATACTTGTACCGTCGTTCCGGCTAGGCCCCCACCTTGCGTGGGCACAATCCTATGCCACTTGCACTTTCTGGCTCGTGCCCCAGAAGAAGAGATTAACACAGCCTGCGGGCAATAGGGCACTCGTTGAGTGACCCCTTGTACTTGATACTTGAACACAGCCTGCGGGCAATAGGGCACTCGTCGAGTGATCCCTTGTACTTTACTTGTTACTTGACATTACATGTCACCCCTACCACTTGATACTTGCCACCTGTACTCTCCTTTACCTTACTTGTTACCACCGTACTTTACTTGCCATGCACCATGTTTTAATTGCTAGGTTGCTAGTTTACCATTATTCCCGTTTCCTTGCACAAGTCTTTCGACTTGCTGACATGTGCCCCTTTACTCTTTTGGGTGACACATGTTAGAGCCCGAGCCTGAGTTACTTGCTGAGGACGAGGAGTTTGCTGACGCCGAGCCCGTGCTTGTGTTTGACGGGGAGTACGTGGACACCGGGGACCAGTCCTAGTGTCTTCGTTGTGTTTTACTTTTGTTAGAAAGTTGTTTTGTTATCGGTGTGTAGCACCTTTACTTTGTTGTTGTTGTTGGTTTTGTTGGCCTTGTTCTGGGCCTTTAGACTCTTCTCTTTTAGCCTGGTGGCTTTTCTGGATGTTGAACTTATTTTCTTGTTGGACAATGTATGAGATGTGAGATTTTATTTCAGTCTCTCCTTGTGTTATTATTGTTATTCTGTTGTGGTTACAGGGACCTGCTTCTGTATTATTGACGCTTATCGGGTTTGGGGCTTCATAGCTCCTCTCCCGTGTGGACCTTTTCACGTCTCGCCTCCATTTTAGGGAAGCGGGTCGTGACAGGTTTTGTTGGTGGCCCATGCAGGTCCTTCTGTAACTGCGATTTTTGGAATAGCGATAATAATATTAGAATGTCCAATAAACTAAGTTCGACGCCCGAGTCATAAGCTATGAGTCCGATCTGATTCGTTTTCTGTGTCACTAGATGGCAGGAAGACGTTTCACCCGTGGTGGGGGAAGTGGCGTGATCCCTCATGATGAGGAGCCTGAGCGGGAACCCACCAGCGGTGAGATTATGCGGATGATGCTCCAGATGATGCAAGTTCAGCAGGGCGTGCTTCTGCAAGTCCAGAATGCTCCACTTGCTCGAGCTGCCCGGGCTCTTCCGGATGCCCCTCGCTCTGAGCCAGGAGCGAAGCAATTTCGGGAGCTGGGTCCCGCATATTTTGATGGTTCTGAGGGTCCTCTGGCTGTCGACGAGTGGATAAGGAACATTGAGGATAACTTGGCAATGGCGAAGATTAACCCGGCTGGATGGGTTGATCTGGCTAAGAGGCAGCTGAAGGACAACGCCAGGAATTGGTGGGATGCGGAAGAGAAGATGCTGGTGGAGCCGATCGTTTGGGCTACCTTCAAGTCCAGATTCGATGGAGAGTTCTTCCCGAAGGCTGCTCGGCAGGTGATGCTGCAGCGCTTTATAGATCTGAAGCAGGGGAGCTTGTCGGTGGATCAGTACCACCAGGAGTTCACGAGGCTCAGTCGGTTTGCACCTAAGATGGTGCAGGATGCCGATGAGAAAGCTCAGCGATTTCTCTAGGGACTTGCCTTGGAGCTTCAGAGCTTTGTGACCTCTTCTGACTTGGAGACATATCAGAAGGTTCTGATTGCTGCGAGGCGGCAAGAGTTAAATTTGAATCAGAGGAAGGGACATGTTTCCGGAGCTGGGAAGAGGCCTATGGAGCAGGCCAGGGCTGTGGTTAGGCCTGGTTTCAAGCCTAATCATCCGGTGCAGTTCAAGAGGCCAGGAGGGCCTATCTTGAAGACTTGCCATTTCTGTGGCAAGACTGGACACCTCAGGGATCAGTGTAGGAGGTTTCTGGGGCAGTGCATTGTCTGCGGAGATCCTGCCCACACCATCCGGGAGTGTCCGAAGTCGAGACAGCCTTGGCGGGCTCCTATTGCAGCACAGCCGTTGCAGCAGTGAGCTCCTGTGCCCGTTGGACGTGGAGTGCCCCTTGTTCCACAGAAACAGGCCTTTTGGCAGGCTGTTCCGCCGAGAGGGCAGGCCTTTCTGATGACTGAGGAGGAGAGCATGGCCGTGGATGAAGTTATTGCAGGTAACGCTCATTCTAGCTATTTATCTTCCTTAGTTAGTTTGATTTTTGATTATATTGGTTGCTTGCTCATGATTGTTTGCTAGACTAGGATTTGATTGTTAATTGCTTGTTAGGTGTGGTTTTGGTTTGCATGTTTCCTGCACGAGTCCTCTTTGACTCTGGTGCATCGATGTGCATTTTGGCCCGGAGCTTCGTGGAGAAGCATTCCTTGTCGACGTCCTCTCTTCCTAAGAGTTGGAATATCGTCACAGGGAACGGTGTAGTCTCGGTGCATCGTGGGTGCAATTCTTGCCCGTTGGTGGTTTGTGGACGTGAGCTTTGTGCTGATTTCATTGTCCACGACATCATCAACTATGATGCAGTTCTTGGGATGGATTGGCTTGCGAGCTTCTATGCTACGATCGACTGTCGGAGGAAGAAGGTGGTGTTCGAGATTCCTGGACATCCAGTGTTTGAGTTCAGTCGTGGTAGCAGTTCGCTTGGTCCTGTCAGATTTCGGGCCAGGCCGGTGGAGGCTGTGGCTATGCAGATGGAGCTGGAATGGCCGGCTGTGGTGCGAGATTTTGGCGACGTCTTCCCCGAGGGGATGTCTGGTTTGCCGCCTGATCGGGCTTTGGAATTTTCTATCGATCTTGTTCCAGGTGCGCAGCCGATTTCGAAGGCGCCGTATCGTATGGCACCTGCAGAGTTGGAAGAGTTACAGAAGCAGTTGGATGAGCTTTTGCAGAAGGGTTATATTAACCCTAGCGTGTCTCCGTGGGGAGCACCGGTGTTGCTGGTGAAGAAGAAGGATGGTTCGCGTCGCATGTGCGTGGACTATCGGGAGTTGAATGCGGTGACCATTAAGAATAAATACCCGTTGCCTCGCATCGATGATATTTTTGATCAGCTTGGAGGTTCGAGGGTGTTTTCAAAATTGGATCTGAGGAGTGGTTACCATCAGTTGAAGGTGAAGAAGGGAGATGTTCCGAAGACAGCATTCAGGACGAAGTATGGACACTATGAGTTTGTGGTTATGCCTTTCGGCGTAACTAACGCGCCCGTAGTTTTCATGAATCTGATGAACCTGATTTTCTATGACTTTTTGGATAAGTTTGTCGTTATCTTTATTGACGACATTCTGATCTATTCGAAGTCGGAGGAAGAGCATGCCTCGCACTTAAGGACGGTGTTGGAGATCTTGAGGAAGCATCAGTTGTATGCTAAGTTTTCGAAGTGCGAGTTTTGGCTGGATAGAGTTGCTTTTCTCGGGCATGTGGTGACTGGAGATGGTATTTCAGTGGATCCCGAGAAGATTAGGGCCATCAGGGAGTGGCCTGTTCCGTCGTCGGCGTCTGAGATTCGGAGTTTCCTTGGACTTGCTGGTTACTATCGGCGATTCATTAAGGACTTTTCTCATATTGCTGAGCCGATGACCAGGTTGACGCGGAAGGATGTTGCTTTTGTTTGGTCGGGTGATTGTGAGGGTGCTTTTGGTGTTCTGAAGGAGAGGTTGACGACTGCCCCTATTCTTGTCGTGCCTGATCGCAGCGGTGGATTTGAGATCTTTTGCGATGCTTCTGGCAAGGGTCTCGGTTGTGTGTTGCATCAGCACGGGCATGTTATGGCGTATGCGTCTCGTCAGCTTAAGGTTCATGAGAAGAATTACCCGACGCATGATTTGGAGTTGGCTGCCGTTGTGTTTGCTCTTAAGATTTGGAGGCACTTCTTGCTGAGTGAGAAAGTGAAGATTTTCACCGATCACAAAAGCTTGAAGTACATTTTCACTCAGAAGGAGCTCAACATGCGACAGCGTCGATGGTTGGAGCTTATGGCGGATTATGATATTGATTTGCAGTTTCACCCTGGCAAGGTGAATGTGGTTCCAGATGCTTTGAGTAGGCTTCCCGCGGTGATGATTTTGACCTCGCAGTGGAAATTGCAGCAGGATTTTTGCGAGTCTGGTGTGGAGATTGTTCTTCCTGGAGAGGCTTCGTCGTTGATGTACATGCAGGTACAGTCGACGATCGTGGATCAGATTAAGGCTAGCCAGGCTGAGGATCCGAAGCTGGTGAGGATTCGGGAGCAGGTGGAAGCCGGTCTGCGGACTGACTTTTTGATTCATGAGGATGGCTCGCTGAGGTTCGGGGCCAGGTTGTGTGTGCCAGCTGGGGATATCAGAGAGGAGCTGATGGTGGAGGCACACAGTTCGCCGTATCCTGTGCATCCTGGTGGCACCAAGATGTACCAGGATCTTCGTCTGAATTATTGGTGGCATGGTATGAAGAGGAGTGTGGCTCAGAGTGTAGCCAAGTGCTTGGTTTGCCAGCAAGTGAAGGCGGAGCATCAGCGTACGGCCGGGTTGCTACAACCGCTTCCGATTCTGGAGTGGAAGTGGCAACACATCACTATGGATTTCGTGACTGGACTACCTCGGAGTCCGAAGCAGAATGACGCGATTTGGGCGATCGTAGATCGATTGACCAAATCTGCGCACTTTATTCCGTTCCGAGTGGGACAGTCCACTGAGGCGCTAGCAAGGAGATATATGGAGGTAAAATTCTTTTACTCTCCGTTTTATTTCCTTTTCCTAGTTTGGATAGTGATGTAACGTGAATCGTGCAGGAGGTTGTGCGACTTCATGGAGTCCCCGTGAGTATCGTGTCTGACAGAGACACGAGGTTCATATCTCAGTTCTGGCAGAGTTTGCAGAAGAGCTTGAGTACGCGTCTGAGTTTCAGCACGGCGTACCATCCACAGACGGATGGCCAGTCCGAGAGGACGATTCAGATTTTGGAAGACATGCTGAGGGCGTGCATGTTGGATTTCAAGGGTTCGTGGGAGGACCATCTACACTTGGTGGAGTTTTCCTACAACAACAGCTTCCAGGCGAGTATTGGCATGGCGCCTTTCGCCGCTCTTTATGGGAGGAAATGTCGATCGCCATTGAGTTGGGATGATGTTGGAGATCGGGAGTTGTTGGGACCTGAGATGATCGTGGAGGCCGTGGATATCATCAGGAATATTCGGGAGAGGTTGAGAATTGCTCAGGACCGTTTTAAGCATTGGGCGGATGCCAAACGTCGTCCTTTGGAGTTTCAGCCGGGCGACCATGTGTTCTTGAAGATTTCCCCGAATCGTGGTGTGATTCGTTTCGGGAAGCGTGGAAAGTTGAGCCCGCGATACATTGGACCGTTTGACGTTCTGGAGAGGGTTGGCGAGGTAGCTTATCGCTTGGCCTTGCCGCCATCTTTGGAAGGAGTTCACAATGTTTTCCATGTGTCGCAGCTTCGTCGATACATTAGCGATCCGTCTCATGCGGTGGATTTTTCGGAGATTACCGTTCGCCCCGATATGACGTATGACCAGCATCCAGTGCAGATCCTGGACAGGTGTCAGAAATCGCTTCGGAACAAGATTGTCAATCTTGTGAGGGTGATGTGGCGACACGGTTCACCTGGAGAGTCTACTTGGGAGAATGAGGATGAGATGCGAGAGCGTTTCCCACTTTTGTTTCCGGACTCGTGAGTATTTGGAAATTCTGAGGACGGAATTTTTCTTAAGTTGGGGAGGATGTAACGACGGCTTTTCATGTATCTGAATATAATATAATATAATATATGTTTTGGTGGATTTTCTCCTCTTGTGTGGTTTTCGTCTCCGTAGATTTCATTTTCGATCGATTCGTCGTATTTTCTCGTTTCTTCCTTAGGATTGTCGATTTCGAAGTATGTCACTCGTGACGGACTTCATAACGGTCGTATCTAACTGTTAGATCAAGCCTAGGAGTCTTAGGAATCGATCCCGGGGCCCCGCGCTCCGTATCGGAACTTTTGGTGCTCATTAGCCGGTGTAAGAAGGGCCACCGACCGACTAGATGACGATCCAGTTGGTCGGCAATCCTTCTTGGACCGACTAGTTGGCTTTCTAAAATTATTCAGGAGTTACTGTTTATCGTTAGTCGGTCTAAGAACGTTGGTTGACCGACTAGGTTGCAAACTAGTCGGTCGGCAATGCTTCTTTAACCGACTAACTCATCATCTTATTTTTGTATCAGCTACTGTTTACTCTTAGTCGGTCTAAGAACGTTCATCGACCGACTAGATGATAAACTAGTCGGTCAGTATTTGTTCATGGACCGACTAACTCTAGAATCCTATTTTCATTCAGGAGTTACTGTTTGCACTTAGTCGGTCTGCGTTGGTCGACCGACCGACTAGTTGCCAAACTAGTCGGTCAGTGGTTGCTCTTTGACCGACTAACCAGTGTTGAAACCCTAATTTCTGGGCAGCCGCCAGCTCAACCTATTTAAACCCAACCCAAACGATTTCTTCTTCCCCAACACGACCCAAAACCCTAAAATCTTCCCCCTTGAGCCCCCATCTTCCTCCAAGCTTCATTTCTTCATTCCAAGCCCTAGAATCATCATCCAAACCATCCATCCACTCTATCTACCTCTCATCTTCCCCAAAATCTCATCAAATCCATCAAAATCCCCAAATCCCGCAAAACCCTAATTCTCCCAAACTTCTCCAATCTTTTCCAGATCTGATCCTAGGGTTCCCCGGAGTGTTCCTTCCGGCTCCTCTTGGTAAGAAATCGATTCCTCTATGTTTTCATAGTCTATTGGTATTTTTATGAAACCCTAATAAATTTCATGTTGTTTGATGGTTGTTCCCCCATAACAGTGATTTCCCCATAGATTGGCATCCGTGTGACGAAGTAGTCGCCATCCCCGGTGCTAGGCAAGTGAAACTTGCATCTCTTGATTTGGGCCATGTCTTAGGCCATTTACCTTGCTTTAGCGTAAAAGAGACTAGACGGTGAAAGGATAGCCGTTTAGACGCCATTGACCTAGCTTGACAACGAAGCTTGGTCCGTCACCCTCATCATGCTTGTATGTCACGTTTAATTTCCCTAAACGGTACGCGTATTAACTGTTCATGTCATCCATGCATCCTTAACCGCTATTGCATTTTAACTGCCATGTTTAATTTAATTAACGGTACGCGAATATGTTCATGTCATTGCATTTTGCCTGTCATGTTTAATTTAAATGAACGGCACGCGAATATCTGTTCATGTCATTGCATTTTGCCTGTCACGTTTAAATACAATTAACGGTACGCGTATTAACTGCTCATGTCATTGCATGCTTGAATACTCATCGTGATTGCGTAGCTTTGCTACATACTTGTACCGTCGTTCCGGCTAGGCCCCCACCTTGCGTGGGCACAATCCTATGCCACTTGCACTTTCTGGCTCGTGCCCCAGAAGACGAGATTAACACAGCCTGCGGGCAATAGGGCACTCGTTGAGTGACCCCTTGTACTTGATACTTGAACACAACCTGCGGGCAATAGGGCACTCGTCGAGTGATCCCTTGTACTTTACTTGTTACTTGACATTACATGTCACCCCTACCACTTGATACTTGCCACCTGTACTCTCCTTTACCTTACTTGTTACCACCGTACTTTACTTGCCATGCACCATGTTTTAATTGCTAGGTTGCTAGTTTACCATTATTCCCGTTTCCTTGCACAAGTCTTTCGACTTGCTGACATGTGCCCCTTTACTCTTTTGGGTGACACATGTTAGAGCCCGAGCCTGAGTTACTTGCTGAGGACGAGGTGTTTGCTGACGCCGAGCCCGTGCTTGTGTTTGACGGGGAGTACGTGGACACTGGGGACCAGTCCTAGTGTCTTCGTTGTGTTTTACTTTTGTTAGACAGTTGTTTTGTTATCGGTGCGTAGCACCTATACTTTGTTGTTGTTGTTGGTTTTATTGGCCTTGTTCTGGGCCTTTAGACTCTTCTCTTTTAGCCTGGTGGCTTTTCTGGATGTTGAACTTATTTTCTTGTTGGACAATGTATGAGATGTGAGATTTTATTTCAGTCTCTCCTTGTGTTATTATTGTTATTCTGTTGTGGTTACAGGGACCTGCTTATGTATTATTGACGCTTATCGGGTTTGGGGCTTCATAGCTCCTCTCCCGTGTGGACCTTTTCACGTCTCGCCTCCATTTTAGGGAAGCGGGTCGTGACAATACGTGACAATATAAGTAGTGGATATTTGGTATATGGATGTGTATGTCTATTCGTATGGTATGCGTGTTGTATATTTGTATGCATGTTGTGCATGTTAGTATGTGTCAGTTAGAGATATTTAAATGCCTAGATGTGATAAGATGTGCTGTGATGACTCTATGTGGTGTGCATGTAGCGATATAGGTAGTGATGTGCATGTGTTGAGTAGATGTGTATGAATTATTGGTGTATGTATAATGGTATATGTTTATGCAATGTGGCATATGTAGTGGTAGATGTGTGTGCATTAGTGTATGGTTATTATAAGACTAGTTTATAGATATGTGGGGATAGTAGTGTAGGGCATTGTATAGAGACGTCCCTTAGAATCTAGAAGTATCTCTCCTTAGACTTGAACACTTGAACTTTGGAAGTCTGAGGACGAATTTTATTTTAAGATGAGTATGATGTAATACCCCTATGCGTGAAATACGATATGTGTATGCTTTTATATATGTAGTTTGTATATGTGGGTGTAGAGATATTAGTGTGTGTGTGTGTGTAGGGAGTTATAGGGATCGGTGTAGTAAGGTATCGTTGTATGTATACATGCCATAGAGGTGTTGGCTATTTGTGTATGGTATTTATGTATGGGTGTATGGTATTTATGTATATCGGTGTATGGTATTGGTGTGTATGGATGTGGGTAGTGTGCGTAGGAGGGGCTAGTGTGAAAGATGTAGGTGATGGCATCCCTTGTAATTAACACTCCAAGATGGATGGTATTTATATGGGATATTGTTGGATGGCATAATTGTAATTAAATGTCTAAGTTGGAGAGCATTTTGCAGGAGATGGTATTTGTGTGATTTCCTTAAAATGACATCATCGAGAGAGAGAGCACACGCTTTGACCCTTGACCTGAAGAAGAAGATAGAACAAGGGGAGAGTTCTAAAAATAACTCAATCCTTCTCTCTTCCTCCTCCCTTTCTTTCATTTTTCTTTCTCTCCACCTCTCTCTCTCCTCCCCCTCATCTATGTAGGCCGAACCACAGCTTGGCCTTGGCCCTTCAATTCATTGGCCAAGAAAACCCTAGTTGCACTCTTGAATGCTTGCTTGGTGGTTAGGAAGTGGAGATGCAGAGTTAAAGCTAGATGGAGGGGATCTTGATGCAAGATGCTAACTTTTTGGGTGATGGAGCTTGAAGATAGGGAGAACATGGAGCAAGATGAGATCTTTGTAGACTTAAAGCCAGGGGGGACATGGATGCTTACAAAACCATCTCCTTTGAGGTAGGGAACCTAACCTCTATGGCATGTTATTCAACTTTAGTTTTTCATATGAATCTCCTTATGTCATTGGTGTCCATGCTCTGTGCTGTTTTTGAAATACGTATTAAAAATTATACACTTTGGAAAGCTTGTTACGTTGGCTACAACTTTTATTTAGAACCCAAGTTCAAATTATGCCCGTAATTAGACTGGAATTGCTGATTTCTGTCATAGTATCAAATTCTGGCAGATTTTGCACCATGTTAGTTAACAAAGTATAAATTTCAATCCAGTTGTCCAAATGACTCAATTTAAGATAATCTACAATCATAACTTAAGTATCTACAAATTTCATGTTGGAACCTCAATCAGAATCCGACTGTAACATGATTGAATTAACTGATCTTTATTGCTATATATTTTAGTTTCTGGATAGATTCTGCACCATATACTTTATAAGCCATAACAATTAGCCTAGACATCCAAAAATTATAATTTTGTAGATCCGGGAACATCTTTTGATTATCTACAATTTTCATTTAGAAACATACATCAAATTCTAATTTCAATTGTTGTGGTGATGTGGTTGTTGTGGATTCATGACATGAAGCTATCACCCTTGCATGTTATTAGTATAATGCATGCCATAATTAATTGTTATTTTTACTCTTGTTGCTAGTTATCATGGTTGCTTCATGGAAGAAAGATCCTTTATGTTATTTCCTAATGAATTAATGTCCATGTTATTATGCCCACCAAGTGTTTGTAAAAATGTCCATATGAAAGCAAGTTGAAGAAATGTGAGAATTGTCCCTCATATATTTAGGCCATGGGCCAAATTATGGATTGGTGATATTGTAGTCATGTGTGGCATGGAGTCATTGTAATGTTTTGATGAGTTGATGTGGTTATGGTGAAGGGCATAGCACTTAGATGCATGACCCAGTGTTATGAAAGAAAGATATGTGATGCAAATGGAAGATAATGAAAGCTATGGTGACGTGCATACATGACCCCAAACCAGGTTACACATGCCATTGCCATACTTATATTCATTGATTACATGCATACTCTTAAGATGTCTCAGTCCACTCTAAAGTGGGTGAGCTCCTAAGATGGGGGTTTGGGGAAACCTGTGTAATGTGTAAACAGAAGCACTGGACTAGTGAGGATGGTTCTTATGTATCTTGCTCGCCCTCCTGACAGCTAGCACGAGGAGTGGACAATGTTAGAAAGGCTCATGGGTGTACTCGTGATGCACCATGAGGTAGAGTCTGCCTGTGTGGCTTGCGTGATTCTCACTCATACCAGACTTGGGGAGTTCGAGAGGCCCCATTAAAGTTCATCAGTGATCATGTACCACTGACAGGATAGTTTAAGAGCCACCCACCTGAGATAAGGTCCAGTTCCTGAGGTTCTACAGTTACCCAGGTTTCCAAGAAGCATCAATAATATATTAAGAAATAAAGTTGCATAACTTGTGTTGTTCCATCTTGTTATAGTTGTAGTTGTAATTCTTCTTTTGTACGATATGGCATATGTTCTTGGACATGCTTACTAGTTAAATGATCGATTTGATTTTCATATCCTAAAACACCAACACATCAATGATCTAATGAACCTAAGGTGTTTTGATCGTTGATCTGGTCACTCAAAAAATTTTCCCGTAAAACTATTAAATTTGCAATACTTAGATCAATGAGCAAAACACCTTAGGTTCACTGGATCCTGTAGTGCCCTAGGAAGCCACTGCACATGTACTAGAGGGGGGGGGTGAATAGTACTTTTAAATAATAAGGAGTGTTATTCCTAATTATCGTGCAATTAACAAACAACGATGCGAAATAACTACAATCAAGAAATAATGCAAACGCAAACACAATGGTTTAATGGGTTCGGATCCACCCAAGTCTCCCCGACTTGTTTCCGGTGATCCTACGTCCCAACCACCCGGATCCCTTCCGGATACTTGAGTTAGAAACCCTAACTCAAGATTTCCAATATGACCACTTGCGAAAACCTCACAAGTGCAAACGACCTACAATCGATGACCGTGAATCCCACAACCCGGGATCACGCAAAACCTCTCACAACCGAGAGTATACAATTCAAATATAACTGAAATGAAATGCTTACCAACAAAATACCTATGCCTTGAGATTTCTTACCAAATTAGGGCAAAGAGGATTTTGATGGAGGAAGAGTCACCAAACCCTAGCTTCAAGAAGATGACCAGCAATGGAAGCCTAGGGATGAGATGGATGACCTAGAATCAAGCCCTTGGCTTGGAAGGATCACAATCAATGAATCTCTCTTGAGGAATAAGAGTGAGGGAGAGATTCTTGAGAATGGGAGAGCTTGAAGATGAGAGTTGAAAGCTTCTCTTTGAATCAATAGAACTCTGAAATAGCAGCCTTGGATCCTATGAAATAACCCCTTCAGGTATTTAAAGGATCAAGGGAAAAGAGAGAGAGAAACGTCGCTTTCAAAACTCCAACGGATCTAAATCTGAAGCAGACTAGTCGGTCTAAGAAGGATCACTGACCGACTAGTTCATCAACTAGTCGGTCGGTGATTCAAAATGGACCGACTAACAGCTCGACAGCCAAAAGAGTGATTTCCAGGCAACATGAACTAGTCGGTCTAAGAAGACTTGCCAACCGACTAGTTTGCCAACTAGTCAGTCGGTGAGTGTTCTTTGACCGACTAAGAGTGAAATGCACGAAGCTGAATACAAGTTACACTAGTCGGTCTAAGAACAAATGTTGACCGACTAGTTTCACAACTAGTCGGTCGATGAATGTTCTTGGACCGACTAACTGTAAACAGTAACTCAGGCTGTACAGAGGCAAGCTCAACTAGTCGGTCTGAGAAGGATTCCTAACCGACTAGATCGTCATCTAGTCGGTCGGTGAACCTTCTTTGACCGACTAATTGATCGACATGGCTGAGCTGAAATGAGTTAGGACATCTAGTCGGTTCATGAAGAGTTGCCGACCGACTAGATCGTCATCTAGTCGGTTGGTGACTCTACTTGAACCAACTAAGATGCACTAGAAACCGAGGGAAGAAACGATAGGCTTTGGGAAAGTTTCTAATGGCTTCTAAGATAATCCTAGCTCTAAGATATGAGCGATATGAAGATAGACAAGTAAGAATTACTCAAGGCTTAACATTTTATAAGTCGAAGCTAAAAGACTATGAATAAAACCTTAAGGAACGGTCTTCGAAAGCTTCGATCAAATCTTCATGACTTCCAAAAAAGGTCCAAAAGCTTCAACGAAGCTTTAGGCATTGAATACGAGCTTTGAGAAGTCTTAAGATGTCACTTTGAGTGTTCTCGTGAATTTGGCGACGATCTCCATAACTGCGCTCACAAATTGTTAGTTCACGATTTATTTATGTTTGCTCATCATCCAAAACCAAATACGGGGAGTCCAATACTCAACATTCTCCCCCTTTTTGGTGATGACAAACCAACATAAATAATAATCAATAAAAATGTACTAAATGAAATTTACTTACTCCCCCTGCATTGATGACACATTAGTTCCATATGAAATAATAAACATATTCATCAATCAGGCGAGAAAATTAAAAATACAAATCCAGTTATCGAATTTGAAATACATTTATATTTTCTTAACTCCCCCTGAATCTAACATATCAAATTAGATTCATGCTAAACTATCATTTAGCACATGCCATTATTATATCTCTCCCCCTTTGGCATAATCCAAAAAGTGCGGGAGGAAGTCAATGATAACAAATCATGGCCAAATAATTCATTAAGCATGGGAGTCTAAGAATACGACCACGTTTCATATGACACCAAAATAAAATTCGAATAAAATCAAAGCGTGTCAATGAGACCATAGTCGAAAATCGTAAACTTAAATCATCAAAATATCAAATGTAAATTCACTTATTGAAGAAATGAATTTACTCTCCAATATCAACATTTATAGCTATTTTAGTGCATGGAAAACAATTCTATGTTTTCATACAACTAAAGCTATTGAATCAAAATAAGTCGTTGAGCGACGAAATCAATATCAGAGACATACATAAAATGTGCACAAAGGAATGATCCATTAGAAGAGTGGTGCACATCATAGAATATCAAATGACACAATTTCGAACGAGAATGAAGATTAAGTAAAAGCACATCAAAACTAAGTGAGGTGTGCGATGAGAAGTGACAAGGTGATAAAAGTAATACGAAAATCATCATAATAACTTTTAAAAACATGTCATGCCAAAAATAGATATGAATTTCAAACCATTTATGGCATTCACAATTCTATCATGCTAATAGAAACAAAATGATACCAATGTAAAGAATTAGATTCTAACCAAGCATGCATTCAACCCTCATGGATACCAAATGTAATATCATACTTACAACATTAGCTCCCCCTACATTGGTGCATTACCTAAGCACCATCAACTCCGTTTGAATGAAAGTCTTCGCAAATCGAGGAGTTGGTAGGGTTGGTATCCCACGGTGGATTACACCTAGAAAACTTCATTTTGGTATCCAAAAACCCTTTTGGATCCAATGGGTTAGACAACAAATTTGAAATACGAAATTAAGATAATTGTAACCCATGAGTTAATGTAATCAAAATCAATTTTATAATCAAATGCCTTGGTACCCATAACATGATCATAACCTCATGGTACCAAGCATTGAAGAGTTAAAGGAACTAACCCTTCGGAAACCAAGTCCAAGAGGAACTTGACTTTCCAACATAATCATCATTCAAAATAACATCATTAATATAGGATTGCACATAAACATTCATATCATGATTGCTAGTGTTCTTGGGACCCCAAATAGTGTAAATTTTGGGAATCCTCTTCCTAGTGGTTGCATGCACAAAAGGTTGATTTCTATGTGGTGCATGTGGCCTAGGAGCATGAGATCTAGCAATAGCATTATGATGAGCATGAGATCCATGATGTGGTGTAGCATACATACGTGGATAAGCATGAGGTGTGTATGCATGAGGATGATTATGAGAGTAGGCATGCACATGTGGATGAGATGTTTGAACATATGCATTAGGATGTGCATGAGCATGATTACGTGCATGTGAGTGTCTCATATGAGTGTTAGCACGTGCTCGTGGATGCGGAGCATAAAAATCATCATTAATATTTGCATGCACCGGTGGAGTAGGATGTGTGTTCCTACGTGGCATAGCATGTGAGTACAAAAATGCATGACCCCTCTTTGGAGGTCTACCCAAAGTGGGTTTCTTTCCAATCGGGGGTGTGTACGAAGTGGAAGCACTATTGGTAGGAGAGCTACCAATGGGGTGTTTGCTCCCACTCGTCGAGGCATCGGATGTCGGCCTAACAAAGGTGGTAGACGATTTGGATGAGTCTCCCATCTTATACCCCAAGCCAATGTGGTGTTTGGCCGGAAGTAAGTCATTTAGGATATTATCCAAATGGCCCTTACCTTTATTGAAATCATTGATACGGCCTAACGTGCACTCATACTTCTCTTTGAGAGAATGCAAAGAAGCATCCAAAGTGGATACTTGAGATGTGAGTGCATAAACACGTGATTTGAGATTCTTATTCTCAATACTCAAAGTTGAGTTTTGAGACGTCAAATCCGCTATCACATGTTCATCCGAATCCTCAACAAGAACATGCTCAAGTTGAGATTTGAGGTTCTTCACCTCATTTCTCAACAAGCCATTATGAGTAAGCAAACTTGCTTTCTCATTGGCGAGTGTCTCAACAATGGTGTCATTGTTGGTGATGGTAGACTTAGGAGAGGTTTGGAGGTTGACAAGTTCATCTTTGGTCTTATTATATCGATCTACCAATTTAGTAAATTTAGACCAAATTTCTTGGTTTGCTAACCTCATTTCATCAATAGTAGGTTCTCCGCTTTCATTCTCGCTACCATCCTCGCTTTCATCCTCGCTATCATCGAAGGAGGACTTTCGATCTTTTGCCTCATTAGCCATGAAGCAAAGTTTTGCTTTTTCCACTCTTCCATCATCCGACTCTCCACTTGAGGAATCCTCTTCGGAGTCGGTGAATGTGCCAACAAGTCCTTTCTTGTACTTTCTTGACTTGTCGTACTTTGATGCTTTCCCCTTCTCCTTGTGTTTGTAGAGAGGACAATCCGGTTTAATGTGTCCTGGCTTGTTGCATTTATAACACACGGGAGTAGAAGCATTAGTCGAACTAACTTTAGATTTATTCAAAGATATACCTTCTCGGAGGAATCGATCGAACTTCCTTGCCATACGGGCAATGGATTCCATGTCCAATTCGTCTTCCGATTCTTCATCATCGGTAGATGGAGCGGCCTTGAAGGCAATCACCTTTTTCTTTGGCTCATCTTGCTTCAAATATGCTTTCATCTTTTCCTTCATTCGGATCTTACTATCCTTGCGTACCTCGTAAGACAACAAGGTACCCATTAGTTGTACGACGGTATATTTATTCATGTCATTATCTTCCTCGATGGCGAAGGTACGCTTTTCCCAACATGATGGAAGACCGTCGATAATCTTCGCGACTTTCTCCTTTTGGGTATAGACCTTCCCAAGAGCTTCCAAGTCGTTTGATATATCCACGAAGCGAGCGTAATATTCCTTCATGGTTTCGCCCTGCTCCATATGAAACAACTCAAATTCTTTATTAGCAACGACGAGTTTAGAATCTTTTACCGTACTCGATCCTTCGTGCAATATGAGGATTTGGTTCCATATTTGATATGCACTCTTACATGTGCATATCTTGTTGAAGTCCTCGGGCTCCAACGCACAATTCAAGGCATTCATTGCCTTGGCATTGGCTACTTCCGCGGCGACCTCCGCGGGGGTCCACTTCGCAAAATCTTCTTCGGAAGGCTCGACATACTCCGTCATGGTGGCTCTCCATAGTGAAGCGCTCCGGAGGAAAATTTGCATCCGGTATTTCCAGTACCCATAGTTGGTACCGTTGAAGTGTGGAGGCCTGACTGAGGATAGTCCTTCCATAACTGAAGAAGCTCCATCGCGGTTCTTGAAGACGTTGTAGTCGTTGTTCGTCATAGCTTTGAACTTTGGCTATGTGTAGCTTTGAACTTGGCTCTGATACCAATTGTAGTGCCCTAGGAAGCCACTGCACATGTACTAGAGGGGGGTGAATAGTACTTTTAAATAATAAGGAGTGTTATTCCTAATTATCGTGCAATTAACAAACAACGATGCGGAATAACTACAATCAAGAAATAATGCAAACGCAAACACAATGGTTTAATGGGTTCGGATCCACCCAAGTCTCCCCGACTTGTTCCCGATGATCCTACGTCCCAACCACCCGGATCCCTTCCGGATACTTGAGTTAGAAACCCTAACTCAAGATTTCCAATATGACCACTTGCGAAAACCTCACAAGTGCAAACGACCTACAATCGATGACCGTGAATCCCACAACCCGGGATCACGCAAAACCTCTCACAACCGAGAGTATACAATTCAAATATAACTGAAATGAAATGCTTACCAACAAAATACCTATGCCTTGAGATTTCTTACCAAATTAGGGCAAAGAGGATTTTGATGGAGGAAGAGTCACCAAACCCTAGCTTCAAGAAGATGACCAGCAATGGAAGCCTAGGGATGAGATGGATGACCTAGAATCAAGCCCTTGGCTTGGAAGGCTCACAATCAATGAATCTCTCTTGAGGAATAAGAGTGAGGGAGAGATTCTTGAGAATGGGAGAGCTTGAAGATGAGAGTTGAAAGCTTCTCTTTGAATCAATAGAACTCTGAAATAGCAGCCTTGGATCCTATGAAATAACCCCTTCAGGTATTTAAAGGATCAAGGGAAAAGAGAGAGAGAAACGTCGCTTTCAAAACTCCAACGGATCTAAATCTGAAGCAGACTAGTCGGTCTAAGAAGGATCACTGACCGACTAGTTCATCAACTAGTCGGTCGGTGATTCAAAATGGACCGACTAACAGCTCGACAGCCAAAAGAGTGATTTCCAGGCAACATGAACTAGTCGGTCTAAGAAGACTTGCCAACCGACTAGTTTGCCAACTAGTCGGTCGGTGAGTGTTCTTTGACCGACTAAGAGTGAAATGCACGAAGCTGAATACAAGTTACACTAGTCGGTCTAAGAACAAATGTTGACAGACTAGTTTCACAACTAGTCGGTCGATGAATGTTCTTGGACCGACTAACTGTAAACAGTAACTCAGGCTGTACAGAGGCAAGCTCAACTAGTCGGTCTGAGAAGGATTCCTAACCGGCTAGATCGTCATCTAGTCGGTCGGTGAACCTTCTTTGACCGACTAATTGATCGACATGGCTGAGCTGAAATGAGTTAGGACATCTAGTCGGTTCATGAAGAGTTGCCGACCGACTAGATCGTCATCTAGTCGGTTGGTGACTCTACTTGAACCAACTAAGATGCACTAGAAGCCGAGGGAAGAAGCGATAGGCTTCGGGAAAGTTTCTAATGGCTTCTAAGATAATCCTAGCTCTAAGATATGAGCGATATGAAGATAGACAAGTAAGAATTACTCAAGGCTTAACATTTTATAAGTCGAAGCTAAAAGACTATGAATAAAACCTTAAGGAACGGTCTTCGAAAGCTTCGATCAAATCTTCATGACTTCCAAAAAAGGTCCAAAAGCTTCAACGAAGCTTTAGGCATTGAATACGAGCTTTGAGAAGTCTTAAGATGTCGCTTTGAGTGTTCTCGTGAATTTGGCGACGATCTCCATAACTGCGCTCACAAATTGTTAGTTCACGATTTATTTATGTTTGCTCATCATCCAAAACCAAATACGGGGAGTCCAATACTCAACAGATCCGTCATTTTAAGATTTCAGAATATGAAGATCAAAATAAACAATACCGAACAAGCGAACACTTTAACATGTGCATAGGAGATAATTCCTCTTTGGGTAACTGACACACATATTACTCATATGTATGTGTATGGATATGTACATGTTTGAGAATAAAGTATAAGAGCAACTGATGTAGAAAATACCTTACACATGCCTTCACAATTTAACTTTTTAGTTCTTTCTTCCATGATTAACATTGTTCATGTTGATCTACACATCTTAGAACATATATAAATAAAAAATCTTATGATCTTTATTTTTTGGACATGCACGGGATGACTAGATATTGAATGATTTTACGACAATAGAATTTTTATTCATGCCTAGATCTACAAGAAAACAGCTTGAGATTCTCTTAATTTATGGTATATTTAGGAGTTAGAATGCAAACATCAACATGAATAATGTAGATCATCGAAGAAAGATGTAAAGCATAGACTTTTTTAGGGCTGCTAGTTACTCATCCACCTACCATCTGAACACACCCCCATATATAAATAAGAATAAAATATATGTTCAATTCCTACACCTGTTCTAAGAAAACTTAATCTTTTACTTCTTTCTTCAAATTGATGATGTTCATGTTGATATACATATCTTTAAAACAAACAAAAAAAAAATCTTATGGTGTTCCATAATATTTGCACATGCAACGATTCCTTAGAAAGTTAATGGCCTACGATAATAAAACTTTTCTCACACTTAGATTTGCAAGAAAAGAGCGTGTGATTCACTTAATTTATGTTATATTTAAATTTTAGTATATGAATATAATTATGAATGGCGCCGTTCATTGAAGAAAGAAGTTAAGCTTTTGAGGGGTGGTATAGAAAATTTCCTTTACAGGTTCATTATCTACCTTAACCTCTATCTATCTATCTATAATTTCTATTTTTAAAGGATTTGAGAATGTTCAAACTCTCCCCCACGATTGTTTACGGGAAATCTTGAGCCACTGATCTCATGGAAAGCCTTGAACCTATGACTTCCCATATAATAAAGAAATTCAAAATACTCGAATATGCAATAATATGAATATCGAGGCATCAGGTGCTAACCTTCAAAAACTCAGGCATCTTCTTGTCTTTGTCCGCAACAAATTCGCAAAGATACATTACTCCAGCACATGCAAAATTCTGACAGCAAAATTTTATTAGTGTAGACAAAAGGAACGAATAATGAAGATAATTGATTATAGAACGATGTATAGCATTGCAATCTAGTATATCATGGTAGAACTTGGTTTCGTTCAAAGAAAGTTACATGTGAAAAAAGCAACCGCTTCAAGGCTGAAGGGTATGGATGTTAAATAACATGTGATGTGAAGTTTGAGAACCTGAAATAATAAAATGTGAAACTGTCTATACCATCAATTTTTTGTGTAGAATGATAATATAAGCACCAAACACAATCAGCAATGTAAACAATTTTCATTTTATATTATACAAGTTCTTTGTTGTCTGCATCAACAAAATACTTCTCACTAGACTAAATTGTTAGATTGTCTCTTGGGAGTTGGGACATGTATTCCTTGCTAACTGTGAAGTGAATCTGATCAAAATATGTTCTTTGCTCGGTGGGTGTACATCTCCAGTTAAAAAATTTCTTGCGCTCATTTCTTTACCAGACATCGTACGTTCTCTGACATTGATGCGGTCAGAATAATAGCACATTCAGAAGATGATTCGAAGCAAAAAACCATTCCAAATCAAGAACCATAGGTAAATCAATAACCAGAATCAGATCTGACTTTCCAGGCAAATGGCAATGCCTATTGTAGATTCAGCACAAATACAGACCCAAAATATATCACAGAGCATAACCAAAATTTAAAGATGGAGCTGACTCCTTATCAAAAGCTTATTCCTTTAGGCCCCGTTTGGGAACTCAAATTAGACACTTTTTCTGCATGCCACTTTTTCTATGAATGGTTGGGATTAAAAATTGAGATGAATAGTTAGTATTTTTGAGTTTTTGTGGGTCCCATCTCTTTTTGTAACCAACCATTTGACTTGGAAAAGCAAGTCTACTTTTGGGGGAGAGCAAATGAATTTTTTTGGGGATACCAATAGAATCCCCAAAAAGAATTTCCATTTTTTGGGGAGAGCCGACAATTTCCATCTCTCTTCTCTATCCAAAAGAATCCGTCGCCCTATTCCTGCAGCTGTCGCTGTCTCCGTTGTGGACGATAACGACGAACAATTGTTCAAGTCCCCTTCATCTTCATCGTCGCTGGTGATGGTGACTGGCCTCCCCTCGGACTGCACAGTGCTTGAGCTCAAGTCCCACATCTCACGTACACGCATTGATGCCCTCGACGGTGCCGGATATGTGACTTTCCGATCTGCTACCTCCGCCGAGACTGCCATCATTGCCTCCCTCGATCCTGCCTTTGGCGTCTCCGTTGGATCATATAAGGTAAAGGATGCTGCTTCGGCGTTTGTTTTCTTTCCCCCTTTCTTTTGTGCTGTAGTTGTTGTTTTGAAGGGAGAAAGATGAGATTTTGGGTTTGAAAAAGGAGATTTCCTAGGGAAATTGAGGATGAGAAATGAAGAGCTTAAGGTAAAAGAACTGATTTTGGATGGGGCAGAACTTAGTTCCTTTTGTTTCTTCTTAGATCGCCGAGTGCTTTTCAGTTTAAATGCAGACTGAAACCAAATAAATTAAACTATTATAAGGTTTAAAAAGGGTGCCTTTGAGGTGAAAATGGCGGTGGGATAAGGCTGGTAGTTGGCAAGTAATGGAAGCATCATGCATATGAAAAAAATGACGAATTTAAAGTAACAGAACAGATTTTTGAAAGGGGTAGAGTCCATTCACTTGGTCCACTGCAGATTGCTCCATTCATCATCAAGTGTTCTTCATTAGGTGTTTTCCACTGGGAGACTGACATAACATAGTTTTTGTAGAAAGCATATTACTAATGTGCTCCTGATATTAGATGCACCCATAATGGAACCTTGACATGGGTTTAACTTAACATACAATGAGTATTAACTTATAAAATCACATGGGCATATGGTTTTGGTGCTGTGTTTGACTTCTCAATTGCAGCGACCTTTTCAGTTACAAAAAAGAGAATTGCTACGTCCACCGGATTTCCGGTGTAGGGAAGTGACAAGCTCCCAAAATTAGGAAAAAATATAAAATAAAAGGTCACATCAGATCTCTCTCTTAATTTTTTTCTTTTTAAAGAAAAAGTGTCACCTCCCACACCGAAGGCTTCGGTGTAGATAGTCATTCTCTACAAAAAATGGGTCCAAGATATAATTTTTGATCTAAAATACAAATTTTAATCTTTCAATTGTGTGGGAGACACTTGAATTTCTGAAATAAGCTGAATCTAATATTTATCTTGAATATATAAAATCATCATATACACATAAAATTGGAGAAGCTATTAGTGATTACTCCCCTGTCAAATCTGATTGCTTGATTGGAATAGCTCTCAGACTATTAGCATCATCCTTTGATTGACTACCCTTAAAGTTTGTTATACAATGCTAACTCTTTGACAATAATGAACTAATTGGGTATATTCTATAGCTATCCAAGTTGATCTTAGTCATTCATTGTGTCAACATCATCTACAACTTGGCGATAATAACCTCCATCCAATTTAAACTATTTATATCTCTAGAAAATATAATAACGTTTACTAAGAACAACCACACATATCTAATTTACTACCTTTGGTCTTTTCCGAAGTATATAAACCTATCTAAGTATCCTGAGAATCATGCAACAACTTTTAGATTTAAATTTCGACATAAGCCTCCCAGGGGAAAAACACATTTGCATGTGTTGCATATCTAGTGTTCTTATAGTCTTATGCTCTCACAGTTAATAATAAAATTTAGAATTATCTCATTCCTAAGTATTAATAAAATTTCAGATGTGATTTTGGTTTAAATTATTTTAATATGAAAGACATAATTTCAGATGTGATTTTGCGTGCTTGCTTTATTGGAAGTCCTTTCACTATGACAACAAAGTCTTTTGTAGGACTTCAGGTTCTGCAGGTCAAAATGCCACAAGAACTTCAAAATGAAGAGAAATCCTCGCAAGGTAAAAGGCATACCGGCTGAGGTGATCTCTCAACGACAGTTTGTTTGTTTCGGTGAAGTCAGGATGACATTATCGATCCTCCCCGACAGACGGCGGTGATTCTCACCAATCGCCTCCTCCCCGAGATGCGAGGATGACATCCCCCGAGCCCGTGCCCAAAAGAAGAAGGCCATCATCTACATCAGAGACAAATATCGAAAGGAGCTCGATCTGTGGGAGCAGCTCTCCGCCCCAGTGGCACAAATCTCCGCCGCGGTAGGACCCACCGAAGCCCCAACCAACGCCCAACATCCTTCCCCTGCCGCCACCGCCCCAGTTTTTTTTCCTGGATCTGAGAGAGTTAAATTTTGCCTTATGAGTGTGTATGTGCACACAATATTTTTAAATTTTTTCTTATTTTTTGTTTAATATATTGTTTCTGGTTGTAAAATTAGGCTTTTGTTGCCTTAATAAGTGAGGTATATGCTGCTCAAATTCAAAATATGCAAACATTTCTTATAAGTAAAATTAGAATTTTGACTATGTAAATAATGTTTGTGAACTAAGATTTCACGGGGAAAAATCTTAAATGAACCGCACCCGCGTCGAAGGCGCCCATTTGTTGTTCCGACTCAAGGGCGCCCTCGCCGAATTTATTGTTCTACGCCGAATTTTTTGTTCTCCACAAATTTGACTGTATAAATAATGTTTGGAAACTAAGATTTTACGGGGAAAATCTTAAATGAACCGTGCCCGCGGGCACGGGTTATGACTAGTATATTCATAAACAAAAATACTTCGCTCATTGCTCTCAATTGGTTTTGAACCTGTGACCAACTGTACGTTAGAAGAAGGTTGCTTAAACATTGGGCTATGGTTCCTTTTTGTTATAGCCATGTAATGTATTTATATATATTATATTTGTTTGGTTATAACTAACTAAAAGGAAAACCTAAAATTGCAACCGCCGGGTTTCGATATCATGACCTAAGGGTCGAATAGAGAAGTCATACCATTGGGCTAAGGATTTCAATCGGTAATTTATATAATTCAAATTTTTTATAATATATTTTAATGTTTATAATGTGCTTCATACCATCATTAATTTAATTATTAATGCCCTACTCTATAGATATTAGCCTTAATATTGTGCCCTACTCTATACGAGATTGGCTTTCATGCCCTACTCTATAGAGATTGGCCTTAATATTGTGCTCTACTCTATGGCTTTCATGCCCTACTCTATAGAGATTGGCCTTAATATTGTGCTCTACTCGATACGAGATTGGCTTTCATGCTCTACTCTATAGAGATTAGCCTTAATATTGTGCTCTACCTTATATGATATTAATTTTAATGTATAATAGGTAGAGATGTATGTTTTTGAATTCAAAGGTCATATTTCGCTTTGACTACAGTTAACTAATATGTAGGTGAAGACGAGGTTCCATGGTCTTTGCAATTACCATACTTACAACTATGTGATTATACGAGTAATAATATAAAGTTGCTTGCATAAACATTCTTGGTTTTTCACATTAATTGGCAAAACAGTATTGTCACCCAAGTGACCTCTGCTGTGGAAATTTTTTACTTTGTGAATAGCTAAGTTAATTTTGTATGCATTATTTCATGCGAGCAACATGTTGGCCAAAAGGAAAACTGTTGTTTGGCAGAAATTAATGTGTACATGTGGTAATGAATTCTGATAACTATAAGATGTACCTTGCGAATACGTAACTGAACCAAAGAAAGGTTAAGTATTTGTCTGTACGTTGTTATCTATTTCGATTACTACAACAAGTTGAATACTAGCAAGTTGAATATTTAGTCCAAAGACTATATATTTGATGTTGCATTGACCAACTTGTAGATGAGTTTTTATTATTCATTTAGTTGATCACCATTTTTTTAATTAATTGTGAGCTAACGTACATTTTTTATTCTCTATACAGCTGATATTATAAATGCAAGTTCGGTTTCTGCTTCCATCAATAGCATTCCCATGTTGAATGGAACTAATTTTAAAACTTGGAAAAATAAGCTGAAAATGGTTTTGGGCTGCATGGATATTGACTATGCATTGAGGGTTGATAAGCCAGCACCTCTTACTATAAGGATCGCCTTACCCTTGCAATACTAACAACACACACTAGAGGGGGAGTGACTAGTGTAAGGACAATAAAATTGTCCAATTAAAATTAAACTTGCAAATGCGGAATTATAAATGCAAGAGGAATTAAAGGCACAATCAATCCAAACGCAAACACACAGTTCTACCCTGGTTCCCAAATTTGGGTACATCCAGCCACACCAATATTCACTATATTCCCACACAGAGAAGTGAATACAAATCTCACAAGGAGATACCACACAAAGAGGATTTATGCCCTACACAAGGACCCAACCAATCCTACATGAGGATCAAGACTCCCACACAGAGAATCACTAACTCCCACTCAGAGAATTAGGGTTAGCCCTACACTAGGACATTAAACTCCTACAAAGTGAGTTACTCCCACAAAGAGAGTTATTCCCACAAAGAGAATATCCTAAGTCCCACAAAGAGATAACCTCCCACAAAGAGAGAAAGTTCTAATTCCCACATAGAGAATTAGAGACACAAATTACACTAAGTAAAGTAAATACTCTTACCTATGCCTTAAGATGCTTACTCATGAATGGATGCAGGGCATGAAAGAGGATCTCCAAGTGTTGAGATATGCTTGAGAGCACTTGGATGATTTCCCTTGAGCTGGACTTCAATGCATGAAGAGGAATGAATGCTCAAAATAGAGGGAAATGAGGGAGCTTGAGAGTTGCTTATAGATCTCTTGAGATTTTCAAATGTATTAAGAAGAATTAAGAAGAAGCAAGAGATGGTAGCACACTCATATATATAGGAAACCCATATCAAGCCCCAAAACCCAAGGAAACAGCCAAAGAAACAATTCTGCAACGGCTAGAAACTGGGTGAAAACGACAGTGTAATACCCCGTATCCCTATATACGTATATATGTAGGTATTTTTGGGCGTAGATAAGTGCGTATGATTTTTGGGGAGTATGACCGTATTTTTCTTTAATTATTTTGGTGTAGGAATTTATTTTAAAATATTTTAAACTCATTACTTGAATTTAGTATATGAGAGTATTTGGAGAAATACATGTATTTGGAGTGTATGAAGTATTTCTTCATCTATTTTTAATTTCTTAAAATACAAAATACACATTTTTCTTACCATGACAACACATCCTATTATGTGTCATATTGTTAGTTAATTAGAGAACACATGGCAAAAATCTTGACTAAATGGATGGTGGAGAGGATTTTAGGGATTCCTAAAAACTAGGCATGGAAAACAAAATACAAAAAATTCAAGAAAACCCTCATTTTTCTCTCCCTCACCCCCCAAAATTCTGGACAAAATTCATCCTCCCCTTTCTCCCCTCTTGCACCACCCCTTCCTCCTCCATCACCACCAATTACTACTCCCCTTCCACCACCAATGACCCCTCATCATTCCGACATCTAAAATTAGTCCAAATTAGCCCCAAAACCCTACTTTTTGGAGATCAATTGGAGCTTGGAGAAGGAGGATAGGTGGCTCTCCATCAAGGACTAAGAAGGGCCAAAGAAATATTTTGGAGGACTTTTGCAAGGTAGAAATTTCTTTCACCTAGGTAGAATTTAGTTTTAGGACAAGGAGAATTGAATTAACTTTCATGAAACACCTTTGTTCTTCATGCTGAAATTTGATCTAGAAAAACTGAAACTTTGACTAAGTGCTGGGGTTAATTGGCTAATGGGAATGCTTTGGAAATTTTATATGTTGGGTATCTCATTGTTATGAACAGCTTTCATTTAGATCATTTTTCCAAATTCTAGCCGTATGATTTTATAAAAATTTGGATATGCAAACTGGTGTTTCAATCAAAACTGTTCTAAAATTCCAGTATTTTTATTCTCTGTAAACTGAGAATATATCCCAACGTAGATGAAAGAAAAATATGAAAAAAATATATGTTACTCATATTGTAGTCCTTAATAACTTTCAAGTTTACAAGTTTTGCAAATTCGTACTGAAAATTGGGGTAAAAATTCAGTTTCTAAAACTGGTCTGTTTTTAGACAGTTTTGACACCTTTCAGTAAAACGAGTAGAAATCCATGCACACTTTATAAAATATTATGATCTTGATGCCGTTGGAAAGCTGACTTCAATATCTTCAACCCATAATTTTTTTAGATTTTAATTCTGTCTGTAACTTGTATAAAAATGGACTTGAACTGAACTCAGTTTCTGGTTCAGAAGGCTGAAATTATACCTGTTAGGAGAAAATCCACCATAAATCACATATGTCAACTGAGCTTATGCAAATTGGTCAGTGAAAGGAAAACACCCATATCTACAACTTTCGTGAAGGGACCAGACACCAATTCTGACTGTAGATAGGCTAAAAGTGATATTCTTTCTGTTGTAACAGTTTTGACAGATTCATATGCTAATTTTGCTTAGTACTTATCATGGTGTAGTTTTGTTTGAAGTTAAGTTTGTTTGTGCTAATCATGTTCTCAATGACATGCTCTTGATACATGTAGTTATGCAGATGGTTCATGAAATATTCGTTATGTCAATAATATTTAAGTTCAATTTGTTTATGCTTTCACATTAGTATGTTCATAACGATGAGTTTGTGATGATATTCCGTGCAATTCTTTAATTGAGATGATGATGATGATGATGATGATGATATTGTTAAAAGTTGGTTAAAGCGGCATTCAAGTCCGCTAGATGATTCGTTGACAAACGAAATAATATCTTGAAAACTGAGAGTGAGAATGAGGAATGTATCAGTCCTCCTAAAGGAGGGTGACACGGGTTTGGGTGAAAACGGGTAAACTTTAGGAGTTAAGGAGCGGACATATGATATGAATTCTCACCCGCTGTATCACTCCCAGAAGGACGAGTTGAAAGGGTTGGAGAGGCCGCTGGTGTACTCGTGATGCATCATGACGGTAATTGATGGTTTGCTCCGTTTGTCCGACAGAAAAACCGAGTTTGTCTCACTCACATACCTTGTTCCGTTCGGGTACGGAGAGTTACGAGAGGCCCCTCAAGTGCTCGTGTCGCTGGTTGTGGTACCACTTTTTCACCCACCCTGGGTGAAGTCCGCCTCCTTAGCGTTCTACGGTTTACACGGGTTCCAAATATGTGAATCAACAACTTATAGTAGTTGTCTTTAATTTATAAATGTTGTTATCTCATGTCTCCTTATTTTTGTTTACTTTAATGCTATTGTCCCATGGTAACATGTTCTTACGCTTCCTTTCAATAGCTGCATTTCATAATATGGTTTCATATGCATGTTTTTGCACGTTCTCATAACTAGGTTCGCATGTTGGAATGTGATTACTTTTACGCACCATGAACCTTACTTGTTAGACTACCCTCCCTAGATAGACAGACTAGTTCTAAATCTGGGTTCTGCTAGAGTGTTAGGAGTTTCTACTGGGTCACGCGTTGACGTGTCCCCGTTGACTTTCAGGTCATGTGAGTTGGAGGTTGGAGATAGCGGCTGGAGCTTCGGAGTTGGTGATCAGTTGTAGTATTGGGTGGTGAGGGGTATGATGAGAGACTTGTACTTTTTGGTGTTTCTTTTCGGGTGGACCTTTGTACTTAGAGTTGTGAATATGAAGATGTTGGTGTATGTATAAGATGTAACCATGTATCAATAAAATGGAATATTGTACTTTTGTTATTTTCTCAGTGTTTTTATCTGTGACGGAGTTTTACTTGTACTTCCCAGCACGTGCGTAGTACCTGCAGTGTTCTTCCTACTCTCTTCTTTTCTTTCTTTCTACGTAACACTCGCCTCTTCGGGAATACCTAATACGGATTCGTACTTATCCGGTATCCCGGGGACCGGGTCGTTGCAGACAGGAACAGTCGACTGATGATCAAAAAACAGTCGACTGATCAACGGCTAGAAAATATCCAACGGCTATATTCTGAGCCAGGACAGTCGACTGAAGAAGTCGATACAGTCGACTGTAAACAGGATAGACGCCTGTTAATCCTTCAGCAGGCGACTGCTGCAGGGGATGGAATAAAACAGAGAGCTACACTCTTTCTCCAGTTAAGCACACATACGACTGATGTCAATAATACAGTCGGCTGTCTATTAGCCAGGCGACTGTAAAACCTTAATCAGTCGTCTGCTGAATAAGATGGAGAAACAACAGAGAGATGCAGAGAATGCACTTACGCTATACAGGCGACTGGTAACCAATCTACATGCGACTGTAATTATACATGCGACTGTAAGATGACCAATAGTCGACTGTGCGTAAAGCTCATGTTTGAGTCAATTGAAATGTTGACTTAAGCTGTGCATATCAGGCGACTGTAGAAGGATCTATATGCGACTGGAAATCACCCAGTCGACTGTGTTCCCTTCAGCAGGCGACTGACGGAAAGCCAGAGACTCTAAATGAGTCTTTGGACAGAGTGAATCTATTGGGTTGGATTCTATGATACTCCTAAGGCTCACTAAGATGGTTAGATGCGTATGCATGAATGAGTAAACCATCTAACAAGGCATTACATTAATCCTAGACTCAAAAGAGAGAGAAAGTAATTAAGTAAATTACATGGATTACAATGCTTTCCTTAGAGTTTAAGTCTTCAATCTTGATGCCTTGATTGCTCTCCATCATCTCCAAGCTTTGGCACTCCTTGAGTCCAAGCTTTGGCTCTTCTCCACTTGATGTCCATCCTTGCACCAAGTGATTAGTCTCCAAGAATGATATTCTTGAAATAAAACTGAGAGACTAAAACATGAGAGTCATTAGCAACAACATAATGTTGTGATCATCATCAAAATAAGATTGATATGAAACACCAATACTCAACAATCTCCCCCTTTTTGATGATGACATACATTATGTAAAATACAAAGTATTAAAGCACAATGCTAATGAGCTCCCCCTACTTATATGCACCAAATAAACAATGAGCTACTCAATAGTAAATACTCATTAATACCAACTGAAATCAAGGTGACATATAATAGGCATGGATTACATAAACCAATTGTAAACCAAATGTAAAAGACAATTATCATGCAAACATGCAAGGTTGCAATTATCATGCAAACATGCAAGGTTTATCTAATCCCATATATCTCTCCCCATAGATATATCTCTCCCCATAGATATATCTCTCCCCTATGCATATGAATATATCTCCCTATATATTTTACATAATGCATATATCTCTCCCCCTTGACATCGTCAAAAAGGTGGACATCAAAAATATCCCACTTTGTCATCTTAACCAAGATGTGACAATATGCAAGAAAAGAAAGATATGTATGATACCAAATTGAAAAATTTAGTGGGTATCAATTCACTATCCCATGCTCCCCCTAGATCATAGAAATGGTCAACTTTTGACTTTTAGGATCTAATACCAATTATACAAATAATGGAGCCATAGGCCGGACATGTATCAACGCAATAGATATGGAAAAATCACGCTTTAATGATACACAAAGAATATTGCCAAAACAAATATATCATGAAGTATGTTGGCAATAAACAAGAGGTTTGGTTTGAGATCAAAAACAACCAAATGTGAATAATGATCTCAAATAACCTCCGAAATGAGAGTTAAAATATGTCTTAAAATACTTTAAACATATAACATATTAACTCCCCCATTGACATACACATGGATAAAAAATGCATGCATGTCAATAAACCCTAAGGTCCTCATTTTCATGAAAAAAATAAGTTTGAAAAATATTTTCAAAATCATGAAACCTACACAAACAATGGGTATGCTAAAAATAAACATTCAAGCACAATACCCATGCAATATGCATATGTGTGATGAACCTAAACATTAGGCAACCAAACCCAAGAGGAGTTTGATTTCCTAATGTAATATCATGAGGTGATCACATCCCTAACTAAAGAATTGATGTAGCTATCCCTCACTTGCACACTAATCTTAGTGGGAATCCATAATCTCAAGGATTTCCTAGGCAAGGGTTTTGCCTTTGCAAGAGGGGTGGATGTGGCATGCTTAGGTGTAGAAACGAATTTCTTGGCATGCAAAGAATGAGGATTTTGCTTCTTAGCAAAAAAATGAAGATTTTTCATTCTTCCTCATTACCTCGTGATCTACATGCTTCTTGTTGGTGTTCTTTTTGTACAAGAAAGCATGATGATTTTTCTTAGGTGCTTTAGCAATATTTCTTGTATTTGCACCATAAGAGGAATTAGAGGTGGGTTTGGGTACCACATTTTGAATATAACCCAAACCTCCTCTATGATTTTCCAGATGTTGTTTTTCCAACAAATCATGGAGTGAATCCCAAGAATACACAAAGCTTATGAGCTTACGGGATTCCTCTTCACATTTTAACGTAAGTTATTGAATGTGAGACTCTAAGCTAAGGTTTTGAGCTACAAGTTTTTCATTTGTAAGGCTCAATTCCTTAACTTGAGAGAGAAGTGTGTCTCTCTCACTAGTGTCGCAAACATGCATTTCATCATGAATATTTACACTAGATGATTCTAAATCATGCACCCTACTCATAGCATTACCAAGTTTATCTTTCATTTTATCATATGAATCGATGCACTTACTTGCCAAATTGGAGGCCACATATAGGCGATATTCAAGCTTCTCATAGGATGGATTTTCCTCCTCAGCTTCCTCATCGCTTTCCTCCTCGACTTCCTCATAGCTTTCCTTCTCGCTTGAGCTTGACAAAAACTCTTCCCAATTAGCCATGAAGCAACATTCTTCTTCATCATTTGATGTGTCCACATCAGAATCATCAAATATGCCAATAAGTCCCTTCTTTTGGTTCTTGACCTCGGACTTGGCTTTCCAATGTTCTTCCCTTTACCCTTATAGGTATCTTTGGTGGGGTTGGAAGGGCATTCGGTAACAACATGACCCTTTCCTCCACAATTGAAACAAACAAGCTTGTTAGACTGGGAGGCAAACTTTGACGAAGATATACCTTGTTTGTCCTTGAGGAATGCCTTGAAATTCTTGAATTGTTTGGCAAGCTCGATGTAATCATCATCGCTAATATCATCATCTTCTTCACTTGGAGTTTCTTGATGGAACTTCTTTTTCCACTTGAATGACTCCTTCTCAACTTGGAGTGTAACCCCCTTTTCCTTCTCGGGCTTGGTTGGTTGAACTTCCTCCTTATGCTGAAGAAGCAATTCATGAGAAATCTCCAAAGTATGCCAAATACTGTTGGCCGATTTGCACATGGAGATGCGATCAAACTCATCCAGAGTGAGGGCGCAATGGAGTACACACATATCCCTAGCATTGACTCTGATCAAATCCTTCTCCGCTTTAGTTCTTGAGGCCGCGGGTGAAGTACGCTCCTCAAAAGGCGACTATATAATGTCCGAAAGGTCGTGACCCTTCAAGTAGACCATCATCCTGATCTTCCAACTAGGGTAGTTGGTTCCGTTGAAGAGCGGGGGTCGAACGGTTGAGTGACCTTCTTCATGGCATGCGGATGTAGCGTTGAATGCCATCGTTGCAGTATGCTAAAACCTCTCTATGATACTAATTGTAAGGATCGCCTTACCCTTGCAATAATAACAACACACACTAGAGGGGGGTGAATAGTGTAATGGCAATAAAATTGTCCAATTAAAATTAAACTTGCAAATGCAGAATTATAAATGCAAGAGAAATTAAAAGGCACAATCAATCCAAACGTAAACACACAGTTTTACCCTGGTTCCCCAAACTTGGGTGCATCCAGCCACACCAATATTCACTATATTCCCACATAAAGAAGTGAATACAAATCTGACAAGGAGATACCCCACAAAAAGGATTTATGCCCTACACAAGGACCCAACCAATCATACACGAGGATCAAGACTCCCACACAGAGAATCACTAACTCCCACTCAGAGAATTAGGGTTAGCCCTACACTAGGACAGTAAACTCCCACAAAGAGAGTTACTCCCACAAAGAGAGTTATTCCCACAAAGAGAATATCCTAAGTCCTACAAAGAGACAACCTCTCACAAAGAGAGAAAGTTCTAATTCCCACATAGAGAATTGGAGACACAAATTACACCAAGTAAAGTAAATACTCTTACCTATGCCTTGAGATGCTTACTCATGAATGGACGCAAGGCATGGAAGAGGATCTCCAAGTATTAAGATATGCTTGAGAGCACTTGGATGATTTCCCTTAAGCTGGACTTCAATGCATGAAGAGGAATGAATGCTCAAAATAGAGGGAAATGAGGGAGCTTGAGAGTTGCTTATAGATCTCTTGAGATTTTCAAATGTATCAAGAAGAATCAAGAAGAAGCAATAGATGGCAGCACACTCATATATATAGGAACCCCATATCAAGCCCCAAAACCCAAGAAAATAGCCAAAGAAACAATTCTGCAACAACTAGAAACTGGGTGAAAACGACAGGAACAATCGACTGATGATCAAAAGACAGTCGACTGATCAATGGCTAGAAAATATCCAACGGCTATATTCTGAGACAGGACAGTCGACTGAAGAAGTCGATACAGTCGACTGTAAACAGGACATGCACCTGTTAATCCTTCAGCAGGTGACTGTTACAGAGGATGGAATAAAACAGAGAGCTGCACTTTTTCTCCAGTTAAGCATACAGGCGACTGATGTCAATAATACAATCGGCTATCTATTAGCCAGGCGACTGTAAAACCTTAATCAGTCGTCTGCTGAATAAGATGGAGAAACAACAGAGGAATGCTGTCACGCCCGCTTCCATAAAATGGAGGCGAGACGTGAGAAGGTCTGCTCAGACTTGGAGCTGTGATGCTCCAGTCTGTAAAGCGTCTGTATTTAACCGAGTTCAGGTCCTTGCAAATGCGAAGCAGAATTACAATAATAATAAGGAAAGAGAGACAGATAAAAATTTATTCAATCTCAGAATGTCCATAATAATTAAGTTCCAACATCACAGAAAAGTCACCAGGCTGGAAAGAAAAGAGTCTAAAAGGCCCAAGCATGGCCAACAAAAGTACAACGTACAGAAGGTAAAGGTGCTACGCACCGACAACTAACAGCAACCTAAAACAGAAGTAACTCAGAACAGTCTCTAAGACTGGTCATCGGTGTCCACAAACTCCTCGTCAAACGTGGGCTCAGGCTCGGCGTCAGCGAACACCTCGTCCTCAGGAACGGTCTCTGGCTCATGGTCTAACATGTGACACCCAAAAGAGAGAGGGGCACATGTCAGCAAGTCTACAAAAGACTTGTGCAAGGAAACTAAAAGAAAAGTAAACATCCTAGCAGTTCTAAAATTTATGCAATGACATGGTAGTTATAGTATGAGTGCAACAGGTAAGGAAAACAACAAGTACAATAAGACAACTAGCATGGCATGGCAGGAGTAGCAAGGCTACTAACATTCACATGGATTTACAAGTCACGTTTTCATGTCGTGCACAGAGTTTATGTAACGACCTGTTTTACTAGTCGTGTTTGACTGCTGTGTGCGTGTATTTTTACTGCGTTCATTCAGTTATTTTCGTCCGAGTGGTTTTTCGTCCGTGCATTGACGTGAGCGCGTCGTTATTTTCAGTTTTACCGTAGCGTAATTTTAAATCTGTTTAATCGTAATTATTTTTAAATTTCTAATTAGCTAATTACTTTTAGTTAAGAGTTAATTACTAAATTACTAATTTACTTATTTTTTTACTAACTTATTTATTTTTTCTAAATTACTAATTACCATGGTCTTCTTAATTACTTCTATCTAGTTACTTTAACCTAACCCTAACCCTACCCAATTAAATCCTCACCGTATTGTAGGTGAGATCCGACATCAAAATCAAGTTTCCCCCTACCTCACAACCACCCACATCAAATCTGTCCCTTCTTCCCCTTCTTCTTAAACAACCTACAGAGAACAAGCCAAGCCTACAACAACCCAACTCCACCATCATCACCCCTCTTCAGCCACCTTCTCCTCTACCATACAAACAAGCAACCAACTTCCAACTCCTTACAACCCAAAATCAAACCGAAAGACAAATCTGAAACCAAAATAGAAATCCCAACAACTCAAATCACAATCAACCCAAATCAACTTGAACCCATCTGTAACCAAACCCCCCAAATCAACCAGTCAAGCCCCAAATCATCAACTCTGCCATCACCCATCCAAATCGCGTGTCGCCCTCGGGAGCGCTTCGTCGCCATTCTCAGGCCACGCTCCCAGATCCGACCACCGCCGCCACGGATCGCGCGCCCGCGCCTCCGATCGCCGCACCCGGAGCCTCTCAGCCGCCGCCCCCGATCGCCCGAAGTCACCGCCCCGACTCCAGATCCCGCCGTCGCCGCGAGATCATCGTTGCCGCCCGTTTGAAGCCCCGCCACATCAGATCGTCGCCGCCACCTGTCTTCAAGGAGTCACCGCCGCCGCCTCGGATCCCGTGCACCACCCCAGACCGCTGTGCCGCCTCGATCGCTCCGCCGTGCCGTGCCCGGACCCGCCTCTGATCCACCCCCGAAGCCCTCCGATCAGCGCAGCCGCGCCCCTCGATCGACGTACGCCGCCGTCGCCTTCGAGTCGCCGTCGCCCAGATCCGCGATCGCCGCTGCGCCGTCTGCCCGAGGCCGCCCTCCGATCGCTCGCCCCTTTGCCGGTCGCCGTGAGCTCCCCTGCGGCAAACAAAAAAAAAGGACATTTCATGTTAATGACTCTTTGATAAAGAACGACTTTTTAACCCAAACGGAACAGAGGGTATGTCACGACCCTCGGAAACATGTGTAGAATGAATTGCAAACCTGGTCTTTAAAACTTAGCATCAAACCTGGTTTCAAGATGTTTGACAAATTCTATTAGCTAGACATTATGTTTCACTTTACTTATTGCTCTTTTTACTTAACGGGACTGCTATTGCCTTTCGTATGTTAACAAGATAAACATATTTGGAAAAGAGGAGTATATTACTACACATATGTGATAACCGTCGACTACAGACGGGGCGAAACCATCGACTACAGATGGGGTGAAACTCAATCAGTAAATAAACATACACAAAAAGCCGAGTTGGCTACTCCCGTCAGGTCATGTGTGACTAGTCTGGCTTGTGTTCCAGTAGGGTCACATATGACTAGTCTGGCTCGTGTTCCAGTATACGGCGGTACACTTTGGGTGGGGTTGGTTCATTGCAGTAGGGTTTGTGAGTGTGTCTCGAACACAATTACGGCCCCTCCGGTGGAGGCAGCCAATGTGCGGAGCGTCACGGTAAAACCACCGGTGATAAGGTGTATCGAGAACATTTCACCTACCCAGGCATGGACTTATCACAAGCACAAACAATCAAATACTCAACATACAACTGTTTTACCTTACTTTTAACTGCAAAAATATCCATGCATGCTCGTACTTTACTTTTCTGCACTTGTCACTTATAACTGTGTACTAACGCTCTTTTGTCATCTTATAATTGTTCCTCATTTCATTACTTTAAATATCTTGCCGAGCTTATCGCTGACTTATATTTCAATGTGTTATGAAATATATGTTAGGTTCAGAGACAGAGTACAGTGAGGACCCTACCTTTGAGGATCCCACTTTAGAGGTGGACCCCGCTGACTAGAACTACGAAGACACTAAGATCCTCCCTGCAGAAGACTAGAGCGGGACATTTATATTTCAGTTTATTATTTGTATTATTATTTTCAGCTGTGTTTGTTTTCAGCAGATTGTACGGCCATGATAGGCCTTAATTGTTTGTGTGTTTACTTTGGACGCTGGTATTGTATTGTAATAAATATTTGTGCTGTTTCTGAGAAATTCGCGTGCAGGGACCTGCCTTCGCTAAAATTACGCTTATTGTGCTTAAGTCAAAGAAGGGAGAAAAAAAAATAAGTACCTCTTCTTTGCTTTTAGCACAAGCAGACCCGCTCGCGTCCTCGCCCCCAAGTATACTGGGAAGCGGGGCGTGACAGGTTTTAGTGGTGGCCCATGCAGGTCCTCTTGCACTCTGCGAGACACTTCAGAATTGGTATAAATATTATTACTAACCAGATCGTTCGGAGAAACTAGTACAAAAATATTTACTTTGTTTGATTGCAGCATGGCAGACCAACCCAACACTCGTAATGGAAATGTTGACGCCTACAACGAGCTCGTGGGACTCGTGAAAGAAATGATGGAACTCCAAGCTCGATTACTCTCTGCGCTCAGTCGTTTTGTTCCTCATCTGGTCAGAGATTCTGAAGACCAAGCGTTCCATTCAAGTCAAGGTTTAATCTACAACGCCCAAGCGCCAAGGACATCTACCAATCTAACACCCGACGAGGAAACGTTAGGAGCAACAAACTACGGGGATGTAGACAAACTTCGAGAGACAACCCAAGTTGGAGGGAGTAAGCATCCTGAGGAACCAACAAGAGACGCTCTTGGAACAATACAAACTGCACTGTTTAAAAGGTCCGCACCTCTGGTCAACAACCGATATCAGATGAAGTGTCACCATTGTAACCGACAAGGACATGTCAAGAAGGATTGTCGGGTGCTGCTGAGGCAATGCCTGATATGCGGAGCATCTGAACATGCTACCAGAGACTGCACTCGCCGCACCAAAAAGCCAACAACTACTCAGTATGGACCACCTCTGGCCCCACAACAGAAGGCTTCTTGCACCGGTGAGGCAGAACCAGCCGAGACGTCAGATTTTCACCATGACAGTTGCGGAGGCTAAGACGGATGGACAAGTGATTTCAGGTATTACTTAAACCCTTCTTTTATAATGCTTATGTTATATGCATGAGTTACTTGGTTATCTTTTAGCTAAGATATTTCTTATGTACTATGTGTTGTATTACCCGGCCCTATCCCTTTTCGATTCGGGAGCCACTCACTGCTTCATATCCCGAGGATTTGTAGAGAAACATTCTATTCATGTGACTCTCTACCAAATCACTTAAGTTTCACTGCTGCGAGTGGAGTAGTGAGGACTTCTACTGGTTGTCGATCTTGCCCCATAGTGATTTGTGGACACGAGTTGTTCGCAGACTTTATGATAGTCGACATGTCCAACTTCGATGCGATATTCGGCATGGATTGGTTAGGAAATTTCTACGCTACTATCAATTGTCACAACAAGAAAGTAGTGTTTGAAATCCCTGATCACCCTGTGTTTGAATTCATGAGCGGAGACCGTTCACTTGGGCCTATCAAGTTTCGGGCCAAGCCAAGCGAACTAATCATTGCATCATGCAGGCTGAGCCTGAGAGACCTAGAGTGGTTCGAGATTTTGCAGACGTATTTCCTGAAGATATTTTGGAATTACCGCCTTTTCATACTCTGGAATTTACTATCGACCTTATGCCAAACACACAACCTATTTCGAAGGCTCCTTATCGCATGGCTCCTGTTGAACTAGAAGAACTTCGAAAACAACTCGACGACCTATTGCAGAAGGGATTGATTCATCCCAGAGTATCTCCTTGGGGTGCGCCAGTTCTTTTGGTCAAGAAGGAGGATGGTGCTGGAGATCCTGAGACGAGTCAAACGTGACGTGCAAGCGTAGGCTGTTACGTCTTTTCATCTTCTTGAGCTCGTATTTCTGTTCTAACCCTACTTTCGTCTTATACCTGATTTTTCCATGTGTTTGAATTATTTTCCCACCTACCACCTCCCCCTCATTATTGCCTTTTTGTCTTCATTCTCCTCCTCGAGTTCCGTTCCCGCCTAACCCTACCCTATCATGACTTTCAGCACCCCATTTAAACCATCACCCCTTTGTCCTCTTTTTAAACCCCCTCTCCTTCCTCTCCAAGCCATCCCACGGCTCCCCCTTTGTCCTAACATCACCTCCACATCATCCCTCTCGCCCGAGCTCATCCGGCCTCACCCGAAACCCTGCTAACCCCGCCAGCTCCGCTCCATCCCAGAGGCCCCCGCCACGTCTCGCAGTCGCAACCGTCACACCTCGCCGTCGTGGATCGACAACCGCCGATGGCCCCTCGACGTTTTGTTTTGGGATTCTTAGCCTTAGCGACAGCCCTCGCCGCTGCCCTCGCTATTGCCGTGTGGTCGGGATATTGGGAACCCACCGCTCTTGGCATTATTTGGAGCTCCTTTTTCTGGTTCTTCCCCTTCGAGCTGCCCCGCTTCGATTCCATCTTAGGGCCGCTCCTTCGTGTTTGTTGGTTCGTGAGTTTTTGGTCGTTAAATTGCTTAGGACTGATGGTGATAACCGTAGATGTCGACCCATGGTATTGGCAAGCAGTATCATTGGGTATGAGTATTGGCTTGCTTTTGGCCTTAGGTGTTGAAGTTGGATGTCGGTCCTGTGCTCGGATTTGGGAGACAGCTAGGATGATGGTCTCTTATTGGATGTTATGGAGATTGCTGGAAGATGTGGTAGCGATGATCTTGACCCTCGAGAATTGGCCTTACATTTGCCTATACGTGTCGATCTGGATATTGACTTGTAATTTGGTAGCATGGCATATGAAGTCTTTTGTGTTCAGCTGGTTAAGTTGTAGCAGCGCGAATGCATTAGCTTTAGCCCTTACGTTTATGTATACCATGGCGATGATTTACATGATTGAGACCATGTAGTCATCATTTATATGAATTGAAAATTCTAGACGTTATGTTCATCTTTTTAGTGTGTTTCAAATAGCTTGCTACTGACTTATCACCTCCGGTTCCAAGTTCGAACAGATGTCATCATCATAATAGCTCTCATTTTCATGTAGTGCCATTGTATCGTATTTTGGCTACTTGATAAATCTGAAGTAACTATGGTGATGATACTAGTCTCAAGACTAGCTACGGAAGCTATAGTGATGTCAGTAGTATGTATTCATCTCTTGTTTTCTTGATGATGTGATATCACATTATATTTCATGCTATTAACAACTTATTTTTCTATGTTGTGGTCGTTCGTTGAGCCTTCCTCTCGATCGTTTAAATTGCTTAGGCGATTATCGTTCCCCTTAAATTCCGAGGACGGAATTATTCTAAGGAGGGTAGGATGTAACGACCTGTTTTACTAGTCGTGTTTGACTGCTGTGTGCGTGTATTTTTACTGCGTTCATTCAGTTATTTTCGTCCGAGTGGTTTTTCGTCCGTGCATTGACGTGAGCGCGTCGTTATTTTCAGTTTTACCGTAGCGTAATTTTAAATCTGGTAAATCGTAATTATTTTTAAATTTCTAATTAGCTAATTACTTTTAGTTAAGAGTTAATTACTAAATTACTAATTTACTGTTATATGATAATGAACTCAAGAGAGAGAGAGAGAGAATTTCATTGCTAAGAATAAGTCACCATAGCTAAGAGCCATGGTGCTCTATTTATATATCTCATAGTGGGGAGGCCAAAAGCCTCTAGGAGACCAAGGGTCCCCATTACTCTAAGTAATGGGGGCCTAATGAATGGGTAATGAAGGAGGGGAGGCCAAAGGCCTCCCTCATTCATAACACTCCCCCTTACACATTCATCACTTCGGTCTCAGCTACTGAGGCAAGGGGTGGATACTTCTGGATCCAGAGTAAGTGTGTTTGCCTCGTTAAAACCTTAGCTGTGGAAAACCCAGTGGGAAAACCCAACAGCTTAAGGAAAAAGAGTGCAACCCATATGTTACTCCCCTGATCCGTACAAGCTTCAGGCTTGCAGGTCTTTCAACTGTCGCATACCAATGTTCTTTACAAGCTTTACAAAAGTACATTTTGGCAATGCCTTAGTAAAAAGATCAGCTAAGTTGTTGCATGACTGGATCTGTCGAACTTCAATCTGCTTGTCGTTCTTCTGCTCGTGCATCCAGAAAAACTTGGGAGAAATGTGTTTTGTCCTGTCGCCTTTGATGTAGCCCTTCTGAAGCTGAGCAATGCATGCGGCGTTATCTTCGAATAGGGCAGTAGGCTCCAGATCACTGGTCTTCAGGCCAGTGGATTGGAGGATGTGTTGGACGACGGAGCGTAGCCAAAAACATTCTCTGCTCGCCTCATGGATCGTGATGAGCTCTGCATGGTTGGAAGATGTAGCAGTAGTGGTTTGTTTTACCGATCTCCAAGAGATAGCAGTACCTCCGTAGGTAAATACAAAACCAGTTTGAGATTTTGCCGTGTGCGGATCAGAGAGATAACCTGCATCAGCATAACCAAACAATTTGGGGGAGGCACCTCTCTGGTAGTAAAGTCCAAGATCAATGGAACCCTGAAGGTATCGCAGAAGATGCTTTACTCCGTTCCAGTGGCGCTTTATGGGCGCAGCACTGTGTCTGGCTAGTAGATTAACTGTAAACGCTATATCGGGACGCGTACAGTTAGCCAGATATAGAAGTGCTCCAATGGCACTGAGGTAGGGTACTTCAGGACCCAGTATCTCCTCCCCCTCTTCCAGTGGCCGGAAGGGGTCCTTATGTACATCTAGTGATCTTACGACCATAGGAGTACCTAAAGGATGACATTTATCCATATGAAACTTGCGTAGAAGTTTCTTTGTATAATTAGATTGGTGTAATTGGATTCCACCTCTTAGGTGTTCTATCTGTAAGCCAAGACAATACTTTGTTTTGCCTAGGTCTTTCATTTCAAAAGTATGTTTAAGGCTTTCAGATATCTCTTTGATCTCTGCAGGAGATCCTATGAGATTTAAGTCATCTACATATACAGCTATGATGACAAATCCTGTTCCCGTTCTTTTGATAAAGATACACGGGCAGACTTCGTTATTCGTGAATCCTTGCTGTGCAAGAAAATCACTTAGTCTGTTATACCACATCTTGCCCGATTGTTTTAGACCATATAATGATCTATGTAGCCTTACAGAGAATACGTCCCGAGGTATCTCTTTCATCTCTGGGGGTAGATTAAACCCATCAGGAAGTCTCATATAGATATTTTTATCTATATCGCCATATAGATATGCAGTCACAACGTCCATAAGCTGCATTTCTAGGCTTTCCAGAGAAGTTAGGCTGATTAAAAATCGGAAGGTGATCGAATCCATGACCGGGGAATACGTATCTTCGTAATCAATCCCCGGTCTTTGGGAAAATCCCTGGGCTACAAGGCGTGCCTTATAGCGAACGATCACATTATTTTCATCTCTTTTTCTTATGAAAACCCACTTATATCCCACAGGTTTTACACCTACTGGTGTTTGGACTACTGGTCCAAAGACTTTGTGTTTCAAGAGTGAGTCCAGCTCTACTCTTATTGCCTCGTCCCACTTTGGCCAATCATCTCTGCGTTTACATTCCGCTAGAGATCGTGGTTCGACGTCATCGTCATATTCAGTGACGTGAACGGCAATATTGAACGCAAAATCGTCGACGACGACTATGCTATTTCTGTCCAGTACTTCTCCAGTACGTACAAAATTTAATGATGTTTCTCATATTGTTTCCTCTGCTGGGGAAATCAGGAGGGGAGAAGTAGCTGGTCTGAGCTCAGCATCCTGTGGAGGGATAATCTTAGTATCGCCAGGAGTCTTCCTCTTTCGAGGAACTTTATCTTTTGAACCTGGTGGGCGTCCTCTTTTCATTTGAGGTACAACCAATTCTGCTGCCGGTGGGCTGCATCCATCTATGGGGATGTCAATCCTAGCTGGCGTATTGGCAGTAGGGACGTGTGAACGGACAATCTTCTGGTTGTCCGTGAATTTATCCGGTAAAAGATGTACTGTATTCTGGATGTGAAGGATCTTCAGGATCTCATCTTCACACAGATTAGTACGCGGATCATATAGGGACAAAGACTTCTGGTCCCAACTAATGGTCTCAGAAGCTTCTGGCTTCTTAGACTGTGTGCCCAGTTTTGGAAAAAATTTCTCATTAAATTCACAGTCTGCAAAACGTGCCTTGAATGCGTCACCCGTCAGGGGTTCAAGGTATCTGATAATAGAGGGCGAATCAAACCCAATATATATACCTAGACGACGCTGAGGACCCATTTTGGTCCTCTGCGGTGGTGCTATTGGGACATATACCGCACAACCAAACACTCTCAAATGAGAGATATCCGGAGGTGCGCCGTATGCTAGTTGCATCGGGGATAAAGTGTGACCTCCAGAGGGTCTTATCCTAATAAGTGATGCGGCATGTAAAATAGCATGCCCCCAAGCATCCACAGGCAACTGGGATTGCATAAGCAATGGACGTGCAATCCATTGGAGTCTCTTTATAAGAGCCTCAGCTAATCCGTTTTGGGTGTGAACATGTGCTACCGGATGTTCAACTTCAATACCCGTTGCCCGGCAATAGTCTTCGAAGACTTGTGAAGTAAATTCTCCCGCATTATCAAGACGTAGTTTCTTGATATGGTTATCGGGGAAATGAGCACGTAACCTTATTATTTGTGCCAATAGCTTTGGAAAAGCTAGGTTGCGGGTGGACAAAAGGCACACATAAGACCATTTGGTTGATGCATCAATCAGTACCATGAAGTACCGAAATGGGCCACTTGCGGGGTGAATAGGCCCGCAAATGTCACCATGAATTCTCTCAAGGAAGCCAGGAGACTCTAATCCCACTTTCAGGAGGGATGGTCTCGTTGTTAGTTTTCCCTTAAAATAAGGGAGACATGGAAATTCACCCTTTTGAAGAATCTTCAGGTTCTTCAATTTGTGTCCACGGGATTCAGTGATGATGTGGCGCATCATTGCTATTCCAGGGTGACCAAGTCTATTGTGCCAGAGTTGGAATTCTGGTAGTGATTGGCACGTCTGGTGCTCAGTCATATTGGCTTCTATTGGTTGAATGTATGTTTGGTAGAAACCCGACGGGAGTCCCTTGAATCGTTCACAGATGATCTTCCGGTCATCTTTCTGACGAGTTACATACAGATATTCAACTGTATTTTCATCTCTGGTTTCTAAGTGATATCCGTTTAAACGGAAATCCTTGAAACTTACGAGATTCCTATTTGATTTATGAGAGAATAATGCATTTTTTATTTGAAGTCTTGTGTTATTTGGGAGCAATATAATTGCTTCACCAGATCCTTCGATTATTTGGGACAGTCCTGAAATTGTGATAACAGGACCGTCATATTTATTTACGCTATTAAAATAGCAATGATCGCGAAGGATTATGCGCGTTGAGGCACTGTCCACTAGGCACTCAGACATTATCTATATAAGCAAAAACGAAATTTTATTTGAGCGAAAATGTAAACATTCATTCGAAAATAAAAGTTCGTACTTAAGCAAATAAAAGATAAAGATACATTTAATTCTAAAAAGCATAGATAAACGATGGTGCTCAATCGAGAAGGTCGTCGTTCTCGAAGTCTTTTGCAGTAAACATTGTTGGCGGCTGAACAGCCGCCAAGTTTGTTTCAGGTAGAGACTTCTGGCTCGCCTGGTATAGATCCTCGAGGTGGCGAGGAGTGCGGCAGTTTCTGGACCAATGGCCAGTCATGCCGCATCTATGGCATTTATCCTCCCAGTTCTTCTTTGGAAGTGACACTTGCTCGGTGTTCTTTCACTTCCAAGTGAAATTTCTTTTTCCCTTATTGTTTTTGTTTGTCTGGGAGCTGCACCTCTTGGTTGCTTCATTATAGCTTTCCCTTTAGTGTTTTTAGCCTTCCTCTTGTTTTTCCACTTCTGGGGAGAAACGTGGTGGGCTTCAGGGATAGGGGCAGTGCCAACTGGACGTAAGTTATGAGTTGCAAGCAGTAAGTCTCGATTCTGCTCTGCCCTAAGTAGGCATGAGATCAGATCGGAAAATTTCGTGAAATTACGTTCACGATACTGCTGCATGAGGATTGCATCTTTCTCGTGAAACGAGGTAAATGTCTTTTCCAACATGCGCTGTTCTGTCACTTCTTCACCGCACAACTTCAGGCGTGAGGTGATGTTATGAAGTGCAGAATTGTACTCAGCGACGGACTTATAGTCCTGAAGTCTGAGGTTTTCCCACTCATAACTGGCACGCGGTAATATAACATCAATTTGATGTTTATACCGAGCTTCCAGCGCTGTCCACAGGTCCTTTGGATCCTCAACCGTTAAGTATTCGGCCTTTAAGGTCCGATCGATATGTTTCCTAATGTAGATTATGGCTTTCGCCTTATCTACATCGGATACAGTGGTTGTAGGGCTGCTGCTAGTTGTAGCAGAAGCTTCGGCCGCTGCGGGGGCAGAGGAAGGAGCCAAAATGGACCCAAGGAGGGCCATCGAACGCAAGTGTAACTTCAGGTCCACTCACCAACTCAGGTAATTTGTCCCTGCAGAGTCAAGTACTTCGAAATCGACGCTTGCCAATTTTGCCATTTTATCTACGCAGTTTAAAATGAGCATGAATTAATTAAAATTCAAAAATTCATGCATAAAGAAATAAACAAGTAAAAATGCGGGGATCGGCCAGATACCCAAAATAGTACACAGTCCAATTCGTTTAAAGTCCATAATAGAAAAAAAATAATACAACTTTGGAAACCCAAACTGAACTGGGTCCCTATATCTCCGTCTTCATATACTGTTGCATCGAGCTTTGGCTTACACAGTCATGAATCGACTCCTTGCGGTCCATCGGACGCGGCCAGGGAATTGACTAAGCCAGGACCACTTGTTACCCAGTCAAGCTAGGTTGGTCCAGCAAACTTAGCCAAGCACATTGACCGACATCATGATCCATTGAAGGAGTTTTCATCAATTCTATGTGCTGTTGCATCGAGCTTTGGCTTTAAAATACAAATTTCCTCACTTACAAATTCTCTCAAAAGAAAATAAAAGTGCAAGGAAAGTAAATAGGTATACAATGGCCGATCCCGAAAAACACATTTTTACTGATTTAAACATCCACGCAGTTCTAAATATGCTACGGGCATAAAAGTAAACAACCACGCATATATCTCAAGCAAAACATATGGTAAGGGAAACTAGAAAATATAAATATCTTGTAGACCACGTGGAAACGTCATACACCGTTAGGTTAGTTGACTAACGGCAGAGCGGTCTCAGGATCTTTAAGATAATTATATTTTGAAAAATAGAGTCCTAGTAAACCATAGATTATAATATGCAAGAGAGATGTTTAAAACAATTTGTCAACATGGAATATATAAATTATTTTTGATTTTACTTAGGGGAGAGTCCCGTTAAGGAATTGGCATAAGGCCAATATATAGTATGCTAAAATATATACCGTTAGGTAATAGGGGCTGCAGGCCCAATTAAAATATTTGATAGTCACAAATGGGCATCTCTCACTGACATATCGATCGGTTCGAGCTCTACATACTCATCTTTGACATGCTAACTCCAAAATTCTGGCACATACGTCACCACTTAAAACAGATCGGGTTTAGGTGATATGTAATTCTTTGGATCAGTATGGATTTTAGGTTATCTTGATTAAATTCAGGTTGGGTTGAGGTACACCCTTCAAGGGGATGAGTCAACCCTCACCCGACCTGACCCATTGTGATCATTCTTGTATATATTATATATAAAATCACTGTCTTTTTTTTTCACTTGATTGGAAATGCATGAAACATGTCTATCCACTGTAAGAAAGATTTATGTAAATCAGTAAATTTTATTTCGTCTATTGAGATCACATATATTCCTTTCTAGTGGTAACCGTGGAACAACTTCCTTATGATACAACCTGAACCAATGTTTCAATATAAGAAGAATTCATGAAAAAGAACATAGAAATGTTTTTTGGTTATTCATATATCTGAATGTTGCCTTTGCTTCATATGTTTAGGTGCTCAATTTCTCTTGGTAACTAAAGATTTTTCTTCTAATGCTACTGTAAAAAATTATTTGTAATGACACTATTGATATCAAATTCAGGAATGAGTGCCTAGTGCCCCTATGATGACCATGTTCCAAGAAATGCCAGTATCTTTATCAAAAATTTTGATATTAAACAAAATATTGCAGATTTATACAAGCCTATAAAAAGAAGCATTGTAAAATCATAGTTTACTATATTTTGTAGGTATCTACGTGATCGAAAAGAAATTACCTCTAGATCAAAGATCTAGGGAAGATCGTGAGAATAAAAATCCGTAGATAGTTCCGCTCCCGATACGCTCCAAAGAAAAATTTCCGCAAAGCTTCGCCGCAACAATAGATTCCTTTGCGCGTACGGGTTTAATTTTTGAGGGGAGACGGGATGAAAAGCTCAAAGAATTTTAGAGCAAACGTGCTGATAACGTGTTATATGATAATGAACTCAAGAGAGAGAGAGAGAGAGATTTCATTGCTAAGAATAAGTCACCATAGCTAAGAGCCATGGTGCTCTATTTATATATCTCATAGTGGGGAGGCCAAAAGCCTCTAGGAGACCAAGGGTCCCCATTACTCTAAGCAATGGGGGCCTAATGAATGGGTAATGAAGGAGGGGAGGCCAAAGGCCTCCCTCATTCATAACATTTACTTATTTTTTTACTAACTTATTTATTTTTTCTAAATTACTAATTACCATGGTCTTCTTAATTACTTCTATCTAGTTACTTTAACCTAACCCTAACCCTACCCAATTAAATCCTCACCGTATTGTAGGTGAGATCCGACATCAAAATCAAGTTTCCCCCTACCTCACAACCACCCACATCAAATCTGTCCCTTCTTCCCCTTCTTCTTAAACAACCTACAGAGAACAAGCCAAGCCTACAACAACCCAACTCCACCATCATCACCCCTCTTCAGCCACCGTCTCCTCCACCATACAAACAAGCAACCAACTTCCAACTCCTTACAACCCAAAATCAAACCGAAAGACAAATCTGAAACCAAAATAGAAATCCCAACAATTCAAATCACAATCAACCCAAATCAAATTGAACCCATCTGTAACCAAACCCCCCAAATCAACCAGTCAAGCCCCAAATCATCAACTCCGCCATCACCCATCCAAATCGCGTGTCGCCCTCGGGAGCGCTTTGTCGCCATTCTCAGGCCACGCTCCCAGATCTGACCACCGCCGCCACAGATCGTGTGCCCGCGCCTCCGATCGCCGCACCCGGAGCCTCTCAGCCGCCGCCCCCGATCGCCCGAAGTCGCCGCCCCGACTCCAGATCCCGCCGTCGCCGCGAGATCATCGTTGCCGCCCGTTTGAAGCCCCGCCACATCAGATCGTCGCCGCCACCCGTCTTCAAGGAGTCGCCGCCGCCGCCTCGGATCCCGTGCACCACCCCAGACCGCTGTGCTGCCTCGATCGCTCCACCGTGCCGTGCCCGGACCCGCCTCCGATCCACCCCCGAAGCCCTCCGATCAGCGCAGCCGCGCCCCTCGATCGACGTACGCCGCCACCGCCTTCGAGTCGCCGTCGCCCAGATCCGCGATCGCCGCTGCGCCGTCTGCCCGAGGCCGCCCTCCGATCGCTCGCCCCTTTGCCGGTCGCCGTGAGCTCCCCTGCGGCAAACAAAAAAAAAGAAAAAAAAGAAGAACAGAAGGGGAACGAAGAGAGAGAACAGAGGGTGAGAGAGGGTAATGAAGGGGGGGTGATGTTAATGTAAGTAGTAATAAGATTTATTATTATTATTATTATTATTATTAAGTTTATTATTATAAGGTTAAGATTTTATAAATTTTTTTATATAAGTTATTAATTATATTATTATTTATTATTAAGTTTTAAGTTTAAGGTTATAAGTTAAGATTATTATCTATAAGTTTAGTTATATTTTGTGAAGGTATTATTTCTTAAATTTGAGTAAAGTTTTAATTAGGTTAAATTATAAGATAAGTTAATTTTATAAGTTAATAAAGTTAGTTTAAGTTTTTAAGAGTGACATTTTCTAAGTTATATGACTTATTGTAAGTTAATAAATTAAGTATAAGGCTAGGTTATTGCAAATAGTAGATGTTAATTTGTAAGTTAACATTATTTTATAGTAAGTCTGTCTCATATATTTAAACTGGTTAGTAATCAGTAGTCTGATACCCAAAAATTCATTTACGCAGATAAAACGTACCTCGCGTCACCACCACAACCTGGACACCCACACCCGCGTCAAGGCAAGTATTTATTGTAATTGAATATGGGACAACTGCTAAAACTAGTGTAATCATCATTTTTACGTTCCTAATTTATCTGTTGTAACTAATTAAAAAAACGGACATTTCATGTTAATGACTCTTTGATAAAGAACGACTTTTTAACCCAAACGGAACAGAGGGTATGTCACGACCCTCGGAAACATGTGTAGAATGAATTGCAAACCTGGTCTTTAAAACTTAGCATCAAACCTGGTTTCAAGATGTATGACAAATTCTATTAGCTAGACATTATGTTTCACTTTACTTATTGCTCTTTTTACTGAACGGGACTGCTATTGCCTTTCGCATGTTAACAAGATAAACAAATTTGGAAAAGAGGAGTATGTTACTACACATATGTGAAAACCGTCGACTACAGACGGGGCGAAACCATCGACTACAGATGGGGTGAAACTCAATCAGTAAATAAACATACACAAAAAGCCGAGTTGGCTACTCCCGTCAGGTCATGTGTGACTAGTCTGGCTCGTGTTCCAGTAGGGTCACATATGACTAGTCTGGCTCGTGTTCCAGTATACGGCGGTACACTTTGGGTGGGGTTGGTTCATTGCAGTAGGGTTTGTGAGTGTGTCTCGAACACAATTACGGCCCCTCCGGTGGAGGCAGCCAATGTGCGGAGCGTCACGGTAAAACCACCGGTGATAAGGTGTATCGAGAACATTTCACCTACCCAGGCATGGACTTATCACAAGCACAAACAATCAAATACTCAACATACAACTGTTTTACCTTACTTTTAACTGCAAAAATATCCATGCATGCTCGTACTTTACTTTTCTGCACTTATCACTTATAACTGTGTACTAACGCTCTTTTGTCATCTTATAATTGTTCCTCATTTCATTACTTTAAATATCTTGCCGAGCTTATCGCTGACATATATTTCAATGTGTTATGAAATATATGTTAGGTTCAGAGACAGAGTACCGTGAGGACCCTACCTTTGAGGATCCCACTTTAGAGGTGGACCCCGCTGACTAGAACTACGAAGACACTGAGATCCTCCCTGCAGAAGACTAGAGCGGGACATTTATATTTCAGTTTATTATTTGTATTATTATTTTCAGGTGTGTTTGTTTTCAGCAGATTGTACGGCCATGATAGGCCTTAATTGTTTGTGTGTTTACTTTGGACGCTGGTATTGTATTGTAATAAATATTTGTGCTGTTTCTGAGAAATTCGCGTGCAGGGACCTGCCTTCGCTAAAATTACGCTTATTGTGCTTAAGTCAAAGAAGGGAGAAAAAAAAATAAGTACCTCTTCTTTTCTTTAAGCACAAGCGGACCCGCTCGTGTCCTCGCCCCCAAGTATACTGGGAAGCGGGGCGTGACAGTTTACGCCTTACAGCTGAAGTGGCTGTACGGGCCCACTTCTACGCTGAGTGGTCGCTTAACCCTACACCAAACCCAGAGTTTACGCCTTACAGCTGAAGTGGCTGTACGGGCACACTTCTACGCTGAGTGGTCGCTTAACCCTATCCCACCACGTGTATATGGACTGGCGTCCATCTTCTGGATCACGAGCCAGGGAGTGTTATTGGCATAGGTTTGTGCCCGCAAAAGCAGGTGCCTAGCCTGAACAAGGGAGTACAAGTATGGTAGCGTGTGCTACGAATACAGCATTCATGTATGGATGACATGACATGGCATATTGTATTTAAAATCGTACAGTTAATGAATTTAAACTTGACAGGTAGAGATGCAAGGATGACATGTCAGCATGAACGAAAGCAAGTAAAAGGGGTCGGATATAGCTTTGTTGTCAAGCTAGATCAAGTGGGGTGACGGATCTAGTTTCGTTGTCAAACTAGATCAAATAGGTGTCCAGGAAGCTATCATTTCACTGCCTAGTCTCTTTTACGCTACGGTATAAAGAGTGGCCTAAAGCATGGCCTAAACAAGGAACGGCAAGTTTCACTTGCCTGCAACTTGACGTCCGAAAACACCGTCCAAAAGTCCAAACTACCTATGTGCACCCGTCCAATTTAAGTTATCTTGATTAGTGAATCTAAACAATTAAAAACACCAAATTTTATCTTGTTAACAGGCAAGGGTTGGGGATCCTAAGAGTGCAGCACGTTACCTCAACACGACGCGAAAGCTACACTAGCGTCGGGTAGCGACGCCAGGGGTTGGAATAATAGAAAATGCTCCACGTCCAGATTCCAAATAAGATTCCACGCTCGTCAATTCTCGGGCAGCGACCAAATCAGCGAATCAAGGTTCCAAACAGCGAGTAGGTGGTCGGTATACGTTTTTACGACTTTCGAAAAGCCGTAACAACAAACCGAGACGAACGGTTCGACGTACGCAAAGTCTACGACGTTGAGCGTCGTAGGAGATGTTCATGACGTCGGAAAACAACCCTAAGAGAAGTAGGGGGCTGTCGGAAGACTCCAACAGCGAGGGGGTACGGTGAGAACTCGGCGACGCATCAATATGTCGCTAAACACGCAAAACAGCGAGAGCGTTCGCTATTTCAGATGTTAACGACCTGAGGGATGATATCAACGGCAGCGGGGGTGTCCAGGGGGTCGACGGCGGAGGGGAGAAGCGGCCTGCATCGGCGGCAGCGTGCGGCGGCGGCGTTACAGCTGCTGCTGCGATTTTCTGAGCTTGCTGCGGATTAGCAGCGGCTATGGGCGGTTCTCGATGGAGCTACGGGGCCCCACGGTGGCCTGAGGGAGGAGGGAGGTCCACGGCGGCGCTGGAGGGCCTAGAAACTCACGGCAGTCGCTGCTGCTAACGTGGGTGCGGGCCACTGCGAGGGTGGCCTCGGTCGTAGCGAGGAAATGCGGAGGGGAGCTTCGGTCGGGCGTTGTGGATGCAGCTGTGCCGGCCTGATGCAGAGCGGGGTGCTGTGGAGCTGCAACGAGCGGGTGCTACGGGGATGAGTCTCGGTCAGATGCGAGGGGATGCGGGAGTGGTCGTCGGTCGAAGCGAGCGGATGCGGTGGAAGGCTTCGGTCAGACGCGAGCGGCCGCGGATGGAGGCGATGAGCTGGGTCGGTCGCAGCGAGCGGATGCGGGGCTTGGTGCGGAGCGGGGTGATGCGTGCGGATGGCTGCAATGAGTGGGTGCGGGCTCGGTACAATGCGGGATGCGTGAGCAGCTGCTGCGTGCGAAAATCGAGAATGAGGGTGGCGGCTACAATATACTGCTCTAAGGAGAAATAGTTAACCTAGGTTGCTTTTTAGAGTAGAGGGGCTGAAACGCGGCTAGGGGAAAAGACTATGTATAGGGTTGTGGGTAGTTGTTAGGGATAGGTTTTTATATATTTTAAGTTACAACAAAGATTGTTTTGTCTATTATTAAAAAAATAATAACTCTCATCCACTCCCTCTCTCCTGTGTGGGTGGGGTGCGGCCAAAGCAAGAAATGTGGGCTGAGTCAACATTGGGTGATGTACGGTTTATTATTAAATAACAGGGGATATGTGTCACATGAAACTTAGGGTTAAACAACTAATAGGTTGGCGAATTAGTGAAAGTATATCAAATGAAGCCCAAAAATATTGAAATAAATACTGAGGTGACCGGGACGATGAGAGAAAAAAGTCAGAGAAGACGGATCATAAATTCGATGACGAGAAACGAAACTAAAAATAAAAAGGCCTCGCGACAAAAGTGAAAATCGTGACTTCTCGTCAAATAAAGTCAAATCGTGGGAGAACGACCCATGAAATGACGTTCCAAATTAGTGCCACAATTTAATACTCTCCGAGAGGGTCACAACGACATATCACACTATAGGGTTCGGTTACAGACAAAGTCTAAAATAAATACGTGCACGAATAAGACTACGTGCACGTAAAGCATATAAAGGATACGGGGTCCAAAGGCGACAGTAATTCCAAGTCGGGCACATGTCGGGGGGTCGGCTTGCCAAGGATGCAACCCAGGTGCTACGGCCCTATCGACTCAACGACACGACTCACACACAAAGCAATAAAACCAATCAGGTACCCGAAATTGCAATACGCATAGCCGTATAACGTATAGTGGGTACCGGCCGTTACATCCTACCCACCTTAGAATAAAGTCCGTCCTCGGACTTTCTAACTATAAATATAACTCTAGCCAGACTAGTAGCTATCCCAATCACATCACACTATAATTCACTCAGGTATAGTCATTACAAGTGCTTATATATGCACTAGGTAGTCAAGCATTAACATTACTATCATGTATATATATATATATTCACGCACATTATACACTTATACCTATCATAGTCATTCATACTCATACACGTATTCCAATCAGCATATAATCACGCACATCCCTACATAACTATTAATCACTTATTACATACTACGGTGCACATACTCACAACCAATTAAATAGTTCACACCAGCAAATACCATCGCAATACTCCACGTCAGATAACTACCTATGGACAAAACAATAGGGATACACTACTCCCTAAATCTCCTAGTGTACATCCAATGCCAACATATCAACACGAGTAACCACACCACTCAACATTAAATCATGTTATTATATCTAAGATACACTTACCACTACTATAATTTCACAATTATTTAGTCATTCAAATGCATGCAAATATTTCACCATATATTCACATCACATACGGTCCTATAACTATATCCACAACGCGCCACACATATCATAGTCACCAATACCTATAACTAAGCACATACTTACCCGTGCATGGTGCACACCCACACACGTTAACATTTCATACATACATACCAATCATACCACTATATATCCAGCACATCTACACACCTAGTTTAGCTAGCACACATACGTTCGCACATGCAAGTCCTTAGTAAATAACTATACCACAAGACCAACACCTATAACTATATACTGGTATAGCGACCCATAATCATGTGCGTAACACAACCAGGCACAAACAATCCTATCACTATACATACACCATCCATCGCTATAATCATGGTACTACACGCAACCACAGACATATGTAACAATATACGTAGAGTATACCCACTCAAGCTTGAGTGAGACTCAAGACACATATCAGAATACTCTATAAACGTAACAAGGTATTTATACCTAAACCAATACCACTCCAATGTATACACATTTACCAACATAACTATATACATACCATAATGTCAATCACACTTAATATCTAGTCAGGTAACACCCACATAGTTCAATCACTTTATATGCCATAATAATATTACAGACATCAGCACATGTATAATTATAATACACTCCCTAATACATGCATTCATCGTATAGTCACACACATGTAACATATATTCTCGCTATATCCTTCTACCTGTAATTAGTATACCTATACATCTACTTATCCGTACATAATTAAGATATGCAATAATCGTGTATACCTCATGGTATACACGCACACAACATCCCGTAAAAGCAAGCAATACCAATCAAAATTATAATCCTACTACCATACATATATCATATATACTCATGCAACAAATACATAATTACTTACGTCTAAGCACAAACATATCTACGTACGAGCACATACTCACACGTACTAACATATAGGTCATATAAAAGGCCTTCTCACTTAACTATAAGTACACCTATTATCATTACACCTAACATACACACGACTTACTAATATACATATACATATCAAGTAATCACAAGTATCTTCAAACTACATACACTACTAGTATATGCCCCAATACAATTTCCAATATCTGTACAGACATCCCTAAAGTGGTATAGCTATCCGCACATATATAATAACACCACCATATATACAACTTCACACTTATATCACGAATAACACTGATCATACATACATAATACAAGAGTCAATTATTTATACCCTAAGGGTAGCACGCTCATACGGGTCCTCATACTCTACCTATATTCATGCACCACGACTACATCCCAAAACCAAAGGGCCCACTACTAAACTGGTGTGACATAAGCAACGACAAGCACTAGTGGGATGACTAAGCAAGAGATAGGAAACCAAGATTAGATAGCGTAACAAAACAAGATCGGAAAGAATGGGTTCAGGTAGGGCGAGGATAATGAGGTAAATTGATCAAGTGAAACTGGGATATAATTGTGGATGTGTAGGTGGGGAAGAACAATGTAATATTACCCTCATAAGTAACCGGAAATAGGACGTAAATGGTATAAGTTAAAACACTAAAAGTATAAAACGGTCATACTTGAAAAGTTGGAGTTCTCTTTTGCATAGGAAAATATTTAGGAGTCGGTAAAATAAGTTGTTGAATTAAACTTGTGTAGTTTATATATATTAGAGGAGGAAAAAGTATTTTGAATTATCGAAATGTCATTATAGGAAGAAATTAAGATATTTACGCGAGTGTGGAAGACATAGGTTAGTAAATATGATAAGATAATAATTTTAAAGATTTCAGCGAAAATTTTCGAAATTCGGAGACTGTATGGAGTCTTAAATGCATGTTGAATGTTTTCAAATAACTTAAACTGGAAAAGAAATTCAAAATAGATAACATTGAAAATATTCATCGAATGGTCAGGATAGTAATGGAGAAGTTTCAACGATTGATGATGGTGGCATGTAGATTCACGTGATTCGAAAGGAAGGAAGTGAATCAAATAAAACGTAAATAGGAAGGGAAATAATTTAGTGAAACTGCTATGATGGAGTTCTACGGTCGATAACACGAAAGTGTAATGATCAGGAAAAATGATAGAAGCATGGTTCTAATTACCGGGTCGATTGAAGATCAAGAGAAACTTAACATTAAGACTCTCTAATGAACTAAACTGTAATAGAGATCTCTAGAAAGGGTCCTAAGAGAAATTAAAATTACGTTCTGCTGGGCCCGAAATCGATGAACCCGAGCGAACGACTAAAGAATTTCTAGAAGTCTATCATGGTCAGAGCTAGGCAGGAACCACTAAGGTAACTCCTAAGACGATTATATCAATCTCTAGCATGGAGTCTAGCTAACAATCAGGGACCTCTAACTAGCAAGCACAGACGTCTAACTAAGTCTTACTAAAGTCCTGATCCAATGAATTCCCTACTAAGCTGAGACAGATGCTCGGGCAACACGTCTGCCAGCCACCTAAGACATAGGAAACGATAAAAAAATTAGACTCATGGCGTATGATTTGGATGTTTTAATTTATTTAATGGACATTCTATAATTATTATCGTTGTTCCGATAATTCGCAGTTGCAGTGACCTGCATGGGCCACCAACAAAACCTGTCATGCCCCGCTTCCCTAAAATGGAGGCGAGACGTGAGAAGGTCCGCTGATCACTCCATATTTTACACCTTTTTTCTGCATGTTTGTATGCCGTTTTGATCACCATATCGTGTTTTTCACGATTATTTGACAATATTGCGATGCTTTTCACTATTTCTTGTTTTTGTCATATTTCAGGAAATATGGAGCTATTCGGAGCGATTTTGAGATCAAGTGGGTCACAAGCGCTAAGGAGTGTCACCCACGGCTCATTTGAGGGCCATTCAGTGATGGAAGATGGGTGGAAGAAGAAGGAACTTCGTGAGAGCGACAAGGAGGAAAAACGGAGAAGATTGGGCATTTACAGCATGCCACTTGGCCGAGTGGAGCACTCACTCGGCCGAACAAGAAACCCCACTCGGCCGACCAGAACGGATACGCACACAGAGCTAATTTCAGCATATACTCGACCGAACGAAGAAATCCCACTCGGCCGAATGTGAAATCTCACTCGCCCGAGTGGTACAGGGAAATTGTCCAGAGAAAGGTCGAAGTTACTGGAATTTTCAGAGATCCTTTGGAGACCAACTTGGCCGAGTGAGATTCCCACTCGGCCAAGTGACCAGTTTTTGCCAGTTTTTGACAGAGTGCTGTTTTCTGGAAATTCTACAGGAATTCCCACTCGGCCGAGTGAGCTTTCCACTCGGCCGAGTCGTGACTGGCGCAGAATTTAAGTTACGCGCAGATTCAGTTTTGGGCACGGGTTTCAGAGGGTTTTGGGCAGTTTTGTTAGGGTGTTTTGGGGGCTATTTAAGAGGGTTGTAGCCGTCATTAGAGGGGTTCCCAAAAATATTTTATTAGTGATTATTTTAGAGGTTAGGCCATGCCCTAGGCCCTCTCTTGGATCTAAAGCTTGTATTTGGATTGAAGATCTTCATCAAAGCTACGTATTTTGTTCTTGTTATTTGAATCTTTGTATTTCTATCTTTTTGTATGCAAGCAATGATTTTTATTGATTCTCATATCATTATTGCTATGCTTGAGTAGATTTGTTGTTCTAGGGCATGGAGATGAACCATATGGATCTAATTTCAGATTTGTGATGAATGAATTTCTAAATTGCTAAAATTGCTAGGAGGTTAGGTTGTGATCGATTTATTACGGATAGCTAGGGATTTCCATCGATTGGGGTTTGCAAGAGATTGGATTCTAATCGATGGGAAGGCCTAGATATTCGATTTAGGTTTATAATCGAGATTCTCTAGACTTGGTTTGCAAGTGATTGGACCAAAGCTAGGATTTTTATTATAAATCTATACCCATATTCGTTTGCAAGAATTTGACGAATACGAACTATCACAACCTAGATCGTAACTCGAGTTTGCACGAGAGTGGGCTCGAGGGGCGATTGAACGATGATGTCGATCCTAATGCTAGTGGCTTAGGCTGGGGTTTGCAAGAGATTGGGCCCTATCCTAGGTTGCTATAGACCGGCAATAGCGCGAGAGCGTGAGCTTGGTTCTCTATTCAGTTACGACTAGTTCACCACAACACAATCCTAGTAATATTGAGATTCACTATTTACAATGATGTATGATGATCCGTAGTGGGGATTCCCTAGCTCTAGACTCTTTTATTGTATTAAATTTGAATCGATACTTTATCCGACTTCTTTATCACCGACACCGACATCCACCACCATTTCCATTATATCATTCCATAACCATCTCCACCAATAATACATTCGTAGTCAAACCAACCTAGGATAGATTGGAGCCAACACCACCTCCTTGTGTTTGATATCCGCTCGCTACTTGACCGTGCGCTTGCGGTAAAGCTACAATCGTTCTCCGGTGTATATCCAGGGCCCGATCAAGTTTTTGGCACCGTTGCTGGGGAGGTGTTTCCCGTGGGGTGCCAATTTGTCATAATTAGGTTGATTAGACTACGAATTTTTTTAACAAAAGGGAATTTTCACACCGTCACCATTATTATCATTTCTATATTCTTTTGTGCCACTGATATTTTTCTCCGGGTATTTATCTTTGTTGATCAGGTGCTATGGATTATACTACGTGGACCACAGATTTTGATCATAGTGCTCAGATGGAAGAATACTATTATAATCAGAGTACTCAGATGGGAGAATACTATTATGATCAAAATGCTCAGATGGGAGAAAGTTTTTTTGATGAGATGTATGCACACCAGATTGAAATACAAGCCAGGCTTGATAAGAGCAACCTTCAATTGGAATGGACGAAGAGGGTACTTGAAATGAATGCGCTCATGCTTAAGGTTGCGGAGATTTCCAAAGATATCAGTTCTGCTTCTTCATTTTATGAGCAAGAAGCATCACCGGTCATATTATTAGAGCCAGAATGTGCCGTCATCGATCCCACATCCTACGATACAACTATTGCATATAAAGAATGGATGGACGAAGAGGCAGTGGAGGAAGCAGAAATTGAGTCATAACGCATCCAGAGGAGGACGCATTTCAGAGATTATTGGGGGGCCTCTTGGAGTCAGTGAGGTTCATCGGTTCAGAGAGCATTACAGCAGGTGATGCATTTGAGCTACGATTTGCAGATTTTGTTATGAACCGTGTTTCAGCTGCAGGAACAATTGAGGAGGACATCCATGTCAGTCTTGAGGGGGATAGACTATATTTTCGGATTGCTTACGGGCATTCCCCTCCACATGATACATCCCCACAAGTTGACATACCTGAGCAGCCAGCATCACCATTCCAGAGAGAGCCTACATTGATAGTTGATGAGAAGGCAAATGAGCACACTGTCGAGCCAGAGCTTATCACCGAGGAGGTCATGCGTCAGGACGAGGACACATCCATTCATGAGGACCCCGAGCACTATCCTCCTCTATTAGAGCTCCTGCAGCCACCTCATCCTTCCATTGACGTCGAGGACTATGCCACAAAGCTTATGGCTCCCTTTCAGGGAGATCTCTTCACCCCCTTATCTCCAACATTTGATTCCCCTCCCGTGTATGATTTTTTTGTGATTCAGATTTTGACGACTCATCGTGCCTTTTGCAGGATACACATACATATGAACAAAAGGTACAATGGGATACATACGAGGAGGAGAGCGAGGAGTTAGCACCCATGGACGCATATGAATATGATCAAGAGGTGCACTGGGATGAGTCTGACGATGATGAGGAGCATCTTGATGAGGTCCACACCTATGATCTAGATTTACTTGAGCAGCAAAGAGAAGACACCATGGAGACAGCTATCACGACACGTGAGGAAGTTGGATTATTTCCAGGGAAGTATCGTCCACCATTATTTATTCCATATATTTCTATAGACGATCCTCTTTGGGATACTTTTATTACGAGGGTGAATTTTTTACAACGAACTGATGCATTCTATTCTCTGCAGGGTACATGTGGAGTCCTTGTGGGAATGCTGGAGGATGCATTACTGGAGTTTGTTGGAGTCCGTGGACACACGCATCTGGCAGAGCCACGGAAGAAGCGGTTGGAGCAATTACCTGCACCGGCAAAGATACTGGATCCGCCTTTTGCTATAGGTGATATCAATCCAGTAGTGTAGAAATTTTTATGCTTTAAATAAACACGAATTCTCTCGATAGCGAGAGGACCATATAGATTTGCTTGAATAAATATTACCTCATATGACGGCAACAAAAATTTTTACACCCCAAACCCATTATATATATTAATTGCCCTCTTTATATTTTGATGTGTCACATCCTTTTTGCTCACCACCCATCGAGCATTTCTTTCAAGTGAATACTCACATTCTTATTCGTTTGACTCAATCTCGCTTAGCAAAGCCATGACATTTTTGATCGAGTCATTTGAATATGATTGTTTAGTATAAGCTTGGGGGAAGGTGCTCTCATGCATCATTGTATGTGCATGTAGTTGCATTAGGATTTCATGTCATTCATGTCATCATTTTCATTCACCCCCTATTATTATCGTTGTTCCTCATATTCTTCCATTATGATCACATTGAGGACAAAGTGAAGTTTAAGCTTAGGGGAGTGCATTTCCATGCCATTTAGATGCATTAGTTGCATTTTTACTTTATTTTAGGGGTTTTATTTTTTAATTTTTCAAAATTTTTGCATCATCTTTTTGATTTTTTCCATCTTATTTTCCTTTTATGTGTGTTCATGCATCATATTGTGTGCCTCTTTTTTCTTTTCTTTCCTCTCTTTTATCTTACATCTTTATTTTCTTTTCCTCCTTTTGCTAGATTTGTTCCTTATGATGATATCTCTTATTGCTTTAGTAGCCATCACGATGCTTATTATTCCTTGCCATGCTATTTAGAGTATTCCATAGTCTTACTATCCATGTGCTTGCTTATATATTCTTTTGATGATTCCTCTATATGAATGCATGATATTAATTGAAGCTGAATGTATTCGATTAGTGTTTAGTATGCTTTTGTTGGAAATGCACCAAGATTCACGCATCATTAGTATATCTGAAGCATCAGTTTTATTGTCTTATTCACCTTCTGTTGCATGCCTGATATGGTTGTAAACTTTATTGCTTGACTTCACTATTTATTGAAATGATTGAGAATATCCATGCTTACATATGAGTTTTAGTTGAAGTATTATTTTATTGAACCATTCGTACACATCTTAGAGTGAACCGAGTGCTACATTATTTCTTTCTCCACATATATCTTTTTATTCTCTACATGTCACTTGAGTTCACCTCCTAAAGCTACTTATATCGCATTTATTTTCCAAAAATCCCTACAAAAGTAAAAGGTTGCTCCAAAAAGTCCAAAAAGCCAAAAAGGAGCCAAAAACCAAAAAATACAAATCAAATTGCTCCTACAAAAATCCAAGAAGAAAAATGAGAAACAAAGTCCAAAAGAAAAAAATATATTTCCCTATCTCATTATTGGAGCCACAAAATACATGGAAAAACCAAGTCAAATATCCCATTTTCCACTATCATATTCCTTTAGATGCGATGCCTCAAGCTAAGCTTGGGGGGGGGGGTGAATTCATTTGACCATATGAGCGAGTACGACATTAGAGTGGAGAGGTGCACGAATGAGAAAGTTTGATAATGCTGAAACTTAGCAAAATACCTTAATTATGGAGATTTCTTATGAATCGATATAAATACGTGAATGCCATGATTTATTCCATTCTCCATTGCATGTTTGGCATGATTCTTATATGTTTCTGTTATAACTTTTGATTGAAAAGTGCATTGCCAACATTTGTATATTAAGTTCTCTGAAATGCATGATGTGGATATGAATTGATTGTATGAATTTAGAGAATCCCTTCCTTTATTCTTAAAAGCTTGCAGGTACCATGTTTAAATAAGATTTGAAATCCTTATAGCATGTGATTCGTATTTTCCAAGTTATCGTGATGTGTAGCTTATGGCTTGAGATCTGAGAAATTGATCTAGCGACCCCTTCCACCTCATGTTCTTTCTTTTTCATTTCATTTTCTTTCTTTTCATCTCCCAAGTTCGTCTCTCTACTTATCTTTCTCGAGTTCGATTAAGAGGTAAGCTTGGGGGATTTTGATCACTCCATATTTTACACCTTTTTTCTGCATGTTTGCATGCCATTTTGATCGCCCATATCGCGTTTTTCACGATTATTCGACAATATTGCGATGCTTTTCACTATTTCTTGTTTTTGTCGTATTTCAGGAAATATGGAGCGATTCGGAGCGATTTTGAGATCAAGTGGGTCGCAAGCGCTAAGGAGTGTCACCCACGGCTCATTTAAGGGCCATTCAGCGATGGAAGATGGGTGGAAGAAGAAGGAACTTTGTGAGAGCAACGAGGAGGCAAAACGGAGAAGATTGGGCATTTACATCATGCCACTCGGCCGAGTGGAGCACTCACTCGGCCGAACAAGAAACCACACTCGGCTGACTAGAACGGATACGCACACAGAGCTAATTTCAGCGTATACTCGACCGAATGAAGAAATCCCACTCGGCCGAATGTGAAATCTCACTCGTCCGAGTGGTACAGGGAAATTGTCCAGAGAAAGGCCGAAGTTACTGGAATTTTCAGAGATCCTTTGGAGACCTACTCGGCCGAGTGAGATTCCCACTCGGCCGAGTGAGATTCCCACTCGGCCGAGTGACCAGTTTTTGCCAGTTTTTGACAGAGTGTCGTTTTATGGAAACTCTGCAGGAATTCCCACTCGGCTGAGTGAGCTTTCCACTCGGCCGAGTCGCGACTGGCACAGAATTTAAGTTACGCGCAGATTCAGTTTTGGGCACGGGTTTCAGAAGGTTTTTGGGCAGTTTTGTTAGGGTTTTTTTTGGGGCTATTTAAGAGGGTTGTAGCCGTCATTAGAGGGGTTCCCAAAAATGTTTTATTAGTGATTATTTTAGAGGTTAGGCCATGCCCTAGGCCCCCTCTTGGATCTAAAAGCTTGTATTTAGATTGAAGATCTTCATCAAAGCTAAGTATTTTGTTCTTGTTATTTGAATCTTTGTTTTTCTATCTTTTTGTATGCAAGCAATGATTTTTATTGATTCTCATATCGTTATTGCTATGCTTGAGTAGATTTGTTGTTCTAGGGCATGGGGGTGAACCCTATGGATCTAATTTCAGATTTGTGATGAATGAATTTCTAAATTGCTTGAATTGCTAGGAGGTTAGGTTGTGATCGATTTATTACGGATAGCTAGGGATTTCCATCGATTGGGGTTTGCAAGAGATTGGATTCTAATCGATGGGAAGGTCTAGATATTCGATTTAGGTTTATAATCGAGATTCTCTAGACTTGGTTTGCAAGATATTGGACCAAATCTAGGATTTTTATTATAAATCTTTACCCATATTCGTTTGCAAGAGATTGGACGAATACGAACTATCACAACCTAGATCGTAACTCGAGTTTGCAGGAAAGTGGGCTCGAGGGGCGATTGAACGATGATATCGATCCTAATGCTAGTGGCTTATGCTAGGGTTTGCAAGAGATTGGGCCCTATCCTAGGTTGCTATAGACCAACAATAGCTCGAGAGCGTGAGCTTGGTTCTCTATTCAGCTACGACTAGTTCACCCCAACATAATCCTAGTAATATGGAGATTCACTATTTACAATGATGTATGATGATCTGTAATGGGGATTCTCTAGCTCTAGACTCAATTATTGTATTAAATTTGAATCGATACTTTATCTGACTTCTTTATCATCGACACCGACATCCACCACCATTTCCATTATATCATTCCATAACCATCTCCACCAATAATACATTCGTAGTCAAACCAACCTAGGATAGATTGGAGCCAACACCACCTCCTCGTGTTCGATACCCGCTCGCCACTTGACTGTGCGCTTGCGGTAAAACTACAATCGTTCTCCGGTGTATATCCGAGGCTCGATCAAGTTTTCTATGAGGCGCCAGTCTGTAAAGCGTCTGGATTTAACCGAGTTCAGGTCCTTGTAAATGCGAAGCAGAATAACAATAATAATAATATGGAAAGAGAGACAGATAAAAATTTATTCAATCTCAGAATGTCCATAATAATTAAGTTCCAACATCACAGAAAATCCACCAGGCTGGAAAGAGAAGAGTCTAAAAGGCCCAAGCATGGCCAACAAAAGTACAACGTACAGAAGGTAAAGGTGCTATGCACCGACAACTAACAGCAACCTAAAACAGAAGTAACTCAGAACAGTCTCTAAGACTGGTCATCGGTGTCCACAAACTCCTCGTCAAACGTGGGCTCAGGCTCGGCGTCAGCGAACACCTCGTCCTCAGGAACGGTCTCTGGCTCAGGGTCTAACACGTGACACCCAAAAGAGAGAGGGGCACATGTCAGCAAGTCTACAAAAGACTTGTGCAAGGAAACTAAAAGAAAAGTAAACAACCTAGCAGTTCTAAAATTTATGCAATGACATGGTAGTTATAGTATGAGTGCAACAGGTAAGGAAAACAACAAGTACAATAAGACAACTAGCATGGCATGGCAGGAGTAGCAAGGCTACTAACATTCACATGGATTTACAAGTCACGTTTTCATGTCGTGCACAGAGTTTACGCCTTACAGCTGAAGTGGCTGTACGGGCCCACTTCTATGCTGAGTGGTCGCTTAACCCTACCCCAAACCCAGAGTTTACGCCTTACAGCTGAAGTGGCTGTACGGGCACACTTCTACGCTGAGTGGTCGCTTAACCCTACCCCACCATGTGTATATGGACTGGCGGCCATCTTCTGGATCACGAGCCAGGGAGTGTTATTGGCATAGGGTTGTGCCCGCAAAAGCAGGTGCCTAGCCTGAACAAGGGAGTACAAGTATGGTAGCGTGTGCTACGAATGCAACATTCATGTATAGATGACATGTCATGGCATATTGTATTTAAAAGTGTACAGTTAAGGAATTTAAACATGACAGGCAGAGATGCAAGGATGACATGGCAGCATGAACGAAAGCAAGTAAAAGTGGTCGGATCTAGCTTCGTTGTCAAGCTAGATCAAGTGGGGTGACGGATCTAGTTTCGTTGTTAAACTAGATCAAATAGGCATCCAGGCAGCTATCATTTCACTGCCTAGTCTCTTTTACGCTACGGTACAAAAAGTGGCCTAAAGCATGGCCTAAACAAGGAACGGCAAGTTTCACTTGCCTACAACTTGACGTCCGAAAACACTGTCCAAAAGTCCAAACTACCTAGTGCACCAGTCCACCAGCCTACAGTCCCAATTTAAGTTATCTTGATTAGTGAATCTATACAATTAATAACACCAAATTTTATCTTGTTTAACAGGCAAGGGTTAGGGATCCTAAGAGTGCAGAACGTTACCTCAACACGACGCGAAAGCTACACTGGCTTCGGGTAGCGACGCCAGGGGTTGGAATAATAAAAAACGCTCCACGTCCAGATTCCAAATAAGATTCCACGCTTATCAATTCTCGGGCAGTGACAAAATCAGCGAATCAAGGTTCCAAACAGCGAGTAGGCGGTCAGTATATGTTTTTACGACTTCCGGGAAGCCGTAACAACAAACCGAGACGAACGGTTCGATGTACACAAAGTCTACGATGTTGAGCATTGTAGGAGATGTTTGTGACGTCGGAAAACACCCCTAGGAGAAGTAGGGGGCTACCGGAAGACTCCAACAACGAGGGGGTACGGTGAGAACTCGGTGACGCGTCGATACGTCGCTAAACACGCAAAACAGCGAGAGCGTTCGCTGTTTCAGATGTTAACGGCCTGAGGGATGATATCAACGGTAGCGGGGGTGTCCAGGGGGTCGACGGCAGAGGGGAGAAGCGGCCTGCAGTGGCGGCAATGCACGACAGTGGCGTTACAGCTGCTGCTGTGATTTTCTGAGCTTGCTGCGGATTTGCAGTGGCTAGGGGCGGTTCTCGGCGAAGCTAAGGGGCCCTACGGTAGCCTGAGGTAGGAGGGAGGTCCACGGTGGTGCTGGAGGGCCTGGGAACTCACGACAGTCGCTGCTGTTGCCGTGGGTGTGGGCCACTGCGAGGGTGGCCTCGGTCGTAGCGAGGAAATGCGGAGGGGAGCTTCGGTCAGGCGCTGTGGATGCGGCTGTGCGAGGCTGATGCAGAGCGGGGTGCTGCGGAGCTGCAACGAGCGGGCGCTGCGGGGATGGCTCTCGGTCAGATGCGAGGGGATGCGGGAGTGGGCGTCGGTCGAAGCGAGCGTATGCGGGGGAAGGCTTCGGTCAGACGCGAGCGATCGCGGATGGAGGCGATGAGCTGGGTCGGTCGTAACGAGCGGATGCGGGGCTTGGTGCGGAGTGGGGCGATGCGTGCTGATGGCTGTAATGAGCTGGTGCGGGCTCGGTGCAATGCGGGATGTGTGAGCAACTGCTGTGTGCGAAAATCGAGGATGAGGGTGGTGGCTACAATATACTGCTCTGAGGAGAAATAGTTAACCTAGGTTGCTTTTTAGAGTAGAGGGGCTGAAACACGGCTAGGGGAAAAGACTATGTATAGGGTTGTGGGTAGTTGTTAGGGATAGGTTTTTATATATTTTAAGTTACAACAAAGATTGTTTTGTCTATTATTAAAAAAATAATAACTCTCATCCACTCCCTCTCTCCTGCGTGGGTGGGGTGCAGCCAAAGCAAGAAATGTGGGCTGAGACAATATTGGGTGATGTACGGTTTATTATTAAATAACAGGGGATGTGTCACATGAAACTTAAGGTTAAACAACTAATATGTTGGCGAATTAGTGAAAGTAGATCAAACGAAACCTAAAAATATTGAAATAAATACTGAGGTGACCGGGACGACGAGAGAAAGAAGGCAGAGAATACGGATCACAAATTCGATGACGAGAAACAAAACTAAAAATAAAAAGGCCTCGCGATAAAAGTGAAAATAGTGACGTCTCGTCAAATAAAGTCAAATCGTGGGAGTACGACCCGTGGAATGACGTTCCAAATTAGTGCCACAATTTAATACTCTCCGAGAGGGTCACAACGACATATCACACTATAGGGTTCGGTTACAGACAAATTCTAAAATAAATACGTGCACGAACAAGACTACGTGCACTTAAAGCGTATAAAGGATACGGGGTCCAATGGCGACAGTAATTCTAAGTTGGGCACACGTCGGGGGGTCGACTTGCTAAGGATGCAACCCAGGTGCTACGGCATTATCGACTCAACGACACGACTCACACACAAAGCAATAAAACCAATCAGGTACCCGAAATTGCTATACGCACAGCCGTATAACGAATAGTGGGTACCGACCGTTACAGATGCAGAGAGTGCACTTACGCTGTACAGGCGACTGGTAACCAATCTACATGCGACTGTAATTATACAGGCGACTGTAAGATGACCAATAGTCGACTGTGCGTAAAGCTTAAGTTTGAGTCAATTGAAATGTTGACTTGAGCTTTGCATATCAGGCGACTGTAGAAGGATCTACAGGCGACTGGAAATCACCCAGGCGACTGTGTTCCCTTCAGCAGGCGACTGACGGAAAGCCAGAGACTCCAAATGAGTCTTTGGACGGAGTGAACCTATTGGGTTGGATTCTATGAAAATCCTAAGGCTCACTAAGATGGTTAGATGCATATGCATGAATGAGTAAACCATCTAACACGGCATTACATTAATCCTAGACTCAAAAGAGAGAGAAAGCAATAAAGTAAATTACATGGATTACAATGCTTTCCTTAGACTCTAAGTCTTCAATCTTGATGCCTTGATTGCGCTCCATCATCTCCAAGCTTTGGCACTCCTTGAGTCCAAGCTTTGGCTCTTCTCCACTTGATGTCCATCCTTGCACCAAGTGATTAGTCTCCAAGAAAGATATTCTTGAAATAAAACTAAGAGACTAAAACATGAGAGTCATTAGCAACAACATAATGTTATGATCATCATCAAAATAAGATTGGTATGAAACACTAATACTCAACACTTACTGCAGAAAGTACTCCTCAAGAGGAAAAAACTTTCGAAAGGTGGGAAAGATCCAACCGCATAGGTCTAATGATCATGAGAAATGCAGTGGCCGAAGCTTTTCTGGACACTATGACTGAGAATATGGATGCTAAGAATTTCCTTCAGACCCTTGAAGAACGCTTTGCAAAAAGCGATAAGGCGGAGACAAGCGCTGCACTTAGAAAGCTTTTCTCCATAAGGTATAAGGGTAATGGAAGCATAAGGGAGCACATTCTAGAAATGTATAATCTCTCTGGAAAACTTAAAGCACTTAAAATTGAGTTACCGGAAGATTTTCTTGTTCATTTGGTGCTGATATCCCTTCCTCCTAATTTAGTCAATTTGAAGGGAGCTATAATTGTCAGAAGGACAAATGGACATTGAATGAGCTCATTTCTCATTTGGTGCAAGAGGAAGATAGGATGAAGCAACAAAAGACAAATAGTGCTCACTTAGCTTCAACATCTTCTTTTGGTAAAAAGAAGAGGAAAAGCAAAATGACTGCGGAATCAGGATCGGAGAAAAAGCAAAAGGTTCCCAATAAGGGAAAAAGGAAATGAAGTGCTTTTTCTGCAAAGATGCTTCTCATGTTAAGAAAGACTGTGCGAAATATCACGCCTGGCGCGTGAAGAAGGATAAGTCTTTCTCTCTTGTTTGCACTCATATTGCAATGGTTTCAGTTCATAGATATACTTGGTGGTTTGATTCGGGTGCCATAACTCACGTAAGTATATCTATGCAGGGTTGCCTGAACTACTGAAGGCCCAGTGAAGATGAAAAACACATCTATATGGGAGCTGGAGACCCAGAGAAAGTTATAGGCATATGGACTTTTAGATTGTTACTGTGTACTGGTTTTTATTTAGAATTAAAGAATACTTTGATTGTACCGTCATTTAGACGGAATTTAGTTTCAGTTCATGTTCTCGACAATGAAGGTTATATTTTGTCTTTTGGAAACATGAAATGAAATTTGTTTCTTAATTCTAAATGTGTTGGAACTAGTACTTTATGTTATAATGATAATCTATATATACTTGATATGGTTGGTACAAACCATGAGTCCCAAACAACTGAAACTAGAGGCATAAAACGTAAATTGCCAAATGAGAATTCTTATTCATTATGGCACATGCGTTTGGGTCATATATCCAAAAGGAGAACTGACAGATTTGTGACTGATGGAATTCTCGATAAACATGATACAACAAATAATATGAAAATATGTGTTGAGTGCATAAAGGGCAAATTAACAAACAAGAGATATATTGGGGCTGAGAGAGCTAAAGATGTCTTAGAGCTAATACATACTGATATTTGTGGACCATTTCCTACAGCTGCTTGGAATGGTCAACGGTATTTTATTACGTTCATTGACGACTTCGCTCGCTATGGTTACCTCTATTTAAAAAATGAGAAGTCACAGGCTCTGGATGTTTTTAAGTCTTTTAAAACTGAAGTTGAAAATCAACTTGAAAAGACTATTAAGTCTGTCAGATCAGACCGTGGTGGTGAATACTATGGTCGATATGATGGATCAGGTGAACAACGTTCAGGTCCATTTGTGCAATACTTAGATGATTGTGGGATCGTCCCTCAGCATACCATGCCAGCATGAATGGTGTAGCCGAGAGACGAAATAGAACCCTTAAGGATATGGTAAGTATTATGATTTCTCATACAACTATACCTCAATCACTTTGGGGTGATGCGCTAAAAACTACAGTCTATATCCTCAACCGTGTGCCAACTAAAGCTACTAACAATACCCCTTATTAGTTATGGACAAGAAGAAAACCAGTCTTAAAGCATTTACGAGTATGGGGATGCCCGGCTGAGGCTAGACCTTATAGGCCAAATGAGAAAAAGCTGGAATCAAGAACAGTTAGTAGCTATTTTGTGGGATACGCTGAAAGATCACATGGTTATAAATTCTACGATCCCAAGAGAAGGACATTCTTTGAGACGAGAAATGCTCGGTTCCTTGAGGATGTTGAGTTTGGGGGGGAGATAACGATAATGACTTCACTTTTTAGGAGGATTCAGTAATACGTTCTCCCTTAATTGTTGCAAATTATGACCAGGTTTTCATTCCTGGTGTAATTTTCCCGCAATATCCAGTAAGTGAAGTTGGCAAACCTTCCACCCATCCAAATGAAGTTCCTCAAATAGTGACTCAAGAGGAACCTCAAAATCAAACTCAACCTCAAGATCAAACTCAACACCCTCAAACTCAAGAAGAACTAGTGCTTTTACGGAGATCCACAAGAGAAAAGAGAAGTGCAATATCAAGTGACTATATTGTATTTCTCAATGAGCATGAAGTAAACGATGGTCCAGTGGGAGATGACCCAGTCACCTTTCACGAAGCGATTGAATGTTCAAACTCTCAGAAATGGATCAATGCCATGGGTGAGGAAATTCAATCCATGAAAGACAATGACGTTTAGGACCTTGTCCCATTACATAAAGGTGTGAAATCAATTAGTTGTAAATGGGTTTACAAAACCAAAAGAGATTCACAAGGTAATGTGGAAAGATATAAAGCACGTCTTGTCGCAAAAGGATTTACTCAAAGAGAAGGTATTGATTATAAAGACACTTTCTCTCCTGTTTCGTCAAAAGACTCCTTTAGGACCATAATGGCACTTGTGGCACATTTTGACTTGGAGTTACATCAGATGGACGTAAAGACGGCCTTTCTCAAGGTTGACATTGAGGAAACCATCTGTATGGTGCAACCAGAAGGGTTATCTCCAAAAGAAGATAACAGTTTGGTGTGCAAACTAAAAAAGTCTATCTATGGGCTCAAGCAGGCATCTCATCAATGGTACCTTAAATTTCATCAAATTGTTCTCTCATTTGGTTTTGAGACCAACATTGTTGAAGATTGTGTGTACCATAAGTTCAGTGTGAGTAGGTTTATATTTCTCGTATTATATGTCGATGATATTTTGCTTGCCAACAGTGATGTAAAGCTTCTTTAGGATACCAAGAAATTTCTCTCAGAACATTTCGATATGAAAGATCTTGGAGAAACATCATATGTGTTAGGAATCCAAATTCATCGTGATCGTTCACGAGGAATTCTTGGATTATCACAAAAGGGTTACATCGAAAAGATACTGCAAAGGTTTGGCATGCAAAATTGTAGACCACATGACACACCCGTGTCAAAAGGAGACAAATTTAGTCTTAAGCAGTGTCCAAATAATAATATTGAAACCAAGTATATGGAGAATATCCCATATGCATCTGCAGTGGAAAGTCTTATGTATGCACAAGTATGCACTCGACCAGATCTTGCATTTATAGTGGGAATGCTAGGCAGATACCAAAGCAATACAGGAAGAGAACATTGGGTAGCAGCTAAAAGAGTCTTTAGATACTTACAGAAGACAAAAGGTTATATGCTCACATATAGGAGGTCAGATAATCTTGAGATCGTTAGGTATTCTGACTCCGACCTTGCTGGATGTCAAGACAGTAGGAAATCCACATCTGGTTACATTTTTCTACTAGCCGAAGGTACGATTTCATTGAGAAGCACTAAGCAAACTCTTATTGCTTCCTCTACTATGGAGGCAGAGTTTGTTGCATGCTACGGGGCATCAAATCATGCAAAATGGCTGTGAAACTTCATTTCAGGACTACGAATTGTCAACGACATTGAAAGGCCACTCAAATTAAATTGTGACAATAGAGCAGCAGTCCTATATTCCAATAACAACAGGAGTTCGTCTAAATCTAGGCATATAGATATCAAATTCCTAGTTGTAAAAGCAAGAGTTCAGAATGGTTTAATAAGTGTTGAGCATATAGGGACAAACTATATGGTTGCGGATCCGCTCACTAAGGCATTAACGCCTTCAGCTTTTCATGAGCATGTAACTCATATGAGTGTTATAGATTTAGATGCCATTTAAAAAGTAGGAGTATATTATGTTTGTCCAGCTTAATACATATTGTGATGTCATGTTCGACTATTTATATAGTATTCAGTTCATTCAGTTATTATTATGATCTGAACTCCGATCTCATAAGTTTACTTTCAGTTGGACCAGTTGGAAATAGGCATGCATAGATCACTTAGCATGTAATTTCCATGCCACACATCCACACTATCTATGTCACTTAGTTGAATTGATACCTGTAATCAATGCGAGTTTAGTTGCATGAAATTTGGCAACAACTGCTCCGTTGGTTTTTGTATTGGTGAGACTAATGGACGAGATGTTTTAAATTCAGTTGTATACACACATTCAGTTTTACAGAGTAATTTATGTGTGATCAAGATAAGTTATTTATACACATGGCTATGTAGTCCAAGTGGGAGATTATTGGAAATATGGACTTCATGTCATTGTATATGACTCGTATTTGCATTTAGACGTGTGGACGCATACATGATGCATTATTTATCACATATATATTACTAAAGAATTAATTTAAGACTTAATTGTAATGATCAAATTAAGTTTTATGGTCCTATTTAATTAATAAAAAGTGTGGGGATTTATTTGTAAATGTGTGGAATTCCTGATGCAATTACTAATTTGTGATGGGCTAATTAGTAAAATGCAAAATCTATAAATAAGGGGTGTGGTCCCTTGTTGACGTATGCTATATTTTTTACGCTCCCATTTAGAAAAGAGCGTAAGAAAAAAGAGAGAAGAAAAGGGCTTCTCATCTCCCTCTCTCGATTCATACGATCAATAAGAAGATTCAAACCCAATTCTTCTTCCTTCCTCGTTATGGATTCTTCGGGTAATGTTCCGCACTTAATTCAAACAATTTCTAGACAAGATTCTTCAAGAATGTCAAGTTCTTTCAAGGAACTGATGCAGACAATTAAAGAACTTGTCACTAGATACCTAGTAAAATTAATTAGGGTCAATACTCTAAATTACATCAGTTAAGAAGTAACAATAGTCTAGGTAGGTTAACATTTTGAGCTATTAGAATTAAGTTATGGATGTGAAATGGACTTAGTTACAAGCTAGTTATGGATCCGAATACTCAATTACACATGCATTATCGTATCTTTACTACGTCAACATTTGTATTCCAAGCATCACATTTTAATCATATGACAGTCTAATAAAATAGCTAGGATTGTTGCAAAAACAAAGGTGAAGAGAAGATGATATGATTTTAAGAGTTAATAAGTGAACTTTGTGGTCTTCTAATTACCATGTGATAGGGATACGATCAGGACTTTATTTTTATTATTTTTATTTTTAGTCTTTAGTTAATATCGAGTCTTTATGAGTTTTAGTCTTTTGGATGAATTTAGTCTCCCCTCGGATGTGTGATGAGCGGTGTTGAGATGTAAGCCTATATAGTATCTTTGAATCAACCAACCAATGAAGAAATCAAATGCGAAATTTTCTCAAAACCTATGAAAGTCTCCATTTCCTTGGTGAGAAGCCTCAATAAATCTTGGTGAGAAGCTAAGAAACACTAATCTATCAATTTCTTTCCCAAATCACCCAAATCTTTCCCAAGCCTTCCACAAAATCCTAAATTCCACCCCGTTCGGCATCATTTGGTATCAGAGCCGAACGATTCTCTTTTCCCTTTCCAAAATTTTCTTTCTTCCATAAAATCAAAATCCATAACAAAAACTCTCTTTTCAAATTCTATTTCTTCCAAATTTTCCAAGAAAACCAACACACTAATCCTACCGCCACCCTTTACTCCAAAAACCCTAACCCTAATCTTTCCAGATGCCGTCTTCCACTGTCGAAAATTTCCCCATCACCACCGTTTTATATATAGCCACCACCCTCCCTCTTCAAAACAAACCATAATTTTCACCCCCACGCCCACCGCTTCATGTCACCGTCTCGTGCGGACACTCTAATAGGCATCTCCACCCTCGCATCATCCTCACACCCTCGTCGACATTGTCTACGCAGAGAACCGTCACCGCAATCGAGCAAAACCGTCGAGTCGAATCCACATCCGTCAAAGTTTCGAAGATGCTCTACGGTGAAACTACAGCGATAAAAATCGTGGCAAACCATCGTCGGAATCGACGAAATTTGCCATCGACACGATTGAAACTGACGCGCTACAGTGTCGACTCGATCAATCAGAGCTGATGCGCTACAGTGTCAGATCGATCGAGCCGACCACGACGATGAGCCAACTCAAAGCTTCGACTCAAGCAGACTGAGCCGGCGTGCCGCTACTACTATTCATCGGCTCGGGCATAGCCGACCTCAAGGCTCAAGCCTACCGAGATGGCGAGCTGATCCCCTAGACGACTTGCCTGAAGCCGACCTAGTCAATGACTCAATAGTGAGCCGCAGCTCAGCAGTGCAGCTTGGTGATTTTTTTGAGGATTTTCGCTGGATTTTCTAGAATTTTATGAGCAACCCAACTATTTCGACGATTTTGAATCCATTGGAAACCCAAACTTAGTGTTGTTCGCGCATGTAGATAGCTAACTCAGCCAACTATGCATATGTACCATCCATGCAAGAAAACCTGCTCTAAATTATCGAATACCACACTGATTATTACAATGAAGACTACAAAGGCTATTCTCCTCAAATAATGTATGATCATGTCCTATACTTTTATGGCTTCGATGACAGATATGGCTATGACGATTGTGAATCACATTTAGAATTTTCTTCTCCAAATTTTATTTTTCAAAAGAATAGAAATATTTATCAGACTCAAAGGAGAAGCGTGATCCTGGTATAAGCAACTTTTACGTCGTAGTTGTTGATTGTCAGTGTTCAAAACCCTTCTTTAAGAACACTATTCTTTCCAGCATCAATATGTTCAACATGCACCCAGTAATTCTCAAGTCCGAAGGTTAAGAAGGATCCAATCAAACTATATGTGAGCTCTGCAGCCTCTGCGAATAATTAGAGAAGGAACAACAGAGTAAACTCAATCTTGAGCCCACCACTGTAGAGATTGATCTAACAACCTAAGACAGAGTACGAGCCTAAATTTGAGTTGGAGCCCGAGACCAAATTGGAACTTGATCTTGAAGTAAAGTCTGCGCTTGAATTGGAGCCTGGGCCAGTAGTGGAGTCCTAACAAGAGCCCGAGTCAGAGGCCAAACCAGAGTTTGATCTAGTGCCGCATCTCGAGCCAGAGCCACAGCTAGAGCTCGATCTAGCACAATCTGAGTCATAACCGTATCTAGAGCCATCTATTGAACGAATGTAAGAACTACAGGTCGAAGCACCGTTGAAGCTGGTTGAGCACATCGAATTCGTTATTACTGATCCTCCATTACGAACAAACAGATCTTCCAGTTATTTTCTTTTGTACCTTTTGTGAATTGAGAAAAATTTTCTGAAGACATGCCTCTATCGATCTGCATCATGTTATATTTCAGAGTTCGTGGACACGCGTTCTCCAACTGCAAGGGAATATTGGTTGATGTCCAGCCGTGCTACTTTTACTGTCCTTCACCAGGTGGTGAAGTTTTCAAACCGGAAAGAATGATAAAGAATAATGACTTATTTTTATTATTTTTATTTTTAGTCTTTAGTTAATTTTGATCCTTTAAGAGTTTTAGTCTTTTGGGTGAGTTTAGTCTCGCATCGGATGGGTAAAGATAGGTGTTAAGATGTAAGCCTATATAAAAGTTTTAAACTCGTATCTTTAAATCAACCAACCAAAGAAGAAATCAGATGAGAAATTTTCTCAAAACCCGTGAAATGTTCTCCCTCTTTGGTGAGAAGCCAAGAAACCCTAACCTCTCAATTTCTTCCCCAAATCTCCCAAATCATCCCCAAATCATCCCCAAATCATCCCCAAAATTCCTAAATCCACCCCGTCCTGCATCACCATGTCTGTCTAATTCTTCTAATTCTCCACTCTTTTAGTGTTCATTCTACTCTGTGTTTCTTCCCTTTCTAAAACCTTTCTTTTAGACCCCCAAAATCAGTCACTACTGCAATTGCTTGTTTTGTCAATGAGGCAACCATCAAACAACATTAAAGCTCCTCATTACCTTAAATCATGCAGTGATACTAATATAATAAATATGGACTAGTCAAACAGTCCATCACAAGTATGTGAAAATGATGAGCTCACCCGCTCATTTGTATGCAACACTTTTACCAACAAACTATTGAATACGCAATGGTTAGAGACTGATTTGCAGATATGGACACGAGTGTCAGGGAAACATGGTATGGACATGGTAATTGTCTAAAATACACACACACACACACACACACACACACACACACACACACACACACACACACACACACACACACACACACGGATCAGGGCTATATGTGCATATTCCTTCTGAATATGCTAATACCTGACCAATAATATATGAATTGAGCTGATATTTATAAATGAAAGAAAACAATAATTTTAGTAAAACGATCAATGAAACAGTTGGCTTTTGTCAAAATAACATCCTTCATCATATACTTACTAGTCATAACTCGTGTCCTCGGGCACGGTTCATTTAAGATATCCTCTCAAAATCTTTGTTCTCCCCAAAAATTATTCCCCACTCCAAAATCTAAACGAACAAAAATCTAGATACGGTGCGGGCGCCTTTGGCGCATAACCTGTGCTCCCGTACACTTGGACACGGTTCATTTAAGACATCCCCTCAAATTATTTGTTCTCCCTAAAAATTATTTCCCCTCCAAAATATAAACAAACAAAAATCGAGCTTCGACGCGAGCGCCTTCGAGTGTGGGGAAAAAAATTTAATCCGGGCCAAAAAGTGGGAGAAAAAAATGAAATGGTAGAGTTTTTTTAGCAAAAAGGGAAATGGTCGGTATTCTGCGCAAATGTAGTGATTATGGGGGGGGCACGAAAATGAAGGGAGGAAGTGCGTAAGTGTGGGTGTGTGTATGGTGTGTGGGTAAAAAATGAATGAGAGGGGTTTTTAAGCAAAAAGTGGAAATGAGTGGTATTCTGCGCAAATGTAGTGATTGTGGGGGGTTTGAAAGTCAAAGGAAAAAAGTGGTGGTTTTTCCAAACACTCATCTCGACCTTTCTTTTACTAAGATTAAATCCTAGCCATTCTTCTATCAACCTCTTTATTCATCAGCATTTATACATCAACATGACATCAGCTTGTCCTAGTCAGCCCTAGAATTCAAAAATCGTTGTCAAATGTAATATAGATGTAACATTATACATGTTCGAAAGAGAACGTCAGGTGTGCTATGATAACATTATGCAGACACCCCATCTTTCAGTGAGGAAATTATCCTAGTATCATTAGTCAAAGATAAAGCATTGCTTGTTTTCTTACAACCAAGAGGGAGACTTTGTGGGGTTCATCTTCACCTCCTTGTGTGAATATAACGTGCTAATGTGTACAATTGCACGACGAAATGTAAATATAATTCAGAGAAGAAATGAAAAACATGCATGCAAGCACTCAAAAAAGAGAAAATAAAATGATGATTCTAAAAAAAGAAAAGAAAAATGGGGTGAAAAAGTGGAAAGAAATGAAAAGAAAAAGTAAAAATATGACGAAAAATAAAGCGATAGCACTCATCTCCCAAGCTGAATGCAGCAGTGTCCTCACTACTGAGAACATGTGCGTAGAGATGGAGAATGATGCTAAGGGTGGGATGTGTGGGATAAAGGAAAAATAGAAATCCTACAAAAAGAAATAAAAATGCAAATGATGATGATGATGATGGAAACGTCAAAATGTATCTCCCCCAAACTAGCCGAAGCTGGGTCCCGTGAGGACATATGTGCACCATAATAAATGGGGGAGACATGGAAACATCGAGAAGGGATAATCAAGCAGCACCACTGATCGCTCCTTATTTTACACTTTTTCCCTGCATGTTTTCATGTCATTTCGATCGCCCATATTGTATTTTCCATGATTATTCGACAATATCGCGTTGCTTTTCACTATTCCTTGTTTTTTTCGTATTTCAGGAGATATGGAGCGATCTGGAGCGAAAATGAGATCAAGTGACTTTCACGCTTACCGGAGCGTCGCCCACAGCTTATTTGAGGAGTTAGCAGCGCCTAAGGATGAGCGAAAGAGGAAGAAATTCGATAGAATCGACGAGGAGGCGAGGAGGAGAAGAAAAAGCCCAAAACAGCTCACTCGGCCGAACAGATGGTTCACTCGGCCGAGTGAAGGACTGAACACGTCCGAGTGAAACAGATATGCACGGCCAATTTTCAATGCTCACTCGGCCGAGCAGGGAAGTCTACTCGGCCGAGTGAGAAAACTCACTCGCCCGAGTGCGATTGGGATTTTTCTCCCAAGAAGCAGCCAAGTTACTGGAAGTTCTGAGAAGACCCACTCGGCTGAGCAACATTGCTCACTCGGCTGAGTGAAGAAGCCTACTCGGCTGAGTCAGTCAGAGTGATAGACCCCCAACTTTTCTAGACTCTCTGTTTTTTATTGGGTATATCACTCGTCCGAGTGACATAGGTCACTCGGCTGAGTGACGCAGTCCGACTGCTACACAAATTAGGTTTTCTGGGCTGCGCAGGGGCAATTCTGTCAGGATTTTTTGGACGAATTTGGCTTGTATTTAAACCTAGTTTTATCCCTAGTTTTAGAAGAGACTTGATTTATTTTTTGACAGCTATTCCTTTTGTAAATCTCAGCTGGAGATCATAGACGCGCATTTTGGTTTGTTCTTTCTTGCTAAAGCTCTTATTTTTATGAATTGCTTTCTCTTTACAATGAATTTTGCTATGATCTATTGCTTTATTTCTGAGATTTCCATGATGATTTGTGAGTAGTTTCGTCGTTCTAGGGCATGGGGATGAACCATATGGACCCGATCTTTAAATTGTGATGAATGAATAGAATTGTTGTTAGGATTGATGAAAGGTTAGGTTGTGATTGATTTATTGCGAATAGCTAGGAATTTCCATCGAATGGGATTTGCAAGTGATTGGATCCCAATTGATAGGAAGGCCTAGATATTCGACTTAGGTTTATAATTGAGATTCTCTAGATTTGGTTAGCAAGAGATTGGGCCAAAGCTAGGATTTTTATTATAAATCTATACTAATATTCGTTTGCAAGAGATTAGACGAATACGAACTATCATAACCTAGATCGTAGCTTGAGTTTGCACGAGAGTGAGCTCGAGATGCGATTGGACGATGATGTCGATCTTCATGCTAGTGGCTTAGGTTAGGGTTTACACGAGAGTGTGCCCTAATCTAGGTTGCTATAGACCAGCAAAAGCGCGAGAGCATGAGCTTGGTTCTACATTCAGTTGCGACTAGTTCACTACATTCAAGTTGTGTAACATTGAGATTCACGATTCACAAGGATAAGTAACGGTCCGTAGTAGGGATTTTCTCTCCCTAGACGCTTTATTATATTGAATTCTATTTGCTATTTGAACGACTGTAACACTATTATCAAAACCATTCTTATTCCATCAATAGCTAGGTGATCAAAGTAGGATACTGTCAATTGTCCTCCCTGTGTTCGATACCCACTTCCCACTACGCCGTGCGTTTGCGATAAAACTACAATCGTTCTCCGGATGTATATCCGGGAGTGATCAAGTTTTTGGCGCCATTGACAGGGAGGCGATGGTATTTGCTTTTCTTTGCTTAGTTATTTATTTTTTTTATTTTTTTATTTTTACCTTTTTATTCCTCTATTGTGCTATCGATTCCATCAAGACTCTCTTTTTCTGTGCATGTACATGAGATCAAAGGCACATCAAGAAGATATATTATTTGATCTTGAGGTCGAGCGTACGGCAAGGAGGCTTAGAGTCGAGAGGAGACTTGTTATAGAGGGAGATCATATGACCGCTCCGGAGACACCAGAGGAGTTAGCGACACACATGGCTAGGCTTGTCTCTATCCGAGATATGCTGCTACGACCTAAGACTACTTCCACTACCTCGTCTATTGTGATGCCGGAGTTGGCAGCGGGCAAGAACTTCGAGCTTAAAATGGGACTTGTGGTTTTGATGCAACAAGACCCATTTCATGGGAACTCCCAGGAGAACCCACATTATCATCTATAGTTGTTCCCGTCTAAATGCGCCGCTTTTCAAATGCCCGGCGTGCCGGTTGACGCCATTTGACTGTGCCTTTTCCCGTTTACTCTTCGGGACAAGGCATTGTATTGGTTGAGGACTCAAGCTGAGGGGATCTTCACTAATTGTGATGAGTTAGCAAGCACATTTGTTAACAAATTCTACCCACCATCAAAGACTATCTAGATAAGAAGCGCGCTCATGTCCTTCAAGCAAGGACCTCAGGAAACCCTATATGAGGCATGGGAGTGTTTCAAAGATCTATAACACCAATGTCCTCACCATAGTATTGAAGCATGGGAGCTTGTGCATAGCTTTTACAACGGATTGCAACCAAGCACGAAGCAAATTATTGGTGCAACCGCAAATGGTGCTATTTTGTCTAAGACGCCAGACGATGCTACGGCCTTACTCGAGGAGATGTTATCAAATAACCAACAATGGGGCGACGAGAGGGGACATTCTACGTCCTCTTTGAAGCTGACAAGTATTTATGAGGCAAAGGCCGTAGCGGAGCTCTCTATAAAGTTTGATTCTCTCCACTAGGTCATAGAGAGATTGGAGAAGTTGATTAGTGATCCGTATGGAACCCCCACCGAATCTACACCGGGAGGAAGCATAAGCGATTGGCAAGACCAAGCTCATGTTATGTTTGTTGGAGGGGAGCATGGAGAAGGAGCTACAGAGCAAGTACAATATGTTGCGGGAAACACCGGTTATTGGGCAAATTCGGCTATGAGAAATCACCCGGGATTTTCATATGCTAATAATGATGGAGCCTTGAATCCACCATCACAACAACCTCAGACCCGACCTCCACAACAACCGCAATATCAACCAAGAGGGCCCCAACAACAAAACTTCCCACCAAGGCAATAAGCGGGGCCATATAGACCCCCGGGGTACAACCAAGGATGGAGGGTGCCTAATCCACCACAAGCACCGCCAAAGTTGGATCATGAAGCGAGGTTGGAAGAGTTCATGGCCGAGCAAAAGAAGATCAATGCTAGATTGACGGCCCAACAAGACTCTCTCAACACCGTCGTAGCACAATTATCGGAGCAACTAGCGTTGCTCAATGAGAACACTCAACAATTGCCGGCTCAACCGGAGCAAAACCCCGGAGCAATACCGGCCACATCAATGCGGTTGTGGCGGTAACTACTAGGGGCGGGAAGGACACCACTCCCGTCATGGTTCAAACAAAGGAGCCGAGGGAAGAAATTTTGGATGATAAGGAGCCGGTAAATGATGAGGAGGGTCCAAAAGCGCCAAACGACGGCGAAAAATCTGAAATTGATAAGCCACAAAAGGAGCGCACTTACATGCCACCGGTTCCCTTCCCACAACGGTTGGCGAGGGCAAGGATTGAGAAGCGGCTCGCCAAATTTCTGGAGTACTTGCGAGGAGTGAGCCTAAATATCCCTTTCTTAGACACCATTGTAGAAATCCAGTCTTATGCTAAGTTCCTAAAAGACTTGATTGCAGGAAAGAAGCGAAAGGAGAAGATAATGCTCGCCGAGCAAAGTACATGGTTCACCCGGAAGGAGAAGGCGCCCATAAAATTTAAAGATCCAGGAAGCTTCCGCATTCCTTGCACGCTTGGAGGAGTCCCGCTACAAAAAGCCTTGGTAGATTTGGGAGCAAGCGTGAGCCTCATGCCTCTCACTATGTTTAGAAAATTAAATACAGGAACCGACCTAAAGGCGATGGATATGAGAATACAACTCGCAGATGGTCGGATCACTAGGCCGATGGGAATAGCAGAGAACATACCGCTACAAGTACCGTGAGGAATTTGCTTGCCATGCGACTTCATGGTAATGGGTATCAAGGAGGAGGGCGATACATCGCTAATTCTTTGATGCCCCTTTTTGGCCACCGCTGACGTGATAGTTGACGTGAGAGAGGGCACCTTGTATTTGAACGTCGAAAACATTGAGGTCGAGCTTCACATAACTAAGGCAATGAAGCACATGCCTTGGACAAAGGATGTCGATTGCGTGGACCTCCTCGATGAGGTCATTGATGATGCTATGTCATACGCTATCGGCGCCTTACACAATGACGGCCTCGAAGAAGGCCAATCTTCTAAGGATGTAGAAATGTTGGGAGACCCACCGGATCCTTCTATGGACGATGACAAAGACGACGCTGATGTCGTAAGGATTAGAGAGCTATGCAAGCTCTCTACGGCAAGGAATTTCAAGAAAGCTCTGCCGAACGAGAAATTGTCACCGCTGCCAAAGAAAAAGGATGTTAAAAGCTCAAGCTTGGGGGACTCAACCCCCATTACCACCCATGATGAAGGGGATCCGAGAAACGCCGATGAACAACAACAATTAAATCCAAGTGGCCTTCCCGACAAGTTTGACACGTGCTTCTCACATGCGCCAAATATCGAGCATTAAACGAGCATCTTAAGGGGTCGTGCTCAAGACCTTAAACGAGCGCTTGTCGGGAGGCAACCCGATGGTTTTATTTTATTTTTAGTTTAATTATTTATTTTATTTTTGTTTTAGATCTTTGTTAGCGTTTAGAGTCAAGAGTTGATGAAAATCCTGACAACGGGCTCTGTTTTTCATGACAGGAGATGGAGAACAAGGAAGCATTTGAATGGATGATGACCATGGCAAAGGAGAGTGCTCCGGGAATGCGCTCAGGCCTCAGGAAAAGGAGGAAACTGACAGGGAGAAGAAAAATAGAAAGTGGAGCAAAAACCGAGAGTTGGAACTGAAAATAGCAACCCACTCGGTCGAATGCAATTTTCACTCGGCCGAGTGAAGACCCTGTTCGGCCGAGCAGGGTACTGATCAGGGAAGATTCTGAAAACCCCTCTCTGTATTTTATATGCCACTTGGCTGAGTGAATTTGTCACTCGATCGAGTGAATCAGACACTTTCAACACTTGAAAAACACTGTGTGGCCTTGCCATTCGGTCGAGTGGCCATTGTCTACTCGGCCGAGTGCAATAGCTGCTCGGCCGAGTCGCGACTTCTGTGGAAAATCTTGAAAAAAAAACTGAGCCACTCGGCCGAGTATACGCGTCACTCATCCGAGTGACTTATCCTATAAATCAAAAAAGTCGAGGCCAAAAATCCCAAATCCCAAATCCTTTCGCCTAAGCCCTGTTCGTCGCGACGATCCCCCATTTCGCCCCAAATTCCCCATTTTATCCATTTCTCCATATCGTACGCCCAACTCAATCCCAAATCAAAATTAATCTCTATATATATCTATTATCTCTGATCTCCTCACATATATATTAATATTCATTGCTGATTTGTCTATTTGTGTTTCAGGCTAGTTTGGGGGAGATACAAGGGCTAATTTGGAGTTTCTCAGAGGAGGCGATCCTTCACACGCATCCACCGCTTGCACTCGTGTCGTGTTCGGGTACATTCATTCCTTATTTATAGCACTTCGCATTTGGGTAGGCATGTTTCGCGCCTTACATGCCGCCCCGCACTAGGTCGTGCATGCGGGCGTCTACCTCGAAGTAGAAGAGGACCAGCGAGCCTGGCTCTTCTTCCGCTAGGGCGGACTCCCCTCCACCTGGCCCGTCACCACCCACACTTCTACCTCCTACCGCACCTATCCCACCACCACCTCCACGGCCCGCCCCCGTCTTCGACACGGTGGAGATTATGTTCAGAGATGACGCACACCGTGTCAGATTTGAGCGTATCTCCCATCGTTAAATCGTACCTCTAGGTTCACGCACATAGTAGACTTTGAGCGCCTAGGGGTATTTGAGGGGCTACTCTAGTTGTATGATAACGTGGGGTGACGTGACTTTTTGTTGGTGTCGGCGGACACTTCCATCCGTCCGACATTAGATGTCCTTAGCTCCATTAGTAGGACTCCTTGGGATGCTCCTTTCGCTTGATGGATCGTGAGTGTGAGATCACTCTCGATATGCTCAGAGATTACTTACAGTGGCCCCCTGACCCGGACCCTGACCGATCATATAGTCCCACGCACATCCCCCCGTCGTCATTTAACACACATGCCTTCTGGACACGTATCACTGGATCACCCCTCGCCTTTGACCGTAGCCGGGCCAAGGCCTCCGCTATCCTCCACCCATGCCTTCGCATTGCATAGCGCCTTATGGCGATCATTTTCCTAGCGAGGTATGAGTCGGGGACGATGTCGATGCCGGAGCTTTACATGCTCTACGCGATGACTCAAGCGAGAGCCTTTGAGAGAGGTGAAGACATCTTGCTCCTCGCCATTGATATTGATATATCTAGTTGGTACTTGGACCACATTATTATCTCTATCGGTGCTAGGATGCCCATCTGTTACGACGGTCTGATTACTCTTCTGGCTCCCATGTGTGGAGTAGACCTTCCAGCTGGTTTGCTTCGACCACCGGGGCCTACTTCCCTTTCCATTGACGTCATGGCCCGCATGAGGATGCTACGCCCTCATGGTCAGCACCACTGGGTATGGCTGCACAGTCCTTTCGATGCTGATTACATGGTTCTTCCGAGCCCTGCTCGGGCTCATATTGGACCCACAGGAGGGGAGTGGATTCCAGCGATGGATGTCCTCATCCCTGCTGCGTACGTGCTGTAGCTTTAGGGTGCTCAGCAGGAGCCCCTCCTTCCACCTCTGGTCCCAGAGATCCCTCAGCCTGCACCTGATCTGTCTGCACCTCCCGATACCTCTATCCACACTTCTGTCAGTGTCGGGAGTTCACTTCCTGAGTCCACCACCACCACCTCTGTGTCGATGTCCATCGATCCCATTTCTGCTGTAAACCCTGAGCATCCCACCACCATTATTGAGAGCGGTGAGCCCTCTTTGCTTCTGCAGTGGAGACCCTGTCCACTTTCTTATTCTCGACCCCTAGAGAGTCATTTTCTACACACTTCATGGCCTCCCCAGCCGTCGACACTTCCGTCTCCACTGGAGCTGTCTTCACCGAGAGTGTCATGACGTCTGTCCCTATTTCTGTGTCAGCAACCTCTCTGTCCTCCTCGCCCTCTGTCACCATTTCAGCTTCTGCTGCTGCTCCCTCCGCCTCGACCATTCTTGCGTCTCAGCCTCTCACAGAGGCTGAGCGTCTTTTTGTGAGCACAGCACACAGCCCTACCCTGTAGTCGCACCTGTTGTCTATGGTAGCCGTGCGAGACAGCCACGTTCCTCACCTGCTCCACCTCCCTCCGACACCCTAGTTCAGCACCTGCGTGCTCTAGAGGGGGTCGTTAGTGGACTCAGAGGAGATTTCTGGGCTCTGTCCGCTACCGTCAGTGCTGTATAGTCTCGCGTCACTTTACTTCCTGGTATTCAGGCTAGCTTGAACTAGATTCTTGTGCGACTGTCACATCCGCCACCTGCCGCTACACCTACCCAGTAGCCACCGCCACCACCACCGCCACCACAGGATGGTGCTGGTGCACCACCACCCACCTAGGAACACACTGTATGCCCTCCATATTTTTGCTGCCGCTATGATTGATGATATCCTGTCTGCTGACTTTGCATCCCTCCTCCCCACACATTTTGGTCACTTTTTGCTCATATTTGTTTATAAGTTTGGGAGAGTTTGGACGAGAGGATGTATTTCTTGGGACACTTATATTGCACGATCTTGATCTCTACATGCATCACTTGCATATTGATCGTGCCCAGATATACACCCGAAAAACAGCTGTAGTTTTATCGCAAGCGCACAGCATATTGGCGAGCGGGTATCGAACACAGGGAGGACAATTGACAGTATCCTACTTTGATCACCTAGCTAATGATGGAATAAGAATAGTTTTGATGGTAATGTCACAATCGTTCAAATAGCAAATAGATATCAATATAATAAAAGCGTCTAGGGATAGGAAATCCTTACTACGGACTGTCACTTATCCTTGTGAATTATGAATATCAATGTTGCAAAGCTTGAATGTAGGTGAACTAGTCGCAACTTAATGTAGAACCAAGCTCACGCTCTCGCGCTATTGCCGGCCTATAGCAACCTAGATTAGGGCCCACTCTCATGCAAACCCTAAACTAAGACACTAGCGTGAAGGTCGACATCATCGTCCAATCGCAACTCGAGCCCACTCTCGTGCAAACTAGAGCTACGACCTAGGTTATGATATTCGTCCAACCTATTGCAAACGAATATTAGTATAGATTTATAATAAAAATCCTAGCTTTGGTCCAATCTCTTGCAAACCAAATCTAGAGAATCTCAATTATAAACCTAAGTCGAATGTCTAGGCCTTCCCATCAATTGGGATCCAATCTCTTGCAAATCTCAATCGATGGAAATTCCTAGCCACTCGCAATAAATCAATCAAAACCTAACCTTTCTTCAATCCTAGCAACAATTCTATTCATTCATCACAATTCAAAAGATTGGGCCCATAGGGTTCATCCACATACCCTAGAACTATGAAACTACCCACAAATCATCATGGAAATCTCAGAAATAACAAATAGGATCATAGCACAATTTATTGTAGAGAAGAAACAATTCATTAAAATAAGAGTTTTAGCAAGAAAGAATGAACCAAAATTGTCCCCTATGATCTCCAGCTGAGATTTACAAAAGGAATAGCCGTCAAAAAATAATAGAAGTCTCTCCTAAAACTAGGGATAAACCTAGGTTTAAATACAAGCCAAATTCGCCTAAAAATCCTTACAGATTTGCCCCTGCGCATCCCAGAAATCGTAATCTGCGTAGCAGTCGGAATGTGTCACTCAGCCAAGTGACAGACCCAATAAAAAACATAGAGTTTGGGGGATCTGGGGGACTGTCGCTCTGACTGACTCGGCCTAGTGGGCTTCTTCACTTGGCCAAGTGAGCAATCTTGCTCGGCCGAGTGGGCTTCCTCAGAATTTCCAGTAACTTGGCAGCTTCTCGGAATGAAATCCCTGTAGCACTCGGGCGAGTGAGCATCCTCACTCAGCCGAGTGGACTTCCTTGCTCGGCCGAGTGAATGCTGAAATTTTGCTTGCGTATCTGTTTCACTCGAGTACAGGTCTTCACTCGACCGAGTGAGCTGTCTGCTCGGCCGAGTGGGCTGTATCTGAGCTCTTTTCTTCTCCTCCTCGCCTCCTCGTCGATTCTATGGAGTCCCATCTTCTTTCTCTCATCCTCAAGCACTGATAACTCCTCAAATAAGCTGTGGGCGACACTCCGAAGTGCGTAAAAATCCTTTGATCACATTTTCATTCCAAATAACTCCAAATCTCCTGAAATACGACAAAAACAAGTAATATTGAAAAGTATCGTGATATCGTCGAATAATCATGGAAAATGCAATATGGGCGATCAAAATGACATGAAAACATGCAGAAAAAAGGTGTAAAATAAGGAGCGATCAAAATCCCCCAAGCTTACCTCTTACTCGTCCTCGAGGAAGATGGTAAAAGGTGAACCCGACGGGTAAAAATAATGAGAAAGGAAAAAGAAGATAGAAAAGAAAACAAAGAGGGAGGTGCTAGATCATTTTCTCAGGACGTGGACTTGCTTACTCAAATAGCATACGGCGAATAAAAACATGCCAAAGATTTTTATCTCGATATCATGATCATATAGGGATGCATTCAATATGGAAACCTAAGAATATCAAAACAATATGAAATATGAAATCATCCTAGAATTAACATCGTCTGAAGCATTTAAAGTAATATACATAATCATAGACCACACACTTTTCAATTGATCGCTTTCTACTTGGAGTATAAGAGGTATCACACAATATGAAGCAATAAGATAGAAAGGAGTGTTTTTCATGAAATGCATGCTAAGATTCAATTCCTGGACTTTGTGAAGCTTTTAGTAATCTCACCGAGTATAGAAAATTACCTAGATTAGGTTGTCATGCACAGACAAGTAGCCACTCTCTCACACATCATTGGATCCTCTCCCCCAAGCTTATCTATAAGCGTGGTGGAATCAGATTAAACAATAAGACTTTCCCCATTTTTAAAGCTCCAAGAAACAAAAATAAAAGAGGGAAGAAAGAGAGAAAGAATATGAAGTGGGATCATGTATGAACTTCTTTTCTCTTTTCTTCTCTTTTTCTCTTTTTCTCTTTTTTGTAGAGAAATATACAATAAGGATCCCAAATCAAAAGATAGAGAGATATACATGTATTTTTTCTTTTTGATTTTGGGTTGTTGGAGCATGGACTTTTGTAGCGAAGGAATATGCCAATATAGGATTCGTCTAAGGGAGATTCACCAATGATTCTAAGTATAGAAATGATGCTCAAGATATGTGGAGAAAGAAAAATATGTAACGCTCGGTTCACTCTTATAGAATATGCACGACAACTTTCAGTAGAGTAATGTAATCTACTCAGGTGGGTCTTAGAAAGCAAATTAGTCTAGTTATATCAACATTACATATATCCAATCAACATGAAAGTGAAGCGTACAATTTTCATGCAATAAGAAGGGATATCAGACAACAAAGAAGTACTCCAAATATAGGCAATCAATGCGTGAAGCTTGGTGTGTTTTCTATGAAGAGTATACAATATAAATCATCAGACTCAGCTAATAAAAGAATTTCATCAACATTCATTTAACAAAGGCGTGGGTTACTATCTCAAATGCCTAACAAGCATGGCATATGATATCTAAAATAAAAACGATGGCATGACAAAATGATATGCATATAGAGATAAGCTAATACCACGTCGTTGTAATCACAGAAAATTCATCTCTAGCAGAAAGGATAAAAGAAATAAGGATAGACGGAATACAAAAACTACTGTACACATGCAGCACATAAAAAAAGAAAGCAAGAAAACGTGATGCATGAGAAAAAAATGAAAAAGTTGGTGAAAATAAGTGTAAAAACTAAGAAAGGTGAAAAAATAATTAAAAATAAAAGGCAAAGAAAATGAAAAGTGCGTGAGAAACTCACTCCCCCAAGCTAACCGCACAGTGTCCTCAATGTGCAAAGTGTGGCACACGGAGAGATATGATATGGGTGGGGTGGGTGAGATGCATGCATGATGAAAATAAAAGAAAATGAGATGGGTATGCAAGTGGTGCATGCAGAGATCAAAATGGTGCAATATAGGTGTCACCAAAAATACCTCCTCTCTCCCAAAATGATATAGACAGATATGAGCAAAAAGTGACCAAAACGTGTGTGGAGGAGGGGTGCAAAATCAGCAGATGTAAGATATCCAGTATATCAGTAGCAAAACTGTGTGAGGCATCCAGTGTGTGCCTAGGTGGGTGGTGGAGCACCAGCACCATCCCATGGTGGAGGTGGGGGTGGGGGTGAAGGTGGCTGCGACAGACGCACAAGGATCTGGTTCAGGCTAGCCTGAATACCAGGAAGTAAAGCGACGTGCCTCTGTACAGCAGCGACGGTAGTGGAGAGAGCCCAAAAATCCCCTCTGAGCCCACTAACTACCCCCTCTAGATCACGGACGTACTGAACTAGTGTGTCGGTGGGAGGTGGGGCAGAGGGTCGTATTTGTGAGGAACGGGGCTGTCTTGTACAGCTATCGTAAACGACGTGTGTAATTACCTGGTAGGGCTGAGGTGCTTTGCTCACAAAAAGACGCTCAGCCTCTGTGGGAGGCTAAGACACAGGAAAGGTCGAAGAGGAAGGGGCAGCAGCAGATGCCGAAATTGTGACAGAGGGAGATGAGGATAGAGTGGTCGCTGACACATAAATAGGGACAGACGTCATGACACTCTCGGTGAAGACAGCTGCAGTGGAGACAAAAGTGTCGACGCCCATAAAGTGAGTAGAAAATGACTCCCCAGGGGTCGAAAATAATAAGGTGGAAAGGGTCTCCACTGCGGAGGAGAAAGAGGGCTCGCCGCTCTCAATAATGGTGGTGGGACGCTCAGGGCTCACAGCAGAAATGAGATCTATGGTCATCGACACAGGGGTGGTAGTGGGCTAGGTGGAGGGGAGTCTGCCCTGGCAGAAGAGGAGCCATGGTCACTGGACCTCTTCCGCTTGGAAGCGGGCGCCCGTGTGCGTGACCTAGTACAGGGCGGCATGTGAGCCACGATGAGTGCCTACCCAAAGATGCGAAGTGCTGAAAATATGGAACGAGTATACATGAGCACGACGCAAGAGTAAGCAGTGGATGCATGCGAAGAATCGCCTCCTCCGAGAAGCTCCAAATCCGTCCTGAATCTCCCCCAATCTATCCTGAAACGAAAATTCACAAATTAGCCAAGAATATTAATACGTATGGGTAAGATCAGGTATACTAGATATATATAAAGATCAATTTTGATTTGGGACGGGGTTAGGCTTACGAATTGGAGAAATGGAGAAAAATAGGATTTTTGGGAGAAATTGGGGGTGTACGGTAAGGGGGCGACGGCGGCGGTGTCAGCAAGCGGCAGCGGGCGATCGGTGACCGGTGACGGGCGGTCGGCGACCAGCGAGTGTGCGGATTGGGCGAGGGGAGGGGTCTACTCGGGCGATGCGTGGGGAAATTCGAAGGGGCTCGGGCGAAATTTGGGGATTTTTTTTGCGTTTTTGAATTTGAGCCGCGGCCGCTGGGTTATAAAGGTTGGGTCACTCGGCCGAGTTACGCGTCCACTCGGCCGAGTGGCACAATAAAAAAATTTTGAAGCAAAACTCACGACTCGGTCGTACAGCTACCGTACTCGGCTGAGTGGGCGATGGCTACTCGGCAGAGTGACATTGCCACCCAGTGCTTTTCACGTGTTGAAAGTGTCAGATTCACTCGGTCGAGTGACACTCGGCCGAGTAGCATATAAATTACAGAGAGTAGTTTTTAGGGTCTTCCCTGATCAGTACCCTACTTGGCCGAGTAGGGTCTTTGCTCGGTCGAGTAAAAATTTCCCTCGGCCGAGTGGCCTGCTGTTTTCAGCTCCAACTCTCTGTTTTTGCTCCACTTTCTGTTTTTTGTCTTCCCGTTAGTTCCTTCCTCCTTAATCCTTACGACATCAGCATTGTCTTTGTCATCAACCATAGAATGATCCGGCGGGTCTCCCAACATTTCTCCATCTCTAGAAGATTGGCCTTCTTCGAGTCTGTCATTGTGCAAGGCGCCGATAGCATACGGCATGGCATCATCAATGACCTCGTCGAGGAGGTATGAAAGATCATAGGACCATCCCTTGAGTAGATATATGCTATTCACTTCACCGGTAGGGGCCCCCTCAGAATAATGCTTGAGCCGTTGTCCATTTACCTTGAATGTGACACTGTCTTTTTCTTCCAACTCAAAGGCTCCCCCCGGTTGTATTTGCCTAATGGTGAATGGCCCGGACCATCATGATCTTAGCTTTCCGGTAAAGAGTCTGAGTCTAGAATTGTATAGGAGGACATTGTCTCCGACCTTGAAGTCCGTAACGGTGATGCGTGCGTCGTGGAGAATTCTAGTTCTTTCCTTGTAAATTCTAGAGCTCTCGTAAGCGTCCTGCCTAATCTCGTCAAGCTCATTGATGTCTAAGAGTTGTCTCAATGCCACACTCTTGTAGTCATAATTCAAAGTCTTGATAGCCCAATATGCATGGTTTTCCAACTCTACCAGCAAATGACATGCTTTGCCATAAACAAGACGGTATAGGGTGGTGCCAATGGGAGTGTGAAAAGCCGTGCGATATACCTATAGTGCATCATTCAATTTCATGGACCAATCCTTTCTAGATCTATCGACGGTCTTTTCTAGAATTTGTTTGATTTTCCGGTTTGACACCTCCACTTGTCTGCTCGTCTGAGGGTAGTATGCCATACCGATTCTATGATTCACCCCGTACTTTTTCAACATGGCTTCAAACTTGTTTTCTATAAAATGGCTCCCTCCATCGCATATCAAAGTACGTGGCACTCCAAAGCGCGGGAAGATGTTTTGCTTGAAGAATTTGGATACCACTCTTGCATCATTAGTTGGGGTTGCAATGGCCTCTACCCATTTTGAGACGTAGTCCACGACTAATAGGATATACTTGTTTCCTTTGCTTGACGGAAAAGGCCCCATGAAATCCACTCCCCAACAATCGAATAGTTCAATTTTCAAAATGGGTTTCATTGGCATCTCGTTCCGTTTGGATATATTTCCTGTCCGTTGGCATCTATCGCAATACTTGACGAAGTCATATGTATCCTTGAACATGGTCGGCCAAAAGAACCCGCTCTGCAATATCTTTGCAGTGGTTTTAGAGGCGGCGTGATGTCTCCCGCAAGGTATATCACGACAATGTGAAATGATAGATGTGGGCTCTTACTTTGAAACATACCTCCGTATAATACCATCCTTGCATATCTTGAAGAGATACGGATCTTCCCAGAAATAATTGCGGACTTCATGCATGAACCTCCTTTTTTGTTGCATGGCTATCCCACATGGTTTTATTCCACATGCCAAATAGTTCACATAATCCATATACCAAGGCACCTCTCCGGGTCTAATGGCGAATAGCCTCTCGTCGGTGAAAGTGTCATCAATTGGTAGGCTTTCATCTTTCTCGTCACGAACAAGCCTAGACATGTGGTCCTCCACAACGTTGTCCGTGCCCTTCTTGTCTTTAATCTCCAAGTCAAATTCTTGCAACAATAGTATCCATTTTATTAATCTTGGCTTGGCTTCCTTTTTGCTTAGTAGATACTTTAATGCCGTATGGTCATTGTGCACAATCACTTTGGATCCAATGAGGTAGGAGCGAAACTTCTCAATAGAGTAGACGATCGCTAAGAGCTCTTTCCCGGTGGTAGTGTAATTTTTCTGTGCCTCGTCCAAAGTTCTGCTTGCGTAGAATATTGCATGATGCTTTTTGTCCTTCCTTTGTCCTAGCACTGCTCCAATTGCTTAGTCACTTGCATCACACATAAGCTCGAAGGGAAGACTCCAGTCTGGCGGTTGTATGATGGGGGCGGAGATGAGGGCGTCCTTCAATGTATTAAAGGCATGCAAGCACTCTCCTAAAAAGACCAATGGAGCATCTTTAGTAAGTAAGGCGATAAGAGGTCGGGCAATTAGGGCAAAATCCTTGATAAAGCACCGGTAAAACCCTGCATGACCAAGAAATCCCCTAATGCCCTTGACATTAATAGGTGGAGGAAGTTTATCAATTACCTCATTCTTTGCCTTATCAACATCGATCCCTCTAGATGAGACAAGATGCCCAAGAACTATCCCCTCGGTGACTATAAAATGGCATTTCTTCCAATTAAGAATAAGATTATTTTGTTGGCATCTTTTAAGGACTTTAGTAAGATTAGCCAAACATCAAACACGCTACCATAAACAGAAAAATCATCCATAAAGACTTCCATGATGTTCTCAATATAATCAGAAAAGATGGATGTCATGCATCTTTGGAAGGTGGCGGGGGCCTTACAAAGTCCGAAGGGCATTCTACGGTAAGCATATGTACCATAAGGACATGTGAATATAGTCTTTTCTTGGTCATCTTCATGTAAGGGGATCTGGAAGAATGTCGTGCGTTTATATTTCATATATTTACGCACGTTTTCTTCCGTGTTTTTCCGTATTTTACCGCCGTCTTTTATTCGTTTTCTTGTGTTTTCTTGTTTTCTTTCACTTTTCCGTGTTTTCTGTGTTTTGCAGGAGTTTGCTGGCATTTGAGGCACAAAACGATGATATCATGTGTCCCCAGAGCAACGGGAGGAGTCACGCGTGATCCATGGGGTCAAACGACAAAGATTGCATCTTTCAGCCCCTCACCCGGTCGGTTGGTCATCTCCAACCGATCGGGTGATGCACGCGTGCACCACCCAGGCGCAGCTTGGAGCTCATGAGAAGTCACCCGGTCGGTTCAGTGACCGGGTCAAAAGCTCAAAGTCTCTGGAATTCAGAGCTGAATTGCCAACCGATCGGGTGACCTTCACCCGATCGGTTCACCTGTAGCTGAATTTCAACAGCCGAGACACGAAGTTCCAACCGGTCTCCTCACCCGGTCGGCACCGAGATCCAACCGGTCGGCACCAAGATCCAACCGACCTCATCCAAGATCCAACCGACCGGTTCATCCTGACCGGGTGAAACCCCGCATTACGCTGTAATTTTGTGGAGCGGCTCACCCGACCGGTTGACTTGTCAACCGATCAGGTTATGTCGTTTTCTATAAATAGAACCCTAGGTTTCCCAGATTTGGGAGTTGGTTATTTTTTGCTGTTTTCTTCATTTTGTGACGGCTGTAATTTTCCAGTTTTTGTAAGTTTTCGGATCTTTGTAAAACTTTAGTATTATCTTAATTGCTTTACTACCATCGCATTTCTATTGTCTGATTATGATTTTGATAGTCCATTTTCATTTAGATCGCTTTTTAATGAATATTTGTGAGTAGTTCCCAAATCTGGGATTTTGGCGGAAACCCCTTCGGGGGCTCTTCCCGATGCGTCCATAGGGTTAGGAAATCGATAGGGATTAGGAATCTAACGGTTACGCGAGGTGTTTTATTGTCATCGGCGGGAAAAAGACCGCCTTTGACCGTTGGGCCAAGGGGGAATAAACTTGGCGGTTGACTCCCTAGCCATAGCTCACGCCCTTAGCGTAGACGCCGAATCCTAGCTCGCGGGAGCGGCAGGATGAGACGTTGGGAGCTATCGTTGCGAGCTTAGTGCTCCCGGAGTCGATCAGTGTTAATGGACACGGGAGTGCCCACTGATCGAACCCAGGAAGTCCGGCGTATCATCCTGGGCACTGACCGGAATATCGGGCCCATGGGATGCCGGTACCACTTTCAGAGGCAACGTCTCACCATTAGACCCTAATTCCGATCGCCATCCTACACGTAGGCCGTATCGGCGAGAGTCGCTCGTTGGGGTTGAAACCAAAGTCCCGGGGTTTTCCTTCATATTGTCTACACCTTGCACTCCTTTACCGTGACAACCCATCATTCGATCTGGGCTAGCTCGCCCATGGGGTGATTTTGATCCTCTTTGACACAAGCACATCCTCGTCTCCCTGTGTTCGACCCCCAAGCCACACTACAACACCGTGCGCTTGCGATTACAAATATTTAAATCTCCTCACCCTCGTTCGCATCATTGCACACCATCCGGCGCGCAAGAGCCGCGCCCGGCAGGGGCCCGGTCAAGTTTATGGCGACGTTGCCGGGGAGGCAACGTGCTTGTTATTCTTGGATTTCATGAACCCTCGTGTCTAGCTCTCATCCCTACCTCGCGATAATTTTCGCATTCTTCTTTTTCTTTTTTATTTTCTCATTTTTTATTTTTATCTTTATTTTTATTTCTTATCTTATCTGTTTCTTTCCCACTTTTCGCTTCACGGGTGTTTGTTGTTTTTCATGCGCAGGAGTTCAAGAAGTCTCGATGACTTGATCCCCGTTGATCCAGAGATAAACGCCACCCTAAGGCGTTTGGCCACCGAGAAGCGAAGAAGAGAGGATCCTAAAGCCATGGGGGAGAACACCCCACCTCACAAGTCCCTGTTGGAGTACTCGATGCCTTCCATCGAGTCCACCTCCGCCATCCGTCCTCCAGATATTACGGCCCAAAGCTTCGAGCTTAAGCCATCTTTGGTGACGTGGATCCAGCAGGATCAATTTTCGGGTGCACCCATGGAGAGCCCGATTGAGCATCTAGACTCCTTGGAGAAATGTGACACCTTCCGGATAAATGGTGTCACAACTGAGGCGATCCGACTGAAGCTGTTCCCCTTCTCCTTGCGAGATAAGGCCAAGCTGTGGCTTAGGGGGAAGGACCCAAATACATTCAACACCTGGGAGAAGCTCTCAAATGCTTTCCTGACGAAGTTCTTTCCCCCGGGGAAGACCATGAAGCTGAGGAGTGAGATCTCCTCCTTCTCCCAGGCCAGCCACGAGTCCTTGCACGAGGCTTGGACAAGATACAAGGAGATGCAGAGAAGATGTCCCCACCATGAGCTCCCCAAGTGACAGATCATAAATCTGTTTTATAATGGGTTGAGGGACGATTTGAAATCTTCCATGGACGTCTCGGCTGGAGGGTCCTTCATGTCAAGAAGCGAAGAAGATACCGGGCAAATTTTGGAAAATATGGCATCCAACAATGAACGATGGTGTGACGAGAGAGCCACACCAAGATCTGGGGGCATCCATAGAGTCGAAGACGTCGACAAATTGTCGAGCAAGTTTGACTTGCTGTCAACCCAGATCTCCACATTGATGGTAGGCGCAGGTGGCGCCGGTACACAACAGATTGCTGCGGTGGAATCCGAAGTTTTTGGAGAGTTCGACGGTGGTGACATCTCACCACCGTTGGATCAGGCGAGCGCATTATTTTACAATCCTACGGGGAATGCGCCATTTCCACCACGGACCAACTCAAACCCGGCATACTCTCCCAACAACCGGAATCATCCGAACCTTAGTTACCGGGCGCCTTATCAATAGCCGGCTCAGCAACAACAGCAGATATATCAGCCAGCTAGGCCCCAGCAGCAGTTTCAGCAGCAGCAATTTCAACAGCAACAACCTTCACAACAGTACCAGTAGTACACTCCTAGGAATCAACAGCCCATCTAGCAACAATATGGTCAACAAAGGGCCGTCTCTCCGGTTGAGTCCCTCTTGACTCAATACATAGCCAACCAGGAGAAGATCAATCTGAAGCTGGAGATGGGACAAAGAGTTCTCACTGATCAGGTGACCCAGCTGGGGTTGCAAGTGGCGAACCTTCAGAGACCGCAGAATCTTTTACCGCCACAGCCTGAGGTGAACCCTAGGGGGGTAAATCGGACCTTGGTGCTCACACATGAGCAGAACGTGTCCGCCATTGTCTTGAGGAGCGGAACGCAAATACCTACGAGAGAGCCCCCCAAAGGACCGGAAGCACCGTTGGTCGTGGAACGACCAACTGAGAAATTAAATGACGACGGTACTTCGTCACCAAAGCCAACTACTCCGGAGGGAGTTCATAGAGAGGAGAAGAAGAAGGATGAGGAAGGGAACCTGAGAGTGTTCAAGCCCGTTGTGCCTTTCCCACAATGGCTTGCCAAAGCCAAAATCGATGAGAAGTATGGCAAATTCTTTTCCATGGTGAAAGATATGAGCTTACAAATCCCCTTCCTCAAGGCCATCGAGACAATCCCCTCATATGCCAAATTTCTGAAAGACTTGGTGACACGGGGATCTTGAAAAGAGAAGGTCGTGTTAACGGCGGAGTGCATCACACTAATTCAGTGCGCAAATCCGCCCAAGCTCAAAGACCCCGGAAGTTTCTCCATCCCTTTCTCTATTGGGGAAGTGCAAATCCAGAGGGCGCTCGTCGATCTAGGAGCGAGCGTCAGCTTAATGCCCCTATTACTGTACAAGAGAATATGGATGGGAGACTTAGAGCCCACCGGCATGACATTGCAACTTGCTGACCGTTCGGCCAAGTATCCGGTGGGAGTGGTGGACGACCTCCCCGTCGATGTGAAAGGAGTACATGTACCGGTTGATTTTGTGGTGATGGACATGCTGGAAGACAAGCATACCCCAATTATTCTTGGACGACCCTTTATGGCAACCGCCGGAGTTTTGATAGACGTGAAGAATGGGAAGCTTTCCCTCAATGTGGGCCAAGAAAGAGTCGAATTTGACTTAGGCTTGTCGATGAAGCATCCTAATCCCCCGGACGATCCGAGTATCAGTATGCTGGAGAATGAAGAAGATAGAGCTGTTGAAACAAGTGCCTGGGAAGTGCTCTCAAGGAATCCCCCCGATAGCTTGGGGGACCTTGGAGAACAAGTCAGCTCCCCAAAGAACGAAGTTGTTAAGGAGGCGGTCGCACGACATGTGATCCCTCCTGGATTCCCTAAGTCTCCTCCCATGAGGAGAAAAGGAAAAGAACCCATGGACCTCACCGGTGATGAGGTTCGGATCCTGAAAAAAATGGTGGTAGACGCCAATTTGAGGGAGAAGCCCCCGGATCCTGTAGACAAGGGGAGGGTAGTCGAGCAAATCTTTTTACAGCCGCCAACTACACCAATAGCAACAACCTCTGGAGCTGAAGAGATGCCGGATTTTGGGCATCACCCGTATCGCCCACCATGAACATCATCAACGGGCGTCGAGCTAAACGACGTTAAACAAAAGCGCTTCATGGGAGGCAACCCATGTTCTAAACTTTTACTCCCGTTTTAAGGACTTTTTCTTAACTTTATTTTATCTATTTCTATAAATAAATCCAGCCGAAACAACTTCCGTGAAGGAACTTAGGCGATTTTTGGGTTTTTGCAGAAAACAAGGCCTCAACCGATCGGGTGATAACTCACCCGATCGGTTGGGATGTATCAGCTAACACCCGTATCAGCCACTAAATGAACTGACCGGGTGAAGAAAGAAGAGACCGGGTGAGCAGACCGGGTGACCTGAAGAAATTCTCGGGAAAATTTCAGGGGTTTGTCAACCGACTGGGTGACAATGTGCGAGACCGGTTGAGGGACCGGGTGAAAAACTCTGAATTCTCGGGAAAATGTGTGGAGCGGCTAACCGATCGATTGAGTTCTCAACCAATCGGGTCACCTGAAGCAACTCTTCAGCCAACTTTTCGACCACGAAGTCAACCGATTGAGTGACAACTCACCCGACCGGGTTGACTTAAATCCCTATAAATGGCCGCCCCCGCCCATTCGTTCCGCCCTCGCAGATTTCGAAATTCCTATCGACGATTCGCCTTCTCCTCTTGCGCCTGACCTCGTTCCTCCCCTAAATCAACCCCAATCGATCCCCCCCTCTCCCTATCCATCTCTCCATCGATTTCTCTCCATCTTCCTCGATTCCACCCGCACACAAAACCCTAACTTTCACCCATTCTCCCCAAATTTCGAAACTTGCTGAAGAGATTGCCGCGGCTTCACACGTGCTCCTATCGAGTAGCATTGGGGCGTCTACGAGCAACGATCTTCATCTCATTTGGGTAAACTCGCTCCTTAGCTCAATTTCTATTTTGCCCTAAATATTCCATTTTGCTTGTCGGCCGTGTTTGTGTGTCTTCATCGTCTTTTAAATACACACACACACACACACACACACACACACACACACACACACACACACACACACACACACACACACACGACTCCTACACAATGCACCCTCGCCGTGTTAAGCCCACAGACGCCAGCTCTACCAACCCTAGGCCCACCCGTCGTGCTCGTCACACACACACACCCGCTTAATCCACCAACACCAATTCATCTACCACCCCACACACCACTTCCCCCGCTCACATCGGCGATGCCGAATTCAGGCACGACCAATCCGACCAATTCATGGCCATGATCCTCCTGGCTGGACATGGTGGTCGGGCAACTCAGGAGTCAGTCGACCGAGACCTGCCCTTTCTTCAAAGCTTTATTCGCCACATTCGCACTGACCTACCCGATGTCTCCGAGCTTCACATTCCACCCCCCCACCACTCCTGGTCCCCAGCACAGGCCCCCATCACCACCCCCCGAGGGTGGTGCCTCTGCTTGATATTTTCCCATCCCGCTTTTGTCCCCCCTATGTTTGTGCACATCTGTCTCTGCGGGGCCCTGCTTTACCACTGCTAGGGGGAGGACTCATTCACGTGTCGAACCGCTTCCTTTTTTTATTTTTATTTTTATTTCCTTTCTCGTGTCGTGTGGTTTGATTTTGATTTTTCTTTATTTTCATTTTCGTATCTTTGTTTTCCTTGTTTTTCATTTGTTTTTGTGTCAGTGCGTATTCCCCCCCCCATTTTCATTGCCCTCCCGTACTCACTCTTATTGCATTGAGGGCAATGCAAGCTTCAGCTTGGGGGAGTCGCACTTTGTGCGTCGTTTGAGTCTTTCTTTTTCGTTTTTGTGTCGTTTTCATCGTGTTTTTAATTTTTCTTTTCTTCTTTTTATCTCTTTCTCCTAGAGATGAACTCTATGATGAATTGCCACAAAATCACACACACCTAGCATGGCATCGATAATCACACTCACTAACCCTAGGATATCGAGTCCCCTACATTTCACGCATCGTGGGTCCACTTAGCTTTTTTGTGAGTCGTGTGTCGTCCCTAGCCGTGTGGTGTGCTTCTACTTTGTGATTCACTTTATATACCTGTCCAGGAATGACCCCTAGATTATCATGTTTCGATATGAATATGCAGTACTTATTTCTACTGTCTGCTTCTTCTGCATGCTATATATATCGTACGCTTCATTTCGCATGTGTCGGGATTCCATAATTAAGGACTAGGATAACCCATCTAGCCCATGCTCTAATTAGCGAGAATAGTTTCCTTTGCCCAAGTGTTTAGATTCCGACTTCTTTTTTGTTTTACTTGGTGCAAATCCCCTCGCCGTGTACCGTTCTCCCACTTGGGAGAGTACACATGTGTATAGCCAAAAAACCCCAAAAATCCAAAAAAAAGGAGAAAAGAAAATAAAAACCCAAAAAGAAGAGAAATGAAAAGAAAAGAAAAAAATGGTATACCCAAAAATCCAAAAAAATACAAATACCCAAAACCCAAAAAAAATTCTAGTGTGAATATTTTCCTACTTGCAGAGAATAAAGGGAAGGCAAGAATTTGCACCGAGTGTTCTTCTCCACATCATCTCAACCCCCATCGGTTTCGAAAACACTTGGCTTAGGAACTTTTTTAGCTATTATCTCGGCTATAGTGGTGTGATTTCCTTAAGCCTAGTTGTGGAGTCCCTGACGCATGATATGTTTCGATTCTCTCTATTCTCATGCATGCTTGAACTATATATTCTCCGCTTTATTCGAATCGAATTGATATTTGGGTCATTTCCTGGGTTTGCGTATATCGAGCTTTATCGCACATCGTAGATAGTTACACGGACTGCTAGCGCACGACCACACTCACTCGCGCTTCACCGCGTGGGCCCACGGCACTTGTTTGGACTCGTATTCCTAGGTTTAGTGATGTGATTTGGCGTTTGCTTGCTTGGTGTGTTGTTTTTTATTTTGTTGGCACTGATGGGCGATCTAGGATATAGAGTTTTCTTTTTCTCTCTTTCTCTCTATTTTTCCCCTCCGAGCTCCTACTCTCACTCGTCTTCCTCGAGGACGAGGAAGAGTTCAGCTTGGGGGATTTTGATGTGCGTTTATATTTCATATATTTACGCACGTTTTCTTCCGTGTTTTTCCGTATTTTACCGCCGTCTTTTATTCGTTTTCTTGTATTTTCTTGTTTTCTTTCACATTTCCGTGTTTTCCGTGTTTTGCAGGAGTTTGCTGGCATTTGGGGCACAAAACGATGATATCATGTGTCCCCGGAGCAACGGGAGGAGTCACGTGTGATACAGGGGGTCAAACGACGAAGATTACATCTTTCAGCCCCTCACCCGGTCGGTTGGTCATCTCCAACCGATCGGGTGATGCACGCGTGCACCACCCGGGCGCAGCTTGGAGCTCACGAGAAGTCACCCGGTCGGTTCAGTGACCGGGTCAAAAGCTCAAAGTCTCTGGAATTCGGAGCTGAATTGCCAACCGATCGGGTGACCTTCACCCGATCGGTTCACCTGTAGCTGAATTTCAACAGCCGAGACACGAAGTTCCAACCGGTCTCCTCACCCAGTCCGCACCAAGATCCAACCGGTCGGCACCAAGATCCAACCGACCTCATCCAAGATCCAACCGACCGGTTCATCCTGACCGGGTGAAACCCCGCATTGTGCTGTAATTTTGTGGAGCGGCTCACCCGACCGGTTGACAAGTCGACTTGTCAACCGATCGGGTGATGTCGTTTTCTATAAATAGAACCCTAGGTTTCCCAGATTCGGGAGTTGGTTATTTTTTGCTGTTTTCTTCATTTTGTGACGGCTGTAATTTTCCAGTTTTTGTAAGTTTTCAGATCTTTGTAAAACTTTAGTATTATCTTAATTGCTTTACTACCATCGGATTTTTATTGTCTGATTATGATTTTGACGGTCCATTTTCATTTGATCGCTTTTTAATGAATATTTGTGAGTAGTTCCCAAATCTGGGATTTTGGCGGAAACCCCTTCGGGGGCTCTTCCCGATGCATCCATAGGGTTAGGAAATCGATAGGGATTAGGAATCTAACGGTTACGCGGGGTGTTTTATTGTCATCGGCGGGAAAAAGACCTCCTTTGACCGTTGGGCCAAGGGGGAATAAACTTGGCGGTTAACTCCCTAGCCATAGCTCACGCCCTTAGCGTAGACGCCGAATCCTAGCACGCGGGAGCAGCAGGATGAGACGTTGGGAGCTATCGTTGCGAGCTTAGTGCTCCCAGAGTCGATCAGTGTTAATGGACACGGGAGTGCCCACTGATCGAACCCGGGAAGTCCGACGTATCATCCTGGGTACCGACCGGAATATCGGGCCCATGGGATGCCGGTACCACTTTTAGAGGCAACGTCTCACCATTAGACCCTAATTTCGATCACCATCCTACCCGTAGGCCGTATCGGCGAGAGTCGCTCGTTGGGGTCGAAACCAAAGTCCCGGGTTTTTCCTTCATATTGTCTACACCTTGCACTCCTTTACCGTGACAACCCATCATTCGATCTGGGCTAGCTCGCCCATGGGGTGATTTTGATCCTCTTTGACACAAGCACATCCTCGCCTCCCTGTGTTCGACCCCCAAGCCACACTACAACACGGTGCGCTTGCGGTTACAAATATTTAAATCTCCTCGCCCCCGTTCGCATCATTGCACACCATCCGGCATGCAAGAGCCGTGCTCGGCGGGGGCCCGGTCAAAGAATCCTGAGTACCCGTCCAAATATCAAAAGAATTTATGTTTAGCGAGGCGCTCTAACATTTGGTCAATGAATGGTAATGGGTAATGGTCTTTACGGGTGGCTTTATTCAATTTCCTGTAGTCAATACACATTCACCATCCCGTGACAGTGCGTGTGGATATAGGTTCTCCCTTATCGTTTTTTATGTCGGTCATCCCTCCTTTTAGGAACGACATGAACAGGGCTAACCCATCTGCTATCTGAGATAGGATAGATAATGTCGGCTTGAACCAATTTAAGGATTGCCTTATTAACCACCTCCTTCATGTTAGGCTTTAACCGCCTTTGAGGCTCTATGGAGGTGGCTTTAGTGTTTTCTAGGTGGATTCTATCTGTACAAAGCCTAGGGCTTATTCCTTTTAGGTCAGAGATGGTGTAGCCAAGGACATCCTTATGACTCCTAAGGACATCTAAATGTCTTTCAAGCTGGTCATGGCTGAGGTGGGCATTAACAGTCACCTGGTAAGTCAATTTATTACCCAAGAAAGCGTACCTTAAATTCGGGGGTAATTGTTTTAGTTCTACCTCAGGGGGCGCTGTACCCCTACCTCCTCTTACTGCGAAAGCTTGGCATCTTCTATCACTTCTGAGTTTAGTTCCCACTCTGGGAGTGGGCTCTCATATGCCGCCTCAGATTCGCTTCTTGGTGAGGAGGGTGCATCGGAGTAGACACTGCACAGTTCTACGTTGATGTCGATGGGACTACCTTTTTGCTGCGGTCCACACCTGAAATCAAGAGACATGTCAGTGCGTTCATAAATGTTAGAGAGAGGATCGTGAAATGTACTTCCCTGAATCTCGGCATGCCAAATTGACTCCTCAGGATTATTGTACTCTCCAATGCATGCATTACTGTCTTCAAAGTATAACTTGACGTCCCTCACGTCGACTTTAATGTTGCCCTTGATAGTCCCTTCCGGAGAGATTTGATCCATCACAAAGCTAGCAAATAGTTGCTCAATGGGGTCCTCGATATCAACGGCCAAAGCCCCTGTGGTTTGGACCTCATCAACTAGTTCCTTCAGAAGAGTTGTGAAGGAATCATCACCTCCCGGGCTAGACTCAGTTCTCATCATCGCGTCTCCCATGTTACCTGCTTAATATTCTATTGAAAATTCTGGGAGAGCACGTAAATTTGGGCAACAAACAAAGTCAAAAAGGAAAAAGATAGATAGAAGGCGAGATATAACCGGGTGAGCAAAATCGAACACCGTCAAATTGACATCCTCGGCAACGACGCCAAAGACTTGATCACGCCTGGATATACACCCGGAAAACGACTGTTGTTTTACCGTAAGCACATGGCGTAATGGCGAGCGGGTATCGAACACAGGGAGGACAATTGATAGTATCCTACTTTGATCACCTAGCTATTAATGGAATAAGAATAGTTTTGATGGTAATGTCACAATCGTTCAAATAACAAATAGATATCAATTAAGAAAAGCGTCTAGGGATAGGAAATCCCCACTACAGACCATCACTTATCCTTATGAATTATGAATATCAATGTTGCAAAGCTTGAATGTAGGTGAACTAGTCGCAAATTAATGTAGAACCAAGCTCACGCTCTCTCGCTATTGCCGGTCTATAGCAACCTAGATTAGGGCCCACTCTCGTGCAAACTCTACACTAAGCCACTAGCGTGAAGGTCGACATCATTGTCCAATCGCAACTCGAGCCCACTCTAGGTCAAACTCGAGCTACGACCTAGGTTATGATAGTTCGTATTCATCCAATCTCTTGCAAAACGACTATTAGTATAGATTTATAATAAAAATCCTAGCTTTGGTCCAATCTTTTGCAAACCAAATCTAAAGAATCTCAATTATAAACCTAAGTCGAATGTCTAGGCCTTCATATCAATTGTGATCCAATCTCTTGCAAATCCTAATCGATGGAAATTCCTAGCCACTCGCAATAAATCAATCAAAACCTAACCTTTCTCAATCATAGCAACAATTCTATTCATTCATCACAATTCAAAAGATCGGGTCCATAGGGTTCATCCCCATGCCCTAGAACTACGAAACTACTCACAAATCATCATGAAAATCTCAGAAATAACAAATAGGATCATAGCACATTTCATTGTAGAGAAGAAACAATTCATAAAAATAAGAGTTTTAGCAAGAAAGAACAAACCAAATTTGTCCCCTATGATCTCCAGCTGAGATTTACAAAAGGAACAGCCATCAAAAAATAATAGGAGTCTCTCCTAAAACTAGGGATAAAAACTAGGTTTAAATACAAGCCAAATTCGCCTAAAAAATCCTGACAGATTTGTCCCTGCGCAGCCCAGAAATCTCAATCTGCGTAGCAGTCGGAATGAGTCACTCGGTCGAGTGACCTATGTCATTCGGGCGAGTGACAGACCCAATAAAAAACAGAGAGTTTGGGGGATCTGGGGGACTGTCGCTCTGACTGACTTGGCCGAGTGGGCTTCTACACTTGGCCGAGTGAGCAATCTTGCTTGGCCAAGTGGGCTTCCTCAGAATTTCTAGTAGCAGCTTCTCGGGATGAAATCCCTGTAGCACTCGGGCAAGCGAGCATCCTCACTCGGCCGAGTGGACTTTCTTGCTCGGCCGAGTGAACGCTGAAATTTTGCTGTGCATATCCATTTCACTCGACCGAGTACAGCTCTTCACTCGACCGAGTGAGCTGTCTGCTCGGCCGGGTGGGCTGTATCTGAGCTCTTTTCTTTTCCTCCTCGCCTCCACATCGATTTCTATGGAGTCCCTTCTTCTTCCTCTCATCCTCAAGCGCTAGTTACTCCTCAAATAAGCCATGCGCAACACTTTGAAGTGCGTAAAAATCCTTTGTTCTCATTTTCGTTCCAAATCGCTCCATATCTCCTAAAATACGACAAAACAAAAAATAGTGAAAAGTATCGCGATATCGTCGAATAATCATGGAAAACGCAATATGGGCGATCAAAACGACATGAAAACATGCAAAAAAAGGTGTAAAATAAGTAGCGATCACATATCCATGTCATTTTGTTTTATCTTTATCATGCATGCATCCTCACCCACCCCACCCATATTTTGTTTCTCCGTGTGCCACACTTTGCACAGTGAGGACAATGTACCGTTTTTCTTAGGGGAGTGAGTGTCTCACACACTTTTCATTTTCTTCATTTTTATTTTAGTTTCTTCCACCTTTCTTTATTTTACACTTATTTTCACCTACTTTTTCATTTTTTCATGCATCACGTTTTCTTACTTTTTGTGTGTGCTGCATATGTACATAGTTCTTATTTTGCTTTTATCCTTATTTCATTTATCCTTTTTGGTTAGGGATGAATTTTCTGTGATGACGACGACGTGGAATTAGCTTATCTCTATATGCATATTATCTTGCCATGCCATCGTTTTTATTTCAGATATCATATGATATGATTTGATGTGCATTTGAGATAGTATCCCTCACCTTCATTATATGAATATGGATGAAATTATACTATTAGCTGAGGCTGATGATTTATATTGTATACTCTTCATAGAAAACACACCAAGCTTCACGCATTGATTGCTTAAATTTGGAGTATTGCTTTGTTATCTGATATCACTTCTTACTGCATGAAAATTGTACGCTTCACTTTCAGGTTGATTAAATGTATGCTATGTTGATATGACTGGGTTAGTTTATTTTCTGAAATCAAACTGAGTAGATTACATTACTCTGCTGAAAGTTGTCGTGCACATTCTATAGAGTGAACTGAGTGTTACACATTTTTCTTTCTCCACATATCTTGGACAGCATTTCTATACTTCAAATCATTGGTGAATCTTTCTTTAGCGAATCCTATATTCGCATCTTCCCCTTGCTATAAAAGTCCATGCTCCAACACTCCAAAATCAAAAAGAAAAAAATACATGTATATCTCTCTATCTTTTGATTTGGGATCCTGATTGTATATATGTGATTACAAAAAAAGAGAAAAAAGGAAAAAAAAAGAGGTAAAAGAAAAAAAGAGAAAAGAAGTTCATACACGATCCCATCTCATTTATTTCTCTTTTTAATCCCTCTTTTATTTTTCAATTTTTTTTGGAGCTTCAAAAATGCGAAAAAGTCTTATTGTTTTATTTGATGCCACCATGCTTATAGATAAGCTGCGGGAGAGGATCTAATGATGTGTGAGAGAGTGACTACTTTTCTGTGCATGACAACCTAAGCTAGGTAATTTTCTATACTCGGGGAGATTACTAGAAGTATAACGAAATTCGGGAATTAAGATTTGGCATGCATTTCATGAAAACCACTCCTTTCTATTCTTATTGCTTCATATTTTGTGATACCTCTTATACTCTAAATTAAAAGCGATCAATTGAAAAGTGTGCGATCTATGATTATGTATATTACTTTAGATGCTTCAGATGATGCTAATTCTAGAATGATTTCATATTTCATATTGGTTTTATATTCTTGGGTTTCTATATCGAATGCATCCTTATATGATCATGATATCGAGATAAAAATCTTTGGCATGTTTTTATTTGCCGTATGCTATTTGAGTAAGAAATTCCACATCCTGAGAAAATGATCTAGCACCTTCATATTTATTTTCTTTTCTATCTTCTTTTTCCGTTTTCCTTAATTTTACCCGCCGAATTCGCCTTTTACTCATCTTCCTCGAGGACGAGTAAGAGGTAAGCTTGGGAGATTTTAATCGCTCCTTATTTTACACTTTTTTCCTGCATGTTTTCATATCATTTCGATCGCCCATATTGTATTTTCCACGATTATTCGACAATATCGTGTTTCTTTTCACTATTCCTTGTTTTTGTTGTATTTAAGGAGATGTGGAGCGATCTGGAGAAAAAATGAGATCAAGTGACTTTCACGCATACCGGAGCATCACGCACAGCTTATTTGAGGAGTTAGCAGCGCCTGAGGATGAGCGGAAGAGGAAGAAATTCGATAGAATCGACGAGGAGGCGAGGAGGAGAAGAAAAGGTCCCAAATACAGCTCACTCGACCGAACAGATAGTTCACTCGGCCGAGTGAAGGATTGCACTCACCCGAGTGAAACAGATATGCAATACCAATTTTCAACGTTCACTCCGCCGAGCAGGAAAGTCCACTCGGTCGAGTGAGGAAACTCACTCGCCCGAGTGCGACATGGATTTTTCTCCCGAGAAGCAGCCAAGTTACCGGAAGTTCTGAGAAGACCCACTTGGCCGAGCAACATTGCTCACTCTGCCGAGTGAAGAAGCCTACTCGGACGAGTCAGTCAGAGCGACAGACCCCCCAACTTTCCCAGACTCTCTGTTTTTTATTGGGTCTGTCACTCGGCCAAGTGACGTAGTTTGGCTTGTATTTATTGGGGTTTTTATTGGGTTTTTTTGGACCCAACAATGCTCACTCTGTTTTTTATTGGGTTTTTTATTGGGCTGCGCAGGGGCAATTCTGTCAGGATTTTTTTGGACGAATTTGGCTTGTATTTAAACATAGTTTTATCCCTAGTTTTAGAAGAGACTTGATTTATTTTTTGACGGCTATTCCTTTTGTAAATCTCGGCTGGAGATCATAGACGTGCATTTTGGTTTGTCCTTTCTTGCTAAAACTCTTATTTTTATCAATTGCTTTTCTCTCTACAATGAATTATGCTATGATCTATTGCTTTATTTCTGAGATTTCCATGATGATTTGTGAGTAGTTTCGTCGTTCTAGGGCATGGGGATGAACCCTATGGACCTGATCTTTGAATTTTGCTGAATGAATAGAATTGTTGCTAGGATTGATGAAAGGTTAGGTTTTGATTGATTTATTGCGAATAGCTAGGAATTTCCATCGATTGGGATTTGCAAGAGATTGGATCCCAATTGATGGGAAAGCCTAGATATTCGACTTAGATTTATAATTGAGATTCTTTAGATTTGGTTTGCAAGAGATTGGGCCAAAGCTAGGATTTTTATTATAAATCTATAGTAATATTCGTTTGCAAGAGATTAGACGAATACGAACTATCATAACCTTGATCGTACTTTGAGTTTGCACGAGAGTGGGCCCTAATCTAGGTTGCTATAGTCCGGCAAAAGCACGAGAGCATGAGCTTGGTTCTACATTCAGTTGCGACTAGTTCACCTACATTCAAGCTTTGTAACTTTGAGATTCACGATTCACAAGGATAAGTAACGTTCCGTAGTGGGGATTTCCTATCCCTAGACGCTTTATTATATTGAATTCTATTTGCTATTTGAACGATTGCGACACTATTATCAAAACCATTCTTATTCCATCAATAGCTAGGTGATCAAAGTAGGATACTGTCAATTGTCCTCCCTGTGTTCGATACCCACTCGTCACTACATCGTGCGCTTGCTGTAAAACTACAATCGTTCTCCGGGTGTATATCCGGGAGCGATCAACCACCACCCGATGGGGGTGGTAGTGGTGCCTGAAGAAACTGAAGGATGAGATCAAGCTTCTCACTGTTCTGCTGCTTAAGACGGTCAAGTGGATCAACAAATCTATGCAGCTCTACTACAGCATGCTCAATTCCATATAATCAAGCAAAAATATCAGGAGTACGAGTGCTGTTGGACTCACCTCTCAAAGGGGCCCACTTGTGGGATAAATATGATGCATATGGAGGGTAGGCTGGTCAGAGGCAGGAGCTGTAGTGGCAGGGGCAGTGGTAGCTGGGGCAGATATGACAGAGGTGGTAGCAGCAGACGTGTGGACAGAAACCACCACACTCTCCGTAAGGATGGCAGCTAGGGTGATGGAGACAGATATAGATAATGGGGCGGGAACTGATGTAGTTTCGATAAATGGTGATGTGGGGATAGTAGTGTCAAAGCTCACATCAGAAGCAGGGACAACAGAAGATATTGCATGGCCCTCAATACAAGTGTGGACAGAAGGGGATGATGCTGGCTCAGACATGGGCTCAGTAGGGTGTGTCTACTAAATGTGTGGTGGGTCGGCGTCTGGTTGTTGTGTAGGCTGTCGAGCAACCTGCTCATCATCGGGCTCCAGCTCATAAATAGGATGAATGTGTGACTCTATGGGGGAGGATCCAATCACCGTGATAAGGGCCAACAAGAGTCCGAGCAGGGTTCGAGAGGACCATGACATCGGCGTTAAAACGCCCATGGAGGACACCCAGTGACGGCGACCATGGACCCTAATGATATGCATGCGAGAAAGCACGTTAAGCGATAGGCTGGTAGGGTCCGGTGCCTCTAATAAATCATTGGGGAAGGCAAGGTTGACCGGCTAGGTGATGAGTTTAAAGAAGCCACAACAACAGATATGGCCCCTCTACTGCGTAGCGGCAAAGATCAAGTGGTCATAGAAAAACTGGCATGGTCTATAGAGAGTGCAGGAAGTGAGGTTCCATCCAGCCGCTCCTCAAGGGGGAGAGTAAGGGCCTATAAGAGGATGAGCTGGATGGTAGACATGGTCCTAGAATCAGACATGCAAAGGATGGCAGTGGTTAGGTGGCGTTGGGCAAAGCGCATGTCGGGGTGGACAATGGATGATGACTTGGAGCGGCTGGTGCTAAAAACGGATAGGCCAGAGATCCTCTCCTAGAAGTGAGTGGAGTAAATGACGGGGAGAGTATCCTTGCCATGATGATAAGCAGAATCATCAATGGGGACAGCGGACCACTGAAATAGTTTACGGAGTCCTCCGTAAGTGAACTCTAACTCCTCATCCAGTAAACTGAACGCTATTCCTCTGCCGGTGTAATGCAAAGAACTGAGGGCTTTTAGGGTGAGGCGAGTGTAGGTCTTTGTCGTCAACCCTAAGAAGTGATCACAGCTTAGGTTTCGATAGAGCTTCCTTACCCCTGGCAAGAGACCTAGCTGCTCTAGGGCTCCTAAGTCAACGAACTTAGTGGAAATGACTTAGCACTTAGAGAGTTCGACAAATTTGTGACAATGTGGGTCGTCCATGAATTTGATGTCGTAAGTCTCTAGGGGTGCGCCCTCAGGCTGTGGGGGTGGGGGTGGTGGGAATGGAGGTGGTGGGGGTGTTGGGGGTTCACTCGCAAGGACACGTGTCCTAGACGTGGAGTCAGAAGCCTTGTGCCTATTCTTAGCAAGTGGGTGTGGAGATGATGGGGGTGGTGATGGTATGGGATTACGTGTGGTGGTGCGTGCCCTAGGGAAGGAACCCTTCAGGGTCTTCTTCATCTTAGGCGGTTGTGGTGGAGGGGGAGAGGAGGTGGTGATGGTGGTGGGGGTGTGGGAGTGGGTGTGCAGAGGCGTGCCCTGCGAGGCATGGCACTCGTGGTCAATCAACCCAATAAAAACCACAATCGAAAATGATATGTGAATAAAAAGTGAGAGTGGAAGGAGTATACCCAAGCAACGATGGGTGACGAACTCCACGAGTCTTAGTTGCGAAATACAAGTGGCCAAGCATGCTATGTTCCCCAATCTGGTTGATGATCTCCCGCAAACTCCGCGAGCTCCTCGTAATATGTATTGAGGTTCAATTTGTGGTGTTCTTTCGATTTTGGGGGAAATCGGGAGTTCTAGGGGTTGGAGAGGGTTGAGGGTAAGGAGGGAGGTGTTGGAGATGAGGGTGGGAGGGGAAATTGAGGTGGGGGAAGTCGGAATCGAGGGAGAGGGAGGAGGTTCTGGTGGCGTCACTCGAGGGGAAAGAAAAGAGAGGGGGCACTCGCTCGATGCTATGAAAAGAGCTCGAGCAAGCAGCCCAAGCCCAATAAATAGGGCGTCTGGCAGTCAGGCGCTCGGTCGAGACCAAGCACTCGGTCGAGTGTTTTTAAGGTGTGGCCCCCTTTCTACATTCATATCAGGCTCCAGTTGGGTCGGTCGCTCGGTTGAGCGCGCTAGGTGCTTGGTTGAGCGGGGCAAATCCTTGCTTCATTTTGGGCTCCCCTGCTGAAGTCGTGCTCAGCCGAGCGGGGCATCCTCGGGGCATCCGCTAGATCGGGTGGCTGCTACTATAATGGCCGGTTTCTATTGTACGTATTTTGTATGTATTATTATTTATGCATTGAATATCTAATTGCTGTATGAATTTATTTTCTTAGCTTGAACACTTAGTCGGACCTCTCAATCACGATGCCACAATTGCTTCAGTACTTTCCTTATAACTTTTAGGTGTCTTGGGACAAAGTTGTATTAATCTTATTACTATTATTAAACTATATTAATTTTCCAATTCAATTTGAAATCTAATTAATACTTTTCAAAAACTTAATACTAAATCTAATATCTTTAACTACTTTGATTTTCTAAACTAATATAATCTTAACTGACAGTGACCCCCATCCCATACTCTCTCCCCCCCTTACACGATTCATCCAGATTCAAACCTCTCCCCATGAATTGTGGCAGCCGAACCCACCTTCTCCTCTTTCCACGTAACCAAATGATTCCATCTCCCACAATCCACAACGAACACCCCACGATCTCAGCCACGCAACCCACGTCTTCTCTTCTCTCTATTCTTTTACTACTCCTTTCCTTTCTCTATTTTATTTCGCAACTACTCCTCTTTCTCCATTTCAGAAACAAATAAAGAGGAGAACACTCCCTTGTCTCTCTCACCATTAAACCCACACCCTGCTTCCTTCTTTCAAAACAAAATCGCAACTTCACCCCTTTCTCTTCAAAACTTCGGAACTTCGACTTCCTCTCGCCATCCTCTCCCCAACTCCGGCTGCATCTCAGGCAAGCCTGTAAACCCCTCACTCACCTCGCTCCCCCTAGATGGCCGAAGCACCACCCTGCCATGCCAACCAAGCCCACGCTTCAATGGCCTCACTGGCAACCATGCCCTCAGCCTCCCGTAGACTGCCCTCCACTGTCTTCGCAACCATCGAGACCTCACCGCAAAACCCTCCTCCACTTCGCCATAGCACATCCCGACCAAGCCCCGCCAACCTTGCCTTCCTGTCAACCTCCACCAACATGCTCCATTTCCGACATTACCACCACATGCAGCTGCCAGGCCGCCGCTAGCTGCACCCCACTCTGGTCGTCACTGTCACCGTCCAACCCGCCTTAGCATGTGCAAGCGACGAGGGTAAAAGCTGAAACATATCACGTGAGTCCTCATATCAGTTTGTATTAGTACTATTAATTGCTGTAAAATAAAATAGGTTATAAGCTTTAATTATTAGTACTGTTAATTGTTAGTTTTATAACATATAGCTAAGTTAGTTAATATATATAAATTATCTGGTATGAGAGTTAGAAATATGTATTAATAATGTTAAGTTGTTAGTGATACAATATATAAGTTTAATTTATAACAATTTGTTAAATAAGATGTTAGTATAATTAGTATCTTAGTTATATGTGTTACTATATAACCTTAGTTAACAGTATGTTAGTTGATTTATTAAAGTTATCAGTAACTTAATTTTATAACGTTAGTTAATAATATAATATGGTAGCATGATACTTATATAATTAGTGTAATCAGTCAGTAAGTTAATTAGTAACATCCATGTTGTTATCAGTAAGTTAATATCATGTTAGATTTATTATTAGTTTAATTAGTTAAGAATTCTTTAGCTTAATGTTAATTCCGATGTCGCTGATAACCGCGATCTCTTGGACACCCGAAATCGTCAATTCAGGCAAGTGTGTATTTTACATGTTTTAAATATTGTTACATTTAATTGTTAAACCAAGAATTGCTAGTATTGCTTTATATCATATTACCTACCATGCTGATAATTAACATGTTTTACATCATGCTTGTACACAGTGATTGAATGGACATTGATGGAATACCTTGACAATCTTGATGAAATACCTTGATGGACATTGGTGGAATACCTTGATGGAATATCTTGAAAATCTTGAATTCGTGAACTCGTGCCCTCGATGGCAAAATCTTGAATTTATGAGCTGGTCATTGATTAGGCTGGCTCATGTTCCAGCACAACACTTTGGGTGGAGTAGTCCAATGTAGTAGAGGTCGGAATACTGGATTGCACTTTATTGTAAATTCGATCGTCACCTAGCCGGGACGGTGAGTATAGAGCCACGGGTAGCTCTCGTTGCTTGGGTGTAATTGTAGTACTTCCGCCTCAGACATTGGGCTTGTCACTAGATTACGAGATTGAATGATGCACTATCTTACTTCTGCTGTTACTATTAAGAATTATGTAACCTACTGGCTTCTCTAACCATGCTCATATATAACTGCTATGCTCACTGCTCTGCACACTACACTTGTCATGCTCACTACACTTGCCATGCTCATCACTTGTACACCACAATTGCCATGCTCATTACTTTGTATACTACACTTTCCATGCTCATTACGTTGTACACTACATTTGTCATGCTCACTGCTTTGTACACTACACATTGCTATGCTCATACGTTTCTTATGTTGTCATGCTTTACTTATTGTAATCATATTGTGTCACTCATCCTGCCATGAAAAATTATTTTGAAAACCTTGCCGAGGGTCAACTTTCTTAACATACTAAATCTTGCTGAGCGACCCTTACTGACGTATATTTCCTTTTTTTCTATCTTGTGAAATATACATCAGGTGTTAGACAGATTTTACAGAGGAGTATGCCTTAAGGGTGAGTTAGTTGACCAGAAGTACGAGATCACCTGCTGAAGGATGGCATGCCTTCGCAGCATCGCTGTATTTCTCTTATGATTGTGTTGTATGGGCCTTTAGACCCACTTTTATTTCCTTCATTGTTGTAACCATTTTGAGACTTTGAGATTGTAAATAAATAATTATCTTTGTTGTATGAGTTTGCATGCAAGAATCTGCAAGGTTGTTATCGCATACGCTTATTGTGCTTAAACCAAGGAGGAAGAAAAGAAAAAGTGCATCCTTCTTGCTTTAAGCACATACGGACCCGCTCACATCCTCGCTCCTAAATATAATGGGAAACGGAGCGTGACAGCTACAGGCAGCCTGCTACTCCATCTTTTCGTATTCCTCTTTGATTATCGAATCTAGCTCAACGTACATGCTTCCCCTCTTTTGTTTGACATCCTTACCGTCGAGTTCCTGCGAGAATTGAAATGCATCAGATATTTTTTAGTTATAAGATTTTTATTCTAAAAGCATGAAATATTCATCTAGAATCAAAATAACGAGAAAATAGGTCGAGTTGCCTCCCGCCAAGTGCTTGTTTGCGGTCGTTAGATCGACCCCTGATGTTCAGTGAGGCTAAATGTTGGGAGCACATGAGGTGCGCTTGTCGCTTTGCTAACCAACCCATGAGGAGCTAGTTGGTCAAATGCCTCCGTCGAACCCTCAGCATTCCTCTCATCTTCTCTCATCTCCGATCCTTTCTTCTCTTTCTGGCACCCTGAGGACGCTGCAGCAACCAATTCCTTAATCTTCACGGCATCCGGGTTGTGATCCTCCAAGGCGAGCAAGGCGTCCTTGGGTGTGATTAATCCAACATCTGGGTCCTCGTCCAGCACTTGTAGGTAGGCCGCCACCACCTTGTCGTGCAACAGGTTTATACCTCCATCCTCGCTCTACAGTAAGGGGTCAGGAAAGATCTCCTTGGCCGTGAACTCCTCAACGAGCTCATCTTCTACCAAATCTAGATAGCCGACATCCGTTGTAGGCGTGCGCTCTCTCATCGGCTTGGGTAGACGGAATTCCATCTCAATGTTTCCCACATTGAGGGAAAGAGTGCCCTCTCAAACATCGATCAGCACCCCAGCTGTCACCATGAATAGGCGACCAAATATAACCTGGGAACTGCTGTCCTCTGACATATCCAGGACGAAAAAATCTACCGGCATGCTTACCCACCGGGAATCTGTAGTATGACCTCCCTAGCCACTCCGACTGGTCGTGTCACCGATCTATCTGCCAGCTGGATCGTCATCGTCGTCGGCTCTAGATCCGTTCCAGTATTGAGGCGCTCAAAGATGGATAACGTCATCAAGTTGATGCTGGCTCCCAGGTCTATTAGTGCTCTTCTGATGGGGATGTCACGCCCCCTTCCCAAGTGTGGAAGGTGAGACGTGAGGAGGTCCGCTCAGACGTGGAGCTGTGAAGCTGCAGTCTGATAAGCGTCTGGTAACTTATTACATTAGCAGGTTCTTTGCATTACGACGAAACAACAATAGTAATAATGAGGGATAGACAATAAAATTATCCAACAATCAACATCCACAGATCTATTCCAAACATTACAGAGATAGTCATAAAGTAAAGTACATAGTCTGTAAAGAAGGCCTAAGCATGGCCGAAACTACAACTAGTAATGGTGATGCGCACCTAAGAACCTAACAACAGCTAATAAGAAGGTAACAACAACGAAAAGAGAGTCACCGGCTGAGACTAAATGTAGGACCGGAATCCTCAAACTGAACGTCAGCAACCTGTCATCCTCTACAACTAAATCAGGCTCAAAACCTGACATGTGACACCAAAAAAGAAAAGGGCATATGTCAGCAAAAGTCTCCCAAAAGAAAACAAAGAACTTTTGTGCAAGGATACAAATAAGGTAAAGGGACTAGCAGTTCTAAATTTAATGAAATGATATGACATTTAAAGAATGCAACAATTTAAGATGACATGCATGCACGTCGTCGCAGAAACTACGAAAAAAACCATTTCATGAATCACGATCACTATCCTATCACATTGTGCACAGGGTTTTGACATGCGTTTATATTTCATATATTTGCGCACGTTTTTTTCCATGTTTTTCTGTATTTTCTGTCGTCTTGTATTCGTTTTCTCGTGTTTTCTTGTTTTCTTTCACTTTTTCGTGTTTTTTGTATTTTGCAGGAATTTACCGGCATAGGGGACATAAAACGACGATATCAAGAGTCCCCGGAGCAACAGGAGGAGTCACGCGTGATCTAGGGGGTCAAATGATGAAGATCGCATCTTTCAGCCCCTCACCCGACTGGTTGGTCATTTCCAACCGATCGGGTGAAGCACGCGTGCACCACCCGGACACAAGTTGGAGCGGCCAAGAAGTCACCCGGTCGGTTCAGTGACCGGTTCAAAACGCCCCGACTCTCTGGAAATCTGATGCTGAATGCCAACCGATCGGGTGACCTTCACCCGATCGATTCACCTGTAGCCGATTCTCCGAAGCCATCACACGGAGAGATCAACCCACTGGTTCACCCGACGGCACGAAGATCCAACCGATCAGCTTCAACCTCAACCGACCGTGCCGTGGTGACCGGGTGAAGTCCTATTTGAGCTGCCGAAGAAACGAAGCAGGTCACCCGATCGGGTGACTTTTCACCCGATCGGGTGATTTCGTATTCTATATATAGGACCCTAGGTTTTCCAAAAACGTGAGCTATTATTTTTGTGCTGTTTTTCCTCTTTCTTGACGGCTGTAATTTTTCAGATATTTGTAAGTTTTCCGATCTTTGTTAAAATTTAGTATAGTGTTATTAGCATTGCTCTTACTACTTTTCAATCGCCTGATCATGATTTTTACGGTCGATTTCTATTTAGATCGCTTTTTACTAAATATGTGTGAGTAGTTCCCTAATCTGGGATTTTGGCGGAAACCCCTTCGTGGGTTCTTCCCGATGCGTCCATAGGACTAGGAAATCGATAAGTATTAGGAATCTACCGGTTACACTGGGTGTTTTATTGTCATCGATGGGAAAAAGACCGCCTTTGATCGTTGGGCCAAGAGGGAATAAACTTGGCGGTTGACCCCCTAGCCATAGCTCACGCCCTTAGCGTAGACGTCGAATCCTAGCGTGCGGGAGCGGCAGGATGAGACGTTGGGAGTTATTGTTGCGAACTTAGTGCTCCTGAAGTCGGTCAGTGTTAATGGACACGGAAGTGCCCACTGACCGAACCTGGGAAGTCCGGCGTATCATCCTGGGCACCGACCGGAATATCGGGCCCATGGGACGCTGGTACCACTTTCAGAGGCAACGTATCACCATTAGACCCTAATTCCGATCGATATCCTACCCGTAGGCCGTATCGGCGAGAATCGCACGATAGGGTGGAAACCATAGTCCCGGGGTTTCCCTTCTTATCGTTTATCCCTTGCTTTCCATTTACCGTGACAACCCACTATCCGATTCAGGCTTGCTCGCCCACGGGGTGAATTTGACCCTTCTTAATACAAGCACATCCTCGCCTCCCTGAGTTCGACCCCCAAGCCACACTACAACACCGTGCGCTTGTGGTTATAAATATTTAAATCTCACGCATTGCACACATCAAACACGCACCAAAGCGGGGGACGTCAAGCTTTATGGCGCCGTTGCCGGGGAGGCAACGTGCTTGTTATTTTAGGATTTCATGAACCCTTGTACCTAGCTCTCATCCATACCTCGCGATAATTTTCGCATTCTTCTTTTTCCTTTTTATTTTCTTATTTTTATTTTTATTTTCTATCTTATCTGTTTCTTTCCCACTTTTCGCTTCACGGGTGTTTGATGTTTTTCATGCGCAGGAGTTCAAGAAGTCTCGATGAATTGATTCCCGTTAATCCAGAGATAAACGCCACCCTAAGGCATTTGGCCGCTGAGAAGCGAAGAAGAGATGATCCTAAAACCATGGGGGAGAACACTCCACCTCACAAGTCCCTGCTGGAGTACTCAATGCCATCCATCGAGTCCACCTTCGCCATCCGTCCTCCTACTATTACAGCACAAAGCTTCGAGCTCAAGCCATCTCTGGTGACGTGTGATCGCGCCCGGGCGTACACCCTAAAGAGCGACCGTGTAGTTTTACCGCAAGCGCACGGTGTAGCGGCGAGCGGGTATCGAACACAGGGAGGACGTATGACAGTGCCTTCTCCGAACAACCTGGCTATAGAGACAATAAAGTAGGAATTTGCCTTTCGGCGATGTTGTCACAATCGTCAAATAATGTAAAGAGATATAAAATCAAATAAAGACGCCTAGGGAATAGGGAATCCCCGCTACTCACCGTATCTCGTCATTGTGATTCATCGGTTTCACAATTGCTAGGGTAGAATGTCGGATGAACTAGTTGCAACTGAATGTAAAACCTAGCTCACGCTCTCGCGCTGTTGTCGGTCTATAGCAAACCTAGGCTCGGGCCTAATCTCTTGCAAACCCTAGCCTAGGCAAGCTAGCATTAGGATCAACGTCATCGTTCAATCGCATCCCGAGCCCACTCTCGTGCAAACTCGGGCTACGACCTAGGTTGGGATAGTTCCTACCCGTCCAATCTCTTGCAAACGGGTATTGGTATAGAATTGCAACCGAGAATCCTAGTATCGGTCCAATCTCTTGCAAACCGATACTTCGGGAACTCAATTCCAACCCAATTCGGATTTCTAGGGTTTCCTATTGAATTGGGATCCAATCTCTTGTAAATCCCAATCGGTATGAACACCTAGCTATCCGTGTTATATCAATCCCAAACTAACCCTAATAGCAATTCTAGCAATAGTTCTACCAAATCATCACAAATCAGAAATTGGGCTCGCAGGGTTCATCCCCACGCCCTAAGACGTTAAGACTACTCACAAATCATATCACAAATGGAAGAATAATCAATTGAAATAGCAATAGAATTCATGGCAATATTCAAAATAGCAATAAAAATAAGATTTTTAATGAAGAGGGAGACAAACCAATGTAGCATTCCAAGAATCCAACAAAATAACACTTTTCTCTCCTCTCCAATCACAAGAACAAAACTCTAAAAAGTCTAATCTAAAAAGGCTGCCAAAAGCAATAGAAAAAGCTCCCTAAACTAGGTTAGAACTGGGGTTAAATACCCCACAAAACTACCCAAAAATTCGTGACCAAACTGCCCCTGAGTAGCTCCAAAATCGTGATTTCCGCTACAGGTAGCGCTGCTCACTCGGCCGAGTGACAAAAGTCGCTCGGCCGAGTGAGAGACCCTGAGAATTTCCAGTAAGTCTGGGGTCTTGGGGGTCTTCACTTCGGGGGTCACTCGGCCGAGGGAGTTGTCGTCACTCGGCCGATGGGCTTATCTTCACTCGGGCGGTCGGCAATTGCCACTCGGCCGAGTGGGTCTTCTGATGCTCAGACTGACGAAAAACAGTAAGTCGGGAGTTTTGATGGGTGTCGTCTGAGTGCCACTCGGGTGGACGGGATACGTCACTCGGCCGATGCGGCTTCTGATGCTCGGCCGAGTGCACGCTTGGAGCGTGTCCGATCTGGCCGGCCGAGTGGGGTCTCGTCGGTCGGCCGAGTGACTCCTTCACTCAGTCGAGTGAGCTGCTGAAGATGCCCAAATTGCGTATTTTTGCCTCCTCGTCGCTCCTACGACGTTCTTTCTTCTTCCGCTCCTCTCCAATAGCAAAATACCCCTCGGGGAAGTCGTCGGTGACACTCCAGAGTAGGTGTATCTCGGAATCACTCCAAATCGCTCCAAATCTCCTGAAATACGACAAAAACAACAAATCGTGAAAAGTATCGCAATATCGTCGATAAATCGTGAAAAACATGATTTGAGCGATCTAAATGGCATGCAAACATGCGGAAAAAAGGTGTAAAATACGGAGTGATCAACGTGGATCCAGCAGGATCAATTTTCGGGTGCACCCATGGAGAGCCCTATTGAACATTTAGACTCCTTCTTGGAGAAATGTGACACCTTCCGGATAAACGGTGTCACAACTGAGGCGATCCGTCTGAAGCTATTCCCCTTCTCTATGCGAGATAAAGCCAAGCTGTGGCTTAGGGGGAAGGACCCGGATACATTCAACACCTGGGAGAAGCTCTCAAATGCTTTCCTGACGAAGTTCTTTCCTCCAGGGAAGACCATGAAGCTGAGGAGTGAAATCTCCTTCTTCCAGGCCTGCCACAAGTCTCTGCATGAAGCCTGGACCAGATACAAGGAGATGCAGCGGAGATGTCCCCACCAAGAGCTCCCCAAGTGGAAAATCATAAATCTGTTCTATAATGGATTGAGGGACGATTTGAAATCTTCCATGGATGCCGCAGCTGGAGGGTCCTTTATGTCAAGGAGCGAAGAAGATGCCAGACAGATTCTGGAAAATATGGCATCTAACAATGAGCGGTGGTGTGACGAGAGAGCCACACCTTGATCTGGGGGCATCCACAGGGTCGAGGACGTCGACAAATTATCCAGCAAGTTTGACTTGCTGTCGACCCAGATCTCCGTATTGATGGTAGGCGCCGGTGGCGCCGGTACACAACAGATTACTGCGGTGGAATCCGAAGTCTTTGGAGAGTTCGACGGTGGTGACATCTCACCACCGTTGGATCAGGCGAGCGCATTATTTTACAATCATACGGGGAATGCGCCATTTTCACCACGAACCAACTCCAACCTGGCCTACTTTCCAAACCACCAGAATCATCCCAACCTTAGTTACCGGGCACCGTATCAACAGTCGACTCAGCAGCAACAACCATCGATATATCAGCTGGCTAGACCTCAGCAGCAGCAGTTTCAATAGCAGCAATTACAGCAGCAACAACCTCCACAGTAGTATCAGCAGTTTGCTCCAAGAAATCAGCAGCCCATCCAGCAGCAATATGGCCAGCAGAGGGCCATCTCTCCGGTTGAGTCCCTCTTGACTCAATACATAGCCAACCAGGAGAAGATGAATCTGAAGCTGGAAATGGGACAGAGAGTCCTCACTGATCAAGTGACCCAGCTGGGGTTGCAGGTGGCGAACCTTCAGAGGCCGCAGAATCTATTACCACCACAGCCTGAGGTGAACCCGAGGGGGGCTAATCAAACCTTGGCACTCACGCATGAGCATGCGAACGTGTCGGCTATCGTCATGAGAAGCGGGACGCAAATTCCCACGAGAATGTCCCCCAAGGAGCCGGAAGCACCGTTGGTCGTGGAACGACCAATTGAAAAATTAAATGACGACGGTGCTTCGTCGTCAAAGCCAACTATTCTGGAGGGAGTCCATGGAGAGGAGAAGAAAAAGGATGAGGAAGGGAGCCTTAGAGTATTCAAGCCCGTTGTGCCTTTTCCACAACGGCTTGCCCAAGCCAAAATAAAAGAGAAGTATGGCAAATTCTTTGCCATGGTCAAAGATCTGAGCTTGCAAATCCCCTTCCTCGAAGCTATCGAGACTATACCCTCCTACGCTAAATTTTTAAAGGACTTGGTGACACGGGGATCAAGAAAGGAGAAGGTCGTTTTAACGGCGGAGTGCAGCGCCCTCATTCAGCGTGCAAATCCGCCCAAACTTAAAGATCCAGGAAGTTTCTCCATCCCTTGTTCGATTGGGGAAGTGCGAATCCAGAGGGCGCTCTTCGATCTAGGAGCGAGCGTCAGTCTAATGCCCCTGTCGCTATACAAGAGAATAGGGATGGGAGACTTGGAGCCCACCGGCATGACATTACAGCTTGCTGACCGTTCGGTCAAGTACCCGGTGGGAGTAGTAGATGACCTCCCCGTAGATGTGAGTGGAGTACAAGTACCGATGGATTTTATGGTGATGGACATGCCGGAAGATAAGCACAGCCCTATTATTCTTGGAAGACCCTTTATGGCAACCGCCGGTGTTTTGATAGACGTGAAGAATGGGAAGCTTTCCCTCAACGTGGGCCAAGAAAAAGTCGAATTTGACTTAGGGGTGTCAATGAGGCACCCCGATCCCCCGGAAGATCAGAGATGCAACGTGCTGGAACTGGAAGAAGAGAAAGCTGCGGAGGCAAGATCCTGGGAGATTCGCTCGAGAAATCCCCCCGACCACTTGGGAGATCTTGGAGAGCAAGTTGGCTCACCAAAGAAAGAAGTTGCTGATGAGGCGGTCGCCCGACATGTGATCCCTCCCGGATTCCCAAAAGCTCCTCCTACGAGGAGGAAAGGCAAAGAGACCATGGGGCTCACCGGTGACGAGATCTGAACCCTGAAACGAGTGGCGGTAGACGCCAGCATGAGGGAAAAGCCCCCAGATCCCGTCAACAAGGGTAGGGTCGTCGAACAAGTTTTCTTCTCACCGCTGACGATGCCGAAAGCCGCCAACACCGAAGCTGGAATGATGTCGACCCTAGGGCATCACCCACGTCCGCCTTGAGTATCATCCATGGGCGTCGAGCTAACGACGTTAAACAAAAGCGCTTCATGGGAGGCAACCCATGTTCTGAACTTTTGTTTCCGTTTTCTTAGGACTATTTTTGACCTTATTTTATCTATTTTTAATAATTAAATTCAGCCGCGAGATCATCCGTCGAGAAACTTAGGCCAATCGTGATTTTCTGCAGAAAACAAGCCCTCACCGATCGGGTGACTATTCAACCGATCGGGTGAGACATATCAGACGATGGTCGTATCTGCTCTCCTTACAAATCGGTCGGGTGAAGCTAAGCGTGACCGGGTGACAGACCGTGCGAGAAGGCCAGAAGTCTCGGAAAATTTTGAGAAGTAATCAACTGATTGGTTGATACGAAGCTTGATCGGGTGACAGACCGGGTGAGCTGGACTAAACTTTCGGGAAAAATTTTGAAGTGGCGAACCGATCGGTTGAGATCTCACCCGATCGGGTAGCCTGTAGCCAACTTTCAGCTAGAACTTCGACCTAAAAGTCACTCGATCGGGTGACATTCCACCCGATCGGTTCGACTTAAAATTCTATATATATCCGCCCTCCACCCGTTCGTTCCGCCCTCGCCCAATTTCGAATTTCCGACCGCCGTTTCGACTCCTCTGCCTTCGCCTGACCTATCTCTACCTCTCAACCGACCCCAATCGATCTCTCCACTCTCCTTTTCCATCTCTCCATCGATTTCTTTCCCTTCCTCTTCGATCTCACCCACCCCAAGCCCTAATTTTCACCCATTCCCCATATTTTCGAATTTTACTGGAAGGATTCGCCGCGGCTTCAGAAGTGTTCCTGTTGCGTTGCGTTGGGGCATCTACGAGCAACGATCTTCATCGCAATTGGGTAACCTTGTTCCTTAGCTCAATTTTTACATACCCTAGAATTTCTTTTTGCTCGTTTGCCGTGTTAGTGTGTATTCATCGTATTTTGCATACATTCACACACACACACACGACTCCTGCACAATGCCTCCTCGCCGTGCTAAACCCACCGACGCCTCCACTTCCAACCCTAGACCCACCTGGCACGCTCGTCACACACAACCCACCACCACCACCACTTCATCCACCACCCCACGCCCCTCTGACCCCGTTCACATCGGTGATGCCGAATACGAGGTATCATTCAATGACGACGACCAAGCCGACCGGTTCATGGCCATGCTCCTCCTAGCCGGAGCTGGTGGTCGGGCAACTCAGTAGTCAGTCGAGCGTGACCTGCCCGTCCTGCAAAGCCTCGTTCGCCACATTTCGCACTGACCCACCTGATGTCTCCGAGCTTCACATCCCACCCCCACCACTCCTGGTCCTCAGCACAAGCCCCCATCACCACCCCCAGAGGGTGGTGCCTCTGCTTGATACTTTCCCATCCAGCTTCTGCCTCCCCCTGTTTTGTGTGCCCATCTGTCTATGCGGGGCCCTGCTTTACCACTGCTTGGGGGAGGACCCACTCACGTTTTGAGCCCCTTCTTTTTTTTATTTTTTTCCATTCTTTTCTTTTATTGACCTCCCCCTTGCATATCTCTGCTTATTCACGATCAAATCTAATCACTAGCATTGTCACGTTTAGCTTGGGGGACGTCAAATTTTTCTGGTTGTGCTATCGTGTTTTGTTTTTCTTTGTGCGTTTGTTTATTTGTCGTGTCGTGTGATTTTCTTTCTTTCATTTATTTTTATTTTATGTTTATATGTCGTGTGGTGTGCTTTTTATTTTTTTTTTCTTATTTTCAGTTTCGTTTGTTTGATTTTCTCGTCTTTTGTGTCTTTTTGTGTCTGTGCGTATTCCCCCCATATTCATTGCCCTCCCGTATTTAATTCTATTGCATTGAGGGCAATGCAAGCTTCAGCTTGGGGGAGTCACACTTCGTGCGTCATTTGTTTCTTTTTCTTCGTTATTTGAGTCGTTTTTCTCCGTGTTTTTCTATTTCTTTTCCTTTTTTTCCTTTCTTCTTTTTATCTCTCTTTCCTAGAGATGAACCCTATGATGAATTGCCACATAATCACACACACCTAGTATGGCATCGATAATCACATTCACTAACCCTAGGATGTCGAGTCCTCTTGCATTTCATGCATCGTGGGTCCACTTAGCTTTTTGTGAGTCGTGCGTCGTGCCTAGCTGATTGGTGTACTTCTACTTTGTGATTTTACTTTATATACCTGTTCAGGAATGACCCCTAGATTATCATGCTTCGATTTGAATATGTGGTATTTGTTTCTAATGTCTGCTTCTTTTGCATGCTATATATATATCGTATACTTCATTTCGCATGTGTCAGGATTCCACAATTAAGGACTAGGATAACCCATTTAGCCCATGCTCTAATTAGCGAGAATGGTTTCCTTTGCCCAAGTGTTTAGATTCCGATTTCTTTTTTTGTTTTACTTGGTGCAAATCCCCTCGTCGTGTACCGTTCTCCCACTTGGGAGAGTACACATGTATATATCCAAAAATCCAAAAAAAAAAGAGAGAAAAGAAAAACCCAAAAAAAAGAAAAGAGAAAAGAAAAAAAAATTTGTATAGCCAAAAAGCCAAAAAAATACAAATACCCAAAACCCAAAAAAAATTCCAGTGTGAATATTTTCCTGCTTACCGAGAATAAAGGGAAGGCGAGAATTTGCACCGAGTATTCAACTCCACATCATCTCAACCCCCATCGTTTTCGAAAACACTTGACTTAGAAACTTTTTAGCTATTATCTAGGCTATAGTGTGGTGATTTCCTTGATCCTAGTTGTGGAGTCCCTGACGCATGATATGTTTCGATTCTTGCTCTATTCTCTTGCATGCTTGAGCTATATATTCACCGCTTTATTCGAATCGAGTCGATATTTGGGTCATATCTTGGATTTGAGTATATCGAGCTTTATAGCACAATGTAGATAGTGACACCGTTTGCTAGCACATGACCACGTTCACTCGTGCTTCACCGCTGGGCCTACGACACTTGTCTGGACTCGTATTCCTTGATTTAGTGATGTGATTTGGTGTTTGCCCGCTTGGTGTGTGTTTTTGATTTTGCTGGCTCTGACGGGCGATCTAGGATTTTCTGTTTTCTCTTTTTCTCTCTTTCTCTCTATTTTTTCCCTCCGAGCTCCTACTCTCGCTCGTCTTCCTCGAGGACGAGGAAGAGTTCAGCTTGGGGGATTTTGACGTGCGTTTATATTTCATATATTTGCGCACGTTTTCTTCCGTGTTTTTTCCGTATTTTCTGTCGTCTTGTATTCGTTTTCTCGTGTTTTCTTGTTTTCTTTCACTTTTCCGTGTTTTTTGTATTTTGCAGGAATTTACCGGCGTAGGGGACATAAAACGACGATATCAAGAGTCCCCAGAGCAACGGGAGGAGTCACGCGTGATCCAGGGGGTCAAACGACGAAGATCGCATCTTTCAGCCCCTCACCTGACCGGTTGGTCATTTCCAACCGATCGGGTGATGCACGCGTGCACTACCCGGACAAAAGTAGGAACGGCCAAGAAGTCACCCGGTCGGTTCAGTGACCGGTTCAAAACGCCTCGACTCTCTGGAAATCTGATGTTGAATGCCAACCGATCGGGTGACCTTCACCCGATCGGTTCACCTGTAGCCGATTCTCCAAAGCCATCACACGGAGAGATCAACCGACCGGTTCACCCGACGGCACGAAGATCCAACCGATCAGCTTCAACCTCAACCGACCGTGTCGTGGTGACCGGGTGAGGTCCTATTTGAGCTACCGAAGAAACGAAGCAGGTCACCCGATCGGGTGACTTTTCACCCGATCAGGTGATTTCGTATTCTATATATAGGACCCTAGGTTTTCCAAAAACGTGAGCTGTTATTTTTGAGCTGTTTTTCCTCTTTCTTGACGGCTGTAATTTTTCAAATATTTGTAAGTTTTCCGATCTTTGTTAAACTTTAGTATAGTGTTATTAGCATTGCTCTTACTATTTTTCAATCGCTTGATCATGATTTTTACGGTCGTTTTCTGTTTAGATCGCTTTTCACTAAATATGTGTGAGTAGTTCCCTAATCTGGTATTTTGGCGGAAACCCCTTCGTGGGTTCTTCCCGATGCGTCCATAGGACTAGGAAATCGATAAGGATTAGGAATCTACCGGTTACGTGGGGTGTTTTATTGTCATCAGCGGGAAAAAGACCGCCTTTAATCGTTGGGCCAAGGGGGATAAACTTGGCGGTTGACCCATAGCCATAGCTCACGCCCTTAGCGTAGACGTCGAATCCTAGCGCGCAGGAGCGGCAGGATGAGACGTTGGGAGTTATCGTTGCAAACTTAGTGCTCCCGGAGTCGGTCAGTGTTAATGGACACGGGAGTGCCCACTGACCGAACCAGGGAAGTCCGGCGTATCATCCTGGGCACCGACCGGAATATCGGGCCCATGGGACGCTGGTACCACTTTCAGAGGCAACGTCTCACCATTAGACCCTAATTCCGATCGATATCCTACCCGTAGGCCGTATCGGCGAGAATCGCACGATAGGGTGGAAACCAGAGTCCCGGGTTTTCCCTTCATATCGTTTATCCCTTGCTTTCCATTTACCGTGACAACCCACTATCCGATTCAGGCTAGCTCGCCCACGGGGTGAATTTGACCCTTCTTGACACAAGCACATCCTCGCTTACCTGAGTTCGACCCCCAAGCCACACTACAACACTGTGCGCTTGCGGTTATAAATATTTAAATCTCACACCCCAATCATATTATTGCACACATCAAACACGCACCAAAGCGGGGGACGTCAGGTTTACTCCTTATAGCTGAAGGAGCGGATCAGACATCCTGCTACGCTGCGTGACAGCTTAACCCTACCCCTCCACGTGTATCGAGCCTGGGTTGTTGAATATTGGACTCCCCGGATTTGGTTTTGGATGATGAGCAAACATAAATAATTCATGAACTAACAATTTGTGAGCGCAGTATTGGAGATCGTCGCCAATTTCACGAGAACATTCAAAGCGACATCTCAACACTTTCCAAAGCTCATATTCATGCCTAAAGCTTCGTTGAAGCTCTTGCGACGCTTTGGAAAATATGAAGATTCAATCGAAGCTATCGAAGACCGTTTATTCAGGTTTTATTTATAGTCTTTTAGCTTCGATATATAGAATGTTAAGCCTTGAGTATATCTTACGTTTCTATCTTCATTACGCTCATTTCGTAGCTCTAGGATCCTTGCACAAGTTCATTCTAACTTACTCGAAGCGTCGCGCTTCGATTCGGACTTTGTTGTGCATGTTAGTTGGTACAAGAACAAGTACTGACCGACTAGATGGTGATCTAGTCGGTCGGCAACTGTTCTTGGACCGACTAGTTTGATTCCTTAATTTCTTGGACTTTACTGTTTACAGTTAGTCGGTCTACGTTGACTCACCGACCGACTAGTTTGTGAACTAGTCGGTCAGTGATGCTTCTTTGACCGACTAGTTGTGACTTACTGTTCACTCTAAATTTCTCCTGAGCTACTGTTTACCGTTAGTCGGTCTAAGAACGTTTGATGACCGACTAGTTGACAATCTAGTCGGTCAACTTTTGTTCTTGGACCAACTAAGTCACTTTGCATTCAGACTAAGTTATTTTGCCTCTTAGTCGGTCTACGTTCATTGACTGACCGACTAGTTGTGAAACTAGTCGGTCAGAAAGTCTTCTTGGACCGATTAGATTTCTAGGTCTGAAATTCTATCTCTTCTAAGATCTACTCTTAGTCGGTCCACGTTGTTTGGCTGACCGACTAGTTGATGAACTAGTCGGTCAGTGATTGTTCTTTGACCGACTAATTCTCCCAGATTTCTATCCGTTGGAGAATGACCTAACTTGTGTTTTTGGATTCCTATAAATACGAACCTAGGTCATTTCTATCTAGGTTAGAGCTTCTATTCAGATAGTCATTGAGTTCTAAAGAGATAGCTATTCTCCCTCAAATCTAAAGCTCTCTTCCTCACAAGAAACCCATTCTCTCTCATTTCTAGATCTAGAGAGAAGCTTGTTCTTGGTGAGCTCTTCAAGCTATTGCTTGATTCAAGTTTCTAAATCATCCCTAGGCACCCATTGCTGGTCATTTCCTTGGTGCTAGGTTTTGGTAACTTCATCTTCCTCAAATCCTTCATTCCACCTATTGGGTAAGAAAAACTCAAGGTATAGGATTTTGTGGTAAGAGTATTTATTTCATCTAAACTCTTTTATATTGCTTATTGGCTCTCTCGGTTGTGAGAGAAGTTTGTGATCCCGGGTTGTGGGATTCACTTTGCCATTGCATGTATGATTTGATCTTGTGAAGGTTTTTCACAAGATATTCATAGTGGAAATCTTGAGTTAGGGTTTCTAACTCAAGTATCCGGAGGGGATCCGGGTGGTTGGGACGTAGGATCACCGGGAACAAGTCGGGGAGACTTGGGTGGATCCGAACCCATTAACATCGTTTGTTAGCATTGTTAATTTCATTGTTGTCATTCAATTTAAGCTTCCGCAAATTGATTTGGTAGTTGTGTGCAATTTAATATTGGAATTATACGCCTTATTATTTTAAAGTACTATTCACCCCCCCCCCCTCTAGTACTTGTGCAGTAGCTGGTAGGGCATTACATGGGTTTCCCAAGTACATGAGCTCGCTTCTGGATTACGAGCTAGAAGTGTTTTTCGGTTTGGCATAGGGTTGTGCCCGTAAAGCAGGTGCCTAGCTTCCAGGGCCGGTTCAAGCATAAATGAGGCCTAAAGCAAAACAAAATATGAGGCCTAAGAATTAACACAAATTTTTTAAGAGCTTTCATATAACTGAATTTAGAACAGAATGTCCCCGAGGGGGTTGGCTGAGTGGAAAGTGTGTTCCTCTCTCCCCAAGTGGTGAGGGATCGAGGATTGATAGTTAACTCGCTTAATTTCCTCGACTAACCTGGTATGCAAGGTGTGGGTTAGCCTTGCATATCCCATGTTTGGTGCCTGACCACCTCACTTGTGAGGTGGTGCGGGAGTCCGGGTCACCAAAAAAGCATTATTGGTAATTTTGAAAAAGGCATTATTGGTAATTTTGAAATGTGTATTAGTGGTGGTTTTATAAAAATAAAGCAGCATTCCCTTAAATTTGATGTAACATATAAAATTCAATAAAATAAAAGGAACGAAAAACCCAATAAATAAGTATAAAATAAAATAAAATAAAATAAAATAAAAAACCAATTTCACCCAAAAAAAAGTAAACGAAAACGAAAACGAAACAGCTCAACCAAGAGTCGAGACAACCGGAGGATCCAATTTATTACATTGAAGACCTTTTCATGGTTTCATCTGCATATTTGACAAAATTCAACATTGAGAGAGATAGAGAAGCATTGGATTGAAGCAGATCCATCCGATTTTGGTGAAAATCTCCCGCTCCCTCGAAGGCAAACAACGATCTTGCCTTTTTTTTCTTCTCCCTTATATTTCTCTTTCTGCTAATCTCCCAGTTTCTAATCTTCGTCGTTGTTTGTTTGTTCAATTGGAAAACTATAGCGGACACACACCAGTTGGGCTTAGGAATAAAATGAAATATGAGGCCCTCTCAAAATTGGAGGCCTAAAGCAGCCGCCTAAGTGGCCTTACTGTAAAACCGGCCCCGCTAGCCTTAATAGTTACAATAAGTGTAGCGTATGCTACGCAATCAAGATGAAACATTTTGATGCATGACATGACAATGAGCAGTTAAAATGCATACCGTTAATTGAAATTAAACATGACATGGCATCATGAATGAAAGCATGTAAAAGTTTCAGATCTAGCTTCGTTGTCAAGCTAGATCTAAAGGGGCGTCTAGGCGACTATCATTTCATCGCCTAGTCTCTTTTACGCTACTGCACAAAATGGCCTAAGACGTGGCCTAAACAGAACACTGGCAAGAATCACTTGCCTGAAAACAACCAGGTCGCGATCCTGTTCAATCAAGTCTAAGTCTACCTATGTGTTCAGATTGCAGTCCAGCCTACTGTCCCAATTACTTATCTTGACTAGTGAGTTACAAAAATAATCAGAAGCAACGATTTTTAGGTTGATTAACAGGCAATGCGGGGCTTCCTACGGAGCGAGACTTACCTCAACACGCCGCGAGAGCTACTCTGACGTCGGGTAGCAACGTCAGGAGTTGGTTCCGGTAGGCAAACGGAACGGAACGTCGGGTTCTCTGTTGATAAAACACGTGCACAAATAAGTTCGTAACGACGGATTAGAATTATAATGCGATCCTAAAAACGTCCAATGTTCCAATTTTTAATAAGTTCTCTATCCTAAGATGGGTTCACATCAATATTAATGTACGTTAAGTTACTAACATGTTAATTACATTAAATAGCTAGTATGAATAAGCATACAACAATATTATTAAGCAACCTAGGCTAACCATAGTTAGGACTCGTATACAAGATAGTAACCCTATAGATTATCATGTTAACATCATTATTAATGTTACTAGCATGGAAACAACATTTTTATTAAGTTACTTAGCTCATCATAAATTAATGGTTCAAAAACTATAAGCAATAGATATTAAACGTGTTCTGACGAACGTTACTAACCGTATCGAAGAGATGATCCCACGAAGCTACCAGGAGATCGTCGTGAGTCGACTACGACTAAAGGGATGGTCGTACGTCGCTGTCCTACGAATATAATCGCTGCTACGAAAAGCCACGGCCTCAAGCGTCGGGGGGTCTCGCTACCGTTGTCGGGCTAGAGGGGGGTCTGCTGAGCGGGGTGACGCCGCCGTGGCCTGAGCAACGTTGTGGGCGCCTGGAGATGATTCTGGCGGCCTGCTGTCGTGCTAGGGGCGGAGTTGTAGTGCCGGGGCGATTCCGGCAAGGTTACGACGGGGTACTGGCTGGAGAGAGGGCTAACGAGGGTCAGGGATCGCTGTGGGTGGGTTGTGCACGGAGGAGGGTCGCTGGGCGACGCTGCTGCTCATCGTGGTTGCTATGCACGGCCTGCAGCAGCACCAGCAGTAGACCATGTAGTCTAACAGTGGGAGATGGCCGATGGGAGAGGGTCAAGTCGGCGAGGATGGGCTGGAGATGAATAGGTCGCCGGAGATAGGTTTGGGTCGGAGAGAACTTCGTGAGGGGGTTATGAGGGAGTCGACGGCGCAAAGAGCTGTTGAAAACACAAAAGAGAAAGGCACTAGCCTGTCGGGTTATAAATGGGTTTGGGTTACTAAACAGGGTTTAGATGGGGTGCACTTAAGAGATTTAGAGGAGAGAGAGAAGAAGGAAGGAGTATAGTTAAGGGGAAATAGGGGAGATAAAAGCTAATTTGATTTGGGTTGTTTACGTATGAGAGATTTTCCAATTGCTATTCAACATGGGGTTTTGGGTAGTTTGAGGGCAAATGGGAGAGATAGTGTGAGAGGGTAGGGTACAGTTAAGGGAAAATGAGGATGAGCCTAACTTAGGGAACTAATCATGTGAAAACTTAGGCTTAATCATCGATTAATGAGGAAATTAGTGTAAAGGCGGGTCAAATGGAGCCCGATAATTATGAGAAAAATATCGGGGCGACCGTGTCGACGAGAGAATTGACACTAATGAGATCGATCACGACTAGGGCGACGAGAAACGGAACTAAAAATCAAAAGGTCTAACGACAAAAGTGAAAATCACGACACCTCTTCAAATAAATTTAATTTGTGGGAGAACGGCCCGCGAAATGACATTCCAAAATATTTCCACAAATAAGTACTTTTCCAGAGGGTCACAACGGCATATCACATCATAGGGTTCGGATAAAAGAAGGGTCCAAAATAAATACGTGTACGAACAAAAAGTACACGCACGAAAAACGTACGATCGAAAACTGACCGTGACATCTTACCCACCTTAGAATAAAGTCCGTCCTCGGACTTTCTAATTAGGAAAAAAATATATACTAGCCATTCTAGTAACTACCCCAAACATATCAACGATGATTCAAACCACGTATAGTCACTGCAAGTGCTTATATATGCACTAGGTAGTCAAACATTAACACTACAAACACGTATATATATACACATTCTGTACTTATACCTATCATAGACATTCAAATTCATTCACGTACTTCAATCATTCATATAATCGCGCACATCCCTCATATAATTATCGCTCACTACCACATAACGAAGTCACACAAACTTTCATACAAATAAATAGCTCACACCAGCAAATACAATCGTAGTACTTCATATTCAGATAACTACATATGAACAAAACAACATGGATACACTACTCCCTATATCTCCTAGTGTACATTCAATCATAACAACACAGGTAATCACACCATGCCACATTAAATCATGTTTGCTATATCTAATATACTTTCACCATTACTATAATTTCACAAATATAAAGTTATTCAAATGCACGCAGATACTTCACCATATATTCACATCACCTACAGTCCTATAACTATATTAAGACACACCACACATATCATAGTCACCAATACCTATAACTAAACACATACTTACCCGTGCATGATGCACACCTACACACGCTGCTATGACATTCATACATACCACCCATACCGCTATATACTTAGCACATTCTACACACCAGATTTAGCTAGGACATATACATTCAAACATATAAAATCTTAGGAAATAACTATACCACAAGGCCAACATCTATAACTATATACTGGTATAGCCACCCACAATCATGTGCGTAACACAACCAGACACAACCATTCTTATTACTATACATACATCATCCATTACTATACTCATAGGACTACATGCAAACCACAAACATATGTAACAATATACTTAGGGTATACCCACTCAAGCTTGAGTGAGACTCAAAACCCATATCAGAATACTCTATATACATAACACGATACTTATACCTACACCAACACAATACTCCAATATATATATATATATATATATATATATATATATATATATATATAGACACACACCAACGTAACCACACACATACCATAATATCAATCACACTTAATATTTAGTCAGGTAACACCCACATAATTCAATCACTTTACACATCATAATAATATTACAACATCAACACACGTATTCAATTAAATACATCATCCTAAGTAAGCATACCTCATATAGTCGCGTACATATAATATACACACCATAGCAATTTACTTATAATTAGTATACTAACACATACACTTATCCATACATAGTTAAGACATACAATAATCGTGTATACTTCACGGTATACACGCACACGCATAACATCCCGTAAAGGCAAGCAATACCAAACAAAATTACAACCCTATTATCATCCGTATCTCACCCATATTCATGCAGCAAATACATATCAACTTACGACTAGGTACAATACATATCTTCGTACGAGCACATGCTCACACGTACTACATATAGATCAAATATAGGCATGCACATTTAACTATAAGTACCCTATTATCATTACACTTAACAAGCACATGACTTATTAGTATATTATTTCAAGCATTTACAGTATTTCCAAACCACATACCACTAGTTAATACTCTAACACAACTTCCAATTTACATCGACATCCCTAAAGTGGTTTAGCTATCCACACATATGTAAATACAATCGTTTACACAATTTCATACATATATCACGATTATCATTGAGTATACATACATAACACAAGAGGCAATCATTAATGTCTTACGGGTAGCACACTCATACATGTCCACACACTCTACCTATATACATGTACCACGACGACATCTCAAACCAATGGGCCCGCTATTAAACTAGAGTTGACACAAGCAATGACAAGCACTAATGTCTAAACAATAGAAGGAAACCGAAACCAAAAACGTAACAAAGAAAAGTTTGGAAAGTACGAGTTCAGATAGGGCGAGGACAAGGAGACATCTTGGTTAGGTGTATCAGGGATAAAATTGTGAATGTTTAGGTAGAGGAAAGGAAGATGTAATAATACCCTTATAGGATATAGAAAAATAGTGTGTGAATGACATAAGTTAAAATACGAAAATTATAAAAATTGTTGTACTTCAAAAGTTGGAGTTCTCTTTTACATAGAAAAAATATTTGGAGGTCGATAAAATGAGTTGTTCGAAACAAGTTTGAGTCGTATATACATAATAAGAGAAAAATGGTTTACTGGCTTATTGAGAAATCATTATAAGAAAGAAGTAAAACATTCACACGAACATTAAAGATATAGATTAGATAATATTATACGTCAGTAATTTAATAATTTCGGTAAAAGTTTCGAAATTCCAAGAATGAATTTAGATCAGCTGAAGTGTAGGAAAATTAAGCTCATGCTAAATGTTTTCAAAGTCTTTAAACTTGGGAGAAATTTAAAATAAATAATATTGAAAATACTTTTAGAGAAACCAGGATTTGCCAAAAGAAACGGACTTATACAAAGATTTTTTTTGAAGTATGAGTACGAAGAACCTAGGACTATATATATATATATAATATATGGAAGTTCTATTTAGCCTAGAAAAATATTCTAAAAGTATGTACGGCAAGTGGTTAAAAGTAATAAACTTAGTAGTATAGAAAGGAAGGAATGATATTTTGAATTTTCAAAATGGTAATAAAGTTTAAAACCAAAATACAAAAGATCTAGGTTAGGGAATGATTACGAGATAGTAATTAAAATTACAACCAATGGACTTCAAAATCTACGGAAGAATTTTAACTCAATCGAAAAGTAAGGAATTTAAATATATAGGAATGGGGTTTAAAACAAAAAATTAAACTGAGTGAAAATTTTTAATAAGGGAAATCGAAAATAATTTTGAAAAAAAATCAAGTTTTGCAACGGATAAGATTCGAAAGGTTAACGATAATCGTCATGAGGCGATCATGTGTATCGAGGGAAAAGAATGTGGTCGTATGATGAATCCGTCTAAAATACGATTCAAGAAAAGCTACGATGGAACTCTACGGTCGATAACTCAGAAGTGCAATGATGAGGAAAAAGATAAAGATCAGTGGTTCTATCCACCGGGCCATTTAGAGATCAGGAAAACTTAGCGCTAAGACTCTGTAATAGACTAGACTGTAATAGAGGCCTCGGGGTGAGGTCCTAAGAGTAACAAGATCACGTTCTGATGGGCCCAAAATTGATGGACTCAACGAACGGCTAAAAGAGAAGCTCTAGAAGTCTAATATGGTCAGGGCTGGGTGAGAGACTGCTAAGGCAACCTAAGACAAGTACAGCTTAATCTTGACGAAGGCATCTGACTATCAAACCTGGACATCTATCTAAGTCTTCCTACCATCTAAGACATGGAAAACCTTCAGGTTAGACTCAATGTATGACTTAAATGTCCCGAATAATTTAATGGATGTTGTTATCATTACTGTTGTTTCGATATTTCACAGATGCAAAGGTGACCTGCATGGGCCACCACTAAAACCTGTCACGCCCCGCTTCACAAGTGTGGAAGGCGAGACGTGAGGAGGTCCGCTCAGAAGTGGAGCTGTGACGCTGCAGTCTGATAAGCGTCTGGTAACTTATTACATTAGCATGTTCTTTGCATTACGACGAAACAACAATAATAATAATGAGGGATAGACAATAAAGTTATCCAACGATCAACATCCACAGATTTATTCCAAACATTACCGAGATAGTCATAAAGTAAAGTACAGAGTCTGTAAAGAAGGCCTAAGCATGGCCAAAACTACAACTAGTAATGGTGCTGCGCACCTAACAACCTAATAACAGCTACTAAGAAGGTAACAACAACTAAAAGAGAGTCACCGGCTGAGACTAAAGGTAGGACCGGAATCCTCGAATTGAACGTCAACAACCTGTCGTCCTCTGTAACTAAATCAGGCTCAAAACCTGACATGTGACACCCAAAGAGAAAAGGACATATGTCAGCAAAAGTCTCCCAAAAGAAAACAGAGAGCTTTTGTGCAAGGATACAAATAAGGTAAAGCGACTAGCAGTTCTAAATTTAATGAAATGACATGACATTTAAAGAATGCAACAATTTAAGATGACTTGATGACATGCATGCACGTCGTAGCAGAAACTACGAAAAACACCATTTCATGATTCACGATCACTATCCTATCACATTGTGCACATGGTTTACTCCTTACAGCTGAAGGAGCGGATCAGGCAGCCTTCTACGTTACGTGACAGCTTAACCCTACCCCTCCACATGTATCAAGCCAGGGTTTCCCAAGTACATGAGCTCGCTTCTGGATCACGAGCCATGAAGTGTTTTTGGGTTTGGCATAGGGTTGTGCCCGCAAAGCAGTTGCCTAGCCTCAATAGTTACAATAAGTGTAGCATGTGCAACACAATCACGATGAAACATTTTGATGCATGACATGACATGACAATGAGCAGTTAAAGTGCATACCGTTAATTGAAATTAAGCATGACACGGCAGCATGAATGAAAGCATGTAAAAGTGTCGGATCTAGCTTCGTTGTCAAGCTAGATCTAAAAGGGACGTCTAGGCGACTATCATTTCATCGCCTAGTCTCTTTTACGCTACTGTACAGAATGGCCTAGGACGTGGCCTAAAGAGAACACTGGCAAATATCACTTGCCTGAAAACAACCAAGTCGCGATCATGTTCAATCAAGTTTGAGTCTACCTATGTGTTCAGATCGCAGTCCAGCCTATAGTCCCAATTATTTATCTTGATTAGTGAGTTACAAAAATAATCAGAAGCAACGATTTTTAGGTTGATTAACAGGCGATGTGGGGGTCCCTACGGAGCAAGAGTTACCTCAACACACTGCGAAATAGCGATGTGAACAATGATGTTATTATCGACTATGATTATCTAACATCTTAAGTACAGTTGATATAGTTGAGGCACAATCAAAATATGGTTTTTGTGGGTGGAATCTGTGGCGTCAACCTATAGGGTTTGTAGTTTTCCTAATTTCTTCTTTAGCAGAATATGAGAGATTACCAGGAACATAAGAAATGGAATGCAAAAATAGAATAAGAAAAATGATTAAATTAAATAATAATAAATAAGATCTTATTTATTTTTCTTTTACCCATTTACATCTATAATCTATACATATAAAAAGAATTCTTATCATGAATTTTGAATTAATGCCCAATTCTTTTAAATTCTTTATAGTTATGATATAACGAGTATTTTATTGAAGGATTAAGTTATTATCGAACTAAGAAAAATTGAAATTATAATGGATAAGATCAATTCAGAAGCAGTCTTATCCATTTATAGATGGAACTTCAACAGAAGCTAGGTTTAGAGGGAAGTTGTGAGCATTACGTTCATGCATTACTTCCATATCAAGGTTAGCACGGTTGATGATATCAGCCCAATTGTTAATAACATGACCTACCTGACGTCAGGGGTTGGATTCCGGTAGCGCGAATGGAACGGAACGTCGGGTTCTCTGTTGATAAAACACGTGCACAAATAAGTTCGTAACGACGGGCTAGAATTATAAGGCGATCCTAAAAACATCTAATGATCCAATTTTTAATAAGTTCTCTATCCTAAGATGGATTCACATCAATATTATCGTACGTTAAGTTACTAACATGTTAATTATGTTAAATGGCTAGTACGAATAAGCATACAACAATATTATCAAGCAACCTAGGCTAACCATAGTTAGGAGTCGTATACAAGATAGTAACAGATTATCATGTTAACATCATTATTAATGTTACTAGCATGCAAACAACATTTTTATTAAATTACTTAGCTGATCATCATATATTAATGGTTCAAAAATTATAAGCAATAGATATTAAACGTGTTCTGACGAATGTTACTAACCGTATCGAAGAGATGATCCCACGAAGCTACCGGGAGATCGTCGCGAGTTGTCTACGGCTAGAGGGATGGTCGTACGTCGTTGTCGCACGAATATAATCGCTGCTGTGAAAAGCCACGGCCTCAACACGTCGGGGGGGGGTCTCGCTGCCTTTGTCGGGCTAGAGGGGGGTCTGCTGAGCGGAGCGGTGCCGCCGTGGCCTGAGCGGCACTGTGGGTGCCTGGAGATGATTTCGGTGGCCTGCTGTCGCGTTAGGGGCTGCGTTGCAGTGCCTGGGTGATTTTGGCGAGGTTACGACGGGGTATTGGCTGGAGAGAAGGCTGATGAGGGTCAGGGATCACCGTGGGAGGGCTGTGCACAGAGGAGGGTCGCTGGGCAATGCTGCTGCTCGCCGTGGCTATTATGCGCAGCCTGCAGCAGCACCGTCTGTGGAACATGCGGTCTAACAGCGGGAGATGGCCGCTGGGAGAGGTTCAGGTCGGCGAGGATGGGCTGGAGATGAATAGGTCGTCGGAGATAGGTTTGGGTCGGAGAGAACCTCGTGAGGGGGTTATGAGGGAGTCGACGGTGCAAAGAGCTGCTGAAAACACAAAAGAGAAAAGCCCTAGCCTGTCGGGTTATAAATGGGTTTGGGTTGCAAAACAGGGTTTAGGTGGGGTGAACTTAAGAGATTTAGAGGAGAGACAGAAGAAGGAAGGAGTATAGTTAAGGGGAAATAGGGGAGATGAAAAGCCAATTTGATTTGGGCTGTTTACGTATGAGAGATTCTCCCATTGCTATTCAACATGGGATTTTAGGTAGTTTGAGGGCAAAGGGGAGAGAGAGTGTGAGAGGGTAGGGCACAGTTAAGGGAAAATGAGGATGAGCCTAACTTAGGGAAATAATCATGTGAAAACTTAGGCTTAATCATCGATTAATGAGGAAATTAGTGTAAAGGCAGATCAAACGAAGCCCGATGATTATGAGAAAAATACCGAGGCAATCGTGTCAATGAGAGAATCGGAACTAAGGAGATCGATCACGGCTAAGACGACGAGAAACGGAACTAAAAATCAAAAGGTCTAACGACAAAAGTGAAAATCACGACACCTCTTTAAATAAGGTTAATTTGTGGGAGAACAGCCCGTGAAATGATGTTTCAAAATATTTCCACAAATAAGTACTCTTCCAGAGGGTCACAACGGCATATCACATCATAGGGTTCAGATACAAGAAGGGTCCAAAATAAATACGTGTACGAACAAAAAGTACGCGCACGAAAACGTACGATCGAAAACCGATCGTAACAGGGGACGTCACCAACGGAGCAAGGAACATTGAAACTCCCCAGATCCAGGAGTTTCTTCGGCAATATGTTGCTCCTCAAGAATAACGACGGCTCCTCCGCCAACACCACTTGCTCGGCCTTCCTCTTCCCTGAAATTAGTTCCTTAGTCAAGGCATCCATGAATGTGATTTGACCTCCACTCCCTTCAGAAACTCTATGAACTTGACGTACTTTTCTGTCATCTTCGCCTTTGCCAATCTGCTTGGGAATGGGACTGAGGAAGGGCGAGCCTTTTCCTTCTCAGCTGGCTTTGCCTTTTCTTTAATTGCCCCCTTTCTCCACCGAAGAGCTATCCTTCTCGACATCCACAGGCTGCTCCTCAGCCTTATCATCACAACCATTAGCAGTTACTGGCTACTCACCAATCACCTCCTCTGGTATTGAAGTGACATGAATCATCACCAGAGGCTATGTGTCCTTCTTCGATAGGCCACTCCCGGTGCGCGCTCTCCCTAGGATTCTTCTCTGGTTGAGCGGGAAGCTTGCCTTGAGAACTTGAAAGTTGGCTCAGTTGCTCTTTCAGTTGTTCCACTGTGGTAGAAAGCTCCTTGTTGTGAGTTGCGTTGTCACGGTTAAGCTTTATCAGGTCCTTTATAAACTTCTCCAGGGTGGATTCCATAAAGGATTTCTATTGAAGTGGTGGCGGTGGAGGTAGCGGCTATTGACGCTGCTGATATCCTGGTGGCCTGTAAGGGACAAACGGCCTTTGCCTGCCTTGATTCTACTGATGCTACTAATAGGGATACTGCTGAGCTCCACTACTATTCATGTAGTAAAAACCAGGATGATTTCTCCAAGCTTGGTTCCCATATGCGCTCGAGTCACTCTCGTGATCACAAGCTCTGAAGGCAACCACTAATCCCTAATCAGATTCGTGGGGATTTTATATGGAGCTACTTTCACGATCCTCCAATTCTAAGGCTAATCCCCCAAAACCCTTGTTCAAACTACCATAGAGCAACCTTAGATTCGTCCAACTAAGGTTAACCTAACATCCATTCCCTTAGGGTCCTAGGGTTCATCCCTAAGCCCTAGAATCACACTATTCTAACATCACAATAGCAATAATAACGGGGGCAATAGAGAGATTCATCACAAACATGGCAAACATACTGAAATCAATGTTAAAATGCAGAGAATGAAATAATAACGAGTAATCTAATAAAAGAAATGAGTTGCAACAATTCACCAATAGTTGGATTGAAGAAAACAAACACCAAAGCTCTTCCTCTCTCCAAGTGATGGCTCAAAACTCTCTAAGAAAGACTTGCCCTATTCTAAGAAAATTGTTTAGTTATAAACAAAACCAAGAATTCATTGGGTTCCCAAAAAATTAGCCCCAAAACCTGTTAATCTTGCTCTAATCTGAAGGTTGTCAATGACGCGCTCGGTCTAGCGAGGTGGCCGCTCGGTCGAGCGTGTCTCTTATGGCTCCCGCTGGGCGCTCTAGAAAAGGGGCCGCTCGGTCGAGCGATGTGAGTGTTGGTTTTGATGGACCCTTAGGGCATAAATCTATGCCCATCCTACGTCGGATAGACGATAGAATTATAAAATAGCAGCGAAAAAATTATTAAACACTTTAATAAAAGAACCCTAAGGACATCATGCACCATAGCCAGGAAAATCTATGATCTTGGGGTGGTTCTGACCAACCCCAAAGATAGATCTAAACTACTGCATAAATATGAAAGCACAAATAAAATTGACTTACCCGGAACTTTACTTCCGCAGAAAACAAAGCGTCGTTTTCAGCAACAACTTTTGCTCCCCAAATCTAGCTGCCTCTGTTCCTCCAAAACTAGTCCACCCGAAGTGAGCCGACACCGACCTTCGAGCCAATCACTTGCCGAAGAAAGTTTCACTTGAGTAGACCCACGTCAAATACATTTGGATCGGATCCAAACCTCCTCGTTGTTTAGCTTGGACTCGATCGGAGGATCAAAATAATTATAAGAGGAAAATAATTGAAGTCTTAGATCGAGCGTGCTCAAAAACGTTTTAGAGCTTCTCAAATCAAAGACTTGGTGCAAATTTTCCAAGGTGGGTTAGCCCCTATTTATATAGGAAGCCAGACCCCCTCCTCGTCTCACGAGCAATGTGGGACTAAATTATTATAGAGGGAAAAATTAAATTAGTTTGCCTTACACTAAGGCAAAACTTCAACTAATTTTCTCTCCCTCACCATTGAGCTTTGTAAGTGATACAACTTATCAAAATGAAGAGCACTGAACAGTGAACGCATAGAAACAAACGGTGCTCCAATCCGACTTCGTTGGACCCCTTAAACATTGGATCAAAGTTGCCCAAAAACCCACAAAATATCAAAACCGGATCATTTAATTTAGGTTTCAAAAACCTAATCTAATTAATGTGGGCCCAAAGTGGGCCCACTTTAAATTTGTCTCACGCGCCCAGCTTTGCTGAGCGCGTGATTGTGGCTGGAGCCTACAAAGTGGGCACCAAAAAAGTGGGCCCTGTTATGAATCAACTCACTGGGGGAGGAGCCCCAGCCCTTTATTTATAGGCAAGTGGGGAGAATACAAATATGGGTTACATTGATATGGGCATATCTCTAAGATAGCCCATAATCTTAACCAACTCCGGTATTTAACCGTTCACAACACTCCCCCTTACCCAGCCATAGGAGTGGACTCTGCTCGTGAATACTTCAGGATTCTAAGCATAGAAGAGTCACATAGGGTGGATACTTCAGGATCCTGAGTTGGTGAGATTTGCCTCGTTAAAACCTTTAGCTATGGGAAACCCTGTGGGAGAAACCATAGTTAAGGAAAAAGAGTAAAAACGCTCTTTAACTCCCCCTGATTTGTACAAGTGACTCTGCTCATGAATACTTCTGGATTCTGAGCATCACAGAGGGGTGGATACTTCAGGATCCAGAGTTGATGTGATTTGCCTCGTTAAAACCTTTGGCTATGGAAAACCCAGTGGGAAAAACCATAGCTAAGGGAAAAGAGTACAAATTCACTCAACTCTCCTTGATCTGTAAAAGCCATTAGGCTTTCAGATCTCTTAGGCTTATCTCATCACTCCTATTTACAACATTTCAAAAATATACAAAGATTACAAATATTATCACCATTTAGCAGCTGTTGAATCCAGAAACTCTGGAGAGGTTGCTAAGTTTCGTCGCCTCTGATGTGGTCTTAGACTATGTGGTCAGCTCCACAATACCAGCCTATATCCCAGTCGTCACCGGGATGTAATGTACCACCAGGCGCCCTCAAATACACCATTGGTGTGATTCTGGAATGGTGAGGATCTCGGAATGATAGGATGATGGGCCTTCATAAGTTGCTTTACAGATCTGCAGTAGATGGCCATCCCACTGTGGGTACCTATTCCGTGATTTCAGTATAGGGACTGGACCTGTAACCTGCATTTGCATAAACATTGGAGGATGCTACTTCATATTGTAAGTCCAAATCTATCAACCCTTGGATGAAATGCAGAAGGCTTAGGTCCGGTCTAATGGCCCTTTTAGGTGCCAACTATTTCGGGCTAATGAGTTTACAGCAACTGCTATATCGGGACGTGTGCAGTTGGCCAGGAGTGCCTGATTGCACTTAGGTAAGGGGCTTTAGGACCAGTTATATCATCCCCCTCTTCCAGCGATCGGAAGGGATCTTTATGTGCATCCATTAAGCATACTCCCATAGGTTTACTTTCGATGACAATGGTCCTTTTAATTTCTCCAACGCACTTCTGGGCGTATGTAACAGGATTCTATGAGCCATGACTTTATATTTGCCTAGGTCTTTCATTTTATGTTTAATAGTCAGGCTTGAACAAATGTTTCAATTTTCTCTTTATGAGATCCGATGAGATTTTAGTTGTTTACAACTATGATCTCTAATCTTGTTCTTTGCTTAGATGCAAAGTCAACCCTCAGTAGGAATCATTGATTTGTCAAATGATTCTCTTGGTTATATATTATGTATTATACTTATTGTTTTTCTTCAGTAGAATAAACGTCCCGAAGTCTATTCGGCATTTAAGGAAATGTGGAATTTATCTTTGCCAAGATATCCACAAAGGTATGCCGTTACAATATCCAATAACAGCATATCCAAAATTTTCTTTGCCAAATCGTAAGGTATTCGCATCTGATGACTTAGGGAGACTGATGCATCATTTATGAGTCTTTCTCATTTTAATTTGTTCGATTCCTAGTTCCAACGAAATTTTTCTTGGGCTATAGGTTGTACCTTATAGCATACGATTTTGTATTTATTTTTCTTATGTGTGCAATACTTAATTTATCCACAGGTTTGACACCTTTTGGTGTCTGGACTTCAGGTCCGAACATTTCACGTTTCATAAGTGAGTCCAGCTCATGTTTTATTGCCTCGTTCCTCATTTGGCCAATTTCTACGTTTGCCTTCTAGCAACGGAGTATGGAACGATAATTTATAAACAAAATGGACCTTTAATAGCGCTTAAATAAGGTCTTTAATAGCGCTTTACAAGCGCTGTCTATCTCGCCGCTGCTAAAGGGGGGCTGGTTTTAATAGCGCTTTACAAGCGCTGTTAAAGGGGGGACTTTAACAGCGCTTGTTGGTGCAAGCGCTGTTAAAGGCCCCCCTTTAACAGCGCTTGTTGGTGCAAGCGCTGTTAAAGGCCCCCCTTTAACAGCGCTTGTTGGTGCAAGCGCTGTTAAAGGAGGCCTTTAACAGCGCTTGTTTGTGCAAGCGCTGGTAAAGGGGGGCCTTTAACAGCACTTGTTTGTGCAAGCGCTGTTAAAGGCCCCCCTTTAACGGCGCTTGTTGGTGCAAGCGCTGTTAAAGGGGGGCCTTTAACGGCGCTTGTTGGTGCAAGCGCTGTTAAAGGGTGGCCTTTAACGGCGCTTGTTTGTGCAAGCGCTGTTAAATGTCCCAGATAGACAGCGCTTGTTTCAATTCATTTTATTGTTTCTCCCTACGTTTTATATTTAAATAGATCCATTTAATGTTCAAAATGCTTAAATAAACCATCAATAACATTAAATTACAAGAAACAATCATTACAAGAAACAATCAAAATAAATTGCTTTTATTCAACAATGACATAAATTAGACAATGTGCATTGATATTAGAAGATGATCCGTAATACAAATAAGAAACATTATCGCATATAAAACTTATCAGTCATTATCCATTAAATCACTCCATGAACAATACATTTCCCGACAATAGTATATACATTCCAGAGCGGGTTCCATCTCAAAAATCTTTTCTGTTGTCCCTTCCATAATAAAACCACGAGCGTTCTTTGATATACCTTCAAAGCTAGAAAGTCGCACCATTATGCATAGTGATTTTGAATTTGCATCTTTATACAGTGTCTTGGTACTATTATTAAGACACCAAATCATTTCAGGAATATTGTAGTTATCAAGCAAGCTCCTGGTTCTTCTCTACCAGCCTCACTTCCTTTGCCGATTGAAGTATGGCGGCCTAAAAGTGCATTATGTTCCATTAGTTGCGCAATGCTCAAGATGCAACTAAGACACGGGGTTTAGCAAGAGCCATGCATGAAATGGAGGCAGTTACCTGCTCTTGTGTGATTTCAACTGCGAATCCATCGACAATGGCCAACGAGGACCTCTTCCTGTAGGTACTTGGTCGCAGCATCTTCGCTAGCAGGTGGTCGTGCTTGTTGCTCAGGTACGTGTCGAGCACTCTTGCTCCTTTCTTCGATCTGTGCAAACTTAAGAATCACCATTCATTGTAAATGGGAAGAAACAGAATTTTATGGAGTGATGAAGCTAGCAAACCGGTCTCTCAAAAGGCGCTCGTACTCAGGATCATAGTTCATGAAGACGAAGAACACTTCAGTTTCTTGGTTGCTCATTATCGACTGCCTAATTCTCTTCTTAATTTCTTACCCCTGCAGGCTTCTCAAAGAAATCAGCAAGAGCTTGGCCACTAAGTCTACACAGAGAGAGCTTGGCCACTATAGATTATTTTTATACTCATAATAAGCATATATTTTTCCTTGTAAGAAATGTAACCATACAATACATGACATACCTTTAGCAACATCCATACCACGGCCAACAGTATCTCTAGGATCTGTATCATCACGTGATAAAAAAGATTCCATGTTATCATCCAAGGAACCGTCCTCCACAAAATGATCCATGTCAACCTGCAGGCCAACATCTTTATCATCCCACTGCCATGATGAAGCAGCTAAGGAGAGGTGGCAAGATTATGCTGCAGCTTTCCAATTAGCCACAGAAATAGCAGATCCGGTGAATTACATACTAACCATCTGATTTGATGGTGACGTTAGAGCTCCAGCGCAGATGAGGTAGCAGTATGTTGCAATGTTGGCATCGAGATCACATCTCCAGGAGTGTGTGTAGAAGGTGTTGAAGGTGCCGAACTTGGAGATGGACCAGCAGTATTTGCTGTTCCAGAACTATTAGCTGGACCAGAGGATGACACAAGTTGCTTTCGCTTGCGCCCAGTTTGGTTCTTTGAGTTCTGGACATTCAACGTTGGCAACTTCAAAAGTAGTTTAAGAGTGAAAACTGAAAGTGGCTCTTGTGGGCATGCCAATCTCCTCATGTACCATAAAGATTAGGCTCCATGCTGTTGAACATTGTGTCCCAATGAGTTACCATGAACTTAAATGAATATCCCAGAATACTACTTCTGAAATTAGAAAAGAACATCTTTTGTGTCTGTTGCATGTACCTCACCTGTGTATTGGTTTCGGACGTTGCAGCAATATTGCGCAATCGCATAGCACGGCAGAAGCAAGACAGCAATTAGGAGAGTTGCATGATCAAGAAATCACGGAAAATGATTGGAATATCAAATAATATCAAATTTGCGGGTTTACAGAAATTAACCTGAAGGCTTGTACCATAATCATAACACAACACATATTACATCACCTCACAGTAGCCTGAGACGTCGTGCAACATCCAAGACCTCGCCTACGAAACAGACGCATTATATCAGAAGTGGAAGGAGGAGGAGGAAGAAGAATAAGAATGGCCGACACTGCCAAAATAGAGGAGTACAGAACAATGGAATGGATAAAATATCAAAAGGCATATTAATTTGATGCTCCTTTAGGCCTTGCTGATATCATGCAAATGTTCTGATACCTTGGTATAACAACATGGAACAGGTGGACCAACACGGCCGACCTTTGTGTCATCGCATTCAGAAAAAGTTGCACCAGCACATGTTTCAGTTAATCCATATCCTTGCCCTATTGGAGCCCTGAAGATTTACAAACATATGAGAAATAAATAACCCAAATGAATGTAAAAGAGTTAATAAATATGCAAGTCAGTGTGACCAATCAGTGTGAGAAGCATGAAACTGACATAGCATGAACCTCAAGCACAAAATTCAACCATGAGATATTAAATATGCAAGTCAGATACTCAAGTTGACAACTAGAAAGGCTTCCACATCCATATTCGCTGCCATTGCTATCCAATATCGATTTTTACGAAGGATAGAAGAATCATTATCCCAACAGCGACGAACTTTAACACACACACCTGTTTATGTATGTGTAGACATAAAGCTGCACCATCAAGGATGTCAACTAGAGACACCAAATAGATGAATACAGATATATGTGTACATACAATTTTGAGAATAGTAATTAATAAAGATGCGTGTTCATTCAAAAACTAATAGGCAGTCCAAGTTTGAATTAGTTATGGGCAAGCAAGACATCATAAGGGTAAGTAGGATTTGAATTAGTATCAATAAATCAATAAATAATGTTTGTATTTTCTTCTTATAGAAACCTAGAGAAGCCCAGTAACTCCCATTGTTTGCCGCTTACTTTATCTATGGAAATAAGGATGGATCAAAACCTCATATATTTTATGAATATTACATCCGGAATTTGGCAAAAAGAAATAGTTGACTTTTTTATTCGTATTTTTTTAAATAGAGCTATTGTTTCTCTTTTTTATTTCTCCACATATTTTCACCAACTAAAGTTCCTAATTTTCATCAACTAAAGTTCATTTCAATTGAGTTAAATTTAGTTCAATTGCATTTACTTTTCATACTCATTTTCTCTCCATTTTCCTAGTAATTCAACCCCAAACAATTGTGTAACTGTCCACAATCAGATGTCCTTACTTGAAAACTAGCATTGCTTTCATTCACGTGTAAAATGAAAATAAGAGAGATCTCTGGGCTGAATATTAAAAACGATGTGTAGAGCATTACCATTCCTGTAGCAGTAACGCGCTCCCCATTATTCAGCTTAATGTACTTTTTACCTCTCTGTCAAAACAAATTATTAGGGTTTTGATTTACTTGAAGAATACTTGAAAACTGGGAATATAAGCCATCTGCGTTCAGCTCATAAAGCATACCTTATCCCAGTGATATACCGATTTTTGCTTTTGTAAATCAGAACTATCATCTGCAACCAAGTCCAGAAAGAGAAATATTTTCATTGAAGAAAGAGAACTTCTAGCAACCATGGAAAAAGTTCTCGATTGTTTGTCTCAAGAAAGAGAAATATTTCATTGAAGTTATTGCATTCTAAAAACACAGAAATTTTGTCACTGTATTGGGCTTTATTAAGTGAAGTTATTGCATTCTAAAAACACAGAAATTAGAAATATTTTATGACATGTACAGTGAAAGATATAATTTAATAATGATTATATATTTATAAATAAATTCACAACGTGATCTTTTTTAATCCAATGCATGAACCTAAAACAGAGCTAAGATGATTTATTTGGCCGCATCCATATATTGTTTGAATATTTTTTATATTATTAAGTGAAGTATCCAACAAGAATCTTAAGAGCATCCAATGAGAATCAAATTGGATACGCTTCAGAAAGGTGCACATGACACGTTTAGAAGAATTGGTGCATCAGAACATCTAACTACATGGGTACAATGTCAAAGAACAATATGAAATGATTTTTTTCCTACAAGTAAACAATGGCTTCTCTCACATATCTCTTGAGTCTTAAACGCTTGACTGTTAAATAAAATGTGCAATATGGATGATTTTTGACTTCGACTGTATTATACAAGGTTGCAAAAGGCAGTGAAAGGGTAGCCAACACTCATAATCATACTGGATGTGATTTAAAGAGAAACGAAAAGCAAAGTTTGAATATATGCATTTTGTATTATCTTTTAATTTGTTTCCACCAGATACTGATTTACCTATGGTACGGTCAGGCATATAATTTGCATGTTATAATCACCTTACCATGTAGAGGCAGTAAGAACAATCCAACGATGGATTATTGGAACCAAGGGCGAAAAGAAAAGCGAAAGCAACCTGCTGGCGTACAGCCTAAGGAGGCCCACAAAATTTGCAAGGATGGTGTGAATTCAATGGGTGATCTGAGTCAACAATTCAAGAGACCAGTATTAACCCAGTCTTTTGTGGAAGGCTGATCCAGGTTTGGTTTGGCAAACCATTCAGGCCCTAATTTCAAGTGCAACAGGAGGAATGTTTTTGTTTATCCTATACTACCTCTAGGACTACAATCTCTACTCCTTCAAATGAATAACCCAAATGAATGTAAAAGAGTTTAAATTATAGAATAAATGAGTTCTAGACTTGTAACATAAATATTTGAGCGTATGTCTGTGTTGTGTGTGTACATCGTTATCCAATTTCCTAAACCTCCTTGGATCCACAATCCAAATCATGCGACCCGATTTGCAAGGGGTTCATGATCTGCATTGTAGAAAGCATCGAAAACAATGTATAGGGGGAGAAATTTGATGATCTGGACTCATTAACATAATTTATATAATAAAAGTATTGATTAATGGAAGAAACAAGAAAAAAAGAAATGGTCAAGATTTTTTCTTGAAAAAACTCTAACTTGATTCTCTAGCAAACAGCTACTCTAGCAAACACACCATTAAACAGTCCAACGGACCAGTTATATCTTAGCAACAACCAAAATTCTTGCTTGGTGGTGTTGTGCTCATGTCCACTCACAAACAATTGGCAGGAAAGACCCTTCTGCATCTATATTGGTAACTATTTACCTTCCTAAACAATATGCATGAGCTAGAGAGAAGGATCGGTGAAGCCATAACAATACAAAAATGTGCAGCAAGTTACTACATAGATCACCACCACACGGCCTCAAGATTGATGTCACAAAATTTGCAAATTCTTAAAAAATTCGTGAATTATTCACGAGTCAAGTGGCAGCCGAACAAATTCAAGTATAATTCGTGCATAATTCACTGGTCCAAGAATCATTCGGTCAGATAGCAAATTATTTGAATAAATTCACAAATTAGTCACAATATTGCAAATTAATTAAACATTTTTAGCTATATACTAACCCTGAAATTTAATTTTCAGAAAAAATTACATGATCATGATTTGCGCTTGAAACCAAACACGTAGTTTGCATGTGCTGACGATTTGAGCATCATCTTGTTTGTGCTGCATTGGAGAAAATTTTTATAACCAAATACTTTTGGTAGTATTATTAAATGTTAAGCCAAACTATCATATTTTCAGAAATTTCTGGATATCCTCCAAATTCTGAACTTCTGGATGTTGCTGAATTATTCATGAACATCAAACTTGTGATTATGCTCAGGATAGGGCAAACCAATTAGACATTCTAGTAGCTTCCAAATTCAAATTCCTACAAATCACAATATTATACACGATTCTGGGTTTATGTTTAAAAGAGCAATCCAGGCTAACTATAGGTGAATGTTTAGATAAGTGAATCTAGAAATATCCTGAAATCATGATACTGAAAATTCTTATCCTAAAAATTCTAATTTTCATTATTTTCTCAGTGTTACATGATAATGATTCATGTTTTTTCCGTCTTAGCAATACCAAAGCTTAAAACTGCCATTACGCAATACTAACCAACCCTATCTGATAAACTAATTGTTGGTGTGGTCCTGTCTTTTGACTTGATCAAGCACTAAAAGCCCAATACAGTGGCAACTTCTTCCTTCTTAGGTAACTCTCTTATTAAGACGACATTATGCAGTAGAATTTTGTCACTATATAATTGTACCTCTCTTATTAAGACGGCTTTGACATCTAGCCCAGTGTCCTTCAGAATGTCATATGCAGTAGAATTGACGACATTATGCAGGGCGAAGTAGCAGAGCTTCGAGCAATCTGAGAGGTCATCCATGGCCTTGAGATCCCACCTTAATGAGTAATCAGGCATTGGTTTGGCACTAGGATAGAAATTAAATTATATCAGAATTAGCCAGCGCTTCACCTTCTAATTGCAACTGTGAACATCTATACAAAGTGACATATTTCTGGACCACATAACGACACCAATCTTCCTTGACTTCAGCTAGTTGATCAGTAGAATAAGTAGCACATTTGTAGTCAGGGAAGTACTACAAAATAGAATATCATAGCAAATAGCAAATATATGTTATAATCAAATATTAGCAAATATAACTAAAAATGTGATAAATATAAATTAAAACTAAAACTACATACCGTATCTGTGATGATGATTTCATTTTGTGAAAGGATTTCTTTCATGAATCGCATAACATAATAACCACAATCAATTGTATTGGTCTGAAGGGGGCACTATACAATTCAAAAATGAAAAATTAAATGAATGGTGTGTTATCCTTATTTGATCTTGATTTGAGCAACATATTAAATTAGAAGAGACCGTTGTACATACATTTATACGGATCCACATGGGTATGTTTGATCTAGATTTCGGGACCCTGGTTCCCTTAGAAGCACGATAAATGCACAAAGCTCTAACAAAATAAAATAAATTTAGTCAACTCGTTATATTCAACATATATCATATTTACATATTGACATAAAACATAATTAACTTACTTGTCGAATGTATCCTTCATGGTTCGATTATATTTTGGATCATGATGCAAGGAATCCAAATAATATATTGTCTCTGATGTGTCATTGATGACTAATAACACCCAATGACCCCTACAAAAGTAGTTAGCAAATTCTAAGTAACTACATTCTTAGGAATTCATTAAATTAAATAAAATATATTAAAAAGTTATTTACCCTGTATTATATGGTGCCAAGAATAACTTCCATGGCTCGTTATATTCAATAAGTGTATCGGCTATATACTTCGTTGGCTCATCCACAAAAGAAGATGTGTTATGTGGGCATAAGAATGAGAATCTCCTTGTGTTTTGTCTGTTGACAACCAACTCATAGTACAAGTACCTTAAATGAAGATTAAAAATAAGTTATCAATAATATCAACGTTTAATTGAAATGAAATTCTAAAAATTGTTTACTTATAGTACATGATATATACACAGATTATCAGACAATCCAACCACTCGTGTTGAAGAAGTTCATTGACAATTTGATGACTAATTAACTCCATATATGATATACCAAAAATGTCTCTCTCCATGTCTATTTGTAACAGTGCACCACCTTGAAGCTTTTGTGTAGCATATATCTGAATAAAATTGCAATACATGGAGTGATTATTTGCAGCAACTGCAGGAGAGGACTCCTGATGTTTTGACTCTACTTTTTCTTGTTTCTTTTTACTAGTTGCACGAACAGCATGGGAGGGCTCCTGATGTTTTGCCTTTAATTTTTCTTGTTTCTTTTTAGGAGTACCTGACTCTTTTGTTTTAACCGACTCTTTGCAGTAAGATTTTGCGGGCACCTGTATGGGAAAGCATTTAAGTGAATCATTTGGTTAGAAAATAATGAAACAACAATATAAGAATCTAATGTATACCATAAGTCTTACCGTAGAGACCAAATCAATAAGGTTGGTTGGCCATGCAACAAAAGTACCAATCGCATCACCTACTACCATGACTCCTGCACCTCTATAGGTATTGGTAGTGGTGCATCTGACTCTATTACATGTTCAATCATAACTTTGATATGATTCATGGGTAATGATATATTGTGTAGTTTTCTATCATCAGGACGATTGAAGACCTTTCCCTTACCAACTATGTGATGTGTTGGGGAGGATAAATAGAAATTACATGATGAGATGTCCTAAAACAAAATTTTCATAAAGAAAACATCAATTAATGTTGTTAATCATACAGGAATGTATTTTGTTAATAATATCTTGAATCAATTATTTGTAAATGTAATAATTTAATAGAAAAACACTTACTTCAGGAATATTACAGGAAAGAAGCGTGCAACTACCACTTTTGCGGATTGTAGCTAATTCTTTGTTGTGACTCATACTCTCCAATACTTTCATCTTCTCTAAGAGCAATGCCACTGTTTCTCTCAAGTCCGTGTTATCATTATTTCTTCTGCGTTTTTCCCTTGGGAAACAATCTTTTACTGACGGCCCGAATCCATAACCTCTAACACGTCCAGGATACTCTGGGACATTTAAGACTCGAGAAAGTATATCATGTGAGTCCTGTAACTGATCCTGTGATATAGTTTGTGAAATGGTCTCCTGGCACATAAATTTGAAAGGTAACATATACATCATTAGTGATAAAATAAGAAAATAATAAAAGAACTAGAGTAAAATGATATCATACTTACAATTTTCTCACACACTTGCTGAACATTTTCATTATCAACCACTCCTAACTTATTTACACGAGCACCCGTCCACAAATCATGACGGGTTATGGATGTGTCATTTGATTCTGACTCCTTTAACTGTACATTCAGACAATTAAGATAATTAAGAAACTGATTGAAAATCATTTCTAACATCTTGTACGTTATATCTTTGCATACTTACCATCTTTTGCTCAAGGCGTGCGTTACCCATACGGCCCTTTCTATATGTGTACATATGATTTAATGCTATTTTTTGATTTTGAGTGCTTTGCATCTATTTAGGCACAAAGCAACTATATTAATACAAAGTAATATGTTTAGTCAGATTCCTCAAAATGAGTAACATTACCTTAAATCGCACTGACGTTTAGCAACAAACGCCAAACGCTCTCCATTGATCTTCAGATATGAAAGGATACGCATGTGGAGGATGCTCAATCACACTACCACTTTCATCATAAACATAATTTTTTGTTAAGTAGGTTCTGAAATTTCTACAAAGTTTGCCTGCTTCTTTATATATCTCCGATGACTATCATCAACAATGAAAGATGTCTACAAAAGTGTGCTCAATTGTGTTAGTATGTTTATATAAGAATAAAAACATATGAGAGTATGTATATTACTTGTATATCCTTCCAGATGTTTTCTTTCACTACTTCTAAAGCCGACGATTTCCAGTTATCACATGTTATTGGCACCATCTGTCGGGTAATTGCCCCAATATAACTCACAAATATAGCACTGTTAGGATCAATTGGTTGACCCCTATCATTCCATCCAACCTAATAACAATGATAGAATAAGAAAATGAATATATGTTGATGAAAATTAATATGATTAAATAATAAAAACTTGTAAGTAAAATACCTTAAATGATATCCCTTTGCTTCGTGCACGAATAACTCCCTCCATAGCGGTCACTCCACGTTTAATAACATTTTCCTGAATATTAGGAGCATCACCATCAAGGGGAACACAGTTGTCATCACTAGAAGACATTTATCTACAACAAAGTAAAACAACATTAAATTGTTAGTTCACAAGAAAAGATGCAAGAAAAATGAATTAAGATCAATATACATAATACCACTCACCAGAGAAAGATGTATGAACTTAATTAGGTTAATCTTTTCCTTTTCCTTGTTGGATTAATACTTGTTTGTCCCTTCATGACATGAAATGACGGATTGACCCAAATCCCCTCATCATGATCATCTCTCATATAGAAACCATCATCTGCAGTAGGATCAATATCAAGTGATTGTGATGTCCCTAAGAAAGGATCATCCTCAGTGTTGATATCTTCATGTCCTTGGCTACGACAGTCATTTAATTTGTTATTCAACATCACAATGGACCACTTCACATCAGTGGGATCTGTGACATAGAATACTTGTTGAACTTGCGACGCTAAAATAAAAGGCTCATCCTTATACCCCTCCCTATTGAGATCCACCCGCATGAACCCTAACTCATCAATTTGAACCCCATTATTGTTGTCTGCCCACTTACAACCAAACACAGCCAATCGAAACATACTATAATCCAGCTCTCATATGCGTTCAATAACACCAAAGTATGACATATTTGCATATATGGGATTTCTATGTTTTGCACTAGAGATGTGCATAGATTCAGCTACAAGAGTCACACCACTATTTTGCATTGTACTTTGATCATCATGATCTTTAGTGTAGAATGTATACCCGTTAATAAGGTAACCATTGTAAGAAAAAACATGTATACTTGGACCATTTGCTAACCATCTCAATCTATCTGAAACTGAAGCTCTATTTATAGCCAACTCTCCAAAGACTTGTTCTTTCAGCCATGTTATAAAAGACCGATTGTGTTCTCTTGTTATCCAATTCTCATTCCTATTTGGGTTTGAATTTCGAAGTAGTTCCTTGTGTCTTTCAGCATACGGCTCAACTTCAACATCATTATGCAGAACATATAAATGTGCTTGCTCCCACTCTGTCCTTGATATGAGCACTACATCACCTCCTTTAATCCCTTCCCCTGATATTCTTCCTGTGTGACGAGACCTTGGAAGCCCTATGGAATCAACATTGCTTAGGTACTCTGTACAAAATTCAACAGCTTCTTCAACTATGTAACGCTCAACCATACAACCTTCTGGTCGACTACGGTTTTTCACATACCCTTTTAATATCTTCATATAGCGCTTGATCGAGTACATCCATCTCATATAGGCTGGTCCACACAATTGTGTCTCTCTAACCAGGTGAACAGTTAGATGAACCATTATGTCAAAGAAGGATGGTGGTAAATACATCTCAAGCTCACACAATGTGACAACAATTTCTTTTTGCAATGCCGGTAACTTTCCAGGATCAATAACTTTACTGCAAATTGCCCTGAAGAAGAAACATAGTTTTGTGATGGTCACCCTCACCTTTTTTGGCAAAATGGAACGTATACCCACTGGTAGTAAATGCTCCATCAAAACATAACAATCATGAGATTTTAGACCTTTTAACTTGAGATCTTTCATAGATACGAGGCTTCTAATGTTTGACGAGTACCCCTCTGGAACTTTAACTCCATCGAGAAACTTACAAAAACTTTTTTTTCTTTCCTAGATAGAGTATGAGCTGCAGGAGGTAGATATGTACGCTTTCCCTTCTTTACCGGTCCCAATTCTATCCTCATTCCCATACTTACCATGTCCAACCTCGCATTTATCCCATCTTTACTCTTTCCTGGTGACGTGCGTTTATATTTCATATATTCACGCACGTTTTCTTTTGTGTTTCTCCGTGTTTTTCCGCCGTCTCTTATTCGTTTTCGTATATTTTCACGTTTTCTTTCACTTTTCCTTGTTTATCCATGATTGCAGGGGTTCGACCACGTAGGGGACGTTTAACGATGATATCCCAAGTCCCCGGAGCAACGGGAGAAGTCACGCGTGATCCAGGGGGTCAAACGTCGAAGAATTCATCTTTCAGCCCCTCACCCGGTCGGTTGGTCATCTTCAACCGATCGGGTGATGCACGCGTGCACCACCCGGTCTCTGCCGCAGCTCACAAAGAAGTCACCCGACCGGTTCGTAGACCGGTTCTGCGGGGGGCTGTTCTCTGTTTTTCGAGCAGAATTCCAACCGATCGGGTGACTCTCACCCGATCGGTTCATCTGTAGCAGAAGAAGAAGAGCTGAAGACACGGACGTCGAACCGATCGACTCACCCGACTGCTCCAAGATCCAACCGGTCACTCAAGAACTCACCCGACCGGTTCATGTGATCGGGTGAAAACTCGCTGTTTTCTGTTATTTATCTGTAACGGATCAACCGATCGGTTGACTTGTCAACCGATCGGTTGATGCTTAGGTCTATAAATAGAACCCCTAGGGTTCCAGAAACGGGAGTTGCTGTTTTTTCTACTGTTTTATTTCCTTGTGACGGCTGTAATTGTTACTCTTTTGTAAGTTTTCAGATCTTTCTAAAATTTTAGTATTGTCTTTATTACTCTATTACTTCCGCATTGCAATTGTCCGATTATGATTTCAACGGTTAAATTTCATTTAGATTGCTTTTTCATGAATTTTTATGAGTAGTTCCCAAATCTGGGATTTTGGTGGAAACCCCTTCGGGGGCTCTTCCCGATGCGTCCATAGGGTTAGGAAACCGATAGAGAGTAGGAATCTAACGGTTACGCGGGGTGTTTCATTGTCATTGGCGGGAAAAAGACCGCCTTTGACCGTTGGGCCAAGGGGGAATAAACTTGGCGGTTGACTCCCTAGCCATAGCTCACGCCCTTAGCGTAGACGCCGAATCCTAGCACGCGGGAGCGGCAGGATGAGACGTTGGGAGATATCGTTGCGGGCTTAGTGCTCCCGGGATCGATCAGTGTTAATGGACACGGGAGTGCCCACTGATCGAATCCGGGAAGTCCGGTGTATCATCCTGGGCACCGACCGGAATATCGGGCCCATGGGACGCCGGTACCACTTTCAGAGGCAACATCTCACCATTAGACCCTAATCCCGATCGCTATCCATACCCGTAGGCCGTATCGGCGAGAGTCTCTCGTCGGGTTGGAAACCAAAGTCCCGGGTTTACTTTCCTTTTGTTCATACCCTTTTATTTTCTTTCGTGACAACCATCTACCGATTCGGGCTAGCTCGCCCCTCGGGGTGATTTAGGTCCTACATGACCCAAGCACAACCTCGCCTCCCTGAGTTCGATATTCCCGCACCCTACACTAACCGTGAAACTTGCGGTAAACGACACCGCGCCGCCGCGCCGCAAGCGGGGCGCCGGTCAAGTTTATTGCGCCGTTGCCGGGGAGGCAACGTGCTTGTTATTTTAGGATCTCTTGAACCCTCGTGTCTAGCTCACATCCCTACCTCGCAATAATTTTCGCATTCTCCTTTTTCTTTTTTATTTTTCTTATTTTTATTTCTTATTTTATCTGTTTCTTTCCCACTTGTCGCTTCACGGGTGTTTGTTGTTTTTCATGCGCAGGAGTTCAAGGAGTCTTGACGACTTGATCCCCCTCGATCCAGAGATTAACGCCACCCTTAGGCGTTTGGCCGCCGAGAAGCGAAGAAGAGAAGATCCCGAATCCATGGAGGAGAACACCCCACCTCACAAGTCTCTGCTGGAGTACTCGATGCCATCCATCGAGTCTACTTCCGCCATCCGTCCTCCAGCTATCACGGCCCAAAGCTTTGAGCTGAAGCCGTCATTGGTGACGTGGATCCAGCAGGATCAGTTTGCGGGTGCACCCATTGAGAGACCGATCGAGCACCTGGACTCCTTCTTGGAGAAGTGTGACACCTTCCGGATTAATGGTGTCACGACAGAGGCTATCCGTCTGAAGCTGTTCCCCTTCTCTTTGCGAGACAAAGCCAAGCAATGGCTAAGGGGGAAGGACCCCAACACTTTCAACACCTGGGAGAAGCTCTCCAACGCTTTTCTGACAAAGTTCTTTCCTCCGGGGAAGACCATGAAGTTGAGGAGTGAGATCTCCTCCTTCTCCCAGGCCAGCCACGAGTCCTTGCATGAAGCTTGGACGAGATATAAAGAGATGCAAAGAAGATGCCCTCACCATGAGCTTCCGAAGTGGCAGATCATTAATCTGTTCTACAATGGGTTGAGGGATGACCTGAAATCTTCTATGGACGCCGCGGCTGGGGGTTCCTTCATGTCTAGAAGTGAGGAGGATGCCGGGCATATTCTGGAAAATATGGCATCCAACAATGAGCGGTGGTGTGACGAGAGAGCCACACCAAGATCCGGGGGTATACACAGAGTCGAGGACGTCGACAAACTTTCAAGCAAGTTTGACTTGCTTTCGACCCAGATCTCCGCACTAATGGTAGGAGCCGGTGGGGCCGGTACACAGCAAATTTCTGCGGTAGAGTCCGAATTCTTTGGGGAATTCGACGGTGATGACATCTCGCCACCGTTGGATCAGGCGAGCGCACTATTTTACAACCCTACGGGAAATGCGCCGTATCCGCCAAGGACAAATTCTAACCCGGCCTACTCTCCAAACAACTGGAACCACCCGAACTTCAGTTACCGGCCACCATTTCAGCCCTCACCGCCTCAGCAGCCGCAGCAACAAACTTATCAGCCGGCTAGGCCACAGCAGCAACCATTTCAGCAACAATCTTACGCCCCCAGGAATCAGCAGCCGTTCCAGCAGCAGCAGCAGTATGGCCAACAGAGGGCCGTCTCTCCGGTTGAGTCTCTCTTGACTCAATATATTACCAACCAGGAGAGGATCAACCAAAAGCTGGAAATGGGTCAGCGGACCCTCACGGACCAAGTAACCCAGCTGGGGTTACAAGTGGCGAACCTTGCAAGGTCACAAAACCAATTACCGCCACAACCGGAGGTGAACCCGAGGGGAGCAACCCAAACATCGGCACTCGTGCACGAGCACGCAAATGTGTCCGCTATCGTTCTGAGAAGCGGGACACAAATTCCTACTAGAGTGCCCCCTAGCAACCCGGAAGCACCATTGGTCGTTGAGAAACCGATCGAAAAATCAAACGACGCCGGTGCTTCGTCATCAAATCCTATGACTCCGGAGGGAGTCTCTGAAGAAGAGAAGGAGAAGAGGGGGGAAGAGAGCCCTAAAGTGTATAAACCCGTTGTGCCATTTCCACAACGGTTGGCTCAGGCAAAAATTGATGAGAAATATGGCAAGTTCTTCGCCATGGTCAAGGACCTGAGTTTGCAGATCCCCTTCCTAGAAGCAATCGAAACAATCCCCTCCTATGCAAAATTCTTGAAAGATTTGGTGATGAGAGGGTCTAGAAAGGAGAAAGTAGTGCTGACGGCAGAGTGTAGCGCTCTTATCCAGAGGGCAAATCCGCCAAAACATAAAGACCCGGGGAGCTTCTCTATTCCTTGCACGATCGGGGGTAGTGAAGATTCATCGCGCACTCGTCGATCTCGGAGCGAGTGTTAGTTTGATGCCCTTGTCAATGTACAGAAGGATAGGGATGGGTGATTTGGAGCCCACCGGTATGACCCTACAACTAGCTGACCGATCGGTCAAATATCCGGTGGGAGTTGTGGATGACCTCCCCGTGAATGTGAGAGGGGTGCATGTGCCTGTGTACTTTGTAGTCATGGACATGCCCGAAGACGCACACACCCCCATTATCCTGGGACGGCCTTTCATGGCCACTGCTGGCGTTCTAATAGATGTGAAGAACGGAAAACTCTCTTTGAACGTCGGCGGAGAAAAAGTCGAATTTGATCTGGGGTTATCCATGAAGTACCCCGATCCCCCTGACGACCCTGGGTGTAATCTGCTGGAGATAGAAAAAGAAAAGGCTGTTGAAGAGAGCTCCTGGGAGATTCTCTTAAGAAACCCCCCCGATGACTTGGGGGATTCAGAAGATGGAGACGGCCCCGAGAACAAAGAAGCTGCTGGAGAACCGAGTGCAGCAAGAACGACCCCTCCCGGGTTCCCCAAGGCTCCTCCTGTGAGGAGAATGGGGAAAGAGCCCATGTACCTCACTAAAGACGAGGTCCGGATCCTGAAGAAGATGGCGGGAAGCGCCAACACCAAGGAAAAGCCCCCGGATCCCAAGAACAAAGGGAGGGTAGTCGAGCAAGTATTTTTCCAGCCACTGACTACTCCAAGCGCCTTCAGCTCCAATGAGAAAGAGATGCCGAAATTTGGGCATCACCCGTACCAACCACCATGAGCATCTCTTGCGGGTGTCGAGCCAACGACGTTAAACAAGTGCGCTTCATGGGAGGCAACCCATGTTCTAAACTTTTTCTCCACTTTTCAGCGTTATTTTTGACTTTATTTTTTCTATTTTTATAAATAAAATCAGCCGCGAGAACATCCGTTCGGGGACTTAAACAAATCTATTGGTTTTTGCAGGAAACAAGCCCCAACCGATCGGTTGACAACTCACCCGATCGGTTGGGATGTATCTGATACATGCCGAGATCTGTCCCCATATGACCCGATCGGTTGAGTAATGAAGAGACCGGGTGGCAGACCGGGTGAGCTGGGGAGAACTCTCGGAAATTTTTGGGGAATGTCAACCGATCGGTTAAGTTCTAGCGCGATCGGTTGACGCGACCGGGTGAGCAGCCCTAAGTTCTCGGGAAAATGAGTGGAGCGGCCAACCGGTCGGTTGAAATGTCAACCGACCTGTTCGCCTGTAGCATTTCTTCGGCAAAATTTTCGACCTAACCGTCAACCGATCGGGTGACAAGTCACCCGATCGGTTCGACTTAAAACCCTATATAAACCCCCCGACACCCGCTCGTTTTCACCCTCGCCCGATCGCAAATTTCGCCGTCGTTTCGCCTTCCCCTCTCTCCCAACAACCGATCTTCCTCCCCTACACCCTCTACTCCTCCATTACTCCCACTCTCCACCTCCTTCATCAATCCCTTCATCATCTACACCCTCTCTCTCCTCCCATTACGAATTTTTGACCTAATTTTCCCAAAACCATCCCCATTTCGAAAATATCTGTCGAAGGAGTTCGCCGCGGCTCCACGCTACTCTCGCTGAACAGTGTGGGGGAATCAACGAGCAAGCTCCACCATTCCGCTTGGGTAAACTCGCTCCTAAGCTTATATTTATATATTTGCCCTATTTATTGTGCTTGCTCGTTTGCTAGTGTTAGTGTGCATCCACGATTTTTGCACTATTTCTTGCTCACGCACACACACATGGCTAAAGATAAGGATAAGGGCAAGGGAATCATGCGGGAAGAGGAGCCGTCTCGAAAGAGACGAAAACAAACACGCCCCCCTTCCCGTACACGAGCACTTACACTTGGCCCTCCTCCGCCTGTTATCCCCCCTGTGGACCCAATGCTGGGCCCGCATGGGTATATTTTTCGGAACCAGGAGCACAAAGATTTTTACCGTAGGCTTGATGCTCGAGGGCATCTATCCACTAAGTTCCCGCACACACGTACACTTGTCGATCTCGGTGTCTTTACCGAGGTCGAATCTCTTTTCGCTAACTTAGGATGGTTAGCCTTTCTTAATGCACATGCCATATCCTACCCGGCACTCACACTCGAATTTCTCTCTACACTTGTCTGGGAGTCTGGGTCGATCATTAGATTCAGGGTGCGTAACCATAGTGTCACCACAAATCTGAACACGATTAATGATATATTTGGTTTCCCTAATCTCGGGGATGATGCCATCCGACACTACGGGTACACGCCCGAGTTTGATGTCGATCAATTCTGGTTCCTCCTCACGCTGATCCGCGACTACCCCCGAGGAAGGGCCAAGGCCTCCTCCATCATTCATCCCGTGTTTCGTTTGGCCCACAGGATCATTTCATCTGCATTCTTTCCTAGGGACGAGTCCGGCACTGTGACTATCCCTGACATTTTTATCCTTTGGGCCATGACTTTTCCTTATGTCCGGGATGATGATGGAGTTAGCTTCAGGGCCCCTACCGTCCCCATCCATGACAGCGATTGGCTTGTTTACAAGCTACTCGAGATCAGCCGGGCCGGTAAGGGGAAGTTTTGTTGCGGGGGCATCATCACGATTATCTGCTCTCACGCCCAATTCAATATTACCATCCCCGATAATCTTCCTGCTGCCGCAGGACCCTCACATCTTGATATTGATGTCCTGAGGCACATCCACATGATTAAACCCCGCTCGGATGGCCGCTTCATATTTCATTATGGCCACCCCCCAGCCCCTTACACCATTCTGCCCAACCCCGCTCGCATGACCCTTGCTCTCGTGGGAGATTGGACTTTCCCTCCTGATCCCGACTTCTTAGCGGGGTTGAATCTTCCTTTCCTTCCCGCAGGCGCCCGCAGATCACCGTCCCCTGCCGCCCACTTAGGCGAGCAGGATATCCCTGCGTCTGGGGGAGATTTAGGGGCTGGCCCCAGTCGTCCTGTTTCTGCTCCGGGACCGATCACGTCTGAGCACCTCTTTGCGGCCATTTCTGGCCTTGTCTCCTGTGCCGGCATGACCACTGCCGCCGGCACCTCTTCGACCTTACCTGGCGGCACCACCTCTGCCTCGCGTCAGTCTACATCTTTTGGTCGCCGTCAGGTATCTGCCCGTCTGGGGCTTGAGAGGGAGGTCGCTGCCCTTCGTGAGCTCGCCATGTCCTCTGCTTCCTCGGACCCATCGCCATCCTCCTTTCTTACTCACCCACGTTTCCTCGCACTTGAGAGGAACGTGGCCGCCATTCTCCGCCTTCTTACCCATATCCACGGACCACCTCCACCTTCACCACCTCCACCTTCACCACCCAGGCGATCTTCTCCTCCACCCACCCACACTTCCCCACATTCATCACCCCCCTCACCACATTCCTCTCCTCCCTCTTTACATCCCATCCCGGCATCCACTTCACCCCTACCGACCACTTCCACCGCACCCACGCTACCTCCCTCCTCCTCCGTCACTCCATACGTGCGCCGGAGGAAATTACCGGTGCGCTCCAGATCCCTCCCACCACCTCCCACTACCGTCACCACCGCATCTACTTCCTCCATTCCTATTCCTCTCACCACCGCCTTGATCGCCTTCCTACCTCCACCACCCACCACCACCGACACCCCTCCCATTGTTCACACCACCACTGCCCCTATTCCTCCGCCTCATTCCCCACTTCTCAGCACACCCCCAGCCTCCCCCGACCACCCATCCACACCCTCTTCCGAGGAGGACGAGGACTCATCTCCCCCTGCTGTCTGACTTCACCTCTTTTGTTTTTGACTCCCCCTTGCACATCTCTGCATTTCATTGATCATATCATTTCGCTAGCACTTTCTGGTCTAGCTTGGGGGACGTCTATTTTGGTGTGCTGTCGTGTTTTGTTTGTTTTTCTCATTTTGTGTGTGTGTGTGTGTGTGTGCTTGTTTTTCATTTTTTGAGTGTCGTGTCGTGTGCCTTTTATTTTTATTTTCGTATTGTTTGATTTTGATTTTGATCTTTCTTTCTTTTTCAATTTTATCTATGTGTCTTCCTCGTTTTCATTTCTTTTTGTGTCAGTGCGTATTCCCCCCCATTTTCATTGCCCTCCCGTACTCACTCATATTGCATTGAGGACAATGCAAACTTCAGCTTGGGGGAGTCGCACTGTGTGCGTCGTTTTAGTCCTTCTTTTTCTGTTTTTTTGTGTCGTTTTCATCGTGTTTTTATTTTTTCTTTTTTTTCTTTCTTCTTTTTTTAGCTCTTTCTCCTAGAGATGAATCCTATGATGAATCGCCACAAAGTCACACACACCTAGCATTGCATCGACAATCACACTCACTAACCCTAGGATTTCGAGTCCTCTTGCATTTCACGCATCGCGGGTCCACTTAGCTTTTTGTGAGTCGTGTGTCGTGACTAGCATTTGGTGTGCTTCTGCCTTGTGATTTTACTTTATATGCATGTCCAGGAATGACCCCTAGATTACCATGCTCCGATTTGAATATGCGGTATTTGTTTCCACTATATGCATGCTATATTTATATCGTATACTTCAATTCGCATGCGTCGGGATTCCACAGCTAAGTACTAGGATAACCCATTTAGCCTACGCTCTATTTAGCGAGAATAGTTTCATTTGCCCAAGTGTTTAGATTTCGACTTCTTTTTTGTTTTACTTGGTGCAAATCCCCTCGTCGTGTACCGTTCTCCCACTTGGGAGAGTACACATGTGTATAGCCAAAAACCCAAAAATACAAAAAAAAGGAGAAAAGAAAAGAAAAACCCAAAAAGAAAAGAAAAGAAAAATTGTGTATAGCCCAAAAAATCCAAAAAAAAATACAAATGCCCAAAACCCAAAAAAAATTTCCGTGTGAATATTTTTTCATACTTGCCAAGAATAAAGGGAAGGCGAGAATTTGCACCGAGTGTTCTTCTCCACATCATCTCAACCCCCGTCGTTATCGAAAACACTTGGCTTAGGAACTTTTTAGCTAGTATCTAGGCTATAGTGGCGTGATTTCCTTAACCCTAGTTGTGGAGTCCCCGATGCATGATACGCTTCTATTCCCACTCTTCTCATGCATGCTTGAACTTATATTCGCCGCTTAATTCAATTCGGATCGATATTTTGGGTCATATCTTGGATTTGTGTATATCGAGCCTCATAGCACATCGTAGAAAGCATCACCATTTGCTAGCACACGACCACGCTCACTCGCGCTTCACTGCGTGGACCCACGACACTTATTTGGACTCGCTTTCCTAGGTTTAGTGGTGTGATTTGGCGTTTGCTTGCTTGGTGTGTCGTTTTTGATTTTGGTGGCTCTGATGGAAGATCTAGGGCTTAGAGTTTTCTTTTTCTTTCTTCCTCTCTATTTTTCCCTTCCGAGCTCCTACTCTCACTCGTCTTCCTCGAGGACGAGGAAGAGTTCAGCTTGGGGGATTTTGACGTGCGTTTATATTTCATATATTCACGCACGTTTTCTTTTGTGTTTCTCCGTGTTTTTCCGCCGTCTCTTATTCGTTTTCGTATATTTTCCCGTTTTCTTTCACTTTTCCTTGTTTATCCATGATTGCAGGGGTTCGACCACGTAGGGGACGTTTAACGATGATATCCCAAGTCCCCGGAGCAACGGGAGAAGTCACGCGTGATCCAGGGGGTCAAACGTCGAAGAATTCATCTTTCAGCCCCTCACCCGGTCGGTTGGTCATCTTCAACCGATCGGGTGATGCACGCGTGCACCACCCGGTCTCTGCCGCAGCTCACAAAGAAGTCACCCGACCTGTTCGCAGACCGGTTCTGTGGGGGGCTGTTCTCTGTTTTTCGAGCAGAATTCCAACCGATCGGGTGACTCTCACCCGATCGGTTCATCTGTAGCTGAAGAAGAAGAGCTGAAGACACGGACGTCGAACCGATCGACTCACCCGACTGCTCCAAGATCCAACCGGTCACTCAAGAACTCACCCGACCGGTTCATGTGATCGGGTGAAAACTCGCTGTTTTCTGTTATTTATCTGTAACGGATCAACCGATCGGTTGACTTGTCAACCGATCGGTTGATGCTTAGGTCTATAAATAGAACCCCTAGGGTTCCAGAAACGGGAGTTGCTGTTTTTTCTACTGTTTTATTTCCTTGTGACGGCTGTAATTGTTACTCTTTTGTAAGTTTTCAGATCTTTCTGAAATTTTAGTATTGTCTTTATTACTCTATTACTTCCGCATTGCAATTGTCCGATTATGATTTCAACGGTCAAATTTCATTTAGATTGCTTTTTCATGAATTTTTGTGAGTAGTTCCCAAATCTGGGATTTTGGTGGAAATCCCTTCGGGGGCTCTTCCCGATGCATCCATAGGGTTAGGAAACCGATAGAGAGTAGGAATCTAACGGTTACGCGGGGTGTTTCATTGTCATTGGCGGGAAAAAGACCGCCTTTGACCGTTGGGCCAAGGGGGAATAAACTTGGCGGTTGACTCCCTAGCCATAGCTCACGCCCTTAGCGTAGACGCCGAATCCTAGCACGCGGGAGCGGCAGGATGAGACGTTGGGAGATATCGTTGCGTGCTTAGTGCTCTCGGGATCGATCAGTGTTAATGGACACAGGAGTGCCCACTGATCGAATCCGGGAAGTCCGGTGTATCATCCTGGGCATCGACCGGAATATCGGGCCCATGGGACGCCGGTACCACTTTCAGAGGCAACGTCTCACCATTAGACCCTAATCCCGATCGCTATCCATACCCGTAGGCCGTATCGGCGAGAGTCTCTCGTCGGGTTGGAAACCAAAGTCCCGGGTTTACTTTCCTTTTGTTCATACCCTTTTATTTTCTTTCGTGACAACCATCTACCGATTCGGGCTAGCTCGCCCCTCGGGGTGATTTAGGTCCTACCTGACCCAAGCACAACCTCGCCTCCCTGAGTTCGATATTCCCGCACCCTACACTAACCGTGAAACTTGCGGTAAACGACACCACGCCGCCGTGACGCAAGCGGGGCGCCGGTCACCTGGAACATTAAGCAACGTCTCGATAACACTTTCAAAAACATTCTTTTCAATATGCATCACATCAAGGAAATGTCTTACATACAATGACTTCCAATATGGTAATTCAAAGAAAATAGAGTTTTCCTTCCACCCACTGGTGACAAGTTCCCCCGCAAATGGCTTACCAAAATTACAACTTAAATTTTTTACCTTTTCAAACAGCTTATCACCGGTCAATGGCACAGGAGCTCTACATTCCTCTGTATTCCCACTGAATGCTTTCCTCAACCACCGGTAACGATGCCTCACGGGTAAAAATCTACGATGTCCGAGGAAGACATTCTTCTTACAATGTTCCAACCGCATCCAATACGTACTCTCTTCACATAAGGGCATGCACACTTTCCTTTGATACTATATCCTGACAGATTACCATATGCTGAAAAATCATTAATTGTGCCAAATAACATAGCCCTCAAGTTGAAGTTCTCTTCCGTGTACCCATCGTACACCTCTACACCTGTGTCCCACATTTGTTTCAAATCTGCAATTAATGGAGACAAGTATATGTCTATATCATTTCCTGGTTGTTTAGGCCCAGAAATTAACATAGACAACATCATGTACTTGCGCTTCATGCATAATCATGGAGGTAGATTATAAATCATCAAAATCACTGGCCATGTGCTGTGGGAACTACTTTGAATACCATGTGGGTTCATTCCGTCGGTAGACAATGCAATTCGTAGGTTTCTTGCTTCTTCCCCAAATTCAGGATAATCATGATCAAATTTTGTCCATTGAGGAGAATCTGCTGGGTGACGGAACATGCCATCTTTAATCCGTTCATTTGAATGCCACGTCAAGTGTTTTGCATCTTCTGAACTGCGATACATGCGCCTAAATCTCGGTATTATAAGGAAATACCATGCCACTTTCACTGGAGTTGATTCTTTTCTTTTATATCGTGAGGCATTACATTTAGGACACATGTTTAACGATGCATATTCATTACAAAATAAGATGCAATCGTTAGGACAAGCATGAATCCTTTCATAGCTCATGCCTATAGAGCATAACATTCGCTTAGCCTCATATGTTCGACTAGGAAGCACATTATCTTCTGGCAACATATCCTTTAGAATTATAAGTATTGTGAAGCTCTTATCAGACCATCCATTGTTTGCTTTCAAGTTTTACAATTTTAATACCGCTGACAATCAGTTGAACTTAGTACAACCACTGTACAATGGCTTCTCCGCATCACTTACCAACCTCGTAAACATTTCAGGACAATCCCGGAGATCCTCTTCAACCATATTTGCCATCTCTTCTAAGCGATCGTCGTCATATGTATTTGTGTTTGTATCACTTGTAGCATACCTCTCTGTACTTCCAAATTCACTGCACTCTTCTCTTGTCTCACCATGCCTTGTCCAACATGTATAACTTTGATCAATTCCATTGCACACTAAATGATCTTTCAACTCATCCTCCCTAACTCCCCTTGCATAGCAACACTTTAAACATGGGCATATGATTTTCCTTGGATTTTCTGCATGATCAACTACAAATCTAATGAACTATTTCACTCCATCCTCGTATTCTTTCGATAAACGATTTGCAGACATCCATTTTCGATCCATATTTATCAATCTAACAAAAAAATTATTAACATTAGTTATTTTATTATTTGAGAGATTAAGGTCTGAATGCAAGTAGAAGGCTAACCTGGAGATAAAACAAGCAGATGGCAATGGCACCGTTATAGCAAAGTAGGCCTTAGAGAAGACCAATCATAAGTTCTAGAAGTACTGAAAAGTGAAAAGACATACTGCAAATGAGCCAATGAATATGGGAAAAAAACAATAAGCTTGTACTATAAAATTATGTTAACAATGTGTGTGTGTGTGTGTCATCGTATTCCGGCAATAAATGCAACACAGAGACAAATGCTGCATAAGTGGCTTAGAAGATGTGAAGAAGAATCTTCTTTATTATCACATTCGAGTTTTTGCATTGTATTTTTTTTCCTGTAGGAATATAATTTATTTCATTAAAAAAAGAGTCGGAAGAAGGATCTACATGGTCCATTGCAATGGTCCTTTCATTCCAGTAAATTTTAAACCTTAACTAGAATAGTCATAACAATTAGAACAGTTGTGATTATTAGGAACAATTCAGTCACCCTTTGGGTCTATTAAAAAGTAAGGGTTTAGATAGACCAAATGGCTTCATCATTTCATAACTTCTTGCTTCTAACACTAAAATGTCTTCTAAATTCTGGCTCTAAGGCCATAACACAATGTGGCTTTTATTGGTCTCATAAAGAGAGTCGGATATTGTATCTTAGAGGCAAGCGTTCAATTGCAAGTATTTGTGCCATGCTGACAAAATCATTGTCTTAAAGACAATACATTGGTGCACCTTTCCCAATGAAATTTCCTCTCTTTCTTTTCTATTTCTCCGCCAATTTTCTCAATATATATCACACTTGAAAAAACTGTGATCATTATCTAATAGAACTGTCAAAACAGTCGGCTTCCTTAATTTCGTTCGTTGCGGTAAATTTGTGAGTAGAAGATGTATTTGACATTGCGTGCATGCTATTCGCATGGATGTATGTTGTAAACATTAATTAAGCCTATGCTATGATAGCCAAGAAATTGTTGGTATGCGAATGGCATTTGGTCTCTTAAATTAATAAAACAGTGTTCACACACGAAGGTCAAGGGATAGGGAGGCAATCAAACTAAATAGTCTATGCTATGCCTTTTGGCGACCACCTCATCACGTTTGGACTAAGACATTAATTAAGCCTGCCCTCCGTTCATACACTAATTACAGTCTAGGAATTGTTTTGCCAATTTAATCATGCACTTACATTTACAAAAAGTCTTCTAATGCTCTTTTGATCCCATTAAAGAGACATGGTGTTGGAAGCAACGATCTAGGATCTTGGTTTGATGATGACAAACGTGTCGTTATATCTGACGTGTGTGCTTAGTGTGTTTCAGGATTGGCGAAACGATAATCTTCCCAATAGTTGGAGTAATTGCTAAACATATAGCAAGTTGAAAAGAGAATAGGTGGTGTGCACAAAGCTATTTTGACTTGGTCAATATTGGAGAGAGATGGAATCTATTTGGGATTTGGTTATATCAATTAGAGATTTATTTCCAATTTCATATCCAATTTGAATTGCTATCAAATCCCAACTTGATCAAATCAAATCTTGTATTCATATTTGATAATGATCAAATCAATTACAAAGTCATTCCACTAACCAATTCCTATCTCTTAGGGATTCTCTCCTAAACCCTAGGCTATCCTATATAAGCAAACATCCCATCAATAGACTAGGGTACGGCAACACAAAATTCTCAAGAGGGCTTACGGCTATACAAAAAGAGAGAGCGCGGCAAGAACATCAAAGAGGAGAGAGGCCGCCGGCCACAATTGAAAAGAAAAACCCAAGCCGTATTTTTTCCTCTCTCTTCAAAACCCTTGAGCAATCAAATTATAGGAGAGAGAGCAGCCGCACTCTTTGAGCAATCAAATTCCCAAGAGCAACGCTCATTTTCTCTTCCCCTTGCAACCTAAAATCAAACCGGCCGAATTATTCCTCAAGGGGCCAACGAAAAATTCCCCATGGGCATTTCAATGTCAGCCGCCGGCTTAAGAGCATGCTGGGTTTTGTTTTTGATGTGAAAATTTCACAGACCTCTCTTGGTGATCTTTTTGGTCCGCATTCTTTGTGAGGGAAACGAAAAAATTTCCGAGCGCCGCACGTCAAAAGCCAGAAGCAACATTGAATTAAAGGTAAGATTGTTTTTTAATTAAATTTTAATGACATTGGTAGTTGTTTGGTGTGCAGGTACTTGATGAAAGGGCCAAAATCAAATTAAGGAGGAGAAAGAGATTGCAATTGCTTTTAATTAATAAACAAAGAAGCCACAACTTGTATCAGGTGGAGAAGCCGCAATGTGTGTTGCGTTTGCTTGATTGACGGCCGGCATTGGTTTATTGACAACGCACGCAAATTAACAGGGAAGGGAAATTTTTTTTTCTTGTGTTTTTAAATCCTTCCCACTCACGTGCAAGTTTTCTACAGGCTTCATATTCAAATAAGTTGACAGACTACAAATATGAGTGCAAGTACTTGTTTTTAAATTAAAAACATTACTCATTCTAATGTTTGCATGCACTTGGCTTTAATGCACTTGATGCCAATGCATTTTGCTACTGCCTCATTTTTTCTTGAACCCCAGGCCATTACAACAATTTCCAAAGGGAAGTCACGCATTGGTGTGAATCAAAAGATTTTGGTTTGAATTAACAGCACTTGATTATTTTTACTAATAACCCCTACCTCTTTGAGTCTGTGTACTTGACTATGCACAAAAAGGATTGATTCAAATGTTTTTTTTCTCAGAACCAACACGAATAGAAGCATGATGAACTCTTGACTTACATCAATCACAGACAAGAGGGCAACGCAATCAAGGAGCCGAATTGATTGGTAGCGTTGCATCTTATTCTGGGCCACAAGTTTCATCCTTTGGAGGAAGGCGCAAGTTTCATCGAGAGGGGAGCCGAACTATTGGGGGGAGACATCAGAGACTACTACTTGGCAGATTGATCTGACCCGTGCTGATTGATGAGGACATCACCGCTACACAAACTGAGATTCCTAAACTCTATTTATTATTATTTTGTGTAGTTGTTGTGCTAGATCCTCGTAGGGGAAACTTTACTATCTTTTGTGACTATTTTGGGACTTGTCTAGTTGGGACTAGACAAGTGGGACCCAGCTAGTTTGGGACTAGCTGGTAGAAAGCGTTACTGGGATTGTTAGTGAGAGAAAACACTGTGTGTGTGGTACTGAGAGCCTGACGAGTGTAGAGACGTAGAGGGTGCTCTGAGCGTGCTCTAACTTGTGGTTTTGTACCTATTGCGCTATTCAATACTAGTTCTGCTTTGGGGGCTGGACGTAGGTCGAAGGGTCGACCGAACCAGGGTAAATCTGCTGTGTACTCTGTGTCTGCTTTTCATTACTCTGGTTGTGCTTTTAACTGCATGTGATTTCTCGTGAGTTGCACGAGAATTTTTTTATTATCCTATTCACCCCCCTCTAGGCTAGGATCCAGATCCAACACATGGATCATTGGAAAGCACGAAAACACGACATGTGGGAGTGAATCAAGAACACATCCCATTTCAAACATAGATTATAATATGAAGAAGAAAGATATTAGTATTTTTCTCTGGGAAGAAGTAGGATGATTAGAGAATGAGAAGTCTACTTGAATGTAATATGTAAATTATATTATGAAAGGGAATATGTGGCGATCAATTGATGGGATGAACATGACCTCTTTGCCAGGACACGGAATTTGAAAAATTATTTGGCAAAAATCCGTGGCCGATAGTGTGGTGGCTAAAGGGCCACCAGAGCTAAATCCAAGACAAGCCACCAAAACTCATGTTCTACAGAGTAACAGTTGCATAAGAATTAGCTATAACAATGTGATTCAACATCAAAAGGCCCAATGTGAATTCAAAACTCAAAGTAATGATACATTTCACAATATTGGAGTGAACAATTGACGAAAACCAATTTATGAATTAGTTATCCTTGAATTCGGTATCTATGGGTTATTAATAACATAATTACAAGTACTAATTAGACGAAAACCATAAGAAAACAGAACTGGAATCCAAGGATACCTGAAGAAGAGAGTCCCTGTGGTAATGGATAATATTGGAGTCAACAATTGTTTGCAATCTAGCTACCGGGTCACGGCCATCTTCTAGAGCAGATATAACCTGCAGAAAATACTTGTGCATCAATAAAATGGAGCGCATCATCTGTAAATAGAGAGTAGGGCTTGAGAGAGTACTAGGGCTTGAGGAGCGCAGTGATTTCAACCTTGATTCATGGGCTTGAGGAGCGCAGCAACGCCTTGAGAGAGAACACCTTTATCTCTGCCCTCCGCTACGGGGGGCGGTGGTGGGCTGAAAATTTTTTAGGGGCGGGAGGGACGAGCGTTTCGGGGCTTGATGGGCAGGAGAAAAACTTAGGGACGAGCGGCAGGGGCTGAAAATTTTTTGGAGGGGAAAGTGACGATCGGCGGATGAAAACCTCGAGAGGGAAGAGCCGCGCTATGAAAGAGGGTTTCTGTTTACGGAACTAGGGTTGTTGTTTGCGGGCTGAAATTTTCTCTCGAACCGCGCGCTGAGAGTGGTTGCCGCGCTGTGAAAGTTAATGTATAATACACCATCTTTAACATCGCTTGTATTAAAAAAGCGCTGTCTATTGGTACCTTTAACAGCGCTTGTATTAAACAAGCGTTGTTAAAGGTCCACCATAGACATCGCTTGTATAGTACAAGCGCTGTCTATGGTGGACCTTTAACAGTGCTTTTACTAAAGAAGCGATGTCTATTATCTGACCTTTAACAGCGCTTGTAGAAAGAAGCGCTGTGTATTATATATGCCTGACTTTTAACAGCGCTTGCAGAAAGAAGCGATGTTATTGTCTGACTTTTAACAGCGCTTGCAGAAAGAAGCGCTGTCTATTGTCTGACCTTTAATAGCGCTTGTAGAAAGAAGCGCTGTCTATTATCTGGGCCTCTAATTAACAGCGCTTATAATTGGCAAGCGCTGTTAAAGGTGTGCTATTAAAGGCCCTTTTTGTAGTAGTGTTGCACCGAGTATTCTACTCCACATCATCTCAACCCCCATCGTTTTTGAAAACACTTGGCTTAGGAACTTTTTAGCGATTATCTAGGCTATAGTGTGGTGATTTCCTTGACCCTAGTTGTGGAGTCCCTGACGCATGATATGTTTCGATTCTTGCTCTATTCTCTTGCATGCTTGAGCTATATATTCACCGCTTTATTCGAATCGAGTCGATATTTGGGTCATATCTTGGATTTGAGTATATCGAGCTTTATTGCACAATGTAGATAGTGACACCGTTTGCTAGCACACGACCACGTTCACTCGTGCTTCACCGCGTGGGCCTACGGCACTTGTCTGGACTCGTATTCCTTGATTTATTTATGTGATTTGGTGTTTGCCCGCTTGGTGTGTGTTTTTGATTTTGCTGGCTCTGACGGGCGATCTAGGATTTTCTGTTTTCTCTTTTTCTCTCTTTCTCTCTATTTTTCCCTCTGAGCTCCTACTCTCGCTCGTCTTCCTTGAGGACGAGGAAGAGTTCAGCTTGGGGGATTTTGACGTGCGTTTATATTTCATATATTTGCGCACGTTTTCTTCCGTGTTTTTCCGTATTTTCTGCCGTCTTGTATTCGTTTTCTCGTGTTTTCTTGTTTTCTTTCACTTTTCCGTGTTTTTTGTATTTTGCAGGAATTTACCGACGTAGGGGACATAAAACGACGATATCAAGAGTCCCCGGAGCAACGGGAGGAGTCACGCGTGATCCAGGGGGTCAAACGACGAAGATCGCATCTTTCAACCCCTCACCCGACCGGTTGGTCATTTCCAACCGATCGGGTGATGCACGCGTGCACTACCCGGACAAAAGTCGGAGCGGCCAAGAAGTCACCCGGTCGGTTCAGTGACCGGTTCAAAACGCCCCGACTCTCTGGAAATCTGATGCTGAATGCCAACCGATCGGGTGACCTTCACCTGATCGGTTCACCTGTAGCCGATTCTCCGAAGCCATCACACGAAGAGATCAGCCGACCGGTTCACCCGACGGCACGAAGATCCAACCAATCAGCTTCAACCTCAACCGACCATGCCGTGGTGACCGGGTGAAGTCCTATTTGAGCTGTCGAAGAAACGAAGCAGGTCACCCGATCGGGTGACTTTTCACCCGATCGGGTGATTTCGTATTCTATATATAGGACCCTATGTTTTCCAAAAACGTGAGCTGTTATTTTTGAGCTGGTTTTCCTCTTTCTTGACGGCTGTAATTTTTCAGATATTTGTAAGTTTTTCGATCTTTGTTAAACTTTAGTATAGTGTTATTAGCAGTGCTCTTACTACTTTTCAATCGCCTGATCATGATTTTTACGGTCGATTTCTGTTTAGATCGCTTTTCACTAAATATGTGTGAGTAGTTCCCTAATATGGGATTTTGGCGGAAACCCCTTCGTGGGTCCTTCCCGATGCGTCCATAGGACTAGGAAATCGATAAGGATTAGGAATCTAACGGTTACGCGGGGTGTTTTATTGTCATCGGTGGAAAAAGACCGCCTTTGACCGTTGGGCCAAGGGGGAATAAACTTGGCGGTTGACCCCTAGCCATAGCTCACGCCCTTAGCGTAGACGTCGAATCCTAGCGCGCGGGAGCGGCAGGATGAGACGTTGGGAGTTATCGTTGCGAACTTAGTGCTCCCGGAGTCAGTCAGTGTTAATGGATACGGGAGTGCCCACTGACCGAACCCGGGAAGTCCGGCGTATCATCCTGGGCACCGACCGGAATATCGGGCCCATGGGACGCTGGTACCACTTTCAGAGGCAACGTCTCACCATTAGACCCTAATTCCGATCGATATCCTACCCGTAGGCCGTATCGGTGAGAATCACACGATAGGGTGGAAACCAGAGTCCCGGGTTTTCCCTTCATATCGTTTATCCCTTGCTTTCCATTTACCGTGACAACCCACTATCCGATTCGGGCTAGCTCGCCCACGTGGTGAATTTGACCCTTCTTGACACAAGCACATCCTCGCCTCCCTGAGTTCGACCCCCAAGCCACACTACAACACCGTGCGCTTGCGGTTATAAATATTTAAATCTCACGCCCCCAATCATATTATTGCACACATCAAACACGCACCAAAGCGGGGGACGTCAGGTTTACTCCTTATAGCTGAAGGAGCGGATCAGACATCCTGCTACGCTGCGTGACAGCTTAACCCTACCCCTCCACGTGTATCGAGCCAGGGTTTCCCAAGTACATGAGCTCGCTTCTGGATTACGAGCCAGAAGTGTTTTTCGGTTTGGCATAGGGTTGTGCCCGCAAAGCAGGTGCCTAGCCTCCAGGGCCGGTTCAAGCATAAATGAGGCCTAAAGCAAAACAAAATATGAGGCCTAAGAATTAACACAAATTTTTTAAGAGCTTTCATATAACTGAATTTAGAACAGAATGTCCCCGAGGGGGTTGGCTGAGTGGAAAGTGTGTTCCTCTCTCCCCAAGTGGTGAGGGATCGAGGACCGATAGTTAACTCGCTTAATTCCCTCGACTAACCTGGTATGCAAGGTGTGGGTTAGCCTTGCATATCCCATGTTTGGTGCCTGACCGCCTCACTTGTGAGGTGGTGTGGGAGTCCGGGTCACCAAAAAAGCATTATTGGTAATTTTGAAAAAGGCATTATTGGTAATTTTGAAATGTGTATTAGTGGTGGTTTTATAAAAATAAAGCAGCATTCCCTTAAATTTGATGTGACATATAAAATTCAATAAAATAAAAGGAACGAAAAACCCAATAAATAAGTATAAAATAAAATAAAATAAAATAAAATAAAATAAAATAAAGAACCAATTTCACCCAAAAAAAAGTAAACGAAAACGAAAACGAAACAGCTCAACCAAGAGTCGAGACAACCGGAGGATCCAATTTATTACATTGAAAACCTTTTCATGGTTTCATCTGCATATTTGACAAAATTCAACATTGAGAGAGATAGAGATGCATTGGATTGAAGCAGATCCATCCGATTTTGGTGAAAATCTCCCGCTCCCTCGAAGGCAAACAACGATCTCGCCTTTTCTTTTCTTCTTCCTTATATTTCTCTTTCTGCTAATCTCCCAGTTTCTAATCGTCGTCGTTGTTTGTTTGTTCAATTGGAAAACTATAGCGGACACACAACAGTTGGGCTTAGGAATAAAATGAAATATGAGGCCCTCTCAAAATTGGAGGCCTAAAGCAGCCGCCTAAGTGGCCTTACTGTAAAACCGGCCCCGCTAGCCTCAATAGTTACAATAAGTGTAGCGTATGCTACGCAATCAAGATGAAACATTTCGATGCCTGACATGACAATGAGCAGTTAAAGTGCATACCGTTAATTGAAATTAAACATGACATGGCATCATGAATGAAAGCATGTAAAAGTGTCAGATCTAGCTTCGTTGTCAAGCTAGATCTAAAGGGGCGTCTAGGCAACTATCATTTCATCGCCTAGTCTCTTTTACGCTACTGCATAAAATGGCCTAAGACGTGGCCTAAACAGAACACTGGCAAGTATCACTTGCCTGAAAATAACCAAGTCGCGATCCTGTTCAATCAAGTCTAAGTCTACCTATGTGTTCAGATTGCAATCCAGCCTACAGTCCCAATTACTTATCTTGACTAGTGAGTTACAAAAATAATCAGAAGCAACGATTTTTAGGTTGATTAACAGGAAATGTGGGGGTTCCTACGGAGCGAGACTTACCTCAACACGCCGCGAGAGCTACTCTGATGTCGGGTAGCGACGTCAGGAGTTGGATTCCGGTAGGCGAACGGAACGGAACGTCGGGTTCTCTGTTGATAAAACACGTGCACAAATTAGTTCGTAATGACAGATTAGAATTATAATGCGATCCTAAAAACGTCTAATGATCCAATTTTTAATAAGTTCTCTATCCTAAGATGGTTTCACATCAATATTAACGTACGTTAAGTTACTAACATGTTAATTACATTAAATAGCTAGTATGAATAAGCATACAACAATATTATTAAGCAACCTAAGTTAACCATAGTTAGGACTCGTATACAAGATAGTAACCCTATAGATTATCATGTTAACATCATTATTAATGTTACTAGCATGGAAACAACATTTTTATTAAGTTACTTAGCTCATCATAAATTAATGGTTCAAAAACTATAAGCAATAGATATTAAACGTGTTCTGACGAACGTTACTAACCGTATCGAAGTGATGATCCCACGAAGCTACCAGGAGATCGTCGCGAGTCGTCTACGTCTAAAGGGATGGTCGTACGTCGCTGTCCTGTGAATATAATCGCTACTGCAAAAAGCCACGGCCTCAAGCGTCGGGGGGTCTCGCTGCCGTTGTCGAGCTAGAGGGGGGTCTGCTGAGCGGGGTGACGTCGCCGCGGCCTGAGCAGCGTTGTGGGCGCCTGGAGATGATTCTGGCGGCCTGATGTTGTGCTAAGGGCGGCGTTGCAGTGTCGGGTCGATTCCGGCAAGGTTACGACGGGGTACTGGCTGGTGAGAGGGCTGACGAGGGTCAGGGATCGCTGTGGGTGGGTTGTGCATGGAGGAGGGTCACCGGGCGACGCTGTTGCTCGTCGTGGTTGCTGTGTGCGGCCTGCAGCTGCACCGGCAGCGGAACAGGCAGTCTAACGGTGGGAGATGGCCGCTGGGAGAGGGTCAGGTCGGCGAGGATGGGCTGGAGATGAATAGGTCACCGGAGATAGGTTTGGGTCGGAGAGAACCTCGTGAGGGGGTTATGAGGGAGTCGGCGGCGCAAAGAGCTGCTGAAAACGCAAAAGAGAAAAGCCCTAGCCTGTCGGGTTATAAATGGGTTTGGGTTACTAAACAGGGTTTAGATGGGGTGCACTTAAAAGATTTAGAGGAGAGAGAGAAGAAGGAAGGAGTATAGTTAAGGGGAAATAGGGGAGATGAAAAGCTAATTTGATTTGGGTTGTTTACGTATGAGAGATTCTCCAATTGCTATTCAACATGGGGTTTTGGGTAGTTTGAGGGCAAATGGGAGAGAGAGTGTGAGAGGGTAGGGTACAGTTAAGGGAAAATGAGGATGAGCCTAACTTAGGGAAATAATCATGTGAAAACTTAGGCTTAATCATCGATTAATGAGGAAATTAGTGTAAAGGCGGGTCAAATAATGCCCGATAATTATGAGAAAAATACCGGGGCGATCGTGTGACGAGAGAATTGACACTAAGGAGATCAATCACGACTAGGGCGACGAGAAACGGAACTAAAAATCAAAAGGTCTAACGACAAAAGTGAAAATTACGACACCTCTTCAAATAAAGTTAATTTGTGGGAGAACGGCCCGTGAAATGACATTCCAAAATATTTCCACAAATAAGTAATTTTCCAGAGGGTCACAACGGCATATCACATCATAGGGTTCGGATAAAAGAAGGGTCCAAAATAAATACATGTACGAACAAAAAGTACGCGCACGAAAAACGTACGATCGAAAACTGACCGTGACATCTTACCCACTTTAGAATAAAGTCCGTCTTCGGACGTTCTAATTAGGAAAAAAAATATATACTAGCCATTCTAGTAACTACCCTAAACATATCAACGATGATTCAACCCACGTATAGTCACTGCAAGTGCTTATATATGCACTAGGTAGTCAAACATTAACACTACAAACACGTATATATATACACATTCTGTACTTATACCTATCATAGACAGTCAAATTCATTCACGTACTTCAATCATTCATATAATCGCGCACATCCCTCATATAATAATCGCTCACTACCACATAATGAAGTCACACATACTTTCATACAAATAAATAGCTCACACCAGCAAATACAATCGTAGTACTTCATATTCAGATAACTACCTTTGAACAAAACAACATGGATACACTACTCCCAATATCTCCTAGTGTACATTCAATCATAACAACACAGGTAATCACACCATGCCACATTAAATCATGTTTGCTATATCTAATATACTTTCACCATTACTATAATTTCACAAATATAAAGTTATTCAAATGCACGCAGATACTTCACCATATATTCACATCACCTACAGTCCTATAACTATATTAAGACACACCACACATATCATAGTCACCAATACCTATAACTAAACACATACTTACCCGTGCATGATGCACACCCACACACACTGCTATGACATTTATACATACCACCCATACCGCTATATACTTAGCACATTCTACACACCAGATTTAGCTAGGACATATACATTCAAACATATAAAATCTTAGAAAATAACTATACCACAGGCCAACACCTATAACTATATACTGGTATAGCCACCCACAATCATGTGCGTAACACAACCATACACAACCATTCTTATTACTATACATACATCATCCATTACTATACTCATAGGACTACATGCAAACCACAAACATATGTAAAAATATACTTAGGGTATACCCACTCAAGCTTGAGTGAGACTCAAAACCTATATCAGAATACTCTATATACATAACACGATACTTATACCTACACCAACACAATACTCCAATATATATATATATACACCAACGTAACCACACACATACCATAATATCAATCACACTTAATATTTAGTCAGGTAACACCCACATAATTCAATCACTTTACATATCATAATAATATTACAACATCAACACACGTATTCAATTAAATACATCATCCTAAGTAAGCATACCTCATATAGTCGCGTACATATAATATACACACCATAGCAATTTACCTATAATTAGTATACTAACACATATACTTATCCATACATAGTTAAGACATACAATAATCGTGTATACCTCACGGTATACACGCACACGCATAACATCCCGTAAAGGCAAGCAATACCAAACAAAATTACAACCCTATTATCATCCGTATCTCACCCATATTCATGCAGCAAATACATATCAACTTACGACTAGGTACAATACATATCTTCGTACGAGCACATGCTCACACGTACTACATATAGATCAAATATAGGCATGCACATTTAACTATAAGTACCCTATTATCATTACACTTAACAATCACATGATTTATTAGTATATTATTTCAAGCATTTACAGTATTTCCAAACCACATACCACTAGTTAATACTCTAACACAACTTCCAATTTACATCGACATCCCTAAAGTGGTTTAGCTATCCACACATATGTAAATACAATCGTTTACACAATTTCATACATATATCACGATTATCATTGAGTATACATACATAACACAAGAGGCAATCATTAATGTCTTACGGGTAGCACACTCATACATGTCCACACACTCTACCTATATACATGTACCACGACGACATCTCAAACCAATGGGCCCGCTATTAAACTAGAGTTGACACAGGCAATGACAAGCACTAATGTCTAAACAATAAAAGGAAACCGAAACCAAAAACGTAACAAAGAAAAGTTTGGAAAGTACGAGTTCAGATAGGGCGAGGACAAGGAGACAGCTTGGTTAGGTGTATCAGGGATAAAATTGTGAATGTTTAGGTAGAGGAAAGGAAGATGTAATAATACCCTTATAGGATATAGAAAAATAGTGTGTAAATGACATAAGTTAAAATACGAAAATTATAAAAATTGTTGTACTTCAAAAGTTGGAGTTCTCTTTTACCTAGAAAAAATATTTGGAGGTCGATAAAATGAGTTGTTCGAAACAAGTTTGAGTCGTATATACATAATAAGAGAAAAATGGTTTATTGGCTTATTGAGAAATCATAATAAGAAAGAAGTAAAACATTCACACGAACATTAAAGATATAGATTAGATAATATTATACGTCAGTAATTTAATAATTTCGGTAAAAGTTTCGAAATTCCAAGAATGAATTTAGGTCAGCTGAAGTGTAGGAAATTTAAGCTCATGCTAAATGTTTTCAAAGTCTTTAAACTTGGGAGAAATTTAAAATAAATAATATTGAAAATACTTTTAGAGAAACCATGATTTGCCAAAAGAAACGGACTTATACAAAGATTTTTTTGAAGTATGAGTACGAAGAACCTAGGACTATATATATATATATAAATATGGAAGTTCTATTTAGCCTAGAAAAATATTCTAAAAGTATGTACGGCAAGTGGTTAAAAGTAATAAACTTAGTAGTATAGAAAGGAAGGAATGATATTTTGAATTTTCAAAATGGTAATAAAGTTTAAAACCGAAATACAAAAGATCTAGGTTAGGGAATGATTACGAGATAGTAATTAAAATTACAACCAATAGACTTCAAAATCTACGGAAGAATTTTAACTCAATCGAAAAGTAAGGAATTTAAATATATAAGAAGGGGGTTTAAAACAAAAAATTAAACTTAGCGAAAATTTTTAATAAGGGAAATCGAAAATAATTTTGAAAAAAAATCAAGTTTTGCAACGGATAAGATTCGAAAGATTAACGATAATCGTCACGAGGCGATCATGTGTATCGAGGGAAAAGAATGTGGTCGTTTGATGAATCCGTCTAAAATAGGATTCAAGAAAAGCTACGATGGAACTCTACGGTCGATAACTCAGAAGTGCAATGATGAGGAAAAAGATAAAGATCAGTGGTTCTATCCACCGGGCCATTTAGAGATCAGGAAAACTTAGCGCTAAGACTCTGTAATAGACTAGACTGTAACAGAGGCCTCGGGGTGAGGTCCTAAGAGTAACAAGATCACGTTCTGCTGGGCCCGAAATTGATGGACTCAACGAACGGCTAAAAGAGAAACTCTAGAAGTCTAATATGGTCAGGGCTGGGTGAGAGACTGCTAAGGCAACCTAAGACAAGTACAGCTTAATCTTGACGAAGGCACCTGACTATCAAACCTGGACATCTATCTAAGTCTTCCTACCATCTAAGACAGGGAAAACCTTCAGGTTAGACTCAATTTATGACTTAAATGTCCCGAATAATTTAATGGATGTTGTTATCATTACTCTTGTTTCGATATTTCGCAGATGCAAAGGTGACCTGCATGGGCCACCACTAAAACCTGTCACGCCCTACTTCACAAGTGTGGAAGGTGAGACGTGAGGAGATCCGCTCAGAAGTGGAGCTGTGAAGCTGCAGTCTGATAAGCGTCTGGTAACTTATTACATTAGCATGTTCTTTGCATTACGACTAAACAACCATAATAATAATGAGGGATAGACAATAAAGTTATCCAACGATCAACATCCACAGATTTATCCCAAACATTACAGAGATAGTCATAAAGTAAAGTACAGAGTCTGTAAAGAAGGCCTAAGCATGGCCGAAACTACAACTAGTAATGGTGCTGCGCACCTAACAACCTAATAACAGCTACTAAGAAGGTAACAACAACTAAAAGAGAGTCACCGGCTGAGACTAAAGGTAGGACCGGAATCCTCGAATTGAACGTCAGCAACCTGTCGTCCTCTGCAACTAAATCAGGCTCAAAACCTGACATGTGACTCCCAAAGAGAAAAGGGCATATGTCAGCAAAAGTCTCCCAAAAGAAAACAGAGAGCTTTTGTGCAAGGATACAAATAAGGTAAAGCGACTAGCAGTTCTAAATTTAATGAAATGACATGACATTTAAAGAATGCAACAATTTAAGATGACATGATGACATGCATGCACGTCGTAGCAGAAACTACGAAAACACCATTTCATGAATCACGATCACTATCCTATCACATTGTGCACATGGTTTACTCCTTGCAGCTGAAGGAGCGGATCAGGCAGCCTTCTACGCTGCGTAACAGCTTAACCCTACCCCTCCACATGTATCAAGCCAGGGTTTCCCAAGTACATGAGCTCGCTTCTGGATCACGAGCCATGAAGTGTTTTTGGGTTTGGCATAGGGTTGTGCCCGTAAAGCAGTTGCCTAGCCTCAATAGTTACAATAAGTGTAGCATGTGCTACGCAATCACGATGAAACATTTTGATGTTGAATATTGGACTCCCCGGATTTGGTTTTGGATGATGAGCAAACATAAATACTTCATGAACTAACAATTTGTGAGCGCAGTATTGGAGATCGTCGCCAATTTCACGAGAATATTCAAAGCGACATCTCAACACTTCCAAAAGCTCGTATTCAAGCCTAAAGCTTCGTTGAAGCTCTTGCGACGCTTTGGAAGTAATGAAGATTCAATCGAAGCTCTCAAAGACCGTTTATTAAGGTTTTATTTATAGTCTTTTAGTTTCGATTGATAGAATGTTAAGCCTTGAGTATATCTTACGTTTCTATCTTCATTACGCTCATTTCGTAGCTCTAGGATTCTTGCACAAGTTCACTCTAACTTCCTCGAAGCGTCGCACTTCGATTCGGACTTTGTTGTGCATGTTAGTTGGTACAAGAACAAGTACTGACCGACTAGATGGTGATCTAGTCGGTCGGCTACTGTTCTTGGACTGACTAGTTTCTGTCAGTTAATTCTTAGCTCTTTACTGTTTACAGTTAGTCGGTCTATGTTGACTCACCGACCGACTAGTTTGTGAACTAGTCGGTCAGTGATGCTTCTTTGACCGACTAGTTGAGACTGACTGTTCACTCTAAAATTCTCCTAAGCTACTGTTTACCGTTAGTCGGTCTAAGAACGTTTGATGACCGACTAGTTGACAATCTAGTCGGTCAACTTTTGTTCTTGGACCGACTAAGTCAACTTGCCTTCAGACTATGTTGTTTTGCCTCTTAGTCGGTCTACGTTCATTGGATGACCGACTAGTTGTGAAACTAGTCGGTCAGACAGTGTTCTTGGACCGACTAGTTTTCTAGGTCTGAAATTCTATCTCTTCTCAGATCTGCTCTTAGTCGGTCCATGCTTTGTGACTGACCGACTAGTTGATGAACTAGTCGGTCAGTGAGTGTTCTTTGACCGACTAGATCTCACAGATTTTTTTCCGTTGGAGATTGACCTAACTTGTTTTTATGGGACCCTATAAATACAAACCTAGGTCATTTCAATCTTCAATAGAGCTGTCATTAAGAGATTCATTGAGTTCTAAAGAGATAGCTATTCTCCCTCAAATCTAAAGCTCTCTTCCTCACAAGAAACCCATTCTCTCTCATTTCTAGATCTAGAGAGAAGCTTGTTCTTGGTGAGCCCTTCAAGCTATTGCTTGATTCAAGTTTCCAAATCTTCCCTAGGCACCCATTGCTGCTCATTTCCTTGGTGCTAGGGTTTGGTAACTTCATCTTCCTCAAATCCTTCATTCCACCTTTTGGGTAAGAAAAACTCAAGGTATAGGATTTTGTGGTAAGAGTATTTATTTCATATTAAACTCTTTTATATTGCTTATTGGCTCTCTCGGTTGTGAGAGAAGTTTGTGATCCTGGGTTGTGGGATTCACTTTGCCATTGCATGTATGATTTGATCTTGTGAAGGTTTTTCACAAGATATTCATAGTGGAAATCTTGAGTTAGGGTTTCTAACTCAAGTATCCGGAAGGGATCCGGGTGGTTGGGACGTAGGATCACCGGGAACAAGTCGGGGAGACTTGGTTGGATCCGAACCCATTAACTTCATTTGTTAGCATTGTTAATTTCATTGTTGTCATTCAATTTAAGCTTCCGCAAATTGACTTGGTAGTTGTGTGTAATTTAATTTGGAATAATACGCCTTATTATTTTAAAGTACTATTCACCCCCCCTCTAGTACTTGTGCAGTAGCTGGTAGGGCATTACATTTGGTATCAGAGCCAGATACTCAGCTATGTCTGCCAACGACAACAAGACCGTGCCTCCACCTTCCAACTACGACACCTTCAGGAACCGTGAAGGAGCGTCATCGGTGATGGAAGGACATTCCTCTACAAGGCCTCCATTCTTCAACGGTACCAACTACGGGTACTGGAAATGTCGGATGGAAACCTTCCTCCGAAGTGCATCTTTATGGAGGACTACAATGAAGGAGTACAACGAGCCCGAAGAAGAAGATTTTGAGAAATGGACTACCGCGGAGGTCGCCGCGGAGGTAAGCAATGCCAAGGCAATGAACGCCTTGCAATGTGCATTGGAGCCCGAGGATTTCAATAAGATATGCACATGTAAGAGTGCATATCAAATTTGGAACTCTCTCCTCATACTACATGAAGGGACGAGTCGGGTAAGAGACTCTAAACTCGTTGTCGTAACCAAAGATTACGAAATGTTTCACATGCAACAGGGCGAGAAGATGAAAGAATATTACGCTCGCTTCGTTGACATAATAAACGAGTTAGAGGCCCTCGGCAAGATCTACACTCAAAAGGAGAAGTGCTTAAAGCTTATTGAAGGACTTCCCTCTTCTTGGGAAAAACGTACCTTCGCCATCGAGGAAGGTAATGACATGAAAAAATATACCGTAGTTCAACTAATGGGTACTTTGATGTCATACGAGGTACGCAAAGATAGCAAGGTGAAGCTACAAGAAAAGATGAAGTCATATTTGAACCTAGATGCGCCTAAGAAAAAGGCGATTGCATTCAAGGCGGCTTCATCCACATCTTCCGATGATGAAGACTCGGAAAACGAGTTGGACTTGGAGTCCATGGCACTCATGGCCAAGAAGTTCAACCGTTTCTTCCGGAAAGGTAACTTCAAGACCAAAGGTAAATTTGGTTCTTCTAACGCCTCTTCCTCTCCTTTGTGTTTCAAGTGTAATAAGCCAGGACACATGAAAGCGGAGTGTCCTCTCAACAAACAAAAGGAGAAGTGGAAGGCGCCAAAATTCGATAAGTCCAAGAAATACAAGAAGGGGTACAAGAAAGGACTTGTCGGAGCAACATTCACCGACTCCGAGGATTCCTCAAGCGGAGAGTCGGATGATGAGAAAGTGGAGCAAGCACATATGTGCTTCATGGCAAGAGAGGAGAACGATCAAGGATCCTCCTCTTCCGATGATAGTAATGACGAAAGCGATGAGGTAACGATGGATGATCTTAGAAATGCTAACTCTCAACTTTGGTCAAAATACACTAAGTTAGTAAATAGATATACTAAGGTAAAAGATGACCTAGCTAGCATTCAAACATCGCCTAAGAATATCATCACCAACAACGACACCGTGGTTGAAGAGTTAAGAAATGAGATTGTGAATCTCAAATCTAAACTTGAACATGTTAGCATTGAGGATGCGGAAGAACATGAGATAGCGGATTTAACTTCTCAAAACTCGACTTTGAGTATTGAGAACGAGAATCTTAAATCTCGTGTTTATGTGCTCACATCGCAAATATCCGCTTTGGATACTTCTTTGCGTTCTCTCAAAGAGAAATATGAGGACACATTGGGCCGAATCAACAAATTCAACAAGGGTAAGGGCCATTTGGATAACATCCTAAAAGATTTACTTCCGGCCAAACACCACATTGGCTTGGGGTATATGATGGGAAATTCATCCAAGTCGGTCACTACTTTTGTTAGGCCAACTTCCGAAGCCTCAACGAGTGGGAGCAAACACTCTATTGGTAGTTCATCTACCAATGGTGCTTCCACCTCGTCCACACCCTCTTTCGTAAAGAAACCCACTTTGGGTGGACCTCCAAAGAAGGGGCATGCCTACATGTACACTAATAACATGCCACGTAGGAACACACGTCCTACTCCACCGTCTCACACTTATGATGATTTTTATGCAACACATTCCCGGGCACGTGCACACCAAGTGAGACACCCTCACGCACGTGTTTCCACACATGCATATGTACACCCACCTCATCATTTGAATAATTCTTTTCGTGCACCATTCCATCATGTCCCGTATGCCTATCCACAACATGCATCACGTAGAAATCAACGTAGCATGCATGCACCCAATAGGATGATGGCTCCCAAAATTTTCACTATTTGGAGCCCAAAGGACACAAGCATGGACGAAAAACAAATGTACATGAATGCTTATTTTTCGGATGTTGTGCATAGTAAGAATTATGTGGGGAAGTCTAAGTCCACTTGGACTTGGCTTCCAAAGGTCTAATCCCTTGGACCCAATGACCTTGGGTACCATGATATGAAAGTGTCTATCTTTAGGTACTCAAGGAAAAGAAAAAGAAAAGGAGCATCAAATTTAAATTTAGCTCCAAAGGGAATTGGATACTCGATAGCGGGTGCTCCAAACACATGACGGGTGACGCTCGTTTGCTCTCCGGAGTGGTTCCCATTGCGAATGGAAACCGCGTCGTATTTGGAGGCAACGAGAGCGGAACCATCATAGGTGTTGGTAAAGTCGGTAACCCTTCTAAACCATTAATTAGTGACGTTTATCTTGTTAGTGGTTTAAATCATAATCTTATTTCAATAAGTCAACTTTGTGACAAAGGTTACAAAGTTAGCTTTGCGAAAGGATTGTGTCACATTTTAAGAAAGGATAATGAAAAATTATTATTTTCCGGAACTCGTCGTAAAGACATCTATATTTTGGATCTTCCTAAGTCATATGAACAATGTCTCGTTGCCAACACAAGTGAACAACACTTATGGCATCGACGCTTTGGACATGTGAACTTTGGAACACTATATAAGCTTTCAAAATTGAATTCTATTAAAGGTTTTCCGAAGCTTGTTTTTGAAAAGAAAATTTTTTGTGATTGTTGTCAACGCGGCAAGCTTCCTAAATCTTCATTTAAACCTAAGAAAAGCATCTCTACTAAACGGCCACTAGAGCTATTACATCTAGATTTATTTGGGCCAACTAGAGTAGCTTCCTTAGGAAATGCAAGGTATGGACTTGTCATCGTAGATGACTATTCAAGATTTACTTGGGTATTTTCATTGTGTAATAAAAATGAAGCTTTTGAAAACTTCACAATTTTTGTTAAGAAAGTACAAAATCTCTTAGGAACCACCATTGTCACTATTCGTAGTGATCATGGAGGTGAATTTGAGAATGAGTCTTTTGAGACATTTTGTGATGAAGTTGGTATTACTCACACCTTCTCTTTCCCTCGTGCACCTCCTCAAAATGGTGTAGTTGAGAGAAAGAATAGGACGCTAGTGGAGTGTGCTCGCACTATGCTTGATGATAGCCAACTTGGCCATCAATTTTGGGCGGAAGCGGTACACACCGCTTGCTATGTGTTTAATAGAATACTTTTGAGGCCCGGCACTAAACAAACTTGTTATGAATTGTTGTTTGGTAGGTTGCCTCAAGTTAAACATTTTCGTGTTTTTGGTTCGAAATGTTTTATTAAGAACACATATGGTAGTTTGGACAAATTCGATCCGAGATCCGATGAGGGGATTTTTGTTGGATATTCTACGCGTAGTAAAGCCTACCGGATATTCAACAAACGAACCTCAACGATCGAGGAATCGCTTCATGTCTCATTTAATGAAGGATTTGTTCCAACTAGAATTTCAAATGATAATGATTCTATGGATGTTTTATGTGATTCGTTTGAAAATTCTAAGTCTAATGATTCTATTGATTCTATTGAGACTAACCCAACTAATGAAGTTGTTGAGAATGTTCCAAGTGATCAAGGTATTCCCAAACGGCTTCATTCGGTTCGTGACCATCCCCATGAGCAAGTCATTGGCAATATCTATGATAGTGTCAAGACGAGATCCCAAGTTCACCGCTTCGCAAATTGTGCCTTTGCCTCATCGATAGAGCCAAAGAATATTAATGAAGCATGCGAAGATAGCGCTTGGATCTTAGCCATGGAGGAGGAGCTCATTCAATTCGAGAGGAATGAAGTTTGGGAGCTTGTTCCATTGCCATCGAAGAACCACACCGTCATAGGGACAAAGTGGATCTTCAAGAACAAAACCGACGAAAACCAAGTCGTCGTTCGGAACAAAGCTCGGTTAGTAGCTCAAGGCTATCGTCAAGAGGAAGGTATCGATTTCGAAGAATCTTTCGCTCCGGTAGCTAGATTAGAATCAATTAGATTACTTTTGTCTTTTGCATGCCATAAGAATTTTAAATTATTTCAAATGGATGTTAAAAGTGCATTTTTAAACGGAGATGTCGTTGAGGAAGTTTACGTTTCTCAACCTCCGGGCTTCGTAAATGAAAAATTTCCAAATCACGTTTTTAAACTAAAGAAAGCTCTTTATGGTTTGAGACAAGCTCCTCGAGCTTGGTATGATCGCCTAAAGAATTTTCTTTTGGATTTGAATTTTAAAATGGGCGAAGCCGATTCAACACTTTTTATTAAGCATGCGAATAATGATATTTTATTAGTTCAAATTTATGTTGATGATATCATTTTCGGTGCTACTAACTTCGCTCTTTGCGAAGAGTTTTCTAATGTGATGAAGGAACAATTTGAGATGAGCCACATGGGCGAACTCAAATATTTCTTAGGTCTCCAAATTCGCCAAATGAACGATGCAATCTTCATCCACCAAACGAAGTACACGGTGGAGTTGCTAAAGCGATTTGGAATGGAGAATGCCTCCGGGAAAAAGACTCCAATGAGCACGACTACGCATCTTGACAAGGATACGGGCGGTAAGGATGTAGACATTCGTCTATATCGAGGTATGATAGGTAGTTTGCTTTATCTTACCGCAAGTAGGCCCGATATTATGTTTGCCGTATGTATATGTGCTCGTTATCAGTCTCAACCTAAGGAGTCTCACTTAGTAGCGGTAAAGCGTATTTTTCGCTATCTAAGTTACACATTAGATTTTGGATTACTTTATCCGAGATCTAGCACATATGAGTTAGTCTCATATAGTGACGCTGATTATGCGGGATGCAAATCCGACAGGAAAAGTACTAGTGGCACTTGCCATTTTATAGGAAATTCTCTTGTCTCTTGGTTTTCCAAGAAGCAAAATTCCGTATCACTTTCAACCACCGAGGCGGAATATATTGCCGCCGGTGCCGCGTGTGCTCAAGTTCTATGGATGAGACACACACTTAAAGACTTTGGTATAAATTGTGATACTTGCCCTATCATGGTTGACAACCAAAGTGCAATATGTCTTTCCAAGAACCCGGTACATCATTCCCGTTCGAAACACATAGATGTCCGACACCACTTTTTAGATGATCATGTTGCTAAAAAGGACATCATTCTAGTGTACGTTGAAACCCAAAAGCAAATCGCCGATATTTTCACGAAACCCCTAAAGGAGGACTCTTTTGTGCGGTTGCGTCGAGAATTGGGGATTATGGGTGAATCCGAGATATAGGATTCATGTTTCATTCAATAATTTTGCATGCTATTATTTTTGGCAATACCTCATTCATGCTAGAATTATTGGATTTTTCGGGAATTTTATGTGATATCTTGATTTTTCGTTCGATTTGTGCGTAATCGTCAAATTTCTGTTTTTCGATGATTAATGGGGTAGTTTAGATGTTTATTGAGAATTTTGAGATTTATCGTCCAAGCGTATTATGGAGAGAACTTGATTTTCAAGTTTTTGACTCTTTAGTCGGTTCATGTTCAGTGACCGACCGACTAGATTGAGATCTAGTCGGTCAGTACTTGAACGCAGACCGACTAAATCTTGTCAGTAATTCTTGGATTCAGCCACTGTTTGCAACTAGTCGGTTCAAGCTCATTGACCGACCGACTAGATCGTGATCTAGTCGGTCAGTGCTTGAACTGTGACCGACTAGTTGTGCCAGGGGCTGTTTGGTCATTTGTGAAATCGACCGACTTAAACTCAGTTTAGTCGATCTATTTTCATTCTAATCGATCGAAATCTCTTCTCTCTCCGCTCAAAACCCCGACCTCCCTCGAAACCCTTCGACTTCCGATCGATCTCCGGCCATTTTTCCGGCCATCTCCGTCGATCTCCTCCGTCGGCCCCTCGTTCTAGGTGATCTCCTCTCCTCCTAGGGTTAGATTTCATTTCCTAGAGCTAGGGCTTGCTCGGTTTCTAGGGTTCTTAGGGTTTATCTTTTTTTTTCGGCTAGGGCTTCTTCGTTTGATCTCCTTGTCCCGTGTCTTGCTTCGACTATGGCAAGAACACGCATTCCGATCACTCCCTCTAGCCCCTCTCCGATGACCGTTGATCCAATCTCTTCGGATCCCGAGCATCCAACCCCTCCGAAGCGTAGAGCCAAGACCACCCATCCTTCGTCGTCTTCGCCTCCTCTCAAGAAGAAGAGGACGACGACCGCTGAACCTAGAGGTCAACCGAAACCCAAACCCAAGCCTAAGCCAAAGGCCAAAATTCTTGCTTCTCAATCTTCGTTCCATACTCCTACCGATTCCGATACGGAGTATAACCCCGAGACCGAGACTCATAGGGAACCCACTCCTCCTATTCATCCCGAATCTAGCACCCACCCTCGTACGTCTACCCGTAAGCCTAAGGGAAAGGGTCCGATGCCGGTGGGCGGTGTCGATATTTCCTTATGTCGCGATGACCCTTTGTGTCTCGCGGCGTATAACCGTATCGAACATTGCCCGCTGCTTCTGGAGCATTTCGTCCAGTTTAGCGACTTCATAGGGTTAGCTGATCTTCTGTCGTCGTCGGGTCTTCTCGAGTACCTTCGATATGACCCGAAGGCGAATCCTCACCCCTACCCTAGATTAGTGAAGCTTTTCTATGCTAATAGGATCCGGGGTCAGTACGATCAGACCCACTCTGTTGAGACGACCGTTTTGGGGACTCCTATAGTCCTCACTGCGGAAATCTTAGGAGAGATTTTGGGTATCTCTTCGTCTGGCCTTCTTCCTTCTGATATCTCGGTAGATGATATTTCTTCTCTTGATCAGACCATCCTTTCAGAGATTTTCCATCAGATTCCTCCTGCCATGATTGGCGTGCCATCTAAATCTTTCAAGCCTAATGCATGGGTTCTAAATCTGATTCTGAAGTCGTGCTTGCTTCCCAAGTACGGCTCCTCATCTTTACCATCCCAGCCATTTTTGAAGCTTATCTATGCGATCTTCATGGGGAGCTCGATTAATTGGGCTCGAATTATACTCGATAAGATTGACTCTTTCGAGTGTATTTGAAAGTCCAATAAATCGGCTCATATCCCATTTCCTTGCATGTTGACCCTCGTGTTTCGTCATTTTCGTGTCACATTGCCTCGTGACGATGAGCGTCCCCTTGGTCCTCCCCTGAATGCGATGGCCGTCAAGAAATCTCTTGCGGCGCTTCGTCATGTTCAGAGGACGACACCTTCAGCATCTGTCCCTGCCTCTGCCAGTGCCTCTGCTACTCCCGTTGCCACCCTTGATGATGTCCTACGGATACTTCGTCGTCACGAGTCCCGCTTGGCTCGTACCGAGGAGGTAGTCTGCCGTATGGCTCGTCGGATGGGTGTTGAGCTTCCTCCTTCCGTGTCTGAGGATGAGGAGTTTGATGAGATGGCTGAGGAGGACATTGAGGAGCTCTGTCGTGCTTCGACTCGTGCCCCCGAGGGCACTTCTGCTGGTACTGCTGCTGCTGGTACTTCCACTTCTGCTCCTGGAGTTGCCACCTCTTCCGGTGTTCCAGAGCCATCTGCTGTAGCTCTTCAGCCTTCTGAGCCTGCTGCTGACCCAGTTTCCGAGCCTGCTCATGTATCTGCTGCTGCTGCTTCTGTCGAGACTCATGCTGCTGTTGAGCCTGTTGCTGAGATCTCGACTCCTGCCCCGATGATTCCATCTGTTGAGACACCTCTTCTCCCTGCAGAGCCTGAGTCCACTCCGTCGACTGGACCCACGGACGCTGCAGATCCAGCCTCCTCCTCGTGATCGTTGTTCCGAGGACTCTCCATATACGCTTTGGATGATATATTCTAGTGAGAGTGTCTTGGGTTAGGATGGGATTGAGAGATGCTTTGATGTATTTTTTTGTGCTTTCTGGTTGTCGGTGTTGGATTTTATGATATGTTGATGATGATGTACTTTTTGTTGTAGTATTTATTTTTATGTTGATGATGATGATGATGTATTTCTTTTTGATGATATGTAGCGCTTGATATGATGTATCTCATATATTCGATGTGATATTTTTTGGATGTACTCATGTTGTCTATATATATATATATGTTCATCATCGTTCACTTTATCTTTTATTCGTCGTGCAAATTTTAATATTCGTTGAATATATTTGAAATGTGATATCGAATCGACGCATAAAAAGTTGGTTAAATGGATTTAAATTCTGTAATTTTATAGAATTGTTTTCCATGCACAAAATTAACCAAGAATATTGAATATTGAAGAGTATGTTTCTTTATTCAAGAAATGAATAATGATTTGGTGTTTTTGATGATTTTGATTTTTTTTGATAATGGAAAATTTGGCACACCTTGTTTTGATTTCCACAATTTTTCCCTTGGTGTCAAGTTGGTCCATTGCCTTTGTCTACGACTCCCGATGTTGGATTTTACATTTCCTAATTGTTGTCGTTGAATGCCCCCCATTTTTGGGATAATGCCAAAGGGGGAGAGATAATGATAATAAATAGCGCAAATGAAAATTTAACTCAATTTCCAAGAATCTAGTTTGATATGCTAGATTCAGGGGGAGTTAAGATACATATAAGGATTTTCAAAATCCGATATTTCAAAAATCAATTCACTTTATTTATCTTACTCGTCTGCTTGATGCAATTCATTTATATTCATTTTGGAATTGACGTGTCATCAATGCAGGGGGAGTAAGTATTTTACATTTGAATTATTATCTTTGATTATTATTTATGTTGGTTTGTCATCACCAAAAAGGGGGAGAATGTTGAATATTGGACTCCCCGGATTTGGTTTTGGATGATGAGCAAACATAAATACTTCATGAACTAACAATTTGTGAGCGCAGTATTGGAGATCGTCGCCAATTTCACGAGAATATTCAAAGCGACATCTCAACACTTCCAAAAGCTCGTATTCAAGCCTAAAGCTTCGTTGAAGCTCTTGCGACGCTTTGGAAGTAATGAAGATTCAATCGAAGCTCTCAAAGACCGTTTATTAAGGTTTTATTTATAGTCTTTTAGTTTCGATTGATAGAATGTTAAGCCTTGAGTATATCTTACGTTTCTATCTTCATTACGCTCATTTCGTAGCTCTAGGATTCTTGCACAAGTTCACTCTAACTTCCTCGAAGCGTCGCGCTTCGATTCGGACTTTGTTGTGCATGTTAGTTGGTACAAGAACAAGTACTGACCGACTAGATGGTGATCTAGTCGGTCGGCTACTGTTCTTGGACCGACTAGTTTCTGTCAGTTAATTCTTAGCTCTTTACTGTTTACAGTTAGTCGGTCTATGTTAACTCACCGACCGACTAGTTTGTGAACTAGTCGGTCAGTGATGCTTCTTTGACCGACTAGTTGAGACTGACTGTTCACTCTAAAATTCTCCTAAGCTACTGTTTACCGTTAGTCGGTCTAAGAACGTTTGATGACCGACTAGTTGACAATCTAGTCGGTCAACTTTTGTTCTTGGACCGACTAAGTCAACTTGCCTTCAGACTATGTTGTTTTGCCTCTTAGTCGGTCTACGTTCATTGGATGACCGACTAGTTGTGAAACTAGTCGGTCAGACAGTGTTCTTGGACCGACTAGTTTTCTAGGTCTGAAATTCTATCTCTTCTCAGATCTGCTCTTAGTCGGTCCATGCTTTGTGACTGACCGACTAGTTGATGAACTAGTCGGTCAGTGAGTGTTCTTTGACCGACTAGATCTCACAGATTTCTTTCCGTTGGAGATTGACCTAACTTGTTTTTATGGGACCCTATAAATACGAACCTAGGTCATTTCTATCTTCAATAGAGCTGTCATTAAGAGATTCATTGAGTTCTAAAGAGATAGCTATTCTCCCTCAAATCTAAAGCTCTCTTCCTCACAAGAAACCCATTCTCTCTCATTTCTAGATCTAGAGAGAAGCTTGTTCTTGGTGAGTCCTTCAAGCTATTGCTTGATTCAAGTTTCCAAATCTTCCCTAGGCACCCATTGCTGCTCATTTCCTTGGTGCTAGGGTTTGGTAACTTCATCTTCCTCAAATCCTTCATTCCACCTTTTGGGTAAGAAAAACTCAAGGTATAGGATTTTGTGGTAAGAGTATTTATTTCATATTAAACTCTTTTATATTGCTTATTGGCTCTCTCGGTTGTGAGAGAAGTTTGTGATCCTGGGTTGTGGGATTCACTTTGCCATTGCATGTATGATTTGATCTTGTGAAGGTTTTTCACAAGATATTCATAGTGGAAATCTTGAGTTAGGGTTTCTAACTCAAGTATCCGGAAGGGATCCGGGTGGTTGGGACGTAGGATCACCGGGAACAAGTCGGGGAGACTTGGGTGGATCCGAACCCATTAACTTCATTTGTTAGCATTGTTAATTTCATTGTTGTCATTCAATTTAAGCTTCCGCAAATTGACTTGGTAGTTGTGTGCAATTTAATTTGGAATAATACGCCTTATTATTTTAAAGTACTATTCACCCCCCCTCTAGTACTTGTGCAGTAGTTGGTAGGGCATTACATTTGATGCATGACATGACATGGAAATGAGCAGTTAAAGTGCATACCGTTAATTGAAATTAAGCATGACATGGCAGCATGAATGAAAGCATGTAAAAGTGTCGGATCTAGCTTCGTTGTCAAGCTAGATCTAAAAGAGGCATCTAGGCGACTATCATTTCATTGCCTAGTCTCTTTTACGCTACTGTACAGAATGGCCTAGGACGTGGCCTAAAGAGAACACTGGTAAATATCACTTGCCTGAAAACAACCAAGTCGCGATCCTGTTCAATCAAGTTTGAGTCTACCTATGTGTTCAAATCGCAGTCCAGCCTACCGTCCCAATTATTTATCGTGATTAGTGAGTTACAAAAATAATCAGAAGCAACGATTTTTAGGTTGATTAACGTGCGATGTGGGGGTCCCTACGGAGCAAGACTTACCTCAACACACTGCAAAATAGCGATGTGAACAATGATGTTATTATCGACTATGATTATCTAATAGCTTAAGTACAGTTGATATAGTTGAGGCACAATCAAAATACGGTTTTTATTGGTGGAATCTGTGGCGTCAACCTATAGTGTTTGTAGTTTTCCTAATTTCTTCTTTAGCAGAATGTGAGAGATTACCAGGAACATAAGAAATGGAATGCAAAAATAGAATAAGAAAAATGATTAAATTAAATAATAATAAATAAGATCTTATTTATTTTTCTTTTACCCATTCACATCTATAATCTATACATATAAAAAGAATTCTTATCATGAATTTTGAATTAATGCCCAATTCTTTTAAATTCTTTATAGTTATGATATAACGAGTATTTTATTGAAGGATTAAGTTATTATCGAACTAAGAAAAATTGAAATTATAATGGATAAGATCAATTCAGAAGCAGTCTTATCCATTTATAGATGGAACTTCAATAGAAGCTAGGCCTAGAGGGAAGTTGTGAGCATTACTTTCATGCATTACTTCCATATCAAGGATAGCACGGTTGATGATATCAGCCCAATTGTTAATAACATGACCTACCCGACGTCAGTGGTTGGATTCCGGTAGCACGAACGGAACGGAACGTCGGGTTCTCTGTTGATAAAACACATGCACAAATAAGTTCGTAACGACGGGCTAGAATTATAAGGTGATCCTAAAACATCTATGATCCAATTTTTAATAAGTTCTCTATCCTAAGATGGATTCACATCAATATTATCGTACGTTAAGTTACTAATATGTTAATTATGTTAAATGGCTAGTACGAATAAGCAAACAACAATATTATCAAGCAACCTAGGCTAACCATAGTTATGAGTCGTATACAAGATAGTAACCCTACAGATTATCATGTTAACATCATTATTAATGTTACTAGCATGCAAACAACATTTTTATTAAATTACTTAGCTGATCATCATATATTAATGGTTCAAAAACTATAAGCAATAGATATTAAACGTGTTCTGACGAATGTTACTAACCGTATCGAAGAGATGATCCCACGAAGCTACCGGGAGATCGTCGTGAGTTGTCTACGGCTAGAGGGATGGTCGTATGTCGTTGTCGCACGAATATAATCGCTGCTGCGAAAAGCCACGGCCTCAACACGTCGGGGGGGGGGGTCTCGCTGCCTTTGTCAGGCTAGAGGGGGGTCTGCTGAGCGGGGCGGTGCCGCCGTGGCCTGAGTGGCACTGTGGGTGCCTGGAGATGATTTCGGCGGCCTGCTGTCGCGTTAGGGGCTGCGTTGCAGTGCCTGGGCAATTTTGTCGAGGTTACGACGGGGTATTGGCTGGAGAGAGGGCTGACGAGGGTCAGGGATCGCCGTGGGAGGGCTGTGCACAGAGGAGGGTCGCTGGGCAACGCTGCTGCTCGCCGTGGCTATTGTGCGCGGCCTGCTGCAGCACCGTCTATGGAACATGCGGTCTAACGGCGGGAGATGGCCGCTGGGAGAGGTTCAGGTCGACGAGGATGGGCTGGAGATGAATAGGTCGTCGGAGATATGTTTGGGTCGGAGAGAACCTCGTGAGGGGGTTATGAGTGAGTCGGCGGTGCAAAGAGCTGCTGAAAACACAAAAGAGAAAAGCCCTAGCCTGTCGGGTTATAAATGGGTTTGGGTTGCTAAACAGGGTTTAGGTGGGGTGAACTTAAGAGATTTAGAAGAGAGACAAAAGAAGGAAGGAGTATAGTTAAGGGGAAATATGGGAGATGAAAAGCCAATTTGATTTGGGTTGTTTACGTATGAGAGATTCTCCAATTGCTATTCAACATGGGATTTTAGGTAGTTTGAGGGCAAAGGGGAGAGAGTGTGTGAGAGGGTAGGGCACAGTTAAGGGAAAATGAGGATGAGCCTAACTTAGGGAAATAATCATGTGAAAACTTAGGCTTAATTATCGATTAATGAGGAAATTAGTGTAAAGGCAGATCAAACGGAGCCCGATGATTATGAGAAAAATACCGAGGCAATCGTGTCGACGAGAGAATCGGAACTAAGGAGATCGATCACGGCTAAGACGACGAGAAACAGAACTAAAAATCAAAAGGTCTAACGACAAAAGTGAAAATTACGACACCTCTTCAAATAAAGTTAATTTATGGGAGAACGGCCCGTGAAATGATGTTTCAAAATATTTCCACAAATAAGTACTCTTCCAGAGGGTCACAACGGCATATCACATCATAGGGTTTAGATACAAGAAGGGTCCAAAATAAATACGTGTACGAACAAAAAGTACACGCACAAAAACGTACGATCGAAAACCGACCGTGACAGAGGACGTCACCAATGGAGCAAGGAACATTGAAACTCCCCAGATCTGGGAGTTTCTTCAGAAATATGTTGCTCCTCAGGAATAACGACGGCTCCTCCGCCAACACCACTTGCTCGGCCTTCCTCTTTCCTGAAATTAGTTCCTTCAGGAACTTGGCATATAATGCTGTCTTAGTCAAGGCATCCATGAATGTGATTTGACCTCCACTCCCTTCAGAAACTCTATGAACTTGCCGTACTTTTCTGTCATCTTCGCCTTTGCCAATCTGCTTGGGAATGGGACTGAGGAGGTGCGAGCCTTTTCCTTCTCAGCTGGCTTTGCCTTTTCTTTAATTGCCCCCTTTCTCCACCGAAGAGCTATCCTTCTCGACATCCACAGGCTGCTCCTCAGCCTTATCATCACAACCATTAGCAGTTACTCGCTACTCGCCTATCACCTCCTCTGGTATTGGAGTGACATGAATCATCACCAGAGGCTATGGGTCCTTCTTCGATAGGCCACTCCCGGTGCACGCTCTCCCTAGGATTCTTCTCTGGTTGAGCGGGAAGCTTACCTTGAGAACTTGAAAGTTGGCTCAGTTGCTCTTTCAGTTGTTCCACTGTGGTAGAAAGCTCCTTGTTGTGAGCTGCGTTGTCACGGTTAAGCTTTATCAGGTCCTTTATAAACTTCTCCAGGGTGGATTCCATAAAGGATTTCTGTTGAAGTGGTGGCGGTGGAGGTAGCGGCTATTGACGCTGCTGATATCCTGGTGGCCTGTAAGGGACAAACGGCCTTTGCCTGCCTTGATTCTACTGATGCTACTAATAGGGATACTGCTGAGCTCCACTACTACTCATGTACTAAAAACCGGGATGATTTCTCCAAGCTTGGTTCCCATATGCGCTCGAATCACTCTCGTGATCACAAGCTCTGAAGGCAACCACTAATCCCTTATCAGATTCGTGGGGATTTTATATGGAGCTACTTTCGCGATCCTCCAATTCTAAGGTTAATCCCCCAAAACCCTTGTTCAAACTACTATAGAGCAACCTTAGATTCGTCCAACTAAGGTTAACCTAACATCCATTCCCTTAGGGTCCTATGGTTCATCCCTAAGCCCTAGAATCACACATTCTAGCATCACAATAGCAATAATAACGGGGGCAATAGAGAGATTCATCACAAACATGGTAAACATACTGAAATCAATGTTAAAATGCAGAGAATGCAATAATAACGAGTAATCTAATAAAAGAATTGAGTTGCAACAGTTCACCAATAGTTGGATTGAAGAAAACAAACACCAAAGCTCTTCCTCTCTCCAAGTGATGGCTCAAAACTCTCTAAGAAAGACTTGCCCTAATCTAAGAAAATTGTTTACTTATAAACAAAACCAAGAATACATTGGGTTCCCCAAAAATTAGCCCCAAAACCTGTTAATCTTGCTCTAATCTGAAGGTTGTCAATGACGCGCTCGGTCTAGCGAGGTGGCCGCTCGGTCGAGCGTGTCTCTTATGGCTCCCGCTGGGCGCTCTAGAGAAGGGGCCGCTCGGTCGAGCGATGTGAGTGTTGGTTTTGATGGACCCTTGGGGCATAAATCTATGCCCATCCTACGTCGGATAGACGATAGAAATATAAAATAGCAGCGGAAAATATTTTAAACACTTTAATAAAAGAACCCTAAGGACATCATGCACCCTAGCCAGGAAAATCTATGATCTTGGGGTGGTTCTGACCAACCCCAAAGATAGATCTAAACTAATGCATAAATATGAAAGCACAAATAAAATTGACTTACCTGGAACTTTGCTTCCGCAGAAAACAAAGCGTCGTTTTCAGCAACAACTTTTGCTCCCCAAAGCTAACTGCCTCCGTTCCTCCAAAACTAGTCCACCCGAAGTGAGCTGACACTGACCTTCGAGCCAATCACTTACCGAAGAAAGTTTCACTTGAGTAGACCCACGTCAAATACATTTGGATCGGATCCAAACCTCCTCGTTGTTTAGCTAGGACTCGATCGGTGGATCAAAATAATTATAAGAGGGAAATAATTGAAGTCTTAGATCGAGCGTGCTCAAAAACGTTTTAGAGCTTCTCAAATCAAAGACTTGGTGCAAATTTTCCAAGGTGGGTTAGCCCCTATTTATATAGGAAGCCAGACCCCCTCCTCGTCTCACGAGCAATGTGGGACTAAATTATTATAGAGGGAAAAATTAAATTAGTTTGCCTCACACTAAGGCAAAACTTCAACTAATTTTCTCTCCCTCACCATTGAGCTTTGTAAGTGATACAACTTATCAAAATGAAGAGCACTGAACAGTGAACGCATAGAAACAAACGGTGCTCCAATCCGACTTCGTTTGACCCCTTAAACATTGGATCAAAGTTGCCCAAAAACCCACAAAATATCAAAACCGGATCATTTAATTTAGGTTTCAAAAACCTAATCTAATTAATGTGGGCCCAAAGTGGGCCCACTTTAAATTTGTCTCACGCGCCCAGCTTTGCTGGGCGCGTGATTGTGGCTGGAGCATACAAAGTGGGCACCAAAAAAGTGGGCCCTGTTATGAATCAACTCACTGGGGGAGGAGCCCCCAGGCCCTTTATTTATAGGCAAGTGGGGAGAATACAAATATGGGTTACATTGATATGGGCATATCTCTAAGATAGCCCAGAATCTTAACCAACTCCGGTATTTAACCGTTCACAACACTCCCCCTTATCCGGCCATAGGAGTGGACTCTGCTCGTGAATACTTCGGGATTCTAAGCATAGAAGAGTCACATGGGGTGGATACTTCAGGATCCTGAGTTGGTGAGATTTGCCTCGTTAAAACCTTTAGCTATGGGAAACCCTGTGGGAGAAACCATAGTTAAGGAAAAAGAGTAAAAACGCTCTTTAACTCCCCCTGATTTGTACAAGTGACTCTGCTCATGAATACTTCTAGATTCTGAGCATCACAGAGGGGTGGATAGTTCAGGATCCAGAGTTGATGTGATTTGCCTCGTTAAAACCTTTGGCTATGGAAAATCCAGTGGGAAGAACCATAGCTAAGGGAAAAGAGTACAAATTCCCTCAACTCTCCTTGATCTGTAAAAGCCATTAGGCTTTCAGATCTCTTTGGCTTATCTCATCACTCCTATTTACAATATTTCGAAAATATACAAAGATTACAAATATTATCACCATTTAGCAGCTGTTGAATCTAGAAACTCTGGAGAGGTGTGCTAAGTTTCGTCGCCTCTGATGTGGTCTTAGACTATGTGGTCAGCTCCACAATACCAGCCTCTATCCCAGTCGTCACTGGGATGTAATGTACCACCAGGCGCCCTCAAATACACCATTGGTGTGATTCTGGAATGGTGAGGATCTCGGAATGATAGGATGATGGGCCTTCATAAGTTGCTTTACAGATCTGCAGTAGATGGCCATCCCACTGTGGGTACCTATTCCGTGATTTCAGTATAGGGATCGGACCTGTAACCTGCATTTGCATAAACATTGGAGGATGCTACTTCATATTGTAAGTCCAAATCTATCAACCCTTGGAGGAAGCACATAAGGCTTAGGTCAGGTCTAATGGCCCTTTTAGGTGCCAACTATTTCTGGCTAATGAGTTTACTGCAACTGCTATATCGGGACGCGTGCAGTTGGCCAGGAGTGCCTGATTGCACTTAGGTAAGGGGCTTTAGGACCAGTTATATCATCCCCCTCTTCCAGTGATCGGAAGGGATCTTTATGTGCATCCATTAAGCATACTCCCATAGGTTTACTTTCGATGACAATGGTCCTTTTAATTTCTCCAACGCACTTCTGGGCGTATGTAACAGGATTCTATGAGCCATGACTTTATATTTGCCTAGGTCTTACATTTTATGTTTAATAGTCAAGCTTGAACAAATGTTTCGATTTTCTCTTTAGGAGATCCGATGAGATTTTAGTTGTTTACAACTATGATCTCTAATCATGTTCTTTACTTAGATGCAAAGTCAACCCTCAGTAGGAATCATTGATTTGTCAAATGATTCTCTTGGTTATACATTATTTATTATACTTATTGTTTTTCTTCAATAGAATAAACGTCCCGAAGTCTATTCGGCATTTAAGGAACTGTGGAATTTATCTTTGCCAAGATATCCACAAAGGTATGCCGTCACAACATCCAATAACAGCATATCCAAAATTTTCTTTGCCAAATCGTAAGGTATTCACATCTGATGACTTAGGGAGACTGATGCATCATTTATGAGTCTTTCTCATTTTAATTTGTTCGATTCCTAGTTCCAACGAAATTTTTCTTGGGCTATAGGTTGTACCTTATAGCATACGATTTTGTATTTATTTTTCTTATGTGTGCAATACTTAATTTATCCACAGGTTTGACACCTTTTGGTGTCTGGACTTCAGGTCCGAACATTTCACGTTTCATAAGTGAGTCCAGCTCATCTTTTATTGCCTCGTTCCTCATTTGGCTAATTTCTACGTTTGCCTTCTAGCAACGGAGTATGGAACGATAATTTATAAACATCATCGCTTTTGCGATGTATATGGCAATATGAGACATGAATACGTTGTCGACAATTTATGTTCTACCTGTCCAACACCTCCCCAGTGCATACATCATTTACTTTCAATTTCACTTTTTATCGGAAGTTCCTCTACAGTGGATTCCGGGAAGGGTGAGGGTGTGGACATGAGCTCATTGTCATGTGGTAGTATTGTCTTAAGGTGTCCATGTTTTTTTATTTTTTCTTCAAATTTCTGTCTTTGAGGCCTAGTGGTTTGCCTCTTTTCTGTTGAGGATTAGCCATTTCTGCTGCTAGTAGATTGCATCCATTCTCGGGGATGTCAATCCTAGCTGGAGTTTTTGCAGCAGGGATGTGTGATCTGACAATCTTCTGGTTGTCAGTAAATGAGTCTGGTAACAGGTGAACCTTGTTCTATATGTGAAGGATCTTCAGATCTCATCTTCACATTGTTTTGTTACCGGATCATGGTGGGTCAAACTTTTTGTATCCTACGTTATAATTTGCTTCGGGCCAGATTTTCCAGTATCTGGGCCTATTTTGTGGAAACTCGTCTCGTCAAAATCACAGTCTTCAAGATGTGCCTTAAATACATCTCCCGTTTGGGGTTCTAGGTATCTTATAATTGAGGATGAGTCAAACCTTACATAGATACCTAGGCGACATTGATGACTTATTTTTGTCCTCTGTGGTGGTGCGATAGGGATTTAAACTGCGTGACCGAAGATTCTCAGATGAGAAATGTTCAGTGGCATTCCACATATGCATGTTGCATTGGAGACTCTGACCTCCAAAGGGTCTTATTTTCATTTACGATGCAGCATGCAGAATTTGCATGTCCCTATGCATCCATATGCAATTGAGATTTAATGGACGTTCAATCCATTGGAGTCAACTTATCAGTGACTTTGCCGACCCATTTTGGATATGAACATGCATCACTGTATGTTCATTTTCTATTCACGTTGCTTGGCAGTACTCTTGAAATGACCGGGAGGTATATTCCCCAACATTTACCAGACTTATTTTCTTTATTTGATTGTCTGGGAAATGTGCCGGCAACATTTTTATTTTTGTGCCAATAGCTTTGGAAAGATAAGCTGCAGGTCTGTAGTAGACACATATACAAATATTCTGAGGATGCATTTATCAATACAATGAAGTATTGAAATAGCCCACTAGGGGGTGGATTTTATCCACATATATCTCCTTATATTCTTTTTGAGAAAGCGTGGAGATTCTTTTTCAACTTTTCTTAGAGATGGCCTTGTAATTAGTTTTTCCTTATAGTAAGGGATGCGAGGGAATTCTCCCTTCTGAAGAATCTTCTGGTTCTTCAAGTCATACCCATAGGATAAGATGCAGTGCATCATCACAAATCTAGGGTGGCCAAGTCTATCATGCCAGAGTAAAAACTTGGCTGATGTCGGGCACTTCAGGTGCTCAGTTTAATTCCGCTTCCTTTCTCCGAATTTTTGTATGGTCGGGGCCTGTAAAGGCTCTCAAAACGTTCAAATATGGATTTTACTCCTTTTTCTTGAGACGTTACATACAATAATTTGTTTTTCATTTACATTTTCTGTTTCCAAATGGAATCCGTTGAAACTGATGTCCTTGAAACTTAGGAAGTTTCTTTTGGAATTCGGAGAGATTAGTGCATCCTTTATTTTTGTTTCCGTGTCAATTGGGGGACAACTGTGTTGCGATCCCTGGATCTTCAAAATGGTCCTTATCTTGGGCTTTGTATTGAAAGATCGTATGTATTTATTGTCTACTAATCAGTCATAAGAGCCGTTCATCTATTAAGAGATGAATTATATATGCACATTTTCAGATAAAAAATTTTCATTCAAAATCAAATTATATAATACGAAAGCTCTCATAACATGAAATGTTCTAAACCGTTTGCTAAGATAAAATAGAAGGCTAATCAAGCAGGTCATCATGTTCGAAGTCGTCAGCTGTAAACTTGACTGGAGCATCAGAGGTCATCAGGTTTGTTTCAGCTTTATTTTTCTTGTTCTCTTTATACAAATCCTGGAGATGCTGCGGAGTTCTGCACACTCTGGACCAGTGGCCTTTCATACCACAACTACGGCACTGGTCTTCCCATTCCCTCTTGGGTGGGGGTGCATCATCTCTATTTTTGTCATTTTTGCGCCAGGTGAACTTCCACTTACTTTCATTTCTTCGTTGCTGGACTTGGCCCCTAGCCTTTTTGTTCTGTCCCCTTTTATGTGGTCTTTCTTTTCGTCTGTTGTCCCTCTTCTTTCGAGAAGAAGAGGCATTATGAGCTTCTGGGACGGGGCAGTGCCAGGGGGCACATGTTGTGAGTGGTGTGGAGACACTCTCTAATTTGTTCAGCCATGAGTAAACATGACAGCAGCTTAGAATACTTAGTAAACTTGCGTTCACGGTATTGCTGCATTAGTATCGCATATTTTTCATGGAAGGAAGTATACGTATTTTCCAGCATGCGATCTTCTGAGACTTTTTCACCACACAACTTCAGGCATGAGGTGATGCTAAAAAGTGCTGAGTTGTATTCAGCAATGGACTTAAAGTCCTGCAGTCTCAGGTTCTCCCACTCATATTATGCCTTTGGGAGTATAACATCTTTCTGATGTTTATACCTATCCTCAAGGGCAGTCCATAGCTCAAGTGGATCTTCGACCGTAAGGTATTCAGCCTTTAGGGTCTTATCCACGTGGCGGTGAATGTAGATAATAGCTTGCGCCTTTTCTATATCGCTTACATTTTCATTATTAGTCACAACAGAAATGAGGGACTTTGCCCGCAGGTGAAACTTCACATCGAGCTACCAGCTCAGATAGTTTCTTCCTGATGCATCCAGCACTTCGAAATCGACACTTGCAATTTTAGCCATTTTATCTAGCAGAGCACAAATATGCATGAATTAATAATTTAAACATACAACATTTTCATGCGGAGGCAATTTTAATATGAACGGCTAATTACGTGGATCGGCCAGTCCCACATAAATAATAGTCCAAAGTCCCATTACAGTCTATATTACACAAATGAAAGCTTTAAAAAGAAATTACAACTTTGGAAATCACCGTGGGTCCCATATAAGATCTTCAGCTTCAATTGTGGCCTCCATCTCCATGAAAAATGGTCTTCGGTCTTGGACGTTTACAAAATTTCCTCACTACAATTTCTTCAAAAGTAAAAGAAAAGTGCAGGAAAATAAAATATGGAACTTAAACAGCCAATCCAAAAACCACAATTAGCCATGCATGCAGAAAATTTGTGATCATCAAACATTTTTATCAGACATTTTCATATGACATTTTCATTACAGGCATCACATGCATTTAATATTCGCAGAGATGGATAAACAATTTAATCACTTAATAATTATTGGACCACTGGGCAACGTCATACACCGTTAGGTTAGGTGACTAACGGCAGAGCGATCGCAGGATCTTCCTAATTATTAAGCTTAAATATAATGCACAACCACGCATGTAATATCCACAGAATAGGCCAATGATGCAAAGCATGTATAGATGATTTTACAGAAGAAATCATTTAATGCAAGGGTTGTGCAAAATTTTGGGTTTATTCCAAGAATTGGAAAAAGAGTCCAATAATTAAACATTTTCTTCGTAAAAGGAAGAAGTTTTCCCTTTTAAATTCATCCCCAATAACCCCCAATAGTCCCCAAAATCCCTTATATGTCCACTTATTGCCCCATAATATACCGTGATTTTTCACAAATTTTTAGGCCCACAAACGCCCTTTTTAATTAATTTATAGCCCAAACAGCCTTTTAAGGCTTATTTTTAGTCTTTGCCCCCGTTTTTTTGAAGAAAAACTTGCCTGTGGGCTTGAAGCCTGCAGGTTGGCTACGGGCTTCAGGCCCGCAGTCAATTTTTTTTCAAACAAGGCCTGCAGGCCTGAGGCCCGCAGTTTTCTTGCGGGCTTCAGGCCCGCAAGTCAGTAATATTTTTTTTGAATCTGGGCTAGAGGACCAACAGGGTTTTAGGGCGGTAGCTAGGGTTAACCGCCGTCGCCCCCTTACAACCACTGGAAGGCGGTGGAAGGGGGGCGCTGCCCCCCTGCAGGGGGGACGGCAAGCAGGGCACCGCTGCCCCCTGCAGGAGGGACGGCGGGCCGCCGCCCCTGCAGGGGGACGGTGGCAGGGCTCCGGTCGCCCCCCTGCAGGGGGGAGCGGACGCAGCACTGGCCGCTCCCCAATAGGGGGTACTGCCATGGACGGTTGGGGGGAATCCTAAAAATAGGATTGTTGGGACTAAAAATTCGTCGTTTTTAGGCATTCTAGCAAATCCCGGTATCGATCTTGCGAAATCTAGGGGTAGAACAATCATACGTATAATTAAAAACATCGTTTTTAGCGATTTTACCTCTATATCCGTCCTTCGGATATAATAACGGTTGAACGAAGCTCTATGTGGATGACGACGCTCGATTGAGGAAGCCTTGCACCACGCGTGTGGATCTCTCGTCTCCCTTCGCATTCGTAACGAACGAAAAAAAATTTTGTGGAAACTTTTAGAGGCTCGTGCTGATAACGTGTTATGAATACACTCACTGGGGGAGGAGCCCCCAGCCCTTTATTTATTGGCAAGTGGGGAGAATACAAATATGGGTTACAGTGATATGGGCCTATCTCTAAGATAGCCCAGAATCTTAACCAACTCCGATATTTAACCATTCACAACAGGCCCCCTTTTATTTTTGAAAAAAGGTTTTGTTTAAAACTCTTTTAAACAGGCTTATTGGGTCAGTTTGGACCCTGATTTGAGTGCGGTTTTTCCCCCCGACTTTTGTAGAAAAAATCTCTCTTTATTTCTATGCATCATATGTCCATAAACATTTTATGACATAATATAATCCCCATTTAATTATTCCCGTGCACATAAGTGCACACCCCCTTTAATCTCCCTGTTACTAAGATGCAAAACTTACTCGATGTGAGACCCTACAGCCTGACCCTACTACAGATTTGGGGTCGAAACTCCTAGACGACAGTGACCACGAATAGCTGGTGTTGTCCCTGTTTTGGCATCATAATTACGTGATTGACACATTGAAAAAAGTGTCGTCTGGATCACTATGACTGTGTCCGTGATGAATACCGTAGTTTTAGTCACTTCGTCTTAACTATGTCACTGCATAGCCTAGGGTATGGTAAACTTCAACCCTTCTAGCTAGCACTGGCCAGTATCAATCGGTCTTGGATAAATACATGTTGTACTTCTTACAACATACCTTGGCCAAGGTTTTTACCAAGAACTGTACTGAGCACGTGACACTAACTTCCCATTAACGGAAGAGACAATCCTCTTTTGATCACTACTTGCCTTGAACGCTTCAAGTGTCACCCAACCTAAGACCTTTCAGCAGCCCTTGCCTCGAAGCTAGATCATAGATCTAAGTGACACGGTTCACACATAGTTTCGTACAATGACCTCAAGTCTTTAGGACCAACTTACCTATCATCACTAGCAAGTTATCAATGACACATTAATTGATGTTAACCATTTGATAATCTTTCATTGGGTTGTTCAGTGGACTCATTCTTCAATGAGCACTTATGTCTTGTCTTTAACTTCGCCAGGTCAAATGATTATGAGATCATCAAGACAAACCACAATGGTCTGTCTGATGTGCCGATATCCTATTCTTGACGCATCTATGACCATGAATGCTTTAAAGACTCAAGCCCATATAGGTCAGACACTATACATAATCGAGATCTCTATCTAGATACGTGTATGACCTTACTATGAGTCTAAGGAAATTATCTGAGTAACATATCAATAGAAAATACTCAGACAATTGATACCAGAAAGCATACTTTCATTCATGAACAAACATAGATAAATTGCCTCAAGGGCATACATCTCAATATCTCCCACTTGCACTCAGGCCTATTTATCTCGGTATCTTATATCGTATTTACACACAAGTCTATCTAGACGATCGCGTGCCAGCGCCTTGGTGTATGGATCTGCTATGTTGTCTTCTGAACAGACTCTAAGGAGTTCTATGTCTTTTCTCTTCTCAATATCCCATATCAGGTGATACTTTCAAAGAATGTGTCTGGATCTCTTGTGGAATCTTGGTTCTTGAACCAGACTGATGGTTGCATTATTATCGCAATACAGAGGTATTGGATCCTTAACTGCAGGCACCACCCCTAACTGGTTTATGAACTTTCTCATCCAGACAACTTCCTTTGCCGCATCATTGGCTGTTATGTACTCGGCCTCCATCGTGGAGTCCGCAACATTATCTTGTTTGGAACTTCTCCAACTAACTGCTCCTCTATTGAGAGTAAAAACATATCCAGAGATCGATTTGCTATCATATATGTCACTCTAAAAGCTGGAATCTGTGAAGCCTTCAACCTTGAGTTCTTCACTTCCATAAATCAAGACCAAATCTTTAGTCCTTCGCTAGTACTTAAGAATTGTCTTGACGGCTTTCCAGCGTTCTTCTCCAGGGTTAGACTAATATTGATTTACTGCACCTAGTGCAAAAGTGACATCAGGTCTGGTACATAACATGGAGTACTTGATAGATCCCACCGGCAAAGCATATGGATCTTATTCATGCGTTCCTTTTCCAGGTCAGTTTTTGGAGACATCTTCTTGGAAAGATTTATTCCATGATTGTCTGGTATAAAACCACCCTTACTATTTTCCATGCTAAACCGTTTTAGTACGGTGTCATGTACCTGGCTTGGGAGAGATCTAGCATCCTTTTAGATCTATCTCTATAGATCTTTACACCTAATATATAGGATGCTTCTCCTAAGTCTTTCATGGAGAAGTTAGTTAATAGCCATTCCTTAACAGACTTCAATATCCCTATGTTGTTGCCTATATAAGAATATCATCCATGTACAGTACGAGGATGACTAAAGAATTTCACTGGTTATCTTATAGATGCATGTATCTTCTTCGTTCTGACAAACCCAAACTATTTGACTGTCTTGTCAAAACGGATGTTCTAACTTCTTGATGCCTGCTTACGTCCGTAAATGGACCTATGCAGTTTACATGCTTTTCCTTTACTCCCACTGACTTCGAAACCTTCTGGCTGAGTCATGTAAATCTACTCTTCTAAATCACCATTTAGAAACGCAGTCTTTACATCCATTTGCCAAATCTCGTAGTTATAATGGGCAGCAATAGCGAGTACGATTTGGATAAAGTTGTGCATGGCGACTGGTGAGAAAGTCTCGTCATAATCTATCCCTAGAATCTGACGATAACCTTTCGCAACCAGCCTAGCCTTTATTGTTTCTATCTTCCCATCTGCACCAATCTTCTTCTGAAGATCCATTTACAGCCAATTGGAACACTTCCATTGGGCACGTTCTCTAAGGTCCACACCTCATTTATGCACATGGATTCCATCTCGGATGTCTTTGCATCCAGCCATTTATTAGAGTCTCTACTCTGAATGGCTTCTTGAAATCTAACATGATCATCATCTAGAATGATGCCATCCTCGACCCCTCTGTCTACGAAAAAACCGTAGTACCTATCTGGGGCTCGAGGAATCCTATCAGACCTCTAACGACTGGTTGGGAAATATCAGTTTCTGATCCTCCCACTGGTTCCAACATGTGTTCTTGTGTTAATTTTCCATCTGAACATTCGTCCAGATCTACCACCTTGCCAATAGCTTTCTTCATAAGGAACACCTTTTCTAAAAAGATGGCATTTTGGAGACAACAACCTTTTGTGCCTCCTGGTGGTAAAAAGTGTACCCTAACGAATGTCTCTGGTACCCAATGAATTTACACAAAACTGATCTATCTTCGAGTTTGTCTGGATTATGCCTTTTGACATAAGCAGGACAACCCCACACCCTAAAATGTTTAAGGTTGTGTTTCTTGCCACTCCATAGTTGATATGGTGTCATCGGCGCAGATTTTGATGGAATCTAATTGAGAATGTGCACAGCAGTTTCTCGGGCATATCCCCAGAAGGAGGTTGGTAACTCAGCTTCACTTATCATGGATCGCACCATGTCTAACAAAGTGCAATTCCTTCTCTCCAAAACACCATTATGGTGAGGTGTATAAGGAGACATGACCTGAGAGAGAATCCCATTCTCTTTTAAATATGTAAGGAATTCATGGCTCAAGTATTCTCCTCCTCGATCAGATCGAAGAATTTTAATACTTTTGCCGGTTTGTTTTTCAACTTCGTTACGATACTCTTTGAATCGCTCAAAAGTTTCGGACTTATATTTCATCAAGAACACGTGTTCAAACCTAGAGTGATCGTCAGTAATAAAATATGAATATCCTCCTTTGGCTAAGGTAGACATAGGTCCACATACATTTGAATGTACGAGACCTAAAAGTTCACCAACTCTCTCCCCATGAAATGCAAAGGGAGTTTTGGCAATCTTACCTTTGATGCAAGACTCGCAAGTGTCGTATGACTCATAATTCGAGAGGCCCAAGGACCACTCTTTATGTAACTTGCTAAATCTCTTCTCTCTGATATGTCCTAGTCTATAGTGCAAAAGATAGGTTTCATTATAACCTAATTCCTTGTGTTTTCGTGTATTAATATTTAATACAGCTTCATTATTCAAACTATCATAATAAATGTTCATAACATTTTCATTGATAGTAAAGATATAACTCTCTCTAGCCAAAGTTGAGACGGAGATAATATTGCATAGGAAATTTGGGATATAGTAACATTGCTTCAGAAGCAAGTTAGTACCATCTGCCAATGTATGTTTAACATCTCCCACGGCCATAGCAGCAACATTTGTTGCAGTGCTGACCTGGAGAACGACCTCATTCTTTTCGAGCTTTCTATTAACTCTCATTCACTGTAATGTATTACAGATGTGAGAGCCTGCACCGGTATCTAATACCCATGCATTAGAAGTCACGGAAAGAACTACACTTTGTATAACTATTATTGAAGTTGAGGCATCGGTATGCTCTTTCCTCTTTCGCTACCGTACTGCTCTTGTTTCCCTTACCCAATCATTATACGTATTACCAGTTGAAATTTTATTGTCTAGGATATTGTTAATTTCATCCATCATGCTGCAACGAATAGAACTCCTAAAGTTAGCATGCGTTCATAATTTTTAAATACAATTACATTGGTTTTTATCCAATTAAATTCTCCCACTATTTTAATGATCATATTAAGCCATAACAGTAGTAATTTTAGTGGAAGAGGGATCCAACCACCATGAGTCTTCCAACCTTGAGTGTGCACAACAAGTTGTTTGATTCTGCAGTCGATAGATGAACTCTTCATCAATCATATCATATTTGCCTCCCTATAGATTTTTACCCCTAGTCACTTATGGCCATGAGTGTGCTCATCCAAATCATAATGCCTAGTCTAGTCACAACCTTGTTTTCGTGTCTAGCTTAACTTACGCCGGCACTAGGTGTATGCACGAAATGACGCTTTGGTTTAAGTTTGGACTACATCATATGTAATTAAAAGTTGGTTTCCATAAGGTTGGCATGCCATGGCTTGAGTGTGCTTAACAACTATAACATATAACCTATAGTTGCCAAGACTTCAAAACAAGGAGGGCTACGATTTATCTCGAAGAAGATTATTAACGTATTAGACTAGATAGAGTTGACGGTGTCACATAATCATGATTTGCATCCTTGCAGTCCAGCGGAACACGGCCAGGATCACTATCCCCAGTCAAGCTTTAGGTGATCATCAACACTAGTTAAAAACACTAGACCGGATCATGGTCCATTGAAGGAAAACACACCATTCATATGTGTACCATCAACTAAAAGTGGCTTCATTAAAACTAGTTAATCCTATCAACTAGTTGAATCCTAAGATTCAAAATTTATTAGGATATGTTAATAACTAAGTCCTTATCAACTATAAGGAATGATTTTTAAGGTGATATCCTAATCGTATATTAGGCACCTAAAACAATTTTAAACCATAGCAAAGCAAACTAAAATTATCTCATAATTATTAGACAGCTTTTAATGGCTAACCTAAAAGGTTTTTCTTGTGTTAACAATTAGGGAACAAAAATAACATAGCCATAAAAATTAACAACTTAATTTTATCACAAGAAATTAATTTTCCGCAATTTTAAATAATCATCTCATAATTATTTCATGTTTCTAACAAACATCATATGCATATCATATTATTTACAGAATTAGATCAAGGTAGATTAGGCTCTGATACCAATGTTGGTTTTGATGGACCCTCACGGCATAAATTTATGCACGTCCTATGTCGGACAGACGATAGAATTATAAAATAGCAGCGGAAAAATTATTAAACACTTTAATAAATGAACCCTAAGGACATCATGCACCCTAGCCAGGAAAATCTTCTATCTTGGGATGGGTCTGACCAACCCCGAAGATAGATCTAAACTACTACATAAATATGAAAGCACAAATAAAATTGACTTACCCGGAACTTTGCTTCCGCGGAAAACAAAGCGTCATTTTCAACAACAACTTTAGCTCCCCAAAGTTAGCCGCCTCTGCGCCTCCAAAACTGGTACACCCGAAGTAAGCCGACACTGCGCCTCCGATCCAATCACTTGTCGAAGAAAGTTTCATTTGAGTAGACCCACGTCAAAGACTTTTGGATCGGATCCATACCTCCTCATTGTCTTGTTAGGACTCGATCGGAGGATCGGAAGAATTATAAGAGGGAAACAATTTAAGTCTTAGATCGAGCGTGCCCGAAAACCTTTTAGAGCTTCTCAAATCAGAGACTTGGTGCAAATTTTCCAGGGAGGTTAGCCCATATTTATATCGGAAGCCGGACCCCCTCCTTGTCTCACGAGCAACGTGGGACTAAATTATTATTTGGGGAAAAATTAAATTAGTTTGCCTTACACTAAGGCTAAACTTCAACTAATTTTCCCTCCATCACCGTTGAGCTTTGTAAGTGATACAACCTATCAAAATGAAGAGCACTGAACGGTGAACGCATAGAAACAAATGGTGCTCCAATCTGACTTCGTTTGACCCCTCAAACATTAGATCAAAGTTGCCCAAAAACCCACAATATATCAAAACCGAACCATCATTTAATTTAGGTTTCAAAAACCTAATCTAATTAATGGGGGCCCAAAGCGGGCCCACTTTAAATTTCTCTCATGCGCCCAGCTTTGCTGGGTAGGTGATTGTGGCTGGTGCCCACAAAGTGGGCGTCAAAAAAGTGGGCCCCTTCTATTTTTAAAGGTTTTGTTTAAAACTCTTTTAAACAGGCTTATTAGGTCCGGTTGGACCCCGATTTGAGCGCGATTTTTCCCCCGACTTTCGTAGAAAAAACATATCTTTATTTATATGCATCATACGTCCATAAATATTTTATGACATATGATAATCCCCATTTAATTATTCCCATGCACCCGAGTGCACACCTCCTTTAATATCCTTATTACTAAGACGCAAATCCTACTCTGTGTGAGACCCTACTGCCCGATCATACTACAGGTTAGGGCTCAAAACCCCTAGACGACAGTGACCATGATCAGTAGGTGTCATATCTGTTTTGGCATCATAATTACGTGATTGACGCATTGACAAAAGTTCGTCGGGATCACTCTGACTGTGTCCGTGTTAAATACCGTAGTTTTAGCCCCTTTGTCTTAACTATGTCTCTGCATAGCCTAGGATATGGTAAACTGTCAACCCTATTAGCTAGCACTGGACAGTATCATTTGGTCTTAGATAAATACATGTTGTACTTCCTACAACATACCGTGGCCAAGGTTTTTACCAAGAACCGTACTGAGCCCGTGAAACTAACTTCCCATTAACGGTATAGACAAATCCTCTTTTGATCACTACTTGCCTCGTATGCTAACCTAAGACCTTTTAACGGGTCTTGCCTCAAAGCTAGATCATAGATCTAAGTGACACGGTTCACGCACATGTTTGTATAATGACATCAAGTCTTTAGGACCAACTTACCTATTATCAGTAGAAAGTTATCAATGACACATTAGTTAATGTTAACAATTTGATAATATTTTATTGGGTCGTTCAGTGGACTCATTCTCCAATTAGCACCTGTTTCTTGTCTACGACTTTGCCAGGTCGAATGCTTATGAGATCATCAAGACAAAACCACAATGGTCTATCCGATGTGCCGATATCCTATTCTCGACGCATCTATGACCATGAACACTTTGAAGACTCAAGCTCCTATCGGTCAGACACTACTCATAATCGAGATATCTATCTAGATACGTGTATGACCTTACTATGAGTCTAAGGAAATTATTTGAGTAACATATCAATAGAAAATACTCAGACAATTGATACCGAAAAGCATACTTTCATTCATGAACAAGATGTGTACATCGATAAATTGCCTTGAGGACATACATCTATTAACAGTGAGTCAATCGACCGAGCGCTATCTTGGGGCTTTGGCTCCTGTCTTGGGTGGAAGGATGTCGCTCGGTCGAGCGAGTAAGGCCGCTCGGTCGAGCGAGTAAGGCCGCTCGGCCGAGCGAATTAGACAGATAATTCTCCTTATTTTTAGCTCGTTAGGAAGAGATGATGCTCGATTGAGCGGGGAAGTCGCTTGACCGAGCGAAACATGCAGAGAGTTCTAGGCCAAATCAAGGTCTTCTACAGATGTTAGCTCGGTCGAGCGAGGTGGGTCGTTTGGCAGAGCAACCTCTTGTAGTTTTTCCTTTCTTTACGAGAGCTCAGCTTGGTCGAGCGTGTGGCACGCTCGACCGATCGACCTGGAAATAATGGCATGTCTCTTATTCTCCTCCTCTCTTCTTTATTCCTTCCTTTTCTCTCTTCTTTTGCTTTGCTGCTTCCTTAGCTCCTTCGAGTCGTCAAAAGTGGCGACGTGAGCTCCAGCTTCCAGTATCCATGTCCATCATTCATTTCTGCTCTGAATCACGCCAAAGTTCTTGAAAATCCACAAAACATTACAAGAATCAAATATATCGTGAAAATCGCGATAGAATATAAAGACGTGAACTTTGGGCGATCAAAATGCTATGAAAAATGCGCGATAAAAACATGGAAAATATGGACACATCAGAAATACATACTGATTGAGGACCATATGGCATGAATATGGCACGAAATGGTGAAAAGAGCAGAGCCGGGAGCTCCATATGTGCAAAGGGGGAGATTAAGAAGAGCGGTGATACACACAACCGGGCCGATTCGACATGGCCGCGTGATCACAACACACAAAAAATCTGAATTTGTTCGTCGCTTCCGCCATACCATTGCTTTGTGGATGTGCCATGTAGGCAAAGTGAAGGTTGACGCCACAGTCTGAGCAGAAGCTTTCGAAGTTCGCACATTCGAATTGCTTCCCGTTGTCTGTCACTTTAGAGCAGGATATCCCAAAGTGGCATATAATGGACTTCCAGTAGAAGTTCTTCATCTCCTTCCAGGTGATGCGTGCTAGTGGCTCCGCCTCGATCCATTTGGTGAAGTAGGCAATGGCGGTGACGAGATACTTCATTCCTCTAGACGTAGTTAGGAACAGTCCGAGGATGTCAAGGCCCCATTTGGCGAACGTGACCGAGCTGCGGATTGGAATCAGTCCGGTCGACAAGGCAGTGGTATGCTTGTAGAATCTTTGGCACTCCTCCCACCGCTTGACATACTTGGTTGTGTCGTCCACCATGGTCGGCCAGTAAAAGCCCTTACGGATCGCTTTGTGTGCTATGGTACGGCCGCCGTAATAATTCCTGCAGAGACCTTCATGTATCTCGTAGACGACCTGCTTAGCTCTGGTGGGCCCAGCGCATTTCAAATAAGGCAAAACATCGTACCTCGTACGATGCTTTTGATAAAGCACACCACCGAAGATCACGAACGTCAAGGCCTGCCTCTCAATATTTTGTAATTCTATCTGGTCTTTAAGCAAGGACCCTGTCTCTAATTAGGCTATGATAGGGCTCATCTACGTTGGCTCCTGGCTAATGCACATCAGCTCGCCTTCTTTAATACTTAGGGTCAGTATGTTCTCGACGTAGATGGACTTTCCAATCTCGGCTGGAGAAGAAGATGCCATTTTTGAGAGTGTGTCGGCCCGGAGATTGTTCGATCGAGGCAGATGCTTGATTTCCACTCTTTTAAACTTTAGGAGCTCAGCCCAGGCGCACTTTAGATAATGCTTCATCTGGCCTCACAGAGCTGATCTACCTTCTCGTCCGCAGCCCGCATTTCTTCTCCTCCCATGCTCCGGTTCTTTTGCCTAATGGGGGTGAGCATCCATATCTACATGTAGCTCATGGGCGATCACCACTGGGTCGACTCCAGACATATCTACAGGCGACCATGCGAAGATATCTGCATTCGCCTTAAGGAGGTCTACAAGCCCCGCCCTCAGCTCGACAGGTAGCTTTGTGCTTATAGACATGATTTTGTTCCCTTCCTCTGCCACTGGCACATCCTCCATGTCCTCCATCGGAGCCAGCTGTCGATCAACAAAATCCTCCCGATCATCAAAGAGATCGATTAGCAGGGTTTGTTTGGTCTGTTTGTGCTTAGTGGAGCTGACGCAGCAGCTTTGGGAGAGCTTCTGGCATCCTCACACCTGTCCAACTCCATATGGAGTTTGTAACTTTGCCATCTAATACATCAGGGGAGAGCTTCAATGGCGGTCATGTAGGGCTGCCTAATAATGCCTTTGTACGCCGAGTCAACGTCGATGACAACGAACTCGTCATCTGAGTGATGACCTTCGATGTCTTCCCCATGGTGATGGGCAAAGGTTATTACTCCAACAAAAGGCCTCGAATGGCCGGTGAAGTCGACGATTGGGCCAGAGCATGGCTTCGGCTCTGTATCCTTCAGCCCCATCTTCTTGATCGTAGACAAGAATAAGACGTTGCACGAGCTCTCGGTGTCGATCAAGAGTCTACTTACGATGGCCGGCCTACTGAATGCCTCAATGACGATGGCATCTTCATGTGGTAGCTCGACCCCTTCTAGGTCGTTGTCAGAGAAGGAGATAGGGTGACGGGCTACCCTCCTTCGCTTTGCCCCTGCACCAGAGTCCATTACCATGACCTGTTGAGCGTAGGTCTTCCATGTCGATGCTAAGGTGCCACCCGAGGCCGGTCCGCCATATATTACATTCACGTGCATTACCGGATCGGTCATTTGGTGGGCAACTTGCTCGACGGTCTGGGCCGGGGTCGACCGGACAACTACTGCGGGTACTTCTCCCTCGTGCACCGACCTTCTCTTGTCGATGAATCTTCTGAGATGCCCATCCTGAATCAGTCGCTCGATGTCCCTCTTCAAGGAGTAGCACTCGTCGGTATCATGCACATGGTCTCGATGGTATCGACAGTACTACTATTGATTTTTCCTATCGGGCTTTGTCCTCATCTCCGGGGGTGCATATCTAAGAAGCCCGGCCACCACATCTGCCATCATCACTTCCACCAAGGGGGCGTTGAGCCTTATGTAGTGGGCCTTTGGTGCTCTCTTGAGCTTGTTCTTCGGAGCGATGTACCTGGGGTCGGGGAACCCCTAAGCGGGACAGGGTGGTCTGGATCCCGAGGGCCCCCTCGATCGTGCCCTTGGTCACCCTCTTGATCGCACCCTTCGGGGTGGTCTTGGTCACACCCTCGGGGGTTGCCCTCCTTCCTTGGCCGGTCCTTTGATCGAGCTTCAACACTGGGTACTTGGGCCGGTACGACAGCCTCCTTCATAGCCCCCAAAGCCTCCTCACTAAGCATGAACTTCTCCACCTGGGAGAAGAGAGCATCGAGGTTGACTGGCAGATCATGGAGCAGAGATTTGAGCAGACTCCAATTGGCCAGCCACTTCTTGAAGGCTGCCATGATGAGCTCATCTCTGCATCTCTTCACGCTGAGCCTTTCTTCGTTGAAGCACTATAGAACCTTCGGAGAGTTTCCCCCTCCTTCTGGACTAACGTGAATAGATAGTCTGAGGCTTTCGTCCTTCTTTGCCTGACCAAGAATTGCTGGTAGAACTTGCGGGACATATCACCGAACGAGTCGATGGATCAGTTGGGCAAGCCGTTGTACCACTCCATAGCCGACTTCTTCAATGTCGTCTGGAAAGCCTGGCAATGGAGCATGTCATCCGCTCTGTGAATCTCCATGACTCCTAGGTACCGTTGCACACACTCTAGGGGATTGTACAAACCATCATACAGTTTGAACTGGGGGAGTCTGAACTTATGAGGCACCTGGGTTGAGATCACCCTCTTGGCCAGTGGGTTGGCCTCTTCAGGATAAAGGGGAGGCATTGGCGACTTCTAGGAGATGTTGTGGCCACCCTGGCCTTCTCGCCACTGATTGGAGCCATCGGATGAGCCAACTCGACGCTCAGGGGTGTCTCTCTCGCTCCTTGGGGGTCATTCTCCGGTCGTAGCTTCGTCGCCGCCGATCATTACGTCGAGGAGAACGACATCCTGATCGACGGGGGCTCCTGCTACTATGCGAGCATTCTTCTTGTCTCGGGCTTCGTAACCTCCTGCATCGATGACTTTCAGCAGCGATATTTGGCCTAGGGGAATTTCGTACGCCCTGGGCCGCCTCATAGGGGACTCATTGGCTCCTCTCTTAGAGCCTCTCCCTCGTGGCGAGGGACAGCTATCGTGGTCGAACGGTCGCTTCCTCAGGAAGTCCAGCCTTACGTTTGGGGGCCTAGGGGCCTTGCAAAAGTGGGGATCCCTCGGGTCGGGCAGCGACCCGATCTTCCATCTGCTTGGAGAAATCCACGAAGTTTGCATGGACGTTACGATCCGCGGCCTGAATGATGGTCGTCGACCCCTCAAGGGGCAGGTCCAGTGGGGGAGTCCTCCCAAGAGAACAAGGCTCATCGGCCAAGTGTGGCCTCAAGGTGTCATCGATTAGGGCCTCGAGTCGTCCCGACTTTCTTGGGTGTGGTGGTGGGGAACGTCGGGTGACTTGCCATGAAGAGAATTGCGATGAGCACGTGCAGAGCCTGACATGGGTGTAACCCTTCTTTTCCACAGATGGTACCAATTATTGTCGGTCAAATCCACCTAACAATGAGATTTATATATTGGGAATCAAGGGTACGATGATTATAGGTTAATTGGGTTTCAATAGAGGCTAAAACATCATATTCAAGATCGCTCGAAGGTCGCCGAATGCTTGGGAGAATGGCCGAGCTTCCTACACAACGAGCAGCTCATCAGAAAGGATGGGTTGGCTGTCAACCTGTGGCCTCTCCGATGGTAAAGTCAGTAGGCGACTTACTAGAAGGAGGCGAGACACGCTAGCCGATCTTAGTATAGAGCGACCTAACGTGGCGAGCTTGCATGGAAGGCACAGATATGTGAACGATATCCAGCCTTGTGTATAAATGAGAGTTTACGATTTCTATAAAACAACCTTCTCATTGATGGCTGGAGGGGAGTATTTATAGTGGGAAAAGTCGGTTGATCGCCGTCTAATCAGCTGTCGCTTCTGCTTAATGGGAGCCTAGCTGGCGCTTAGCTGGAGTATTAATGGGGATGCAATGGGTCTGCAAGAGTGTCAGAGATATTTTTGCATAGCCTTAATCGGGTATTTATTGTGACGCGACGGGCGGCCATCAGTTCTCGTCTTTAACCTTCGGCATTAATTGGAGATATATGTGGTCCTTCGTCATTCGGTTAGAGATATTTATGGGCTGCCAGGTTACCGAGGGTTGCCCTTGGAGAGAGTCGAGCTTGGCGTTTGAGCTAAGTGTCCCAAGCTTCCTCCGAACGACCTTCCTACTTCGGTCGACATAACGAACTTTGCATCGCTGGACGATCTCTATGCTTGGCTGGCGAGTTCCCCGCTTGATTAGTAGGGCGGGCTTCCTGCTCGACTGGTCGCTCCGGGATGTGACCCAAAGAACGGTTGTAGTTTTACCGCAAGTGCACGGTGTAACAGCGAGCGGGATATCGAACACAGGGAGGACGAATGACCGTGCTTGTTCCAATCAACCTGGCTATTCAAGAGAGAAATTTGCCTTTGGCGATCCTGTCACAATCGTCAGACAAAAATGCGGAAATATCAAATCAAATAAAGAACGTCTAGGGAATGGGGAATCCCCGCTACTCACCGTATTTCATAAATGCGGTTTATCGGTATCAAAATTGCTTGAATGAGAATTTGGATGAACTAGTTGCAACTGAATGTAGAACCAAGCTCATGCTCTCGCGCTGTTACCGGTCTATAGCTATCCTAGGTTTGGGTCCAATCTCTTGCAAACCCTAGCCTAGGAAAGCTAGCATTAGGATCAACATCATCGTCCAATCGCGCACCGAGCCCAATCTCTTGCAAACTCGGTCCACGACCTAGATTGGGATAGTTCCTACTCGTCCAATCTCTTGCAAACGAGTATCGGCATGGAATTGCAACCGGAAATCCTAGTATCGGTCCAATCTCTTGCAAACCGATACTTCGAAAATCCGACTCCAACCCAATTCGGATTTCTAGGGTTTCCTATCAAATTGGGATCCAATCTCTTGCAAATCCCAATTGATATGAATACCTAGCCATCCGTAGTAAATTGATCCCAATCTAATCCCTAATAACAATTCTAGCACAATTTCTACCAACTTGTCACAAATATGAAAGTGGGCTTGTAGGGGTTCATCCCCACGCCCCAAGACGTGGAGACTACTCACAAATCATAGCGAGATCACAAAAATAATCGTTGAAATAAACAATGGAATTCATCACAATATTGAGATAAACAATAAAAATAGAATTTTTAAGGAAAAGAGATGCAAACCAATGGAGTTCTTCAATTGAATCCAACAAAATTCCAATCTTTGTCTCCTCTCCAATCACAAGAATAAAGCTAAAAAACTAATCTAAAAAGCTGCAAAAATCTAAGAGAGAGAGAGGCTCTCAAAACTAGGGTAAAAACAGGGTTTAAATAGCCCTCAAAATCATCCAAAAATCGTGACCAAAATACCCCTGCACAGCCTGTTTTCCGCAGTTTTCGCTACAGGCAGGGCATCGCACTCGGCCGAGTGACAAAAGTCGCTCGGCCGAGTGAAAACCCTGTAATTTTCCAGTAAGTCGGTGCCTTCAGGGGTCTCTACTTCGGGGGCGGCTCTACTTCGAGTGAGTTGTCGTCACTCGGCCGATGACTTCATAGTACTCGGGCGGACGGGATTTACCACTCGGCCGAGTGGGTCTTCTGAAGTTCAGGCAGCCGAAAAAACAGTAACTTGGATGTTTTGGAGGGGCTTCGTCTGGGCACCACTCGGGCGGACGTGATGTCGTCACTCGGCCGATGTGGTCTTCGGTGCTCGGCCGAGTGCACATGTAAATTGTGTCTGTTCTGGTCGGCCGAGCAGTGTCTCGCTGGTCGGCCGAGTGGCTCCTCCACTCGGCCGAGTGGGACACAAAAAATGCCCAATCTGCTTATTTTGGCCTCCTCGTCGCTCCTGCGACGTCTGTTCTTCTTCCGCTCCTCTCCAACAGCAAAATACCCCTCGGGGAGGTCGTTGGTGACCGTCTAGAGTAAGCGCATCTCGAGATCACTCCAAATCGCGCCAAATCACCTGAAATGCGACAAAAACAACAAATCGTGAAAAGCATCGCAATATCGTCGATATATCGTGAAAAACATGATTTGGGCGATCTAAACGGCATGCAAACATGCGGAAAAAAGGTGTAAAATAAGGAGTGATCATCGACCGAGCAAGCTTCTTGTGTGCGGGGCAAGTTTCTTATTTGGGCTCGCTCTTGTTCCAGCTGGCCAGCGAACTATGTGCCTGGGCTTCAGCTCTTTAGGCCTTCCTTTTCTGGGCCGGCCATCAAGTCAAAACACCGGCCATCTCAGGTGCCTGTGGACACTATTGTCACCATACCTCGCATCATTACCATTCCTACAACACAACCATCCACACAGGCTCCACCTTCACCACACCATGAGAGTGACCACTCCTCCACCCGCACCCCATCCTGAGCTCATGGCTTCACCCATTTCATCACCGCACACCACGGATGCGCCAGACATACCCTCCTCTGGAGCACCACCTTATCCCGCTCTATCCACACATATTCCATTCCCTACACGTACTTCCACACCTCCACACACATCCACACCACCAGAGGTCTTCATAGTCAACATCTCATCGTCCACAGAGGACTCATCACCATCTCCACCTCCACCTCCACCACTCAAATCTGAGATAGTTCATTCCACTCCATCCCCACCTCATACCGACACCGTAGCTGCAGATTAAGCTTATCCATCCACTCCACCCACCCCACCCACCCACCCTGCCACCGCTTGATGGTGGATCTACCCCACCCAACCACCCACCCATCCTGCCACCACATGACGGTGGATCTACATGATTGGATCACATTTCTACAATCCCTCTCAGTGCTCGGGCCCCGAATATACACCCGGAGAACGATTGTAGTTTTACCGCAAGCGCACGGTCAAGTGGCGAGCGGGTATCGAACACGAGGAGGTGGTGTTGGCTCCAATCTATCCTTGGTTGGTTTGACTACGAATGTTTTATTGGTGGAGATGGTTATGGAATGATATAATAGAAATGGTGGTGGATGTCGGTGTCGGTGATAAAGAAGTCGGATAAAGTATCGATTCAAATTTAATACAATAAAAGAGTCTAGAGCTAGAGAATCCCCACTACGGATCGTCATACATCATTGTAAATAGTGAATCTTAATATTACTAGGGTTGTGTTGGGGTGAACTAGTCGTAACTGAATAGAGAACCAAGCTCACGCTCTCGCGCTATTGCCGGTCTATAGCAACCTAGGATATGGCCCAATCTCTTTCAAACCCTAGCCTAAGCCACTAGCATTAGGATCGACATCATTGTTCAATCGCCCCTCGAGCCCACTCTCGTGCAAACTCGAGTTACGATCTAGGTTGTGATAGTTCGTATTCGTCCAATCTCTTGCAAATGAATATGGGTATAGATTTATAATAAAAATCCTAGCTTTGGTCCAATCTCTTGCAAACCAAGTCTAGAGAATCTCGATTATAAACCTAAATCGAATATTTAGGCCTTCCCATCGATTACAATCCAATCTCTTGCAAACCCCAATCGATGGAAATCCCTAGCTATCCGTAATAAATCGATCACAACCTAGCCTCCTAGCAATTCTAGCAATTTAGAAATTCATTCATCACAAATCTAAAATTAGATCCATAGGGTTCATCCCCATGCCCTAGAACAACAAATCTACTCAAGCATAGCAATAACGATGTGAGAATCAATAAAAATCATTGCTTGCATACAAAAAGATAGAAAAATAAAGATTCAAATAACAAGAACAAAATACTTAGCTTTAATGAAGATCTTCAATCCAAATACAAGCTTTTAGATCCAAGAGGGGGCCTAGGGCATGGCCTAACCTCTAAAATAGAGTCTAAGAAAACATATTGGGGACTCTCCTCTAATGACGGCTACAAACCCCTTATATAGCCTCCCAAAACCCTAGCTAATAACCCTAGAAAACCCCCCAAAAATAGTGCCTAAAACAGCCCTAACCGCAACTTAAAATCTGGGCCCGCCGCCACTCGGGCCGAGTGGCAATCTGACTCGGCCGAGTGGAAATTCCAGCACTACAGCGTCAACTTACAGAAATTCTCCAGATTTCATCTGACCTCCGATTGGCACGTTCTTGGCGGCGTTGGAACCGTCATGAAGTCTAATATCCGTAAAAAATATTAGGAAAATACTTTGATTTCTAGAATGATAGCAGATTTCAAAATAGTGGAAGGCTGTCTAAAAATCTGGGCGTGTGTATCATCGGCGTCACTCGGTCGAGTGGACTTCTCTACTCGATCGAGTGGGCTTCTCTACTCGGCCGAGTGACAAACCCTGTACATTTCCAGTAAGTCGGGGATTTTCGGGGGTCTGTCTTCGGAGGTGACTCGGTCGAGTGGCTTTACACACTCGGCCGAGGGGCATTCCATGCTCGGCCGAGTGGATTCCTCAGATTGACTGACGGATTCCAGTAAGTCGGCTCCTTCGAAGGGTGGATTTTCCCGTGCCACTCGGGCGAGGGGATCTCCATACTCGGCTGAGTGTGTAATAAAAGTTGGTAGAATACCGTGGCTATACGATGATGAACAGAGAAGCAGAAAACTTATCAGAAGAGATTCAAGGTTATCAGGAATGAAACGATGTGCCGTGGAATGACCACTGCCTTGAAAACAATTACGGCCCGACCTCGGTGGTAATCGAAATTGCCGGTTGCTCCCCAAGGTTAACACAGCAGCCCCTGAACGCGTCCACTCGCGGCCAGAAGCTTTGGAGATTGCACAACAATACCCAGGAGTGGGAGATCAAGAGAGGAAAAAATACATCTTTTTTATCAGGAATGAGGCCATGTAAATTTATATGAGGTAACAAAACTGTTATAGAATTTCAAAGGGTCGCGTAATAAAGAGCTGCAATGAATGGAATGCAAAACGTCTTCATTAACACGTAATAAACAGATTTAATGGACGCAATAAACATGGAAAGTTAATGGCTCAATCAAAGCAATTAACGCAATGAATGTACATGGGGCCAAAAAAGGAAAGTCGCGCCATCCAAAAAAGGAATGCACGCGCACAACACAACACAACACGGCACGGCACGGTGCGGAGCGACGAGGCGAGGCGAGCGCGCGGGTGTGGTGGTTGTGTGCGTCCTCGCCCGTTCACAAAAGAGTCGTACCCCTTGGGGCATACTCCAAGTCTCTACAACTCACTTAATAAACACCTCCAAGGCATCTTACCCAAGCAATGTGGGACAAAAAACAAAAAGGAAAAATGGGAGTGAACAAATGGCTAAAAGAGCCATTAATTCCAACAATCCCCCACTTAATGGCTCAAGAAAGAGATGAGAAAGTTTCTGGGTAAAGAGGGATGAATACTTAAGTATCAATGTCTTTCGATTGAATTGATACGTAGTGAAGTGAGGCAACAACTTACTTTCTAATGAGTGAATTGCTCTTGAACTCATTAGAGTTCGGTTGAGACCCCCACAACACATATTATTCCCTTGAGATTGTGCAAACTCCGCGATACATAACAAGCGCTATAGGCCATGCGCACACCTTGGGTCTCGTGAGTGCTCTAGAAAGACTGCCCTTGTCTTTCATAGAGGGCGGCCAAACCCTCACACCCACATAGGTGGTTCGTCAAGTGCTTCTCCATTGCACCACCAAAACTGGTTATGAAACCATTAAGAGCATACAGCTCAACCTCTGCTTAAGTCCATCAAGTGCTTCTCAATAGCACCACCAAAACTGGTTATGGACTTGTCTTAAAGTGAATCCATCAAGTGCTTCTCAATAGCACCGCCAAACTTGGCTATGGATTCAAAGAACACTACCACACGTCATAGGGATGGAAATGTAGTGTTTGTTAAGGATCATATGGCTTCGTTAGACCACACTGGGTATCAACCATATTATCTTAACTCATGGGCTTTAACCCCATCCTCCTCGACGAATCAAGAACCACTTTCCTTGGTAATCCCTTGGTTAGTGGATCTGCAAGATTTCTTTCGGACCTCATATATTCCAAAGAAATTACTCCATTTTCAGGAGTTGTTTAACCACACCGTGTCTGATGCGAATGTGTGTTTTCTTTCCGTTATAGACACTGTTTTTTAGCAACTCCAATGGCTGCTTGAGAATCACAATGAAGGGAAACTGCCGCAGATTTGCCCCCCACAATGACACGTCTGCTAACAAGTTTCGTAACCATTCAGCTTCTTACCCTGTCAACTCAAGAGCAATGAATTCAGATTACATGGTGGATTGTGCTATACATGTCTGTTTGGAAGACTTTCATGATATAGCGCCTCCACCCAAAGTATAAAAAACAAAACCACTAGTTGAACTAACTTCATCATTACCTGAAACCCAGTTTGCGTCACAATATACTTCTAAAATAGCAGGAAATCCGCTAAAAACACCAATCAATAGTTCCTTTCAGGTATTTTAACAAACGATGAAGAGCATTCCAATGTTCATTACTAGGGTTATGTGTATAACGACTTAGCCTACTAACTGCATAGGTTATATCAGGTCTAGTGCAGTTCATGCGGAACATCACACTTCCTATGATTTTAGCATATGGGTACACAAAAAGTACATAGAATTCGTTTTTCAAGAGCTTTCTCTGTGAAAGTCAGACCAAATTATACAGCAAACTATATAGTCTTGACGAATTTGAAAGTTACATATGCACGCAAGGACAACCATAACCACACCTCGCATCACCTCTATGCAAGCATTCTTCGTCAATAAATGTATAATAAAGGAGAAAACCAGATACCTGATATGTACCATTGAGACAAAAGCTACGAAACATGATATCTAACCCACGTTCGGATGTACACATTAGATCTATGTTGAAAGGATGAACTTAGCATTAAGAAAATATATCTGACAATGCATTTTTCCATTCTCAGTGAATATAGGGCACACACAAAAAAATCCGGTGAGTTTACAATACACCATGTTGGCACATTCAAAGTTTCCCAGCATCGAGTTTCTGGAAACGATGCTACCATGTGAATAGATTCATATATGCATAGCATGGACTCGGTTATAGCCATATTGGGCATGATGTAATGATAAAGAACTCTAGACATGATAAAGCCACCACATAATCTCTGTATTGACTCTATTATCAGTTTCTCTAAGCCAATGACAACCATGATTAGAGTCTTTTCTATGTAAACAATCTTCATCATTTATCTTGGCATGTTAAATGGCTTCCATGTAGGCTTCCCTCACATAAAACCAAATTAATATATATGGAAACGATAATTTACTCATCAATATTTTCTTCATTTCTCCTAAAGCACATCATATGACTTGTTGGCTTGATTCCGGAATAGTTTGTACAACTTTTGTGCATCTTTTAATCTCCCAAAATTTCTTTATATACATTGAACAACTCGTTTATATTTTTCAAGTGAAATATGTCAGTCATTAATCTCTCCTCTTCCAAACACTTCAACCTTCAATAGAGATATTCTCAAGTCATAACTTTGTTTGGATTGCATCTAGTCATGGCTCTTGTGCATGTACAAACTTCAACGGGGAATTGTCAAGTGTTGCAATTCTCTTAAGTTTTCAGTGTCTATCCTTTCTTTAACTGAGCATGATTTTTCAACAATCCCTAAATCCTATCAGGGATTGAGTTACTTTGATTCTATAATAAAATCTTCATATATAACACTTGCTAACTACTTGTAAAACTATCTTCTCCGTTTCAATTTTTTTTGTTCATTGTACTGGAACTCTTTGATCTTCGGTCCTCACTTAAAACAGAATACATCAGTGAATGTAGAAAGACTCAAAAAATAAGCACGTGGTTTTATCATTACATAACAGCATATATTTTACTGAATGAATTATATACATATGAATTGAAAACCACAGTAATATCCAATTACAACATATGACTAATATATACCAGAAATTGTGCTAATTTTTAAAAAGCGAATTATAACAACAAAGAACAAACGACAAAATAAAAACCTAATTGTTTTCAAATTGTAATAAAAGTTGGTAGAATACCGTGGCTATACGATGATGAACAGAGAAGCAGAAAACTTATCAGAAGAGATTCAAGGTTATCAGGAATGAAACGATGTGCCGTGGAATGACCACTGCCTTGAAAACAATTACGGCCCGACCTCGGTGGTAATCGAAATTGCCGGTTGCTCCCCAAGGTTAACACAGCAGCCCCTGAACGCGTCCACTCGCGGCCAGAAGCATTGGAGATTGCACAACAATACCCAGGAGTGGGAGATCAAGAGAGGAAAAAATACATCTTTTTTATCAGGAATGAGGCCATGTAAATTTATATGAGGTAACAAAACTGTTACAGAATTTCAAAGGGTCGCGTAATAAAGAGCTGCAATGAATGGAATGCAAAACGTCTTCATTAACACGTAATAAACAGATTTAATGGACGCAATAAACATGGAAAGTTAATGGCTCAATCAAAGCAATTAACGCAATGAATGTACATGGGGCCAAAAAAGGAAAGTCGCGCCATCCAAAAAAGGAATGCACGCGCACAACACAAAACAACACGGCACGGCACGGCGCGGAGCGACGAGGCGAGGCGAGCGCGCGGGTGTGGTGGTTGTGTGCGTCCTCGCCCGTTCACAAAAGAGTCGTACCCCTTGGGGCATACCCCAAGTCTCTACAACTCCCTTAATAAACACCTCCAAGGCATCTTACCCAAGCAATGTGGGACAAAAAACAAAAAGGAAAAATGGGAGTGAACAAATGGCTAAAAGAGCCATTAATTCCAACAGAGTGGACTATCGTCACACGGCCAAGTGCACGCTGATTTCCTTCTATGGTGTGTGTCCAGTCTGGTCGGCCGAGTGGTCTTCTTGATCGGCCGAGTGAGTGCTTCACTCGGCCGAGTGACATGCTGTAAATGCCCAATCTTCATCATTTCACCTCCTCGTCGCTCCTACGAAGTTCCTTCTTCTTTCACTCGTCTTCCATCGCCGAATAGCCCTCAAAAGAGCCTTGGGTGATACTCCGGTACATGTGCAAGTCCTTTAAGCTCATTTTTGCTTCCGATTGCTTTATATTTCCTGAAATCTGACAAAAACAAGAAATAGTGAAAAGTAACGCAATATCTTTGAATACTCCTGAAAATCGCAATATGAGCAATCGAAATGGCATGAAAATATGCAGAAAAAATGTGTAAAATATTGGACCGATCAAAATCCCCCAAGCTTGCCTCTTACTCGTCCTCGAGGAAGATAAGTAAAGATACGAACTCGGGACATGAATACAAAGGAAATGAAACGAAAAAGAAAGAAAACGAGGTGGAAGGGGTCGCTATATTATTCTCTCAGATCTCAAGCCCTAAGCTACACATCACGATAACTCAGAAAATATAAATCTCATGCTATAACGATTTCATATCTTATTTAAATCATGAAAAATCTCCATATCTAATATATTTTGTAAAGTCTAAGCATTATCGAATATTCCCATTCATGTACGTCTCCACTCTAAGTCATACTCACTCATATGGTCAAATGAATTCACCCCCCCAAGCTTAGCTTGAGGCATCACATCTAAAGGAATGTGATAGTGGAAAATGGGATTTTTACCTTGGGTTTCCCAAGTATTTTGTGGCTCCAATAATGAGATAGAGAAATATCTTTTTTCTTTTGGACTTTGTTTCTCATTTTTCTTCTTGGATTTATGTAGGAGCTATATGATTTGTATTTTTTGGTTTTTGGCTCCTTTTTGGCTTTTTGGAATTTTCGGAGCTAACTTTTTCTTTTGTAGGGATTTTTGGGAAATAGATGCGATATAAGTAGCTTTAGAAGGTGAACTCAAGTGACATGTATAGAATAAAAGATATTTATGGAGAAGGAAATAATGTAACACTCGGTTCACTCAAAGATGTGCACGAACGGTTCAATACAATAATACTTCAACTAAACTCATATTCAAGCATGGATATTCTCAATCATTTCAATAAATAGTGAGGTCACGCAGTAAAGTTTATAACCATATCAGGCATGCAACAGAAGGTGAATAAGACAATAAAACTGATGCTTCAGATATACTAATGATGCGTGAATCCTGGTGCATTTCCAACAAAAGCTTACTAAACACTAATCAATACATTCAGCTTCAATTAATATCATGCATTCATATAGAGGAATCATCAAAAGAATATATAAGCAAGCACATGGATAGCAAGACTATGAAATACTCTAGATAGCATGGCAAGGAATAATAAGCATCGTGATGGCTACTAAAGCAATAAGAGATATCATCATACAAAACTCATCTAGCGGAAGAAGAGAAAGGAAAATAAAGAAATAAAAAAATAAAAGAGAGGAAAGAAAAGAAAAACAAGCACACAACATGATGCATGAACACACATAAAAGGAAAATAAGATGGTAAATTCAAAAAGATGATGCAAAATTTTGAAAAATTCTAAAACCCCTAAAAATAAAGTAAAAGTGCAACTTGATGGCATCGAAATGCACTCACCCAAGCTTAAACTACACATTGTCCTCAATGTGATCATAAAAGGAAAAATATGAGGAACAATGATAAATATGAGGGAGGTGAATGAAAAATGATGAAATGAATGACATGAAATCCTAATGCAACTACATGCACATGCAATGATGCATGAGAGCGCTTTCCCCCAAGCTTATACCAAACAATCCTATTCAAATGACTCGATAAAAATGTCACGGCTTTGTTAAGCAAGATTGAGTCAAACGAATAAGAATGTGAGTATTCACTTGAAAGAAATGCTCGATGGGTGGTGAGCAAAAAGGATGTGACACCTCAAAATATGAAGAGGGCAATTAATATATATAATGGGTTAGGAGTATTAAAAATTTTGTTGCCGTCATATGAGGTGATATTTATTCAAGCAAATCTATACGAACCTCTCGCTGTCGAGAGGATTCATGTTTATTTAAAGCATAAAAATTTCTACACTACTGGATTGATATCACCTTTAGCAAAAGGCGGATCCAGTATCTTTGCCGGTGTAGACAACTGCTCCAACTGCTCCTTCCGTGGCTCCGCCAGATGCATATGTCCACGGACTCCAACGAACTCCAGCAATGCATCCTCCAGCATTCCCACAAGGACTCCACATGTACCCTGCAGAGAATAGGATGCATCAGTTCGTCGCAAAAAGTTCACCCTCGTAATAAAAGTATTCCAAACAGGATCGTCTATAGAAATATATGAAATAAATAGTGGTGGACAATACTTCCCTGGAAATAATCCAATATCCTCACATGTTGTGATAGCTGTCTCCATGGTGTCCTCTCTAAGCTGCTCAGGTAAATCTAGATCATAGGTGTGGACCTACTCGACAGGCTCGTCAAACTGTGACACATCCAAGCATACCTCCGATCCATAATCGTACGTGCTCTGCAAAAGGTATGACGTGTCAAAAATATCTGAATCAAAATAAATATCGAATGGAATACATGATTCAGAAATGGAGTGGGTAAAAATATCTCCCTGAGTGGGAGCAGTAGGCTTTGTGGGATAGTCCTCGATGTCAGTGAAAGGATGAGGTGGCTGCGGGAGCTCTAATGGAGGAGGATAGTGCTCGGGATCCTCATGAATGGATGTGTCCTCGTCCCGATGTACGACCTCCTTGGTGATGAGCTCTGGCTCTGTGTGTAAGGCCTCCTCAAAAGCATGCTCTGGCTCCACGTGTGAGACCTCCTTGTCAATATTCTCTGGCTCGACAGTGTGCTCTTTTGCCTTCTCATCAACTATCAATGTAGGCTCTCTCTAGAATGGTGATGCTGGCTGCTCAGGTGTGTCAACTTGTGGGGATGTATCATGTGGAGGGGAATGCCCGCAAGCAATCTGAAAATATAGTCTATCCCCCTCAAGACTGATATGGATGTCCTCCTCAATTGTTTCTGTAGCTGAAACAAGGTTCATAGCAAAATCTGCAAATCGTAGTCAAATGCATCACCTGCTGTAATGCTCTCTGAACCGGTAAACCTCACTGACTCCAAGAGGCCATCCAATAATCTCTGAAATGCGTCCTCCTCTGGCTGCGCATATGACTCAATTTCTGCTTCCTCCACTGCCTCTTCGTCCATCCATTCTTTATATGCAATAGTTGTATCGTAGGATGTGGGATCGATGACGGCACATTCTGGCTCTGGTAATATAACCGGTGATGATTCTTGCCCATAAAATGAAGAAGTAGAACTGATATCTTTGGAAATCTCTGCAACCTTAAGCATGAGCGCATTCATTTCAAGTACCCTCTTCGTCCATTCCAATTGAAGGTTGCTCTTATCAAGCCTGGCTTGTATTTCAATCGGGTGTGCATGCATCTCATCAAAAAAGTTCTCTCCCGTCTGAGCACTCTGATCATAATAGTATTTTCCCATCTGAGCACTGTGATCAAAATAGTAGTCTCCCATCTGAGCACTCTGATCATAATAGTAATCTTCCATCTGAGCACTATGATCAAAATAGTATTCTCCCATCTGAGCACTCTGATCATAATAGTAATCTTCCATCTGAGCACTATGAACAAAATCTGTGGTCCATGTAATATAATCCATAGCACCTGATCAACAAAGATAAATACCTGGAGAAAAATATCAGTGGCACAAAAGAATATAGAAATGATAATAATGGTGGCAGTGGTGAAAATTCCCTTTTGTTAAAAAAATTCGTAGTCTAATCAACCTAATTGTGACAAATTGGCACCCAATGGGAAACACCTTCCCGGTAATGGCGCCAAAAACTTGATCGCTCCAAAATGTAACCCAAGAGCACAACCTAGTATGGCACAAATGCACGGAGATAAATCCCCGGCAACGGCGCCAAAAACTTGATCGGGCCCCGGATATATACCCGGAGAACGATTGTAGTTTTACCGCAAGCGCACGGTCAAGTGGCGAGCGGGTATTGAACACGAGGAGGTGGTGTTGGTTCCAATCTATGCTATGTTGGTTCGACTACGAAGGTTTTATTGGTGGAGATGGTTATGGAATGATATAATGGAAATGGTGGTGGCTGTCGGTGTCGGTGATAAAGAAGTCGGATAAAGTATCGATTCAAATTTAATACAATAAAAGAGTCTAGAGCTAGGGAATCCCCACAATGGATCATCATACATCATTGTAAATAGTGAATCTCAATATTACTAGGCTTGTGTTGAGGTGAACTAGTCGTAACTGAATAGAGAACCAAGCTCACGCTCTCTCGCTATTGCCGGTCTATAGCAACCTAGGATAGGACCCAATCTCTTGCAAACCCTAGCCTAAGCCACTAGCATTAGGATCGACATCATCGTTCAATCGCCCCTCGAGCCCACTCTCGTGCAAACTCGAGTTACGATATAGGTTATGATAGTTCATATTCGTCCAATCTCTTGCAAACGAATATGGGTATAGATTTATAATAAAAATCCTAGCTTTGGTCCAATCTCTTGCAAACCAAGTATAGAGAATCTCGATTATAAACCTAAATCGAATATCTAGGCCTTCCCGTCGATTAGAATCCAATATCTTGCAAACCCCAATCGATGGAAATCCCTAGCTATCCGTAATAAATCGATCACAATCTAACCTCCTAGCAATTCTAGAAATTTAGAAATTCATTCATCACAAATCTGAAATTAGATCCATAGGGTTCATCCACATGCCCTAGAACAACAAATCTACTCAAGCATAGCAATAACGATATGAGAATAAATAAAAATCATTGCTTGCATACAAAAAGATAGAAAAACAAAGATTCAAATAACAAGAACAAAATACTTAGCTTTGATGAAGATCTTCAATCCAAATACAAGCTTTTAGATCCAAGAGGGGGCCTAGGGCATGGCCTAACCTCTAAAATAATCACTAAGAAAACATCATGGGAACTCCCCTCTAATGACGGCTACAAAACCCCGTATATAGCCTCCTAAAACCCCAGCTAATAACCCTAGAAAACCCCCCAAAAATCGTGCCCAAAAACAGCCCTAACCGTAACTTAAAATTTGGGCCCGCCGCCACTCGGGCCGAGTGGCAAGCTGACTCGGCCGAGTGGAAATTCCAGCACCGCAGCGTCAACTTACAGAAATTCTCCAGATTTCTTCCGACCTCCGATTGGCACGTTCTTGGCAGCGTTGGAACCATCATGAAGTCTATTATCTATAAAAAAATATTGGAAAAATACTTTGATTTCTAGAATGATAGAAGATTTCAAAATAGTGGAAGGCTATCTGAAAATCTGGGCGTGTGTATCATCGGCGTCACTCGGTCGAGTGGACTTCTCCACTCGGTCAAGTGGGCTTCTCTACTTGGCCGAGTGACAAACCCTGTACATTTCCAGTAAGTCAGCGATTTTCAGGGATCTGCCTTCGGAGGTGACTCGGCCGAGTGGCTTTACACACTCGGCCGAGGGGCATTCCATGCTCGGCCGAGTGGATTCCTCAGATTGACTGACGAATTCCAGTAAGTTGGCTCCTTCGATGGGTGGATTTTCCCGTGCCAATCGGGCAATGGGATCTCCATACTCGGCCGAGTGGACTATCGTCACTTGGCCGAGTGCACGCTGATTTCCTTCTATGGTGCGTGTCCGGTCTGGTCGGCCGAGTGGTCTTCTTGCTCGGCCGAGTGAGTGCTTCACTCGGCCGAGTGACATGCTTCACTCAGCCGAGTGACATGCTGTAGATGCCCAATCTTCATCATTTCACCTCCTCGTCGCTCCTACGAAGTTCCTTCTTCTTTCACTCGTCTTCCATCGCCGAATATCCCTCAAAAGAGCCTTGGGTGACACTCCGGTACATGTGCAAGTCCTTTAAGCTCATTTTTGCTTCAGATTGCTCTATATTTGATGAAATCCGACAAAAACAAGAAATAGTGAAAAGTAACGCAATATCGTCGAATACTCGTGAAAATCGCAACATGAGCAATCGAAATGGCATGAAAATATGCAGAAAAAATGTGTAAAATATGGACCGATCACTCACCACATGGCCCACGTATCGCACACTCATACTTTTGGGCATATTTTTCTTTAACTTGGGGGGGAGATGCACCTGGATCTCGTTCCCCTTATTTATTTGTCCTCATGAAGTTCTTCCTATGTTTTCTTTGTGCTGAGGATAACACTTGGTTTAGCTCGGAGGAGGAGCATTTTTCACGCCGAATTTCTATTTTTCCTCTGTTTTCTTTCTTATTTTCTTGTTTTTATCGTCATTTTTCATTTTTCATCTTGTTTTTCTTTCTCATTTTTCCATTTTCTTTTCTTTTTCATATTGCATCATGTTTATATTCAATATATGCTCTAAAAAATGTCAAAAATGAAAAAAAAATCAAAAACTCCAAAAATATCCGCATTCGCATCATGCGTCATGCACCATCATGCATCCATTTGCATATACTTGCATTCGCTTTGAGAATTTTTTGAAAACAAGTCTTTATATGCGTGAAATCTCGAGTTGAAATTTGTTTTCCGAACTTTTACGCTCGATTTCCACGATGTCGATTTGAGTGTTTGAATAGGGCGTGTCCCTAACTCTAAATCCATCGTAATATCCTAGATTTGGCCGTCCTCATTATCCCTAAGATAGGAATACTTGAAACGGACCTAGATTGATACTTAGGAACTTACTTTATGCATGGACCGTAAAGCCGATAGTTATGTATACTGGCATATAATCCCTCGAAACTTGGATAACTACACATCACCTAGTACTGAGGATTGATTTTGCTTAGTATACCCATGCTTTCTAAAAAAGGAAGAAAAAAATTGAATAGAAAAAATTATGCACAGTTCCCCAGCGAAACTGAGTAACCGGATCCCCACGATAGGAACCGTCTCCTTCTTGGACCGATGCCCTAATGTCGTCTGATCTGGGAGTCCCCGACCTAACACTCATTGCACAACTAATCGTAGATCCCAAAAAAAGAAAAAGAAAAAGAAAAAGAAAAAGAAAAAGAAATTGTATATATACAACATATTAATGCAATATTCTTGCGTAATCAAAGGAGAATTTCGTATAAGCCAATTAGAGCACTAATTGCAACATTCTTACTTGGCTATATGTTTTGTGGGTGTAAAAACCAATCTCCACTAATTCATTGTAGTGCATTGGATCTGATCTTGCTTTCAGTCCCTTGGAAATAAGGGTGTTGGAAATCCTTGTTGTAGGCAAGGAGTTTGTAAAAGTCCTCAGCTTGTGAGGTAAAGGGAATCCTTGTTGTAGGCAAGGAGTTTGTAAAAGCCCTCGGCTTGTGAGGCAAGGGAAAATCCTTGTTGTAGGCAAGGTGGTTGTAAATCCTCTTGACGGGAGGTGGTTTGTACTATTTACTGATAATACTGGATTAGAACTAGACAAGAGTTTCGGGGACTGGACGTATCCAGGTTGTGGGGAACAAGAATAAAAATCTGTGTGTTTGCGATGTTCATTTACTTTTCGCTAATTTATTTATTATTTAAATTTAAGTCATTTGCAATCACGTATTAGATAATTCTTGCTAAATAAAATTGTTATTACAAGTTTATATTTGATTCTGCTGTGAGATCTATCTGTTATCATTACTCTTTTGATCTTTATTGTTTATATACTATCTTTTCTTTATTTGGAGATCAATCATGTTGATTAAGGACCAAGCGTAGATCACTCTACTTGGTTCCTTAGGCAACATTGGAAGGAAAGTTATTTTTGTGTTATTCATTTGTGAAAAGTTTTTTTCAACACTATTCAACCCCACCTTCTAGTGTTGTTTGACATCCACAGGATCCAACACTTGGTATCAGATCGAGGTTATAAATGGCATCTACTGATCGATTCCCCGACGGACAATCTTCTACCCGACATGAACTTCTCAACGGATCAAATTATGGATTTTGGATGAATCGGATGCAAATGTATCTTCTCTCTATTTCCTATGAGCTATGGAAAATGGTAAAGAGCCCTTATGAAGCACCCACTCTTGAGGAAGAAAGTGGACCAAGAAGGAAACGGACAAAGTGTCTCTAAATGCCAATGTGATGTCCAATCTATATTGTGGACTTGACACAACAGAGTACCATCGCATCTCCATGGCTACCTCTATGCACCAAATATGGAGAATCCTTAAGGTAACACATGAAGGTAACCAAAAAGTTAAATCATCGAAATCTTCTCTTTATGGTGGCAGGTATGAACAATTTATGATGGAGAAGGGCCAGAACATAACAGAGATGTACACGCGATTTACAGTGATCGTCAACACACATGCAGGATCGGGAAATAAGTACACATAAGAGGATCTCGTATGCAAGTTCCTTAGATCCCTCACTCCCAAATGGCAATCCAAAGCTTCGGCCATTGAAGAAGGCAACGACACTTCAAAGCTAACCTTAAAGGGCTTATTGGCAATCTAATGGCGTATGAACTCCAACTGTAAGAGAGAAAGACCAAGGAACACATTGAAAAGAAGAAGACCCTTGCATTCAACACCACATCGGATTTAGAGGAGTCCGATGATGAAGTCAATGATGAGATGGAGAAACAAATGGCACTCATCTCCAAAGGATTCAAGAAAATCCTAAATGCACGTAAGTCCTACAACTATAAGTTCAATTCCACTAATGATGTTATTTGTTATGAATGTAATATGCCAGGTCATATGAAGAAGGAGTGTCCTCTAAAGAAAAACAGAGGCAATAGGACGAAGTCGTACAAGGGCAAAAGGCCAAACAGAAAAGCATTTACGGCTTGGGATAAAATCGATGAAGAAGAGGATTCCGATAGCTCGTCATCATTCGAAAATGAAGAAGAAGCAAGCAAAAGGAATGAGAAATCCTATATGTGCTTCATGTCACGAGGAGACCCCGAGGTAAATTCTAACCCTAACTCTAGTGATATCGATAGTAGTGATGATGAGGAACTTGAATATGAGGATGAATTCCATAAATTTATGCTTTATATAAGGTCCAACTCAAAGAGCCTTTAACTCTAAAAATGCGTAAATCTTGTGGTTCTAATTCTACAAATCAAGAGCTAGAAAAGATTAGGGAAGAGAACCTAAAATTGATTAGCAACAATAAGGATTTAATTGAAAAGAATAGATTTCTCAATGTAGAACTTAAAGACCTAGGAAATAGGTTTAGAGACTTAGAAAAGAACATCACCGCTATTAAGGCAAAACATGCGGACTTGGTTAATAATGTAGCTAAATTCAATAAGGGTAAAGAAAAAATAGATAGCTTGATTAGCTCACAAAAACCATCAACTAGCAAACATGGCTTAGGTTACAATATGACTATTCAAAATGCCAGGATTTCTCATCATCAAGCTAGAGTTCCTAAAACTGAAAATGGATATGTCAAAGTTTGGATTCCCAACATTGGAACCGTCCAAATGAAAGACAATTACATTTCTAGTTTTATGAACAATGTTCATTTTTCTAGGGATTATAGATCTATTTATGGGAAATCTCAACCCAACTGGGTTTGGTTCCCTCTTGGTTGATAATTATATTATTGTGTATGACTAATCGCACGGACCCACAAAGAAATGGTACCAAAATTATATGTTTGATTTTCAGGTACCAAACTTAAAAGGGATTAGTAGATGAGCTTCCAATGAATTTCAAGTTACATGCATGAATTAAGGGGGTGACCCAACTTCAATGATGCAAACGTTGAGGGGGAGCCTATGTAAATTTTTTTTCCGCTTGGTATGTATACTATTATAATTTTTATGATGACAAGGGGGAGAAAAAGTGAAAGCAAGCAAAAAAACAAGAATGAATAATATATGATAACCGCATCTAAGCAGGAGGAGTAAGTATACTAACTCATTAGTTTTCATTTCATATTATTCATATGTTTTTCATTTGGGTGTCATTATCAATAAGGGGGAGAGTGTTGGGAAATCAAGTCCTACCCCAAAGTGGTTTTGATGATGTCACACCAAATGTTATTAATGTACTAATCATATTATTTAAGATGTGTATGTTGTGCAAATAAGATAAGAGAAGCTCAAAGCATACTCCGAGAAGAAGAAATTCAACCACACTCTTAGAAGATGAAGATGAATTTAGCTCACAATTCAACGTCTACATTCTAAAGCTTCAACTCAAGCACAAAAGAGCTCAAAGATGAAGCTCAAAGAGAGTGCTCAAGCTAAAGCTAAAGAGGAACTCAATTTCAAGCGAAGCATATGCAACAAGATCAAGCTCAACCATGGCTTCAAGGTCTTTATAGTGTCTAGTGTGTGAGTTGCTTTTCATTTTCTTAGGATTATGTCAAAGCCAAGAAGAATATGCACACACACAAAATGTTTTTCTAAAATATTTTTAAAACTTGTTTTAAACTAATTTGAGAGCATATTTTTCATAGTAGCTAAGTTTTAACTTGTAGTCAACTACAAACACCCAGTAGTTCACTACCCTGATTTCTACCTTCTCCCTGAAAATTGTACTCTAGGAGTCGACTACCAAAGTTAGGGAGTTGACTACCAGCTGTAGCAGAGTTTTTCCTGAAAACTCTCTAGGAGTCAACTACCAACCTTGAGAGTCGACTACCAGCTGTGCGAACTGAATTCCTTGATTCAATCTCTCATTTATTCTGAGCTAATTTTTGGGGCTGAAGTCACCCCTAATTTGAATTAATTCAAATCCCTTCTCAGGTCTATAAATAGATAGCCTTTTTGAGATCCTTTCTACACCAATTCTCTTGGGCAAATTCTCTCAAAAAAATTTCAAGATCAAAGCTCTCAAAGTTCTTGCTCTTAATATTTTTTAGCCAAAGCATTTTTAATTTCAGATCTTATTTCTACGCTTAAATTTCTAATTCTTGTTTTAAGATCTATTTTTTTTAGCTATTAAAAGTTTTTTCAAATCCTCTACTCTCAATTTTTATATTTCTTCAAAGGATTTTTGAAAATATCTCTTCTTGATCACAACATCTTAATTCAATATTCTTGCGTGATCAAAGGATAATTTCCTATAAGCCACTTAGAGCACTAATTGCAATATTCTTACTTGGCTATAGGTTTTGTGGCTGTAAAAACCAATCTCCACTATTTCATTGTTGTGTATTGGATCTGATCTTACTTTGAGTCCCTTGGAGATAAGGGTGTTAGAAATCCTTGTTATAGGCAAGGAGTTTGTAAAAGTCCTCGGCTTGTAAGGCAAAGAAAAATACTTATTGTAGGCAAGGAGTTTGTAAAAGTCCTCGGCTTGTGAGGCAAGGAAATATCCTTGTTGTAGGCAAGGTGGTTGTAAATCCTCTTGGCGAGAGGTGGTTTGTACTATTTACCGATAATAGTGTATTAAAGCTCGACAAGAGTTTCGGGGACTGGATGTACTCAGGTTGTGAGGAACCAGGATAAAAATCCGTGTGTTTAAGATTTTCATTTACTTTTTGCTAACTTTTTTTGTTTAAATTTATGTCATTTGGCATCACTTGTTAAATTATTCTTGCTAATTAAAATTGTTATTGCAAGTTTATATTTCATTCCATTATGAGATCTATTCTGTTATCATTACTTTTTTGATCGTTATTGTTTATATACTATCTTGTCTTTATTTGGAGATCAATCGTGTTGATTAAGGACCAAGCGTAGATCACTCTACTTGGTTCATTAGGCAACATGGGAAGGGAATTTATTTTTTTGTTATTCATTGATGAAAAGTTTTTTTTTTCAACACTTTCAACCCCTCTTCCAGTGTTGTTTACCATCCACATGATCCAACATGATGTGTCGTGAACGCCACTTCTTCGATCGATTTATATCACATTATCCCATACTTATCCCTTCTTCTACCATTGCATAACTTAGATTCTTATTCCTTCGATCTAAGACGGGTTAGAGGAAATGTCTTATGATTTGAGTGTAGCCATCGTCTAGTATATTACTTGACGATTTGGTTTAGAGACAACGTCCTAGGAGTATACTATTATCGACAGAAAGAAATCGAAGCGTTTAAGTTTCATGAATTCGAATTTTCGATTCACCCACGTATATAAGCTCGATTTTTGAAAATTCTCGAAGTTCATGTCATCATTTGTGTGTTTGATTACATTCCTCCAAACAACGCTCGATCTTATCTTCCTTGAGGATAAGGAAGAGTTTAGCTTGAGGGATTTTGATGAGTGTTCATTGTAATTAGTTTTTTCCACTTTTCATACACGTTTTACATCGTTTATATCTATGTTTTTTTCATTTTCCCCATTTTTTTTCCTCTTTTGCTTTTATGGTCACTTCTATGCTTTGCAGGAAATACTTGCTGATTAGGGACCATATGACATGAATATGGCGTAAAAGGGCGTTAGGAGCAAAGCCAGGAGCTCCATATGTGCAAAAGGGGGAGATTTGAGAAGAGCTGTGATACACATGGCCACGTCGAGTCGACGCGGCTACGTGATCACAACATACAAATGAGCTGAAGTCCATTCCATGCGATCGAGCAATGAAGAACAAAACAGACACATCAAACAAGCTCTAGAACCAAACTCCAGGTGGCATCGTAAAATATATCCAAACGGCCACCTCGCTGAGGAGAAGAATTGAAGATATACAATTGACGCGGCGCGCATGATGAAGACGATGTGGCCGCGTAATCCCGAAGAGCTTAAAACCATACAGCTGCTCCACGTGGCCGTTTTGATGAAGATGCGGGTGTCGATGTCGAATTCGACGTGGCTACATCCTTAGCAATGCGGTTGCGTCCTAAGCGACACGACCACATCGCTGTAGCCTTCGTGCCCCCAAACTTTCGCACTGGGATGACGTAACCGCATCGCTTTCAACACGATCGTGTCGAATATGGTTTTTGCACGAATCTGGGTGCCTCCAGAGAGCAGTTAGGGGTCTTTTTTGGGAAGTTGTATAAAGCTCATCGTCTTCCCTGAGTGAACCCATCTTCTGTTTTAGTTATTTTCTGGGTTTTTGGAGTTTTGTAAGGGATTTATAACTCTTTTATTCATTACTTTTAATTGCTTTAGTTAGTTTTCTTCTTGTAATAGCTTATATTACTTAATAGAAGTTTTCTCTTTTGTTATCACCATTGTCTATTTTCCATCTCTTGTGTTTATAAACTGAATCCATGGCTTTTCTCATTGATCCTATGCTTGAAATCATCTCTATTGTAATGGGTAGTGAGTAGATTTCATCTAGGGCAATGGGTTGAACCCCATTGAAATAGGGCTTGGGTTGGATGAACACTTGATTGATTTACTGGGTTAATTGTGTAATTGGAGTATATTGTGATGCAAATTATCGTCGTAGATTCGACTCCCTTCCTTGTGGGTGATCAAATTGTCCAGCGACGAGAGTCGGGACGAATCCGCAGTTTCGATCCCTACAATGATTCATACTATCGGTGTGACCGGCGAGAGTCATGCACTGATTAGAGCCCTCCTAATATATGTTCAATCCCCAAATGCCACTGTGGTCGGGAGGAATATTAGGAACATTTGTCGAGCGTAATGTGCCTGACGTATACTGATCGCCCCTGGATATACACCCGAAAAACGACCGTATTTTTACCGCAAGCGCATGGTGTAGTGGCGAGCAGGTATCGAACATATGGAGGACAATTGACAGTACTCTTTTTTAATCACCTAGCTATCGATGGAATAAGAACAGAATGGTTTGGATAATTGTATGTCATAATCGTTCAAATAGCAAATAGAATTCAATATAATAAAAGCGTCTAGGGAAAGGAAATCCCCACTACGGACCGTCATTTATCCTCGTGGATCATGAATTTCAATATTGCAAGGCTTGAATTAAGGTGAACTAGTCGCAACTGAATGTAAAACCAAGCTCATGCTCTCGCGCTATTGCTGGTCTATAGCAACCTAGATTAGAGCCCACTCTCGTGCAAACCCTAACCTAAGCTACTAGCATGAAGATCGACATCATCGTCCAATCGCGGCTCAAGCCTACTTTTGTGCAAACTCGAGCTACGATCTAGGTTATGATACTTCATATTCGTCCAATCTCTTGCAAACGAATATGAGTATAGATTTATAATAAAAAATCCTAGCTTTGGCCTAATCTCTTGCAAACCTAGTCTAGAGAATCTCGATTATAAACCTAAATCGAATATCTAGACCTTCCCGTCAATTGGGATCCAATCTCTTGCAAATCCCAATCGATGGAAATGCCCAGCTACTCGGAATAAATCAATCACAACCTAAGTGTTATCAATCCTAGCAAAAATTCAATTCATTCATCACAATTCAAAGATCAGGTCCATAGGGTTCATCCCCATGCCCTAGAATGACGAAACTGCTCACAATTCATCATGGAAATTGTAACGGCCGGTACTCGCTATACGTTATACGGCTGTGCGTATAGAAATTTTAGGTACCTGATTGGTGTTGTGGCTTTGTATGTGAGTAGTGTCGTTTGTCGTTGATGTCGATAGGGCCGAAGCATATTGGTTTCACCCTTAGCAAGCCTACCTCCCGACGTGTGCCCAACTTGAGATTAATGTCGCCTTTGGACCCCGTATCCTTTGTACGCGTATCTTCCTTGAAGTTCGCGTATTTTTCTTAGCTGTATCTTTCATCCGGACACTATGTTGTGATATGCCGTTGTGACCCTCTCGGAGAGTATTAATTTGTGGAATTATTTTGGAACGACATTTCACGGGTCGTTCTTTCACAATTTGACTTTGTTTGTAGAGGCGTCGTGATTTTCACATTCGTCGTGAGACCTTTCTATTTTTAGTTTCGTTTCTCGTCATCAAACTTGTGATCCGTCTTCTTAGTTTTGTTTCTCTTGTCGTCAAGGTCGCCCCAGTATTTATCTCTTAATTTTAGGGCTCCGTTTGACCCACTCTCACTATAATTCCCAACCCATTATAGTTAGTTCTCAGTTTAATAGGTTTTCTTAAACCCTCTAATTATTTTTATTAATTACATTAGTTACTACCACATCCTGAATTATTTTTCTAATACTTCCTTATTGGTTTTAGACCTAAGCCTAGCCCACTTGTTGAAGCATGGTCGAATCCTTGGAGCATGCATAGTTTTTTTGAGTAGGGCTGAATCAAATAAGATTGTTAAGCTTAACATATAAGACCTAGTACTCTAGCCTGCACGTGAGCCTCAACCACTACACTATTTAAATTGAAACCTAGGGCTAAAACTTTTCCCAGCAAACACATGAAGCCGCCTCCCACATTTTTTCGCAGCCGCCATCTCCTGGGAAATAACTCATGCAACACTTCTCACGGCAACACACCCCTCACCCCGGATCCGGTAACCCTAGCCCTGACATCTAGCTGCCGACCTCCAGCCATTTCTCCGGCCTCCCCCAGGCCGCACAAGCACCCACGGCTCCTCTCCGCAACTGCGCCCCACTTCTCTTGACGGAAACCGCCAGCTCCCCAAAAACCCATTGCCAAACACCTCCTCCCCTCACATCACCTCCACGCACGTGAAGCCGCAGCCCCCTGTCTCGCGGCAACGCCCAGCGCCGAGCACCCCAGCGCTTCTGACCACTTTCCCTTCGACCTCCAACGTCGGCGCCTCCCCTCGCCCGCGACGCCTCTCCTCCGAAGACGCCGTTAGCCGTGCCACACGCCGTCTCCAACCCCCATGTGCATGTAAGTAAGCGATGTTTTGGTTGATACTCGGTTAGTTTACTACATGTCAACTAGTTGCTGATATGAAATTGTATAAACTGTTAATAAGTTAATTCATTAGATAATAACAGAACTTAACTTTAGTCTATAGGTTGAAACATTATATGGTTTAATTTTTCCACATGCCCTACTGCTGGTCAACTAACAGCATTACTCACTTATTATATTAAAACAAAGTTAGTATTATTATATAAGAAGGTTATAAACAGATTACCTCTATAGTTAGTGGTTACATTGCATGCAGGTGCTTTGATTATAGTAACTTAGGTTGTTAGTGCTGTTAACTTCTATATATATATATATGTTAGTCAGTAAGCAGTTAGTGTATGACTAAAGTTAATAGTTTGAGTAGTTAGTAATAATATTGATGTGGACCCGGGCCGGACTAGTGAACCTAATTAAAATTTGGGTCATTAGCTGTTTTAGGGCTTGTCTAATTATTCTAGCCGTCGTCACAAACTCATTCGTGCACGTATTTTATTGACAGTGAACCGAACGTTCCGTACCGTTCACACTACCGGAATCCAACCCCTGACGTCGCTACCCGATGTCAGAGTAGCTCTCGCGTTGTGTTGAGGTAAGTCTCTCTCCGTAGGAACCCACACCGCATGCTACAAGATAAAAACAGTAATTTTATTGTATTGGTTAATTCACTAATTGAAGATAATGAATACGGGACTGTAGGTTGGTGTGATGATTGGTGTTTGGGCACGTAGGCAGAACTGGACTCCTTGATCTTGTGTCTTTCAGCACGCCCCTTTTCAGGCAAGTGAAACTTGCCAACCTTGTTTTAGGCCATGCTTTAGGCCATTTCCTTGTTTTAGCGTGAAAGAGACTAGACCGTGAAATGATAGCGGTCTAGGCGTAATTTCAAGTTCTAGCTTGACAACGAAGCTAGAACTGCCTTTTGTCATGTCATATCATGCATTTGCCTGTCATGTTTAATTTCTTTAATGGTACGCATTTTTATTTGAATATCTGCCATGCATTTGCATTTTTATATGTCATCTGATTTGTATGTTGCATCGTAGCACACGCTACAAAATACTTGTACAATCCTTGTTTCCGGCTAGGCACCTGCTATGCGGGCATAACCCTACGCCATACTTGTTAAAAACACTTCATGGCTCTTGATCCAGAAGCGGGCCACATGTGTTGGTTAAAAAAACCAATGCCCGATACACGTGGAGGGGTAGGGATAAACGATCACTTGAGCGTAAGAGTTGGCCCGTACAGCCTCTCTAGCCAAAAGGAATAATCTCTGTGCACGACGTGCTTACTATACTTGTACTTGTCCTTGAGAATGTTTCTTGCAAAACTTGACATCCATGCCATGTTTCAAATTCCATGCTCGTACTTTACTTTACTTTGCCTTACTTGTCGCACTCATGTTATAACTGCCATGTCATTGCATCATGCTAGAATTGCTAGGTTGTTCACTTTACTTTCAGTTTCCTTACACAAGTCTCTTGTAGACTTGCTGACATGTGTCCCTTGCTCTTTTTGGGTGTCACATGTTAGACCCTGAGCCAGAGACCGTAGCTGAGTACGTGGTTGTTGCTGACGCTGAGCCTGAGTCCATGTCTGCCCAGGAGGAGTTTTACGGACACTGGTGACCATTCTTAGTGACCTTGATGAGCTTTCTTTTGTTTTAGGATTTCTGTTAGTTGTCGGTGCGTGGCACCTTTACTTTGTACGTTGTACTTTTGTTGGCCATGCTGGGGCCTTTAGACTTCTTTTCTTTTAGCCTGGTGGATTTTCTGCGGTGTTGGAGTTTATTATTATGGATATTCTGATATATCTCTTTTGTCTCTTTTTATTATTATTATCTTTGTTTCGTTTTGTGTTGCAAGGACCTGCCTCTTAATGTTGTTTGACGCTTATCGGACTTGCAGCTTTGTAGCTTCAAGTCTGAGCGGACCTTCTCACGCTTCGCCTCCATATTTTTGGGAAGCAGGGCGTGACAGAAATCTCACAAATAAAGAAATAGATCATAGCACAATTCATAGCTAAAAGAGAAAAATTCATAAAAATAAGAGTTTTAAAGAGAAAGATCAAACCAAATTACGCGTCTATGATCTCCAGCTGAGATTTACAATAGGAATAGCCGTCAAAAATAAGTTTCAGTCTCTCCTAAAACTAAGAATAAAACTAGGTTTAAATACAAGCCAAATTCATCCAGAAAATCCTGACATAATTTCCCCTGGCGCAGCCAAAAAAACTAATTTGCATAGCAGTCGGACTACGTCACTCGGCCGAGTGACCCATGTCACTCGGCCGAGTGACAGACCCAATAAAGAATAGAGAATCTGGGAAAATTAGGGGTCTGTCGCTCTGTCTGACTTGGCCGAGTGGTCTTCTTCACTCAGCTGAGTGAGCAATCTTGCTCGGCCAAGTGGGTCTTCTCAGATTTCCAGTACGTTGGCTGCTTCTCGGAGGAAAATCCCTGAATAATATTAGCATGCTTAAACTTGATTTGATTAGCTCGAAACTGAAAAAGACTATGTGATTAGAGAGCTTAATGATAAATTCTGCATGTTGGATAATGACTTTAAAAGAAAAATGATTGAATTTGAAAAGAAGGAAGAGAAAAACAAGAGAGCTTTTGTTAGTAAATGCACGATGCTTGTGGAAGAAAATAAACAATTAAAAATCAAATTCTCTCATCTTGAAGTGGCCATTAAGAAATTCTCTATGGGAAAACAATCGTTGGACACTATTTTAGAGAATCAATTATATGGAAATAATAGAAGAGGACTTGGTTTTGGTCTGAAAAACGTTGAAAAGCAAAAATTCAAGAAATTCCACAATGTACCCTCTATTGCAAAGAACAAATATGCAAAGTGCTTTACTTGTGATAGTGTATGCCACACTTCATATTATTGTAATCGTCCTCGAGGAAGACGAGTGAGAGTAGGAGCTCGGAGGGAGAAAATAGAGAGAAAGAGAGAAAGAGAATTCAAAATCCCAAATCGCCCGTCAGGGCCAACAAAAATCAAAAACGCCACACCTAGCAAGCAAGCGACAAATCACAACACTAAACCAAGGAAAACGAGTCCAAACGAGTGTCGTGGGCCCACGCGGTGAAGCGCAAGTGAGTGTGGTCGTGTGCTAGCAGACGGTGTTACTATCTACAATGTGCAATAGAGCTCCATATACACAAATCCAAGAAAAGACCCAAATATAGATTCGATTTGAAATAAGCGGTGAATATATAACTCAAGCATGCAATAGAACAGAGTAAAAATCGAATCGTATCATGCGTCAGGGACTCCACAACTAGGGACTAGGAAATCACCACACTATCGCCTAGATAATAGCTAGAAGGTCCCTATTCCAAGTGTTTTCAAAAACGATGGGGGTTGAGATGATGTGGAGAAGAACACTCGGTGCAAATTCTTGCCTCCCCTTTATTCTCGGTAGGAAGGAAAATATTCACACAGGAAATTTTTTTGGGTTTTTGATATATGTATTTTTTTTTGGGTTTTTGGCTATATACATATATATATATATATATTTTTTCTTTTTTCTTTTCTTCTCTTTTTGGGTTTTTCTTTACTCTCTTTTTTTTTGGATTTTTGGGTTTTTGGGTATATACATGTGTGTACTCTCCCAAGTGGGAGAACGGTACACGACGAGGGGATTTGCACCAAGTAAAATAAAAAAGAAATCGGATTCTAGACACTTGGACAAGGGAGATTTTCTTCGCTAATCAGAGCATAGCGTAAATGGGTTATCCTAGGCCTAACTGTGGAATCCCGACACATGCGAAATGAAATATACGATATAAATATAACATGCATATAGAGGCAGACAGGAGAAGCAAATACCGCATATTCAAATCGAAACATGATAATCTAGGGGTCATTCCAGGACAGGTATATAAATCAAAATCACAAAGTAGAAGCACACCGTAAGCTAGACACGACACACGATTCACACAAAAGTAAAATGGACCCATGATGCATGAAATGCAAGAGGACTCAGCTTCATAGGGTTAGTGAATGTGATTATCGAAGCCATGCTAGGTGTGTGTGTGATTCTGTGGCGATTCATCATTTGGGGTCATATCTAGGAGAGAGAGGAGAAAGGGGGAAGAAAGAAAAAGAAGAACGCAGTGAAAACGACTCAAAAACGAAGAAAAAGACACAAAATGACGCACGAAGTACGACTCCCTCAAGCTGAAACTTGCATTGTCCTCAGTGCAATAGAAATGAATACGGGAGGCAATGGAAAATGGGGGAAATACGCACCGACACAAAGAGAAATGAAAAACGAGGAAAACACACATACGAAACTGAAAAATAAAGAAAGAGGAAAAATAAAAACGAAAAAAACCGATAGAAAATCACACCACACGATGTATATAGACAAACACAACACACACACACACAAAATAATGACAAAACACACACAAAAGTCGACCTCCCCCAAGCTGGACATTATAAAGCTAGCAATATGATATGCTCATGATGATGCAGAAATATGCAAGGGGAAGATCAAAAAAGCGAAAGAAATCAAAAAGCAGGAGAGGAAGCATCGCTCGGTAGAAGATGGAGGGGTGCGGAGGGGAGAGGTGGGGGTGTGTGAAGAAGTGGGGAGAGGGGTGTAGGATGTGTGTGGATGGGTGTAGAAGTGTAGACGATGGGTGGTGTGGTAGTGATGATGGTGGGTGGAAGGGAACGACCAAAGCGGTGGTAGATGGGGTAGATACGGTGACGGAAGAGGATGGTGGGGGAAGTGATCGTGAATGCACCTGCAATTTCTTGCAGCGCACGTATGGGGTGACGGAAGTGGAGGGTGGTGGATCTGTGGGATCGACGGATGTGGTCGTGAGTGGAGGTGAAGTGGCAGGGATGGGAACGGTGGTGGTGGGAGGGCATGGTCTCCTAGGGGGGGTGATGGGGGAGGTGAAGAGTGTGATGGTGGTGGTAATGAGTGTGATGGTGGAGGTGAAGGTGGTGGTGGAGGTGGAGGTGGTCTGTGAACGTGAGTGAGAATGCGGAGGATGGCGGCCACGTTCCTCTCAAGTGAGAGGAAACGTGGGTGAGAGAAGATCGGAGCGGATGGGTCCGAGGGGGGCGGAGGACGAAGCGTGAGCGTGCAGTGAAGCTAGCTCTGCCTCGAGAGCGAGGCGAGCAGAGGCGGTGCGACGGATGGAAGAAGTAGAGGCTGGACGGGATGTGGAAGTGGTGCCAGCGGCAGTGGTCATGCCGGCACCAGAGGCTAGGCCTAAAAGGGCCTCACTCAGAGCCTCGGAAGTGATAGGGCCAGGAGCCGGGATGGTATGGCTGGGGCCAGCCCCGGAGTCTCCCAGGGACGCAGGGATATCCTGCTCGCCTATGTGGGTGGCAGGGGAAGGTGATCTGGGTGTGCCCTGGGGAAGGAATGGAAGACGTAACCCCCCCATAAACTCAGGATCGAGAGGGAATGTCCAATCTGCCACTATAGCGATAGTCATGCGAGCTGAGTTGGGCAGAATGGTATAAGGAGCACGGGGTGTCCGTAGTAAAAAGCGAAATGACCGTCGGGGCGGGGCTAGATCATGTGAATATGCCAAAGGACATCGAGATCTATATGTGAGGGTCCTGGGGCAGAAGGGAAATCACGGGGCATGACGACACTGTATTGGGGATATGAGACTATGATAGTAATGAGGCCCCCGCAACAAAACTTGCCTTTGCCGGCGTCGGCTAATGTGAAGCAATTTGTGGATAAGCCAATCGCCAGTATGAATGGGAATGCGAGGGGCCCCGAAGGCGATCCCATTGTCACCACAAATGAAGTCAAACGTCATGGCCCACAAAATGAAACGATCAGGGATAGTCACCGTCCCGGACTCATCCTTGGGGAAGAATGTGCATGATATGATTCGGTGGGCCAGACGGAAAATGAGGTGAATGATGGAGGAGGCCTTGGCCTTGCCTCGAGGATAGTGAGCGTGTAGGGTGAGGCGAAACCAAAATTGATCGACGTCGAATCAAGGTGGGATCCGGAGGGACGGATAGCGTCATCCCCAGGAATGGGGAATCCGAAAATGTGATTGATAGTATACAGGCGGGTGCGGACGGTTCTGTTTTGGACCCTAAAAATGACGATCGACTCCGACTCACACTTAAGGGAAGATAAGAATTCTAGTGTGAGTGCGGGGTAGGAGGGTGCGTGGGCATTCAGGAAAGCTAACCACCCTAAATTGGCGAAGAGAGTCTCGACCTCGGTGAACACACCAAGATCGATAAGCGTTTAGGCATGGGAAAATTTGGTGGATAGGTGTCCCCGTGCATCGAGTCTATGATAAAAATCTTTTTGTTCTTGACTCAAAAACGGTAGCCACGCTGGCCCAACATTGGGTCCTCAGAAGGGATGATAGGTAGGGGCATGGGCTGTGTAGGTTTTGTAGGAGGAGTGCGTGAGTGTGGTGGACTTGTGGTCTTTCGTCTCTTGCGAGACGACACCTCCTCATGCATAATACCCTTACCCTTATCTTAATCCCGGGCCATGTGAGTGTGTGTGATGCTAGTGTATGCAAGATATGATGAATGCACACAAACACTGGCAATCGAGCAAAATCGTAATACTAGGGCAAACTTGTAAATGGAGCTAAGGAGAGAAGTTACCCAGTAGAGATGACGATCCTTGCTCGTAGATTACCCAACGCAGTGTAATGAGTGGGAGTGTGAAGCCGCGGCACTTCTTCTCAACAGATTTTCGAAAATGGGGGGGTCGGGCAGAAATTAGGGTTTTTTTCTAGGGTTAAATGGAAGAGGGGGAGAGAGAGATCGATGGAGAGAAGGAGATAGGAAGTGGAGAGATCGATTGAGGGAGGTTGGAGGTCGGTTGGGGGAAGAATCTGGCCAGTTGAGTGAGAGGGAAAGCGAAACGGCAAAAGAGAAGTCGAAACAGGTGAAGGGAAATGAACGGGTGAGAGCGGGGGGCGGGGGGGGGGGGGGGGTATTTAAAGGGTTTAAGTTGAACCAATCGGGTGAGTTTTCACCCTATCGGTTGGTTATTATGTCGAAAATTCTGTTAAAAAGAGGCTACAGGCGAACCGATCGGTTGAGTTTTCAACCGATCAGTTGGCCGCTTCACAATTTTTCTCGAGACTTCTGTGCAGCTCATCCGGTCAGTCACATGACCACGCTTCATCTCAACCTGTGGGTTGATAAAATCCTCAAATTTTTCGAGACTTCGACTCTTTTCACATGTTCTGCCACCCGGTCTCATTTTGCTTTACTCGACCAGTTCGCTGAAGAACAGATATATGGCTTTTTCTGATACGTCCCACCCGATCGGTTGAGAGCTCAACCGATCGAGTGGGGGCTTGTTTCCTGCAAACGTCTAAAAATTGCCTAAGTATCTCGACGTACGTTCCTGTTGCTGAATTTATTTAACAAAATAATAAAAATAAAGCTAAAAATTATCCCAAAAACAAAGATGAGAGTTTAGAACATGGGTTGCCTCCCATGAAGCGCTTTTGTTTAACGTCGTTCGCTCGACGCCCATAGATGATCTTCAAGGTGGACCGGGGTGATGCCCTAAGTTTGGCATCCCTTCAGACTCTGAATTGGTGGCCCTTAGTGTCGTCGACGGTGACAAGTAGACTTGCTCGACGATCCTCCCTCCGTTGATGGTATCAGGGGGTTTCTCCCTTATATTGGCGTCTATCGCCACTCTTTTCAAGATTCAGATCTCATCACCGGTAAGCCCCATGGGCTTTTCCTCCTTTTTCCTCGTCGGAGGATCTTTTTGGAATCTAGGAGGGGTCGTATGTGGGCCAACCGCTTCTCCAGCAACATCTTCTTTCTTCAGACCGACATGTTCTTCAAGGTCCCCCAAGCTGTCAGGGGGATTCTTTGAGAGAATTTCCCAGGCCCTGGCTTCCACATCTCTTTCTTCTTCATTGTCTAGCATGTTGCAACCAGCTTCATCCGGGGGGTGCTTCATAGATAAACCCAAGTCGAACTCGACCTTTTCACCGCCAATATTAAGGGATAACTTCTCTTTCTTCACGTCTATTAGCATGCCAGCGGTGGCCATGAAAGGCCGTCCAAGGATGATGGGAGTATGATTGTCTTCGGGCATATCCATCACCACGAAGTCTACCAGCACATGTACTCCACTGACGTTAACAGGCAGGTCGTCTACAATTCCCACCTTGTATTTGACCGATCTATCGGCTAATTGAAGTGCCATACCCGTGGGCTCCAGGTCTCCCATTCCTATCCTCCTGTATAGCGACCGGGGCATTAGACTGACGCTCGCTCCTAAGTCCACGAGCGCCCAATGGATTTTTACTTCCCGAATCGAACAAGGAATGGAGAAGCGTCCCGGGTCTTTTAGCTTGGGCAGATTCGCTCGCTGGATGAGAGCACTACATTCCACCGTGAGAACGACATTTTCCTTTCTCGAACCCCTCGTCACCAAGTCCTTTAAAAATTTTGCATAGGAGGGAATCGTTTCTATGGCTTCGAGGAACGGGATCTGTAAACTCAAATCCTTGACCTTAGCGAAGAACTTGCCGTATTTTTCATCAATTTTAGCCTTGGCAAGTTGTTGTCGAAAAGGCACAACTGGCTTGAATACTTTAAGGTTCCCCTCCTCTTCCTTCTTCTTCTCTTCTTCAGGGACTCCCTCCGGAGTCGTATTCTTTGGTGACGGAGCTCCGTCGTCATTCGATTTTTCAATTGGCCGTGCAACGACCAACGGAGCTTCTAGTTCCTTAGCGGGCACTCTCGTAGGAATTTGTGTCCCGCTTCTCAGGACGATAGCGGACACATTCACATGTTCATGCATTAGTGCCAAAGTCTGATTTACCCCCCTCGGGTTAACTTCCGGTTGTGACGGCAATTGATTTTGCGACCTTTGAAGGGTCACCACCTACAACTACAGCTGGGTTACTTGGTCGGTGAGAGCCCTCTACCCCATTTCCAGCTTCAAATTGATCTTCTCTTGGTTTGTGATATACTGAGTCAAGAGGGACTCAATCGGAGAGATAGCACGCTGCTGGTCATACAGCAGCTGCAGCTGCATGGGTTGATGGTTCCTTGGTGGATACTGCTGGTACACCTGTGGAGGCTGCTGCTGCTGCTGATACTGTTGCTGATGTTGCCTAGGCGGCTGATATACTTGTTGATGCGGCTGCTGAAGCTGCTGGTACGAAGCTCGATAGCTAAGATTTGGGCGGTTCCGGTTATTCGGAGAATAAACCGGGTTGGAGCTAGTACAGGGTGGATACGGCGCATTACCCATAGGGTTGAAGAAAAGTGCGCTAGCTTGATCCACCGACGGTGAAATGTCACCACCCTCGAAGTCTCCCAGGACTTTCGCTTCCACCAATGATACTTGTTGGGTGCCGGCACCACCAGCTCCTACCATGAGCACTGAGATCTGGGTCGATAGCAAATCAAATTTGCTAGACAACTTGTCGACGTCCTCGACTCTATGAATGCCTCCAGATCTAGGTGTTGCATGCTCATCACACCACCGCTCATTGTTTGATGCCATGTTTTCTAAAATATTGCCGGCATCTTCTTCACTTCTAGACATGAAGGACCCCCCAACTGCAGCGTCCATCGAAGATTTCAAGTCATCCCTCAGCCCTTTGTAGAACAGATTAATAATCTGCCACTTTGGAAGCTCGTGATGAGGGCATCTCCGCTGCATCTCTTTATAGCTCGTCCAAGCTTCATGCAGGGACTCGTGGCTGGCCTGGGAGAAGGAGGAGATCTCACTCTTCAACTTCATGGTATTTCCAGAGGAAAGAACTTAGTCAAGAACGTATTCGGGAGCTTCTCCCAGGTGTTGAAGGTGTTCGGGTCCTTTCCCCTAAGTCATTGCTTGGCCTTATCCCGTAGAGAGAAGGGGAATAGCTTCAGTCGGATTGCTTCAGTGGTGACACCATTAATCATGAATGTGTCACACTTCTCGAGGAAGGAGTCCAGATTTTCAATAGAGCTCTCTATGGGTGCCCCAGAGAATTGATCCTGCTGGATACATGTCACTAGTGATGGCTTAAGCTCGAAGCTCTGGGCTAAAATAACCAGAGGTCGAATGGAGGAGGTCGACCCGATGGATGGCATCGAGTATTCCAGCATGGACTTATAAGGTGGGATATTCTCCCCCATGGCTTCAGACTCTTCTCTTCTTCTCTTCTCTTCTTCTCTTCTCTACGGCCAGACGCCTAAGGGTGGCATTAATTTTCGGGTCAATAGGAATCAAGTCATTTAGACTCCTTGTATTCCTGTGCATGAAAAACAAGAATTACCCGTGAAGCAAGTATGGCATAGGAACAGATAAAAACAGAAAAATAGAAAATAGAAAATAGAAAATGAAAATGAAGAATGCAAAAACTATCACGAGATAGGGATATGAACTAGACTCAAGGGTTTGAAGGTCCTAAAATAAACAAACGTGTTGCCTCCCCGGCAACGGCGCCATAAAGCTTGACGTCCCCCAGCTTTTAAGTTCTTCTCTCATGCAGAGTACAGTTGGATTGGGGGATACCATATTTAAAATATTTGTACCGCAAGCGCACGGTGTTGTAGTGTGGCTTGGGGGGTGAATTGGGTTCAATATTACATATTTAACCCCCTAATTAGTCCTATTTTGTGCTCATATGATGATAAATTGTTCTCTAATTCATACGTATTTTGTACACAATTATTTATTAGAGAAAACACTTAATTTGAGCACAAAATAGCAATTAACTGAGTATTTCTGCATATTTTATATTTTTCCTAGCACCGTATCAATCTCACGATTCCAACGACTATTTATTTGTATTTTTCTGAGATCTGTGCTAATTTCTATGAATTTTTGAATGCAGAATACCATTTATTGGAAAATAATTAATTGCGCACGAATCTTGGCACGCCACGCGGCACAATCACGACCATCCGATTTCAATCCAACGGCGCTGGCACCAAAGGCGACGCGGCATTTCGTTGACCGTTGGATCACGATCCAACGGATCGTATCTTCTCCCAGGCGATCGAAAGCGGGCGAATCAGCGGCCGTTGGATCACGATCCAACGGCCCGCACGCAGCATCAAGCGATGCAGGCGGACGTAACTCCAGCGCCACGTGGCGAGATCTTGTGAACCGCCCGTTCGAATCAACGGCTGGAATCATTTCCGAGCGGAACTCGAAGCAGCGAACGAAGTTGGCCATGTGGCGACATCGCAGCGGTTCAAGCTTCCATCGAACGGCCCAGAGCGGCTCCGCCTCGTATTCGAAAAAATCGCACAAGTGGGCGACGTGGAGCAATGGAGACGGTTGGATGCGAATCGGACGGTCGAAGTCGTATCCGATTTCGAAGCGAAGTCGGTAGCGGAAGCGGGCGGGCGTGACTTTTGGCGTGACACGTGGCGCACGCTCGTTCGATCCCGCCGCGATCGAACGGCTGAAATTGATGCGGGTTGCGGGCGGCGATTCTATGCGGATTTAAAGCGGGTTTCGACCCGTTATACCCCCAAAACCCGCAATGTTAATATAAAAGCGTATTTCTAGGGTTTTTGGGGGTATTCTGGCGTATTTTGGGACTTTTGGAGCGGCTACTGTGCGTATTTCTCCAGGAGAAAATTCTGAAAATTTCCAGAGGCTGTTCTTCCTATTATCAGAGAGTTTTGTGTTCTAAAGAGGAGATTTGGTGATAATTTCTTGAACTTATACCCCGTATTTGGTGTATTTCTTTGTATTTTGCTATCTAAACGATGTATTTTGCTATCAAAACTGATTTTTATTGCACCATGCGTGGCTAATCTCTTTGTGCTATGGTTGTGATGTAGTTAGGAGTATGTAGTTGCTAAATTTCATGTCTTTAGCCCTATTATCATGTCAAAATTGCTAGTTTTGTTGATTTCTACAACGTATTTGATGGGTATTTGCTTAGTATCGATATTGTTGATGTGCCCTATGGCTAGGCCCTGATAAGGCTAGCTAATTTGTGTTCTCTAATCTGAACTTATCGCTGCGATTATTGTTTAATGATATCAACATTGCTAGTAATACGTTTAAGGCTATTTTGACTAGTTTTCATCGATTTATCTTCCGACGCCTTCACGCCTTGACCGGGTGAAGCGTTGTGTGACATTAAAAGACATGAAATTTCAGCGACTATAAACTCCTAATGAACTCACAACCGTATCATACTCGTCTCATTGAATACTAAACTTTCGTGATACCGTAATACTTGTAGAAACCACTTTCTTTGCTACAAATCCTTACACTATTTTTCACCTTCACAAAGGTGGTTGTTTTCTTAACCGTATATTATATTTGATTAGTTGAATTTGTGTTATCTCAGGTCGACTTGTCCCGAGGATTCGACTCTGGACTCTCCAGGTACTACTTGCACGATCTCCTGCGCTTGGGAGTAAAGCTCACATTGTTTTGAGAGAGGCAAGTTTTTGGCGCCGTTGCTGGGGACAACGGTATCTTTGATCCACATTTTCAACTTTTCAGAGGAGTACTCGGTGAGATCCTTCCACTTTATAGTTTAGTTTTATTATTGAAAACAAAAAAAAATATATCGCTTTGCTAGTTTATGTGGCATAGGACCTCCACTTCACACAGATTGATAAGAATTGAAAATATGGCTAATAATAACGAACAACCTCTTGTACACCCACAAGAACTACCATTGAGTGCTACTTATATGCCCACTAGAGTTGCTTCTGAGTCATGCATTGTTTTGCCTGAGGGTGCTCATTCTTTTTCGCTTAAAGCTGGGGTGATCCAGATCCTTCCCTCTTACCATGGAGAGGATAGGGAAAATCCCTACTTGCATATTAAAACGTTTGAAGAAGCATGCTCTACACAGTTGGATGGAAAAGTTAGTAATGATGTTGTTTATCTTAAACTTTTTCCATTCTCATTGAAAGACAAGGCAAAGAATTGGTTCAATGCATTGCCTCCTAGATCTATTACTTCTTGGCTTACCATGCAAACTGAGTTTCTGAAAAAATTCTTTTCTTTGGCCAGGACTCAAGCTTTAAAGAGGCATATCATGTCTTTTTCGCAGAAGGAAACTGAAGCATACGATCAAACTTTGGAAAGATTTAAGGAGCTTCTGTTGGCGTGCCCACATCACGGTTTTGACAAGGGACGAACCATTGGATTCTTTTACGATGGATTGCAGCCGAATACGAAGCAATATGTAGAGATGATGTGCAATGGAGCCTTCTTTGAGAAGACCCCGACGGAGGCTTGGGCATATTTGGAGAACATTGCAGAGAATGCAAGAAGATGGGAGCCACCTTCAGAATTTGACAGGTCCATGACTACACATCAAACAAAAGGTGGCTTGCAGTCTTTGAAGCCTGAAGATGCATTGATGGCACAAGTGGAGGCATTGGTGACGCAAAAGCTACAAAATATTGATCTCAGAGCAGCAAAGGCAGTCACATCAGAGCCATACTGCGTCATATGCGAGAAGCCAGTTCATGATACTACCGTCTGCCCACTGATCCCAGCAATTAAAGAATTGGGCAGAAATCCAGAATCAGAGGTGAATTGGGTGGAAAATCAAGGTTACAACTCCAATTGGAAGAACCCATCAAACCAAGGAGGTGCTTCATATCAGCAGAAGCAGCAGACATCCACTCCCTATTACCACCCCAATCACTCCAATTATCAATGAAAAAGGGAGCAGAACAATGAAATTCAGAGTCTCACTGCTGCAGTTCAACAGATGGCTCAGATGCAACAACAGCTCACTGAGAATTTTTCGAGATTTATAGCGTCACAAGACAAAGGTAAATTACCTGCTCAGCCTATTGCAAATCCTAATACGAGTCCCTCTTCTTCTTTTTCAGGAAACAACGTCAAACCATGTCAGGCGGTGACTACATTGCGTAGCGGACGTGAAATTGAAAAACCAGAAATGCCTAGACATGAACAACCAGCTGAGGAGAAAGAGGAGGCACAAGCACCTGAAAGTTTGCAGGTTGAGGAAGAGGTAACAGAAAAAGAGCCAGAACCATATGTACCTCCAGCTCCATTCCCACACAGACTTGCTCCACCATCAAAAGACAGGTATCAGGCAGAGATAAGAGATATCTTCAAGCAGGTAAAAATTAATATCCCATTACTTGATGCAATCAACCAAGTGCCTGCATATGCTAAATTTCTGAAGGAGCTATGCACTGTAAATCGGAGTCTAAATGTGAAAAAGAAAGCATTCTTAACACAACAGGTAAGTGCAATGGTACAACATGACACTCCCCCTAAATATAAGGATCCAGGTTCTCCTACTATCCCATGCATTATAGGAACTAAGAAATTTGGAGATGCTTTACTTGATTTGGGATCTAGTGTTAATATTTTACCTTATTCTGTTTATGTGCAGCTTGGATTGGGGGAGCTGAAGACGACACCTGTGGTTCTACAGTTAGCAGACAGGTCGGTAAAAATCCCACGAGGATGCGTGGAGGATGTGCTGGTCCAGGTTGACAAATTCTATTATCCCGTGGACTTTATCGTCCTTGATATTCATGGGCCACAATCAGGTAATTGCACTCCTATTATATTAGGACGTCCATTCCTAGCAACTTGCAATGCTATGATAAATTGTAGGGATGGACAATTGAAGATAAGCTTTGGTAACATGAAACTTGAGCTAAACATTTTTAAATCATGTAAGTTACCTGCGAATGTGGATGACGTGAAAGAGGTATGTTTTATTGAGAGTTTAATTGAAGATTATTTTGAGGCTAAGTATGAATGCCCGTCAAATTTTATTGATTATAATTTCGACGATATTGATGAATCGTATTTTGTGCAGGGAAAAAATGAAAGATCGAGGGATGCATGGGTGCCAAAGTTTGAGACATTACCAGTGGAATTGCCACCACAACAACCTTCAGAGATTGAGCATCCAAAGTTGGAATTGAAGCCTCTGCCAGACTATTTGAAATACGCTTTCCTTGGAAAGGAGGAGACCTTCCCCGTGGTAATATCCTCTAAACTCACACCTGAACAAGAAAGTGCTTTGCTTGATGTGCTTAGGGAACACAAAGGGGCCATTGGATGGTCTATTGCGGACATTACAGGTATAAATCCCTTAATTTGCACTCATCATATTTATCTTGAGGATGATGCCAAACCAACATGTGAGATGCAACGTCGATTAAATCCTAGTTTGAAAGATGTTGTTAAGGGGGAGATTCTTAAGTTACTTGCTGCAGGTATAATATATCCTATTTCAGACAGCAGATGGGTTAGCCCCATACAGGTGGTTCCGAAGAAATCAGGCCTCACGGTGGTAAGAAATGAGAGCAATGAGCTTATACCGATGCGGATCACCACAGGTTGGAGGATGTGTGTTGATTACAGAAAGTTAAATGCTAAAACACGAAAAGATCACTTTCCATTACCTTTCATTGATCAAATCCTAGAAAGAGTAGCAGGTAACGAATTTTATTGTTTTCTAGATGGTTATTCTGGCTATTATCAGATAGAGATTGCTCCAGAGGATCAAGAGAAGACTACCTTCACTTGCCCCTTTGGAACTTTCGCTTTTAGGAGAATGCCTTTTGGATTATGCAATGCACCTGCTACTTTTCAGCGTTGCATGTTGAGTATCTTTAGCGATATGGTTGAGAGGATTATGGAAGTGTTTATGGATGACTTTTCTGTATATGGCACTTCATTTGAAAATTGTTTATCTAACTTAGCTCTTGTCTTGCACAGGTGCCAGGAAAAGAACCTGCTGTTAAACTGGGAAAAGTGTCATTTCATGACAACTGAAGGTTTGGTTCTTGGACACCTAGTCTCCAAAGCAGGTATTCAGGTATACAGAGCAAAAGTTGAGGTGATTGAGAAGTTGCCTACACCAAAATGCGTCAAGGACATACGATCCTTTCTAGGCCATGCAGGATTTTATCGAAGATTCATAAAGGATTTCAGCGCCATCTCCCGTCCCCTCTGCCACTTATTAACTTTAAATGCTGATTTCATATGGACACAAGAGTGTCAAGTTTCATTTGATAAATTGAAGAACTCACTTGTTTCCTCCCCTATTTTGCAGGTTCCAGACTGGAGCATGCCATTTGAAATTATGTGTGATGCAAGTGACTACGCAATGGGGGCAGTGCTTGGGCAAAAGAAAGAGAAAGTTCCTTGTGTGATCTACTATGCCAGTAAAACGTTAAATGAAGCACAAAGGAACTATACTACTACGGAGAAGGAGTTGCTGGCGGTGGTGTTTGCATTGGAGAAATTCAGAAGCTACATATTGGGCTCACCTATTCTCATCTTTACAGATCATTCTGCATTGAAATATCTTTTATCTAAAAAGGATGCTAAACCTAGACTTATACGATGGATTCTCCTTTTGCAGGAATTCAATATTCAGATCAAGGATAAAAAAGGAGTTGAAAACAATGTCGCAGATCACCTTTCTAGATTGACGGTGGGAACAGAGTCGCCTACCATTCCATTGCGAGATTCCTTCCCAGACGAGCAACTTTTCACCATTTCTACCCTACCATGGTATGCAGATATAGCTAATTATTTGGTGACAGGTAGAACCCCTCCACATTGGTCTTCTTTAGATTTCAAACGCTTCAAGCATGAGGTAAAATCGTTCTATTTTGATGATCCTTATCTTTTTAAATACTGTGGAGACCAACTTGTAAGGAGATGCGTACCTGACCATGAGTTTGATAGTGTTTTACATTTTTGCCATGATGGGGTATGTGGGGGGCATTTTTCAGCTCATAAGACTGTTGCCAAAATTTTACAGAGTGGTTTTTATTGGCCTACAATGTTTAAAGATGCATATGCTTATTGTAAATCATGTGTGCGTTGTCAACAGTTGGGGGGAATTACCAAAAGAAACATGATGCCCTTGAATCCCATGCTAGAAATAGAATTATTTGATTGTTGGGGTATTGATTTCATGGGGCCTTTTCCACCATCTTTTGGATATATATTTGTATTGGTTGCCATTGATTATGTCTCTAAATGGGTGGAAGCTATTCCTTGCAGGTCCAATGACGCTTCCATTGTGCTGAAATTTTTGAAAGAGAACATCTTCTCGCGCTTTGGAGTGCCAAAGGCCATTATCAGTGATGGAGGTTCTCACTTCTGCAATAGGCTCTTTGCAAATCTAATGAAGAAATTTGGGGTGACACATAAAGTTTCAACACCTTACCATCCTCAAACAAATGGACAAGCGGAATTGGCGAACAAGGAAATCAAGAACATTCTTCAGAAAACAGTGAATCCAACACGCAAATATTGGAGTCTTCGCTTGCCTGAAGCTCTATGGGCCTACAGGACAGCATACAAGACTATCTTAGGGATGTCACCGTTTCGTTTGGTTTATGGAAAAAATTGCCATCTCCCTGTTGAATTAGAGCATAAATCTTTTTGGGCAATTAAAACACTTAATTTGCTTGATGACTCATCAAATGTTTCTCGTAAATTGCAGATCATGGAGCTTGATGAGATACGACGAGAGGCATATGAAAATGCAAAGCTAGCAAAAGAAAGGATGAAAGCTGTGCACGACAAGATGATCCTACGAAAGGAATTCCAAGTTGGAGACAAGGTTTTGTTGTACAATTCAAGACTCCATATATTTCCAGGAAAGCTGCGCTCAAAATGGACAGGACCATACTTTGTCAAAGAAGTCTTTTCACATGGAGCAGTGGTCTTAGTGAATGAAAAGGATGGCCATGAATTCAAAGTCAACGGACAACATCTGAAACATTTTCAAGAGCTTTGGGCCAGAGAGGATACCACCACTGATCTCACAGACCCACCTTCGGGTGGTCACTAATCAGGTGTGTTCTTTCCATGATTCTCTCTCCTTAACATTGAGGACAATGCTTATCTTAAGTTGAGGGGAGAGTATAAACTTTTTATTTTTATTTTTTTTATTTTTATTTTTATTTTATTATTTTTTTAGTAGTTCCCTTTTCAAAAAATTTTTTTTTTCCTTTTATAAAAATGGGGTTGAGTCAAGAATTATCACCAATGCTTATTACACCTAGAAATGAACCTCATATGATGACAATTCTCGAAATCCATTCACCACTTTGCACATATGATTTATTTTCCTCAACCACTATTGTTACATATTTCATTCTCATTCGACATGAATGCTAGTACTCATGGTGAATCTTTTTTTTGATATATCTCTATGGTAGGATTGAATGATGACTTAATGAATCTTGAAATTATGAATTAGCAAGTCGTATGTTTTCAATGGAACACACCATCACAAAATGACTGGAGCAGTACTTTTTATCTCATATTCATTGCTATTTGCATGCTTAGTGTGATCTTGGGTGGAAAGTCTACACTGTCTTTTGAAATGATTAGGATAACCCATTCTTGTGAAAGAATAAAGAAAAGGAAGCTATCTTGCTAAGTTATTTATGCACACACAAAAGATAGAATAAAATAAGATGAATGAAGAAAAATGAATGGACGAATAAATGTGTCATTAAAGAAATAACTTGGTTGGCTCGATTAGTACAGTCCGAGGGGTCCTTCTTGGCCTAATGCCCTATTATCGTCCGATTTGGGAGCCATTGACTGGAACCTCAATCATTTGATGGAGCGATCCAAGTTATACATTTTTTCTGCAAATGTTGCTTGATGCGCGTTATGCAGAACTAATAAAATGAGAAAAGAAGAGCAAGAAAAAGTGTGCATCATTAGCAAGGCAAGAGAACTTCCAAAGCTTGAAGAAAGCACAAGATATGGTGTGATTTCCTATGAATGAAAATTGACGTGTGTATGTCTTGATACCAATCTATTTTTGCTTGCTTTGCATGATACATCTACGCTCCAAGTTATATACTTTGATTGAAAGGTGTGAGCCATTGACTTTGCATACCATGCACTATGAAATAATGGAAAGTGAAGTTAAGTTGATTTAATGACCATTTTAGAGATACTTGCTTTTCATTGTAAACCCATGAGTACCATTATATAATGAGCATGAAATCTTGGAATTAGTGTGTGGACATTTTCTTTCGTCTTTGTAGTATGGTGATGAATGACTTGAGACCTGACAAGGTGATCTAGGTGTATATTTGGTATCGTATTTCGCTCTTTTTGCTAGGGACTAGCAAAACGCTAGTTGGGGGGTGTGAATTGGGTTCAATATTACATATTTAACCCCCTAATTAGTCCTATTTTGTGCTCATATGATGATAAATTGTTCTCTAATTCATACGTATTTTGTACACAATTATTTATTAGAGAAAACACTTAATTTGAGCACAAAACAGCAATTAACTGAGTATTTCTGCATATTTTATATTTTTCCTAGCACCGTATCAATCTCACGATTCCAACGACTATTTATTTGTATTTTTCTGAGATCTGTGCTAATTTCTATGAATTTTTGAATGCAGAATACCATTTATTGGAAAATAATTAATTGCGCACGAATCTTGGCACGCCACGCGGCACAATCACGACCATCCGATTTCAATCCAACGGCGCTGGCACCAAAGGCGACGCGGCATTTCGTTGACCGTTGGATCACGATCCAACGGATCGTATCTTCTCCCAGGCGATCGAAAGCGGGCGAATCAGCGGCCGTTGGATCACGATCCAACGGCCCGCACGCAGCATCAAGCGATGCAGGCGGACGTAACTCCAGCGCCACGTGGCGAGATCTTGTGAACCGCCCGTTCGAATCAACGGCTGGAATCATTTCCGAGCGGAACTCGAAGCAGCGAACGAAGTTGGCCACGTGGCGACATCGCAGCGGTTCAAGCTTCCATCGAACGGCCCAGAGCGGCTCCGCCTCGTATTCGAAAAAATCGCACAAGTGGGCGACGTGGAGCAATGGAGACGGTTGGATGCGAATCGGACGGTCGAAGTCGTATCCGATTTCGAAGCGAAGTCGGTAGCGGAAGCGGGCGGGCGTGACTTTTGGCGTGACACGTGGCGCACACTCGTTCGATCCCGCCGCGATCGAACGGCTGAAATTGATGCGGGTTGCGGGCGGCGATTCTATGCGGATTTAAAGCGGGTTTCGACCCGTTATACCCCCAAAACCCGCAATGTTAATATAAAAGCGTATTTCTAGGGTTTTTGGGGGTATTCTGGCGTATTTTGGGACTTTTGGAGCGGCTACTGTGCGTATTTCTCCAGGAGAAAATTCTGAAAATTTCCAGAGGCTGTTCTTCCTATTATCAGAGAGTTTTGTGTTCTAAAGAGGAGATTTGGTGATAATTTCTTGAACTTATACCCCGTATTTGGTGTATTTCTTTGTATTTTGCTATCTAAACGATGTATTTTGCTATCAAAACTGATTTTTATTGCACCATGCGTGGCTAATCTCTTTGTGCTATGGTTGTGATGTAGTTAGGAGTATGTAGTTGCTAAATTTCATGTCTTTAGCCCTATTATCATGTCAAAATTGCTAGTTTTGTTGATTTCTACAACGTATTTGATGGGTATTTGCTTAGTATCGATATTGTTGATGTGCCCTACGGCTAGGCCCTGATAAGGCTAGCTAATTTGTGTTCTCTAATCTGAACTTATCGCTGCGATTATTGTTTAATGAAATCAACATTGCTAGTAATACGTTTAAGGCTATTTTGACTAGTTTTCATCGATTTATCTTCCGACGCCTTCACGCCTTGACCGGGTGAAGCGTTGTGTGACATTAAAAGACATGAAATTTCAGCGACTATAAACTCCTAATGAACTCACAACCGTAGCATACTCGTCTCATTGAATACCAAACTTTCGTGATACCGTAATACTTGTAGAAACCACTTTCTTTGCTACAAATCCTTACACTATTTTTCACCTTCACAAAGGTGGTTGTTTTCTTAACCGTATATTATATTTGATTAGTTGAATTTGTGTTATCTCAGGTCGACTTGTCCCGAGGATTCGACTCTGGACTCTCCAGGTACTACTTGCACGATCTCCTGCGCTTGGGAGTAAAGCTCACATTGTTTTGAGAGAGGCAGGGGGTCAAACACAGGGAGGCGTGGTTGTGCTTGTTTCTAATAGGAACCAATTCACCCTACGGGTGAGCTAGCCCGATCGATTGTTGGTTTGTCACGGAAAGCAAATACGGAGGATAAAAAATATGAAGGGCAACCCGGGACTTCGGTTTCCACCCTATCATGTGTTCTCACTATTACGACCGGTGGATAGGAATACGATCGGAATTAGGGTTTAGTGGTGAGACGTTACCTCTAAGAGTGATACCGGCGTCCCACGGGCCCGATATTCCGGTCGGTGCCCAGGATGATACGCCGGACTACCCGGGTTCGGTCAGTGGGCATTCCCATGTCCATTAACACTAACTGACTCCGGGAGCACTAAGGTCACAACGATAACTCCCAACATCTCATCCCGCCATTCCCACGCGTTAGAATTCGATGTCTACGCTAAGGGCGTGAGCTATGGCTAGGGAGTCAACTGCCAAGTTCATTCCTCCTTGGCCCAACGGTCAAAGGCGGTCTTTTTCCCTCCGATGACAATGAAACACCCCGCGTAACCAATAAATCCATATTCCCTATAGGAATCCTAGTCCTATGGACGCATTAGGGAGAACCCACGAAGGGGTTTCCACCAAAATCCCAGATTTGGGAACTACTCACACATTATAGCTAAAAAAGCAATCTAAATGAAAATCGACCGTAGAAATCATAATCAGGTAATTGAAATGAAGTAGTAGCAATGCAATTAAGATAATATCAAAGTTTCATAAAGATCAGAACACTTACAAATAACAATAAAATTCCAGCCGTCATAAGTAGAGAAAAAGACAAAAAATACACAGCTCTCGTTTCTGAAAACCTAGAGCAGTTATATATAGAAAACGACTTCACCCGATCGGTTGAAGAATCAACCGATCAGGTGAGTTGCAATGTTCTTCGGCTGCGGTCTTCAGAAACTTCACCCGCTCACGTGACCTTATCGGTTGGCGCAAGCAGCTCGTCATTTGGATGGATGCGTCCATCAAGTGAACCGATCGGTTGAGAATTCAACCGATCGGTTGGAAATACACCCCAAAAGAACAGAAATTTGCGTCGACTTGGCACGGTCAGCGGGTCGTCGGGTGAGCTCTCCGGGTCGTCTCTTGGAGGAATCGGCTACAGATGGACAGATCGGGTGAATATCACCCGATCGGTTGGAATTCAGCTCCAAATTCCTGAGAAGTCTGTTAGGATGAACCAGTCGTCAAACTGGTCGGTTGATCCTCACTTTGCTTCAGCTACTGTACGGGTCGGATACGCGTGCATCACCCGATCGGTTGGCTGTGTCCAACCGATCGGGTGGGGGGCTGAAAGATGGCAATCTTGGTCGTTTGACCCCCTGGATCGCACGTGACTCCTCCCGTTGCTCTGGGGACTTATGATATCTTCGTTATGTGTCCCCTACATTGGCAATCTCCTGCAAATACACAAAAAAAACACCAAAAAGTGAAAGAAAACTAAAAATACCAAGAAAATGGACACGAGACGATGGAAAACAACGGAAAAACAAAAGAAGCCGTGCGTGAATATATAAAATATACAAACACGTCAAAAGGGAAAAATAAAAACTAACTATACAAATGCAATGCACGCAGAAAGTAAGAAAACGTGATGCATGAGAAAAAAAGTGGGTGAAAATAAGTGGAAAAATAAAGAAAGGTGGGGAAATATAGTTAAAAATGAAGAAAATAAAAGGTGCGTGAGTGCACTCACTCCCCCAAGCTAAACTGCACAGTGTCCTCAATGTGCTAAGTGTGGCACAAGGACATATATAATAGGGGCGGGTGGGTGCGGATGCATGCATGATAAAAAGGAAAATAAAATAAAATGGAATGGATATGCATATGATAAGTGCAGAATGTAAATGATGGGTGTGGTGGCCACGCAGATCATGGGAGCAAAATAATGGATAACATATGCACGACCGATACAATGTAAAGCCCAGAAATACCACCTCTCACACGAACGGATATATACATAGCCCTGCAAAAAGTGATCAAAATATATGGGTAAGGAAGGTGGTCACGAAATCATGGGGCGAGAGGGGGTGCAAAATCAGCAGCAAAAGTATCAACCAAAACATCTGCCAAAAATATCAGAGGCATCAAGTGTGTGCCTAAGCTGGTGGTGGAGCAGCACCTCCCTGTGGCGGGGAAGGTGGTGGCGGTGGTGCAGGCTGCTGAGGGATGGGACGGGGTGCTGGTGGTGCAGGCTGCTGAGGGATGGGACAGGGTGCTGGTGGTGGAGGCTGAGGTTGGTGTGCAAGGATCTGGTTTAGCATGCGTTGAATACCAGGCAGAACGATGACATGTGCCTACACAGAGCTAACGGTGGCAACGAGAGCCTGAAAATCTGCTCTGAGCCCACTCACGGCCCCTCGATAGACGGAGATGCTGGACAAGGGCGTCAGGAGCGGTAGAAGAGGGTCGCACTGGAGGAGGTTGGGGCTGACACACATGGCCACCGTAAACAGGTGGGGCCACAAGTGGGTGTGTGAGAGGTGTGGTGCTCGCTAAAAGACGCTAAGCCTCTGTAGGAGGCTGAGACGCAGGAAAGCTCCCAGGAGTGGGAGCAGCGACAGAAGAGTAAACCAAGAAGACTGAAGCTTCAGAGACCATTTCTAGGGACACTAAGTTTTCATCTCATTATGATCCGTGTACTAATCTGTATGAAGATGAGATCCTGAAGATACTTCACATTCAGTATAAAGTACATTTACTCCCGGATAAATTCACTGTTAACAGAAGATTATCAGATCGCACGTCCCTGCTGCCAATACGCCAGCTAAGAGGCAGCAGAATCGGCCGTACCTCAAATAAAAAGAGGACGACTGACGCACTCGGAACCTACACCTAATTTTCACCTAGCGGTGTCACAGTCGCTAGACGTAGTACGGCTCCTAGGTGTCAATTCTGTGCTCAATCCGCAAGCGGACGGTGTCAAATTATAGTATAAAAGATGTCGGATCCCACAGGGACGGTGACAGTGATTTGAGGTCTCAGATTATTTTTAAATCTCGAAGTGAGATAGCTATCGGTTGGGAAAGTTTGGTTTTGATGTTGTTGTTGACTTGATGATAAAGAGAACTAGGGTTTTAAAGATCACGGCTAAGACCATCGGAGATCGATGTTGGAATAGGATCCTTACGTTGCATTAGGGTTAGGGGATTAGTCTCTCAATTCATACCAATCTCGTGGGTTAGAATTTCGAGGTATTTCAGTGGCTCTCATTGACGCAATGATGATAGCCGTCAATGTAGCGATATAGTTCGTTGGTTGATACCCTCAAGGCACGAGCCGGGCATGGTCACGAGCCTTGGTTGGATCAACTAATTTCCCTATTTAAATCCCAAGGATACTCCTTAAGCTCATCAATTCCACCGACCGTGGGCATGATCTCAGTACGAGTTATCCTAGGAATTCGGATGGATCAACCGAAATACACCCCTTTATTCCCAATTCAACCTAGAGATCCGGATCTACATCCCCCTCCTAAGGTTTTAGTGCTAACCCATCAACCCTAGAGGAGACTACTCACACATGGTGATTTTAACGAATAAAAATATGATTTTTATCAAGGAAAACATTGTAACAAATTAATCGAATAAGAATTGAATACCTTACGTACCGAAGGATAAGAAAAACAGTAGCCGATAATAATCCAAAGGGATCCCACAAATTCCAGAATGTGAAGAACAATAGATCTCCAAAAAACAATTCAATAATCCTCAAAAACCAGTTGGTTTAGATCTAACAATCGTTTCTAATCTCCTCCTCTCTCCCCAGACGTAATTCAAATTACAAAAAAATGAACTCCCAAATTGCGTTCCTCAGATCCGCACTTCACTCAGCTGCGCGCATCAGACGACCACGCAAATTTCCAAAAATGGCCGGCATTGTCGCCGACTGAGTCAGTGACTCGGTCGAGCAGAGGCTTGCTCGATCGGGCTGCTCGGTCGAGCAGCCCTCCTGCTATGTCTAGTATGTCAGTGAGTCAGGCCTCTCCAAAAAATGCCACTCTGTCTGCTCGACCGGAGTCTGCCTTGCTCGGTCGAGCAGCCAGCTGACTCGGTTACCATGAGTTCTACTCGGCTCGAGTAGGATGTTGATTGAAATTGAAAATGGGAGCTGCTCGACCGAGCCACCATACCACTCGGTTCGAGCAGCATGCGTTTCAGCCTTCATTCTGCTTCGTGCATCAACTCGACTGAGCAAGTGCTCTGCTTGGTCGAGTCACCTAGGAAGATTTCAGCAGCTTCTTGCCTGCTTCTCTTCCACTCCTGGAAATCCCCTCTACTCCTTCCGTAGGCTTCCAAAACTCAACGAACTCCTGTAGAGCTTCACCAACAGGCTCAAAGGCATGCCGGATGTGTCCATATCCAAAATGGGTCCTGAATCGCTCCAAAATCCCTAAAAATCCATAAAACTCTACGAAACTCGAATATGGCGTTAGAATCACAATATCGTAGGAAAATACGGGATTTGGATATGAATATGGCATGAAATGCAATGGCATGATGCTATGAAAAAATGGAAAATATGGACACATCAAAATCCCCAAGCTTACCTCTTACTCGTCCTCGAGGAAGACGAATACTAGGTATGCCGGGTGATAAACAAAAGAAATAAAAATAAAAGAGAATAGAGATGGATGGAGGGTGCTAAGATTGTTCATTCAGATCTCAAGCCTCAGCAGCATGACACGATGCTTCGAATGGTAAAAACACATGCTAATGGCACTTTCAAGTTTTACTAATCATATGGCTAGCTTGCAATAAACACAAAAAAATAGGGATCTTCCAAAATAATGCCATCAACTCATATCAATCTCATGCAGTCTGTAGAGTTTAGTATAAGAAAAGTTAGCAATGCACTTTTCAATCAATAGATACAAGTGGAGCATATAGAAATCACACCAGCATGCAATAAAGAATGGAAAGGAATCATGCTATTCAAATATCCACTTCGAATCATGAAAATTCTCCAAAACTAAAATATTTCGTAAAGTTCAAGCATTATCTAATCTACCCATTGTGCACCGTCTCCACTCTAATGTTATACTCACTCATATGCTCAATTGGTCCCCCCCAGCTTAGCTTGAGGCGTCGCATCTAGGAATAGGATATGAAATGTTTTATCTTTTTCCAAGTATTTGTGATAGTTTCTAATGAAGGATATAAAAATTTTTATTTCTTTCTTTTCTTTGTTTTCTTTCTTTTTCTTTTCTTTGTTTTCTTTTTCTTTTCTTTTTCTCTTTTTCACATTTTTTTTCATTTTATTTAGAAGCCATATTTTTTTCTTTTGGGATTTTTGGGAAGTAAGATGCGGTAAGGGTAGCTGCAGGGGGTGAAACCAACTGATGTATAGAGAATCATGAAGATATGTGGAGGAGGAAAATGATAAATCACTCGGTTCACTCATCAGAGGTGCACAACGATTCAATAGGATAATTGACGTGCCCCCGGTTTGCGAGCCGCAAATGGCCGGGGGGACCCAGTGGAGGTTTAGATATTTGTAACCGCAAGCGCACGGTGTTGTAGTGTGGCTTGGGGGTCAAACACAAGGAGGCGAGGATGTGCTTGTGTCAAAGAGGATTAAAATCACCCCATGGGCGAGCTAGCCCGGATCAATTGAGGGTTTGTCACGGTAAAAGAATGCAAGGCATAGACAATATGAAGGGAAAACCCCGGGACTCTGGTTTCGACCCCAACGAGCGACTCTCGCCGATACGGCCTACGGGTAGGATGGCGATCGGAATTATAGTCTAATGGTGAGACGTTGCCTCTAAAAGTGGTACCGGTATTCCATGGGCCCGATATTCCGGTCGGTGCCCAGGATGATACGTCAGACTTCCCAGGTTCGATCAGTGGGCACTCCCGTGTCCATTAACACTGATCGACTCCGGGAGCACTAAGCTCACAATGATAACTCCCGACGTCTCATCCTGCTGCTCCCGTGCGCTAGGATTCGGCGTCTACGCTAAAGGCGTGAGCTATGGCTAGGGAGTCAACCGCCAAGTTTATCCCCCCTTGGCCCAACGGTCAAAGGTGGTCTCTTTCCCGCCGATGACAATAAAACACCCCGCGTAACCGTTAGATTCCTAATCCCTATCGATTTCCTAACCCTATGGACGCATCAGGAAGAGCCCCCGAAGGGGTTTCCGCCAAAATCCCGGATTAGGGAACTACTCACAAATATTCATAAAAAAGCGATCTAAATGAAAATGGACCGTCAAAATCATAATCAGACAATAGAAATGCAATGGTAGTAAAGCAATTAAGATAATACTAAAGTTTTACAAAGATCCGAAAACTTACAAAAACTGGGAAATTACAGCTGTCACAAAATGAAGAAAACAGTAAAAAATAACCAACTCCCGAATCTGGAAAACCTAGGGTTCTATTTATAGAAAACGACATCACCCGATCGGTTGACAAGTCAACCGGTCGGGTGAGCCGCTTCACAAAATCACAGCGCAAAGTGGGGGTTTCACCCGGTCAGTATGAACCGGTCGGTTGGAACTTGGTGCGGTCGGTTGGATCTTGGTGCGGACCGGGTGAGGAGACCGGTTGGAGCTTCGAGTCTTGGCTGTTGAAATTCAGCTACAGGTGAACCGATCGGGTGAAGGTCACCCGATCGGTTGGAAATCAGCTTCAAATTTCCAGAGAATTTGAGCTTTTGACCCGGTCACTGAACCGACCGGGTGACTTCTCGTGAGCTCCAAGCTGCGCCCGGGTGGTGCACGCGTGTATCACCCGATCGGTTGGAGATGACCAACCGATCGGGTGAGGGGCTGAAAGATGCAATTTTCGTCGTTTGACCCCCTGGATCACGCGTGACTCCTCCCGTTGCTCCGGGGACACATGATATCATCGTTTTATGCCCCCAAATGCCAGTAAACTCCTGCAAAACATGGAAAACACAGAAAAGTGAAAGAAAACAAGAAAACACAAGAAAACACGAGAAAACGAATAAAAGACGGCGGTAAAATACGGAAAAACACGGAAGAAAACGTGCGTAAATATATGAAATATAAACGCACGTCAAAATCCCCCAAGCTGAACTCTTCCTCGTCCTCGAGGAAGACGAGCGAGAGTAGGAGCTCGGAGGGGAAAAATAAAGAGAAAGAGAGAAAAAGAAAACTCTATATCCTAGATCGCCCGTCAGGGCCAACAAAATCAAAAACGGCACACCAAGCAAGCAAACGCCGAATCACATCACTAAACCTAGGAATACGAGTCCAAACAAGTGCCGTGGGCCCACGCGGTGAAGCGCGAGTGAGTGTGGTCGTGCGCTAGCAGTCGGTGTCGCTATCTACGATGTGCAATAAAGCTCGATATACACAAATCCAGGAAATGACCCAAATATCGATTCGAATTGAATAAAGCGGTGAATATATAGTTCAAGCATGCATGAGAATAGAGAGAGAATCGAAACATATCTGCGCCAAGGACTCCACAACTAGGGTTTTGGAAATCACCACACTAAAGCCTAGATAATAGCTAAAAAGTTCCTAAGCCAAGTGTTTTCGAAAACGATGGGGGTTGAGATGATGTGGAGAAGAACACTTGGTGCGAATTCTCGCCTTCCCTTTATTCTCGGCAAGTAGGAAAATATTCACACGGGAATTTTTTTTGTGTTTTGGGTATTTGTATTTTTTTTGGATTTTTGGCTATACAATTTTTTTTTCTTTTCTTTTCTCTTCTTTTTGGGTTTTTCTTTTCTTTTCTCCTTTTTTTGGATTTTTTGGATATTGGGGTATATACATGTGTACTCTCCCAAGTGGAAGAACGGTACACGATGAGAGGATTTGCACCAAGTAAAACAAAAAATAAATCGGAATCTAAACACTTGGGCAAAGGAAACTATTCTCGCTAATTAGAGCATGGGCTAAATGGGTTATCCTAGTCCTTAATTGTGGAATCCCGACACATGCGAAATGAAGCGTACGATATATATAGCATGCAGAAGAAGCAGACAGTAGAAATAAGTACTGCATATTCATATCGAAACATGATAATCTAGGGGTCATTCCTGGACAGGTATATAAAGTGAATCACAAAGTAGACGCACACCACACGGCTAGGCACGACACACGACTCACAAAAAAGCTAAGTGGACCCACGATGCGTGAAATGCAGGGGACTCGATATCCTAGGGTTAGTGAGTGTGATTATCGATGTCATGCTAGGTGTGTGTGATTTTGTGGCAATTCATCATAGGGTTCATCTCTAGGAGAAAGAGATAAAAAGAAGAAAAGAAAAATTAAAACGCGATGAAAACGACACAAAAACGAAAAAGAAAGACTCAAACGACGCACAAAGTGTGACTCCCCCAAGCTAAAGTTTGCATTGCCCTCAATGCAATAAGAGTGAGTACGGGAGGGCAATGAAAATGGGGGGGGGGATACGCACCGACACAAAAAGAAATGAAAAACACAGATACGAAACTTAAAATAAAGAAAAAGCAAAATCAAACCACATGACACGACACGACAAAAAGAAAAAACAAGCACGCACACACAAAGAAAATAAAACACGACAACACAGCAAAACAGACTTCCCCCAAGCTAGACATGACAATTCTAGCAATAAGATAAGATCGTGAAAGTGCAGAAATAGGCAAGGGGGATGTCAAAAGAAAAAAAGAAAGTGAAAATAAATAGAAATAAAAAGGAAGTGATGCGACGCATGAATGGGTCCTCCCCCTAGCAATGACAAAGCAGGGCCCCGTAAAGACAGATGGGCACAAACATAGGGGGACAAAAGCGGGATGGGAAAAAGTCAAGCAGGGGCACCGCCCTCTGGGGTGGTGATGGGGGCCTGTGCTGGGGACCAGGAGTCGTGGGGGGTGGAATGTGGAGCTCGGAGACATCCGGTGGGTCTTCACGGATGTGACGAATGAAGTTTTGAAGAAAGGGCAGGTCTCGGTCGACTGACTCCTGAGTTGCCCGACCACCATGTCCAGCCAGGAGGATCATGGCCATGAATCGGTCGGATTAGTCATGCCCGAATTCGGCATCGCCGATGTGAGCGGGGGAAGTGGTGTGTGGGGTGGTAGATGAATTGGTGGTGGTGGATTGAGCGGGGGGTTGTGTGCGACGAGCGCGACGGTTGGGCCTGGGGTTGGAAGAGCTGGCGTCGGTGGGCTTAGCACAGCGGGGAGGCATTGTACGGGAGTCGTGTGCGTGAGAGTATGCAAGATACAATGTATAAACACAAACACGACCAACGAGCAAAGTGGAATATTTGGGGTAAAATAAAATTTAAGCTAAGGAGTGAGTTTACCCAGATGAGATGAAGATCGTTGCTCGTAGACGCCCCGATGCTACTCGATAGGAGCACGTTGTGAAGCCGCGGCAATTTCTTCAGCAAGTTTCAAAATTGGGGAGAATGGGTTAAAGTTAGGGTTTTGTGTGCGGGTGGAATCGAGGAGAATGGAGAGAAATCGATGGTGGTATGGATAGGGAGATGTGGGGTCGATTGGGGTTAATTTTCGGGAAGAACGAGGTCAGGCGCAAGAGGAGGAGGCGAAACGTCGGTTTGGGATTCGAAAATGGCAAGGGCGGAACGAACGGGCAGCGACGGCTATTTATAGGAATTTAAGTCGACCCGGTCGGGTGAGTTATCACCCGATCGGTTGACCTTAGGTCGTAAATTTGATGCTGAAGAAACGCTACAGGCGACCCGATCGGTTGAGAACTCAACCGATCGGTTCGCCGCTCCACACATTTTCCCGAGAACTCAGAGTTTCTCACCCGGTCCCTCAACCGGTCTCGCATTTTGTCACCCGGTCGGTTAACGAATTCTGAAATTTTCCTGAGAGTTCCCCCAGGTCACCCGGTCTGTTCACCCGGTCTCTTCTTTCTCCACCCGGTCGGTTCATTCGACGACAGACACGGCCGTAAGCTGATACATCCCAACCGATCAGGTGAGAACTCACCCGATCAGTTGAGGCCTTGTTTTCTGCAAAAACCCAAAAATCGCCTAAGTTTCTTCACGGAAGTTGTTTCGGCTGGATTTATTTACAAAAACCCAAAAATCGCCTAAGTTTCTTCACGGAAGTTGTTTCGGCTGGATTTATTTATAAAAATAGAGAAAATAAAGTTAAGAAAAATTCCTAAAAGGCGAAGCAAAAGTTTAGAACATGGGTTGCCTCCCATGAAGCTCTTTTGTTTAACGTCGTTTAGCTCGACGCCCGTTGATGATGTTCATGGTGGGCGATACGGGTGATGCCCAAAATCGGCATCTCTTCAACTCCAGAGCTTGTGGCTATTGGTGTAGTCAGCGGATGTAAAAAGATTTGCTCAACTACCATCCCTCTGTCTACAGGATCCGGGGGCTTCTCCCTCAAATTGGCATCTACCGCCATCTTTTTCAGGATCTGGACCTCGTCACCGGTGAGGTCCATTGGTTCTTTCCCTTTTTTCCTCGTAGGAGGAGACTTAGGAAATCCGGGAGGGATCACATGTCGTGCGACTGCCTCCTTAGCAACTTCATTCTTAGGGGAGCCAACTTGCTCTACAAGGTTCCCCAAGCCATCGGGGGGATTCCTCGAGAGCACTTCCCAGACACTCGTTTCAACAGCTCTATCTTCTTCATTCTCCAGCACATTGATACTAGGATCGTCCGGGTGGTTTGGATGCTTCATCGACAAGCCTAAGTCAAATTCGACTCTTTCTTGGCCCACATTCAGGGAAAGCTTCCCGTTCTTCACGTCTATCAAAACTTCGGCGGTTGCCATAAAGGGTCGTCCAAGAATAATTGGGGTATGCTTGTCTTCCGGCATGTCCATCACCACAAAATCAGCCGGTACATGCACTCCTTTCACATTGACGGGGAGGTCGTCCACTACTCCCACCGGATACTTGACCGAACGGTCAGCAAGTAGTAATGTCATGCCGGTGGGCTCTAAGTCTCCCATCCCTATTCTCTTGTACAACGATAGGGGCATTAAGCTGACGCTCGCACCAAGATCGACGAGCGCCCTCTGGATTTGCACTTCCCCAATAGAGCAAGGGATGGAGAAACTTCCGGGGTCCTTGAGCTTGGGCGGATTTGCGCGCTGAATGAGTGCGCTGCACTCCGCCGTTAACACGACCTTTTCTTTTCTAGATCCCTGTGTCACCAAGTCCTTCAAGAATTTTGCATAGGAGGGGATCGTTTCAATAGCTTCTAGGAAGGGGATTTGGAGGCTCAAATCTTTGACCATGGCAAAAAATTTGCCCGATTTTCGCTTGGGCCAAACATTGTGGAAAGGGCACAACGGGCTTGAAAACCTTCAAATTCCCTTCTTCTTTCTTCTTCTCTTCTTCGGGGGTTCCATCCGGAGCCACAATTTTTGGTGACGGGGTACCGTCGTCATCAGCTTTTTCAATTGGCCGCTCAACGGCCAGTGATGCTTCCGGTCCCCTGGGTGGCACTCTAGTAGGAATTTGTGTCCCGCTCCTCAAGACTATGGCAGACACATTCTCATGCTCATGTGTGAGCACCAAGGTCCGATTTACCCCCCTAGGGTTCACCTCAGGATGTGGCGGTAATAAATTCTGTGGTCTTTGCAGGTTCGCCACTTGCAACCCCAGCTGGGTTACCTGATCAGTGAGCACTCTTTGTCCCATCTCCAGCTTCAGATTGATTTTCTCCTGGTTGGCTATGTATTGGGTCAAGAGGGACTCAACCGGAGAAATGGCCCTCTGCTGGCCGTATTGCTACTGGGCGGGGTGCTGATTCCTTGGGGCATATTGTTGATATTGTGGTGGTGGTTGTTGCTGCTGAAATTGCTGCTGCTGGAATTGCTGCTGGGGCCTAGCCGGCTGATAAGTCTACTGTTGTTGTTGAGCCGGCTATTGGTAAGGCGCCCGGTAACTAAGGTTCGGATGATTCCGGTTGTTGGGTGAGTAGGCCGGGTTGGAGTTGGTTCGTGGTGGAAAAGGCGCATTCCCCGTAGGATTGTAAAATAAAGCGCTCACCTGATCCAACGGTGGTGAGATGTCACCACCGTTGAACTCTCCAAAAACTTCGGATTCCATCGCAGCAATCTGTTGTGTACCGGCGCTACTGGCGCCTACCATCAATGTGAAAATCTGGGTTGACAGCAAGTCAAACTTGCTTGACAATTTGTCGACGTCTTCCACTCTATGGATGCCCCCAGACTTTGGTGTGGCTCTCTCGTCACATCATCGTTCATTGTTGGATGCCATATTTTCCAAAATTTGCCCGGCATCTTCTTCGCTTCTTGACATGAAGGACCCTCCAGCCGCGTCGTCCATGGAAGATTTTAAATCGTCCCTCAACCCATTATAAAATAGATTTATGATCTGCCACTTAGGAAGCTCATGGTGGGGACATCTTCTCTGCATCTCCTTGTATCTTGTCCAAGCCTCATGCAAGGACTCGTGGCTGGCCTGGGAGAAGGAGGAGATCTCGCTCCTCAGCTTCATGGTATTCCCCGGGGGGAAAGAACTTCGTCAGGAAAGCATTTGAGAGCTTATCCCAGGTGTTGAATGTATTCGGGTCCTTCCCCCTAAGCCACAGCTTGGCTTTATCTCTCAAGGAGAAGGGGAACAGCTTTAGTCGGATCGCCTCAGTTGTGACACCGTTTATCCGGAAGGTGTCACATTTCTCCAAGAAGGAGTCTAGATGCTCGATCGGGCTCTCCATGGGTGCACCCGAAAATTGATCCTGCTGGATCCATGTCACCAAAGATGGCTTAAGCTCGAAGCTTTGAGCCATAATAACTGGAGGACGGATGGCGGAGGTGGACTCGACAGATGGCATCGAGTACTCCAGCAGGGATTTGTGAGGCGGGGTGTTCTCCCCCATGGCTTCAAGATCCTCTCTTCTTCGCTTCTCGGCGGCCAAACGCCTTAGGGTGGCGTTTATCTCTGGATCGACGTGAATCAAGTCGTCGAGACTTCTTGAACTCCTGCGCATTAAAAACAACAAACACCCGTGAAGCGAAAAGTGGGAAAGAAACAGATAAGGTTAGAAATAAAAATAAAAATAGAAATAAGAATAAGAAAATAAAAAGGAAAAAGGAAGAATGCGAAAATTATCGCGAGGTAGGGATAAGAGCTAGACATGAGGGTTCATGAAATCCAAAAATAACAAGCACGTTGCCTCCCCGGCAACGGCGCCATAAACTTGACGTGCCCCCGGTTTGCGAGCCGCAAATGGCCGGGGGACCCGATGGAGGTTTAGATATTTGTAACCGCAAGCGCACGGTGTTGTAGTGTGGCTTGGGGGTCGAACACATGGAGGCGAGGATGTGCTTGTGTCAAAGAGGATCAAAATCACCCCATGGGCGAGCTAGCCTGGATCAATTGAGGGTTTGTCACGGTAAAAGAATGCAAGGTATAGACAATATGAAGGGGAAAACCCGGGACTCTGGTTTCGACCCCAACGAGTGACTCTCACCGATACGGCCTACGGGTAGGATGGCGATTGAAATTAGGGCCTAATGGTGAGACGTTGCCTCTAAAAGTGGTACCGGCATCCCATGGGCCCGATATTCCGGTCGGTGTCCAGGATGATACGCCGGACTTCCCGGGTTCGATCAGTGGGCACTCCAGTGTCCATTAACACTGATCGACTCCGGGAGCACTAAGCTCGCAATGATAACTCCCGACGTCTCATCCTGCCGCTCCCGCGCGCTAGGATTCGGCGTCTACGCTAAAGGCGTGAGCTATGGCTAGGGAGTCAACCGCCAAGTTTATTCCCCCTTGGCCCAACGATCAAAGGCGGTCTTTTTCCCGCCGATGACAATAAAACACCCCACGTAACCGTTAGATTCCTAATCCCTATCGATTTCCTAACCCTGTGGACGCATCGGGAAGAGCCCCCGAAGGGGTTTCCGCCAAAATCCCAGATTAGGGAACTACTGACAAATATTCATAAAAAGCGATCTAAATGAAAATGGACCGTCAAAATCATAATCAGACAATAGAAATGCAATGATAGTAAAGCAATTAAAATAATACTAAAGTTTTACAAAGATCCGAAAACTTACAAAACTGGGAAACTACAGCCGTCACAAAATGAAGAAAACAGTAAAAAATAACCAACTCCCGAATCTGGGAAACCTAGGGTTCTATTTATAGAAAACGACATCACCCGATCGGTTGACAAGTCAACCGGTCGGGTGAGCCGCTTCACAAAATCACAGCGCAAAGCGGGGGTTTCACCCGGTCAGTATGAACCGGTCGGTTAGAACTTGGTGCGGTCAGTTGGATCTTGGTGCCGACCGGTTGGATCTTGGTGCGGACCGGGTGAGGAGACCGGTTGGAGCTTCGAGTCTTGGCTGTTGAAATTCAGCTACAGGTGAACCGATCGGGTGAAGGTCACCCGATCGGTTGGAAATCAGCTTCGAATTTCCAGAGAATTTGAGCTTTTGACCCGGTCACTGAACCGACCGGGTGACTTCTCGTGAGCTCCAAACTGCGCCCGGGTGGTGCACGCGTGCATCACCCGATCGGTTGGAGATGACCAACCGACCGGGTGAGGGGCTGAAAGATGCAATCTTCGTCGTTTGACCCCCTGGATCACGCGTGACTCCTCCCGTTGCTTCGGGGACACATGATATCATCGTTTTATGCCCCAAATGCCAGTAAACTCCTGCAAAACACAGAAAACACGGAAAAGTGAAAGAAAACAAGAAAACACAAGAAAACACGAGAAAACGAATAAAAGACGGTGGTAAAATACGGAAAAACACGGAAGAAAACGTGCGTAAATATATGAAATATAAACGCACGTCAATAATACTCTAACTAAACTCGTAACTAGCATGGATATTCTCATTCATCTTGATGAACACTGGAAAGCACGCAGTAATAAGCAAAATGATATCGAGCATGCAAAAAAGAAGTGCATGAGATAGCAAATAGATGCTCCAAGTGTTCTAATGATGCGTGAACCTAGGTGCATTACCCAACAAAGCGTATACTAGATAATATTTCATGCATTCAATTTCAATTCATATCAAGAATTAAATTAAATAGATAAGCAACAGAATATGCTAGCATATGGATGGTAAAACTGAAACTATCCTAAATAGCATGTCATCAAATAATAAGCACCGTGAGTAACTACTGAGGGAAACGAGAAGTATCATCATGCAGAACAACCTCAGCAAAAAGAAAATGGGTGGAGAGAACAAGAGAATGATGACAGACATGCATGCATGGAAAAAATGAAAAACGTGATGCTGAATGAGAAAAGATAAAAAGGTAGAAAAGTAAACTAAAAAGCTGAAAAGGAAGAAAAATATAAATGAAAAATGAAAAATTAAGCGATAGCACTCATCCCCCAAGCTAAATCCAGCAGTGTCCTCACTGCTGAGAAAATGCTAGTATGCGGGAGATGATGCTAGAAAGGGTGGGTAGGTGAGGGGATAGAAAATGAATGAGAAATAAAACTGTGCAGAAGAAAATAAGACGTGGTATGATGCAATGCTGAAAAGATGATGTGTATGCAAAAAAAATGATGCATGGTGGGTCTTCCCCCATGCTATGTAAGACTAGGGCCCCAAAAAGACAGATGGGCACAATATAATGTGAGGGAAGCAAAAAGTGTGTAGGCACAGCATCAAGCAAGGGTACCACCCTCTGGAGGTGGTGATGGGTCATGCTGCTGTGGAATATGAACGAGGGTGGCCGAAAGTGAGACAATAGCTGCAGTGGACTGGACTGTGGTGACTGACTCAGGTGTGAAAGAAGCAGGCCCAGCAGAAGCTTGAGGATGTGGGGCACTGAGTGGTGCAACGGTCGACACAGGGGCTGGCCGGGGTGGAGGGTTATAAGCTAGGATCATGGGAGGTAGGCCACGTGTCCGAAGCAAGTCAATGATGGAAGCTAGGTCTACCTCGACTCTCTCATGATGTATGGCTGTCGAGCAGACGAAGGCATCGAAATCCTTTGAAGGCAAGAAGTCGACTCCTCCAACGCAGTTAGACGGCCGTCAGTGGTATGGGAGTCGAGGGGAGGATGAGAACCGTGAGACACCACTCTCGTAAAATGGCCCCGTGGAGATAATTAATGGTGCCTAGGTTGAAAATTCGGAGAGGGTGAACTCAATAGGATCTCAGCAGTGGAAATGTGTGGTGTAGTATGGCTGAGATCAGGAGAGGCTGTGGTAGAAACAGATGCAGCAAAGGATAGAGCAGTCGTCGACACAGATGTATGGATAGAAGTCGAGACGCTCTCTATGAGGACAGCTGCTGCTGGTGACGAAGTGGTGCCAACGAGTGGGACCCTTAGGAGATGGGCAGTGAAGCAATAAGGTCCCTAAGATGTGGAAGGGTGGTGGCTGGATCGTGCTCAGGGAAGTCCATAGCAGTAGGCTCGGAGCAGACAAAATATCAGTGCCCCCAGGCACGGGTACAGTGGAGTCAGTGGTATGGGCCTCGAGGCAGATAGTGGTGTCAGTCCCCGAGGTCTCGACGGTGGTGGAGGTGGTAGATACAGAGGTGGAAGAAGAAGTTCCTCCTGGGGGTGGTGGGTGCACAGGCAGAGCTAGAAGTGCGGCCATAATGGCAACCAAGTCATGATCCTCGTACTCGGAGGAGTGGGGAACCCGGTCGTCGACGAATGCCTCGACTGGAGCTCCAGAGGGCTCGAGTACGTGGAATGCTGGTAGTGAGTGGACCCTGTTAATCATCCAGCTCAGCTGAACGGGTACTATGGTGGTGAGGTGAGGGGCAGGAAGGACAAGATGGGGTGTGTGGTGGGTGCCAATAAGGTAGGTTCAGTGACATGCTCCATAAAGCCTAAAGATATGCATGTGCTCAAGCACACCTAGTGTCAAGCGTATAGGACCAGCAGAGGTCACTATATCATCAGAAAGATCAATACCAAGCATCCGTGCAAAAATGGTGAAAAATCTGCCACATCAGATATCGGTAGAGTGTGTGTGCAGGCGATCTGTATAAGGTAATGACACATCCAGTGGGCTGCGTCAGAAAGTACAAAAGGGCGGAGGGTGCCATCGGGGTGGAAGCGCATCGGTCGGGTCATCCCCATAAAATGGGAATGCTTTAGTAGGGACATGGTCCCAACCTCTGGCCTGCAAAAGATGGTTGTGGCAAGGTGTCTCTGTGCATAGTGAAGGCAGGGATTTACAATGCATGATGCCTTCGCCCGCCTAGAGCGGTAGTGGTCCAGACCTGAAATGCGATGCCAGAAAGCTGAGGCATCGAACATGCCAAGGTCGTAGTCTGGGGAGAAGGCGTTTCGGGGGTCGTGGATGGCTGGTAAATGGAAGTTGGAGTGGATCATGGCGTGTGTGATCGTGAAGTTGTGATCCATCAGATGGAAGGTAATGCCATCGCCCGCCTCGGTGCAGGCGATGAAACTCAATGCCTCCAAAGTAAGGTGAGAATAGGTGAGGGCGTGGACTCCTAGGAGACGATCGAAGCCAATCGCGTGGTAAAGCCGATGGACTCCCTGTAGGAGTCCAAGGGATCGGAGAGTGGGGACGTCTATGAATAGTGTGGGGACAAGACGATGCTGCGACAGCTGGACAAAGCGGTCGTGGTGCTCGTCGTCGCAGAAGGTGATGCCGAAAGTCCACACACGGGGCAACAGAGCGGCAGGATCGGCGGGAGGTGCGGGAGGTGTTGTGGTGGGGATAGGTGCAGAAGTGGCGGGTATGTGTGTGTGTGAGGTGGGGGAGAGGATTCGGACGCGGACGACGGATCGCCCATGTGCTCCTCCTTAGAGGTGGGGGTGGTGGCACGGTGAGGGCGTCGTGTAGGTCGAGAAGAGGAGGCACCAGTGGCTGGCCTCTACCCACGACAGGGAGGTGTGGGGGCTCCTCTAGTATGAACCATCGTGCAAGAGGCAAGGCTAAAACGTCGGTAAAAAGGTAAAAAGGGTTAGAGTGTACCGACAGAGCGATCACAGAGAAAGTCTCCCCCAAGCTAATCCCGGAAGTGTCCTCTGACGTAGGAAAAACATACCTGAAATAGAAATAAATATAATGTCAGAGGATGAGCTGAAGAACAGGGGATATGTTCATTTGCTCGACCGAGCACTAGGCTTGCTCTGTCGAGCAGTGTAGATGCTGAAAGGGTTGAGTTGGGGCCGCTCGACTGAGTAGCTGTACTGCTCAGACGAGCAGATCGGCTCGTTTGGATGTCCTGACCGAGCATCAAATGTGCTTGGTCAGCTGTGTCGATCGTGATTGGGGAGGCGGCGAGATGTTTGGTCGAGCACCAAGGGTGCTCGATCGAGCTGGCGGAGATGCCCTAGGGCAGCGGCAGTGGGGAAATGGGGGGTGATGCACGATGAGAGGGGGTGGAGGAGAGTAGATGTCGGGGGGTGTTTTAATAGGAAGGGGGGTTTTGTGGGGGGGGGGGGCGGTGCCGCCGTCAAGGGTGGCGCCGGCGGCGTCTGTCGGTGATCTGAAAGGGGGGAAGGGAATAGGGGCGGAGAGAGATAGAGGAAAGAGAAAGAGAGGGGGAGATAGGGAGGGAGAGAGGGAGACTGACCGGACAAGTGGTGTGGTCGGTGGTGCGGGCGGAGGAACGGGAGGCGACGATGATGGGGTAGGTCAAGTAGGGTAGGGATTTTGTGCTCAGGCAAATTTTTGATTAATTGAGAAAGCTTAGGGAAAAAGTGGAACGAGTGGGGTTTTATTAACCCAACTCATTTGGAAATGGGCCTGCAAAAGTGGGATAAAATGGCTCGATCAAGCAGCTGCGCTACTCGGTTGAGTCAGACAGATATTAAAAATCGAGTTTAGATCACTCCCTCATCTACTCGACCGAGCAAGGTCTGCTCGGTCGAGTCAATGCCTACTCGGGCCGAGTAGAGGCTGCTCGGGCCATGTAGACAAAACGTCGTTTCTTCCTTGTTTTCATGAGCCTGTGCTGCACGACCGAGCATGTGGATGCTCGGTCGAATCAATGTCTACTCGGAATGAGTGACGCACCCGAAACCTACACCTAGATTCCACCTGGCGGTGTCACGATCGTCAAGTGTGGTATAGCCCCTAGGTTTCAATTCCGGGCTCAATCTGTAAGAGGACGGTGTCATGTTGTAGTATAAATGATATCGAATCCCACAGGGACAGTGATAGTGTATATGGGTTCTCAGTTTACTTCTAAATCTCGAAGTGAGATAGCTATCAGGTAGAAAGAGTTGATTGTGGTGGTGTTGTTGTTGTTTTACTCGTAAAAAAGACTAGGGCATTAGGGATCACCGCTAAGATTATCGGGGATCGACGTTGGAATAGAATCCTTACATTGCATTAAGGTTGGGGGATTAATCTCCCAATTCATACCACTCTCGTGAGTTAGAATTGTGAGGTATTTCAGTATCTCTTGTTGACGCAATGGCGGTAGCTGTCAACGTAGCGGTATAGTTCGTCAATGGACCCCTCAAGGCGCGAGCCGGGGATGGTCACGAGCCTTGGTTGGATCCACTGATTTCCCTATTCGAATCCCCAAGATACCCCTTAAGCACATCAATTCCACAGACCGTGGGCATGATGTAACGGCCTGTTTTTCCTAGTTGTATTTTGATCGTTGCGACTGTGTTCCTTTTTCTTCGTTAATTCAGTTATTTCGTCCGAGGGGAATTTTTTTCATCCATGCATCGACGCAAGCGCGTCGTTATTTCCGATTTTATCGTAGCGTAATTTTAACCAGTTAAATCGTAATTATTTTTAATTAAAAAGTTGATTACTAATTAAATTATTGCTAATTACTAGTCACTTTTTCCTAAACTACCATTACCATACTACACCACTGTAATGTAGGGAGATCCATCATCCCACATCCCACCATCATCATCCCCCTTCAACCATACAACAAACAACCACCCTCCATCAACAACCACAACAGCCCTCCCTCGTTCTTAAATCAACAGCTACATCAACCACAACAACCCTCCACCATCAGCTACCACCTACTCCATACAAGCAACGACAGCAAATCCACATCCCACCACCACTACAATATCAACCATCCTTCTCCACCATTCAAACCGGGAAACAAATCAGAAATAAAAACCCCAAAATCACCCAATTGAACCCCAATTTGGAACCCCCCCATCACCATCCTCTCTGCGCGCCCCCGAAGCTCAGAAGTTGCCGTGGAACCACTGCCTAGCCGCACGGCCACCATCGCCCCCCACCTCGAACCACGTGTCGCCGCCTTGGGAACGCATCGTCGCCATTCCCTGTGTTGAATCCGCCCCCGCCGTCGCCTAGATCTCGTCGTCGCTGATCCACGCCGCCACTGCTCCAGATCTCGCCGCCCGCCGTGACCCCCGCCGTGTCAAAGCGCCACCGTCGCTTCGAAAAACCGCCCCCGCCCCCGATCCGGCCGCACAAGCCCGATACCGCCGCCGCTCTTGCCCCTTTAGCCCCTGCGCGAGGGAGAAAGAAAGGAAAAAAAAGAAAGTAAGTAAGAAGAGAGACAGAGAGAGGACGAGAGAAACACAGTGAGGGTGAGATTCTTTTATAAAGTTTTTTATATAATAATTAAGTTATTAGTTATTATAAAGTAATATTATTATTATTATTATTAGTTATAACTTTATTAACTCTTATAAAGTTTTATTAGCTTATAAGTTATAAGTTATTATTATGAGTATAAATTATAAGTTAATAATCAAGGCTAAGTTACTAATTTTGTTAGATTAATAAATTAAGTTAACTATTAAACTACCATGCTAGTTTAGGTGTTAACAATTCCGTTATAATAAATAGTTAATGTTAGTAAGCCTGTTTAAACTATTTTAACTGGATGTTGACCACTAGTTGTTGACCACGAGCCTATTTGACGCAGATAAAACGTACCTCGCGTCACCGCCACCTGGACACCCACACCCGCGTCAAGTCAAGTATTTCTAGTAATGAATTGCAAATCTGGCCGTTCCAACTTAGTGCTAAATCTGATGTATTTGTAAATTTCTGGTAGCCCATTTAACTTGTTTTCATTTTTGTTGCTTTCTAATTTAAATGGACTAGTCATGCTAATGTGGATCGTTGGAACAATTTGTCATATACTTATAATTTAATTACTACCTGCATGCTAACAAGATAAAAACGAGTATGTTGCAAACACATATGGAATAACCATCGAATACAGATGGGGGTAAAACCATCGAATACAGATGTGGTGAAACTTGGTCAATGACTAAACAGAACACTTGGGTGGGGTTGATTCTTGTAGTAGAGTCCGTGATTGTTGCTTGAACACCTTACGACTACCTCCAAAACCACACTAACGGAGGCAAGCCGCTTGACCATATTCCAGGTTGGAATGGCAAGAAGCGTCACGGTAAACTCCCGATGATAGGGTGTATCGAGAACATAACCTACTCAGACATGGACTTATCACGAGCACAAATACTCAACTTACAACTGTTTTACTTTTAAACCTGCAAACCCATGTATGCTCATACTTTACTTTTCTGCACTTATTTTTCATAAACTGTGTACTAACACTCTTTTGTTCCTTATAGTTATTCTTCATTCATTACTTTAAATATCTTACCGAGCTTATCGCTGACATATATTTCAATGTGTTGATGAAATATATGTTAAGCCCAGAGACAGAGTACCCAGAGAACACTACTTTTGAGGATCCTACCTTAGAGGTGGACCCCGCTGATCAGAGCTACGAAGACATTGAGATCCTCCCCGCGGAAGGCTAGAGCGGGATATTTATATTTCAGTATTATTTGTATTGTATTTTCAGGTGTGTTTGCTTTCAGCAGATTGTACGGCCATACTAGGCCTAGATTACTTGTGTGTTTGCTTTGGACGCTGGTATTGTAATGTAATGAATAATTGTGCTGCTTGTGAAGATTCGCGTGCAGGGACCTACCTTTGCTAAATTACGCTTAGTGTGCTTAAGTCAAAGAAGAAAGAAAAAAGTACCACTTCTTTGCTTTAAGCACATGCGGACCCGCTCATGTCCTCGCCCCAAGTATAATAGGAAGCGGGGCGTGACAGGTTTTAGTGGTGGTCCATGCAGGTCTCTGTTCACCTCTCTATAAAATACTTCAGAAGCAGTGTGAAAATCATTACTGACCAGATGGTTTGAATAGCTTTGTACACAAATGTTTAACTTGTTTATTTTGCAGCATGGCAGGTAGACCGCATACTCGCAACAGACATGGAACGAGCGGGAATGATACTCCTGACCTCCATGAACTCATGAGTATCATGAGAGGAATGTTGGAGACCCAACATCAGCTGATCCAGCAGAGTCAGCAACCTGCACCGCCTGCACCACCCTTGCCTCGAGCTGAGCCCGGAGCGAAGCAATTTCGGTAGATGAACCCAAAGAGCTTCTCTGGGAGAGAGGGCCCGTTAGCAGCAGAAGAATGGGCTCGTACCACGAAAGAGGACTTGAGTCTTTCCCGCATTGACCAGATAGGCTGGGTAGAAGTTGCTAAGAAACAGCTGACTGAAAATGTCCGACACTGGTGGGACACTGAAGAAGCTCGTCTCATCAAGCCCATCAACTGGACCATGTTTCGAGAGTGTCTCGACGCTCAGTACTTTCCTCGATCAACCAAGAGGGAACTGCAGCAACATTTCGTCAACTTAGAGCAAGGAAATCGGACTGTTGACGAATACGAGGCAGAATTTTCGATGCTTAGTCGATTCGCCCCACATCTGGTGGAGATCCCGAAGACTGTGCTTATCAGTTTCTCTAAGGACTAGACCTAGACATTCAGTCTTCTTTGTCTTCGACGAATCCTACTATATTTCAGGAAGTGTTGGATGCTGCTAAGAACCATAAACTTATTGAGAAGCGTAAGAAGGCGCTTTAGATTGGAGGGAGTAGGCATCCACCGAAGCCACCCAGGGGAAACCTCTGACTTACTCAGACTGTATAGCTCAAGAGGCTTGATAACCCGGCCATCAATCGACCCTAGCTAGCGTGCTTCCACTGCAAGCGCAGGGGTCATGTCATGAAGGATTGCAGAGAGCTACTGAATCAATGCCTGGTATGTGGAGCATCTGCACATGCTACCAGAGACTGCCCTCGTCGCACCAATAAGCCGATGACTGCTGGACCTTCTAGGACTGTTCAGCGTGGAACTCCTGGACCTACTCAGCATAGAGCACCTCTGGCTCCACAACAGAAGGCTTTTGCATTGGCGAGGCAGAATCAGCCGAGACGCCACATTTTAACCATGACAGCTGCGGAGGCTGAGGCAGATGGACAAGTGATTTCAGGTATTACTTCAAACCCTTCTTTTATAATGTTTATATTATATGCATGTGTTATTTGCGTATCTTTTGGCTAAGATATTTCTTATGTACTAGGTATTGTATTGATAGCCTCTCATCCAGCCCTATCCCTTTTTGATTCTGGAGCCACTCACTGCTTCATATCCCGAGGATTTGTAGAGAAACATTCTATTCATGTTGACTCTCTACCAAATCGCTTGAGCATCACTACTGCAAGTGTAGTAGTGAGGACTTCCACTGGCTGTCGATCTTGCCCCCTAGTGATTTGTGGACACGAGTTGTTCGCAGACTTTATGATAGTCGACATCAACTTCGATGCAATATTTGGCATGGACTGGTTAGGAAATTTCTATGCTATTATCGATTGTTACAACAAGAAAGTAGTGTTTAAAATCCCTAATCACCCTGTGTTTGAATTCATGAGCGGAGATCGTTCACTTGGGCCTATCAAGTTTCGGGCCAAACCGAACGAACTAATCATTGCATCGATGCAGGTTGAGCCTGAGAAACCTAGAGTGGTTCGAGACTTTGCAGACGTATTTCCTGAAGATATTTTAGGATTACCGCCTGATCGAGCTCTGGAATTTACTATCGACCTTATGCCGAATACACAACCTATTTCGAAGGCTCCTTATCGCATGGCTCCTGCGGAACTGCAGGAACTTCAGAAACAACTCAACAACCTGTTGCAGAAGGGATTGATTCATCCCAGTGTATCTCCTTGGGGTGCTCCAGTTCTTTTGGTGAAGAAGAAGGATGATTCGAGAAGGATGTGTGTGGACTACAGAGAATTGAATAAGGTAACAATAAAGAACAAGTACCCGCTGCCGCACATTGACGACATCTTCGATCAACTTGGCGGATCGCGAGTATTCTCGAAGCTTGATCTCCGAAGTGGTTATAATCAAGTGAAGGTTAGAAGTGGAGACATCCCGAAGACGGCCAAGTATGGGCACTATGAGTTTGTAGTCATGCCATTTGGTGTAACTAACGCCCCATCAGTATTCATGAACCTCATGAACTTGATCTTCTATGAGTTCTTGGATAAGTTCATGGTGATCTTCATCGACGACATATTGGTCTACTCGAAGGATGAAGAAGCGCATGTCGAGCATCTGTGGATTGTACTGGAGACATTGCGACACCATCAGTTGTACGCCAAGTTCAGCAAGTGTGATTTCTGGCTAGACCGATTCGCCTTTCTTGGGCATGTGGTATCAGGAGACGGTATCTCTGTTGATCCGGAGAAGGTCATTTTAGTCAGGAACTGGCCGACTCCTCGATTAGCTACCGACATCATGAGTTTCTTAGGATTGGTGGGTTATTACCGTCAATTCATCAAGGACTTCTCAAAGATTACTGAGCCTATGACACGCCTGACGAGGAAGGATGTCAAGTATGTATGGTCAGACTCTTGTGAGCAGGCATTTGGGATATTGAAGGCCAAGCTGACGACCGCACCAATGTTAGCTATACCAGACATGACTGGAGGATTTGAGGTCTTCTATGACGCATCTGGCAAGGGACTTGGTTGTGTCCTGCATCAGCATGGTCATGTGGTCGCATACGTTTCTCGACAGTTGAAGATTCACGAGAAGAATTATCCGACTCACGACCTGGAGTTGGCTGATGTCATCTTTGCTCTGAAGATTTGGAGGCATTTTCTTTTGAGCGAGTAAGTCAAGATCTACACCGACCACAAGAGCCTGAAGTATATTTTCTCTCAGAAGGAGCTCAATATGAGGCAACGTAGATGGTTAGAGCTTATGGCTGATTACGACATCGACCTCCAGTATCATCCAGGGAAGGTGAATGTCGTTCCTGATGCATTGAGTAGATTACTAGCGATCATGATTCTTTCAGCTCAATGGAGACTTCAGCAGGCTATACGTGAGATGGAGGTTGAAGTTATCTTACCTGGGACTTTTGCATCATTGATGAATATACAAGTTCAGTCTACTATCGTAGATCGAATCAAAGCTGCTCAGACTGGAGATGCAAAGTTACGGAAGATCAGGGAGCAAGTTGAAGCTGGACTACGGACGGATTTTCTTATTCACAAGGATGGTTCCCTGAGATACGGTAGTAAGATCTGCGTACCTTCAGGTGATATCAACGAGGAGCTGATGAATGATGCTCATAGCTTTTCCTACTCTATTCATCCTGGTGGCATCAAGATGTACAAGGATCTTTGTCTGAACTTTTGGTGGCATGGAATGAAGAGAAGCGTGGCTCGAAGTGTTGCTAAGTGCCTTGTGTGTCAGCAAGTGAAAGCTGAACATCATCGCATTGCTGGACTACTTTAATCCTTGCCGATTCCAGAGTGGAAATGGCAGCACATCACTATGGATTTTATGACTGGACTACCTCGGAGTACTAAGCAGAATGATGCGATTTGGGTGATTGTTGACCGATTAACCAAATTAGCATATTTCATACCCTTCCGAGTGGGACAATCTACGGAAATACTTTCTAAGAAGTATGTGGAGGTAATGATCAATCCTTTACCTTTAACACTTCTTTTAGTATACATTGTGATGTGATCGATAATCGTGCAGGAGATTGTTTGATTGCATGGAATTCCTATGAGCATCGTCTCTGACCGGGACACTAGATTCACATCTCAGTTTTGGAAGAGTCTGCAATCCAGTTTGGGAACCAGTCTGAGTTTCAGCACTACGTATCGCCCGCAGACAGATGGCCAATCAGAGCGTACCATCCAGATATTGGAGGACATGTTACGAGCTTGCATGCTGGATTTCAAAGGCTCGTGGGAAGATCATCTACACCTGTTGGAGTTTTCCTACAATAATAGCTACCAAGCCAGCATTGGCATGGCCCTATTTTCAGCACTCTATGGAAGGAAGTATCGATCTCCGCTAAGTTGGGATGATATTGGTGATCGAGAATTATTGGGCCCGGAGATGATTGTTGAAATGGTGGGTGTTGTGCGTAACATCAGAGACAAGTTACACATTGCACAAGACCGGTACAAGCATTGGGCTGATACCAAGCGTCGCCACTTGGAGTTTCAACCAAGGGATCATGTTTTCCTAAAGATATCCCCAAACCGAGGAGTGATACGTTTTGGGAGGCGTGGCAAGCTTAGTCCAAGGTTCGTTGGACCCTTTAATGTGTTAGAGCGAGTTGGAGAAGTGGCTTATCGTCTAGCTCTACCACCGTCATTGGAGGGAGTACATAATGTTTTCCATGTCTCCCAGCTGCATCGTTACATCAGTGATCCTACTCATGTGGTTGATCATTCCGAGATCACGGTACGACCAGACCTTACCTATGAGCAGCAGCCTGTTCAGATTCTTGATCGACGTCAGAAGTCTCTCAGAAATAAGGCTGTCGAACTCATGAGAGTGATGTGGCTGTAATGCCCTATCAGCTACTGCACAAGTACTATAGGGGGGGTGAATAGTACTTTAAAATAATAAGGCGTATAATTCCAAATTAAATTGCACACAACTACCAAATCAATTTGCGGAAGCTTAAATTGAATGACAACAATGAAATTAACAATGCTAACAAACGATGTTAATGGGTTCGGATCCACCCAAGTCTCCCCGACTTGTTCCCGGTGATCCTACGTCCCAACCACCCGGATCCCCTCCGGATACTTGAGTTAGAAACCCTAACTCAAGATTTCCACTATGAATATCTTGTGAAAAACCTTCACAAGATCAAATCATACATGCAATGGCAAAGTGAATCCCATAACCCGGGATCACAATCTTCTCTCACAACCGAGAGAGCCAATAAGCAATATAAAAGAGTTTATATGAAATAAATACTCTTACCACAAAATCCTATACCTTGAGTTTTTCTTAACCAATAGGTGGAATGAAGGATTTGAGGAAGATGAAGTTACCAAAACCTAGCACCAAGGAAATGACCAGCAATGGGTGCCTAGGGTTGATTTGGAAACTTGAATCAAGCAATATCTTGAAGAGCTCACCAAGAACAAGCTTCTCTCTAGATCTAGAAATGAGAGAGAATGGGTTTCTTGTGAGGAAGAGAGCTTTAGATTTGAGGGAGAATGGCTATCTCTTTTGATCTCAATGAATCTCTGAATGGAAGCTCTTTTTCTAATAGAAATGACCTAGGTTCATATTTATATGAACCCAAAAACATAAGTTAGGTCATTCTCCAACGGATAGAAATCTGGGAGAATTAGTCGGTCAAAGAACAATCACTGACCGACTAGTTCATCAACTAGTCGGTCAGCCAAACAACGTGGACCGACTAAGAGTAGATCTGAGAAGAGATAGAATTTCAGACCTAGAAATCTAGTCGGTCCAAGAACACTTTCTGACCGACTAGTTTCACAACTAGTCGGTCAGCCAATGAACGTAGACCGACTAAGAGGCAAAATAACTTAGTCTGAATGCAAAGTGACTTAGTCGGTCCAAGAACAAAAGTTGACCGACTAGATTGTCAACTAGTCGGTCACCAAACATTCTTAGACCGACTAACGGTAAACAGTAGCTTAGGAGAAATTTATAGTGAACAGTAAGTCACAACTAGTCGGTCAAAGAAGCATCACTGACCGACTAGTTCACAAACTAGTCGGTCGGTGAGTCAACGTAGACCGACTAACTGTAAACAGTAAAGTCCAAGAAATTAAGGAATCAAACTAGTCGGTCCAAGAACAGTTGCCGACCGACTAGATCACCATCTAGTCGGTCAGTACTTGTTCTTGTACCAACTAACATGCACAAACAAATCCGAATCGAAGCGCGACGCTTCGAGGAAGTTAGAATGAACTTGTGCAAGGATCCTAGAGCTACATAAAGAGCGTAATGAAGATAGAAACGTAAGATATACTCAAGGCTTAACATTTAATCAATCGAGACTAAAAGACTATAAATAAAACCTTAATAAACGGTCTTCGAGAGCTTCGATTGAATCTTCATAACTTCCAAAACGGCGCAAGAGCTTCAACGAAGCTTTAGGCATGAATACGAGCTTTTGGAAGTGTTGAGATGTCGCTTTGAATATTCTCGTGAAATTGGCGACGATCTCCAATACTGCGCTCACAAATTGTTAGTTCATGAATTATTTATGTTTGCTCATCATCCAAAACCAAATCCGGGGAGTCCAATATTCAACATTCTCCCCCTTTTTGGTGATGACAAACCAACATAAATAATAATCAAAAATAGTAATTCAAATGAAAAATACTTACTCCCCCTGCATTGATGACACGTTAATTCCAAATTGAATATAAATGAATTGCATCAAGCAGACGAGTAAGATAAATAAAGTGAATTGATTTTTGAAATATCGGATTTTGAAAATCCTTATATGTATCTTAACTCCCCCTGAATCTAACATATCAAACTAGATTCTTGGAAATTGAGTTAAATTTTCATTTGCGCTATTTATTATCATTATCTCTCCCCCTTTGGCATTATCCCAAAAATGGGGGGCATACAACGACAACAATTAGGAAATGTAAAATCCAACATCGGGAGTCGTAGACAAAGACAATGGACCAACTTGACACCAAGGGAAAAATTGTGGAAATCAAAACAAGGTGTGCCAAATTTTCCATTATCAATAAAAAAAATCAACGATAATCAAAATCATCAAAAATACCAAATGTTTATTCATTTCTTGAATAAAGAAACATACTCTTCAATATTCAATATTCTTGGTTAAATTTGTGCATGGAAAACAATTCTATACAATTATAGAATTTAAATCTATTTAACCAAGTTTGCATGCCACGAGCGACGAAATCACATTTCATATACATTCAACGAATATTAAAATGTGCATGACGAATTAAGATAAAGACAACGACGATGTATATATATAAATGATAACATCAAGAGTACATCCAAGAAGATATCAATACATCAAAATACAACATACCCATCAAGAAGAAATACATCATCATCATCATCCTCAAAATAAATACTACAACAACGACAACATCCAAAATATATCAAAACATCATAACCCTCATACTTAATCCTAACCCAAAATACTCTCGCAAAGATATATCATCCAAAGCGTATATGGAGAGTCCTCGGAACAACGATCACGAGGAGGAGGCTGGATCTGCAGCGTCCGTGGGTCCAGTCGACGGAGTGGACTCAGGATCTGCAGGGAGTAGAGGAGTCTCAACAGATGGAATCGTCGGGGCAGGAGTCGAGATCTCAGCAACATGCTCAACAGCAGCAAGGGTCTCGACAGCAGAAGTGTCAACAGGAATATCAGCAGGCTCAGCAACAGGGTCAGCAGCAGGCTCAGACGACTGAAGTGCTGAAGCAAAAGGCTCTGGAGCACCGGAAGTGGTGCCAACTCCAGGACCAGAAGAGGTAGTACCAGCAGCAGCAGCAGCAGTGGCCTCAGCGCCATGGGCAAAAGAAGTAGCAAGCTCGTCAAGCTCCTCATCGTCCATCTCCTCGGCCTCAGACACCGAAGGAGGAAGCTCAATCCCCATCGTACGAGCCATACGGCAGACTACCTCCTCAGTACGAGCCAAACGGGAGTCGTGCTGACGAAGTAGGCGTACGACATCGTCCAAAGTAGCAGGGGAAGAGGAGGCAGCAGCAGCTGACGGAGTAGACTGGGAAGCAGATGCGGTAGACCTCTGCACGTGATGAAGTGCCGCTAAAGATTTCTTCACGGCCGTCGCGTTCAGAGGAGTACCCAAAGGACGCTCATCGTCAGGTGGGAGAGGAACTCGAAAATGACGAAATACGAGGGTCAACCAGCAGGGGTATGGAATGTGCGCAGACTTATTGGTCTTGCGTATACACTCGAAAGAATCCATCTTATCGAGTATCACGCGAGCCCAATTTATCTCGCACCCCAAGAAAAGAGCGTATATGAGCTTCAAAAACGGCTGAGATGGGAGTGAAGAGGATCCATACTTCGGGAGAAGACAAGACTTCAAAATTAGGTTAAGAACCCACGCATTCGGCTTAAAGGATTTCGAAGGAATACCAATGAATGCGGAGGGGATAACCTGGAAAATCTCAGAAAGAACAGTCTGATCCAAGGAAGAGATATCGTCTACGGAAATGTCCGAGGGGAGGAGACCACACGACGCACACCCAAGGATCTCCCCCAAGATTTCTGCCGTGAGAACTATAGGAGTTCCCAAGACAGTCAACTCAATGGAGTGGCTGGCGTCGTACTGGCCTCGAATACGGTTGGCATAGAACAGTTTCACGAGGCGAGGGTAAGGTTTTGGGTTGGCCTTGGGGTCGTATCGGAGATAATCAATGAGACCACTATAAGACAGAAGATCAGCAAGGCCGAGAAAATCAGAGAACTGAACGTAATGCTCTAACAACAGTGGACAGTGCTCTATACGGTTGTACACGGTGAGACACTGAGGGTCATCGCGGCACAACGATATGTCTACACCGCCGACTGGCATAGGAGCTTTACCCTTGGCCTTACGGGTCTTCGGAGGTGGAGTGGGTTCCCTAGTAGGCTCATCCTCTGGGATAAATTCAGTATCGGAATCGGGAGGAGTAGCCGGAGTGTGAAGTAAGGGCTTTTTGGTCTTGGATTTGCGGGGCTTGACGGACGCAGTCCTAGGCTTCTTAAGAGGAGGCGACGATGGAGAGGCTTGGGTAGACTTGGCACGACGCTTAGGCTTCGGGGGATTCCTAGGTTCCGAAGGTTGTTCTACGGTCATAGGAGAGGCCCCGGAAGAGGCGATAGGAATTCGAGTCTTAGCCATAGCACTACGAGCACAAGCAATCGAAGATTTGGTCACTAACAACCTAGAGATCACAAGCTAACAACCCTAGAAATCAAGAAATTCAAAAATCACAAGCCCTAGGTTAGAAAATGAAACCCTAGGATCTAGAGCTTGAAATCAAGGAGAGACAACCCTAGAATAGGAAATCGACCTAGGAGAGGGAGGGAGATACCTAGGAGGTGGAGTCGACGGCGGCGGATGGCGGCGATCAACGGAGAAACGGCCGGAAGACGAAGGGTTTCGAGTTGAGGGTTTGGGGTTTTCGGGCTGGAGCAAGTGAGAAGACCGACTAAATGAGAATTTAGTCAGACGAGATCGAGTATAAGTCGGTCGGGAAGCGAAAAGACTCAACTGCCCTAACACACTTAGTCGGTCACAGTTCAAGCACTGACCGACTAGATTACGATCTAGTCGGTCGGTCAATGAGCCTGAACCGACTAAGTCGAAACAGAGGCACAGAGGGATTTTTAGGGCAAAATTTAGTCGGTCGCAGTATACTTACTGACCGACTAGTTTTCAATCTAGTCGGTCGGAAAGTGTACTATGACCGACTAACGAAAGAAAATGATAGGAGATGGATATTGGCTTGATCTAGTCGGTCTGAGTTCATTTGCTGACCGACTAGATGAGCATCTAGTCGGTTGACAAGTGAACTGAAACCGACTAAAAGAGTCCAAAAATTGATAATTGATTTCTCTTCACAAACCACTTGGATGAAACATCCTAACTCACTCATTAGTCATCTAAGTTACCCCATAAAACGTCGAAATCTTAAATACGACTTTCAAATACGAATTCGATCATAAATTCAAATATATCACATAAAATTCCCAAAAATTCAATTAATCTAGCATGAATGAAATATCGCGAAATATAATAGCATGCAAGATATTAGAATGAAATATGAATCCTATATCTCGGATTCACCCATAATCCCCAATTCTCGACGCAACCGCACAAAGGAGTCCTCCTTTAGGGGTTTCGTGAAAATATCGGCGATTTGCTTTTGGGTTTCAACGTACACTAATATGATGTCCTTTTTAGCAACATGATCATCTAAGAAATGGTGTCGGACATCTATGTGTTTCGATCGGGAATGGTGCACCGGATTCTTTGAAAGACAAATAGCACTTTGGTTATCCACCATGATAGTGCTAGTATCACAATGAATACCAAAATCCTTCAATGTGTGTCTCATCCAAAGAACCTGGGCACAAGCGGCACCGGCGGCAATGTATTCCACCTCGGTGGTTGAAAGTGATACCGAATTTTGCTTCTTGGAAAACCAAGAGACAAGAGAATTTCCTAGAAAATGGCTAGTGCCACTAGTACTTTTCCTGTCGGATTTGCATCCCGCATAATCAGCGTCACTATATGAGACTAACTCATATGTGCTAGATCTCGGATAAAGTAATCCAAAATCTAATGTGTAACTTAGATAGCGAAAAATACGTTTAACCGCTACTAAGTGAGAATCCTTAGGTTGAGACTGATAACGAGCACATATACAAACGGCAAACATAATATCGGGCCTACTCGTGGTAAGATAAAGTAAGCTACCTATCATACCTCGATATAGACGAATGTCTACATCTTTTCCGCCCGTATCTTTATCAAGATGCGTAGTCGTGCTCATTGGAGTCTTTTTCCCGGAGGCATTCTCCATTCCAAATCGCTTTAGTAACTCCACCGTGTACTTCGTTTGGTGGATGAAGATTGCATCGTTCAATTGGCGAATTTGGAGACCTAAGAAATATTTGAGTTCGCCCATGTGGCTCATCTCAAATTGTTCCTTCATAACATTAGAAAACTCTTCGCAAAGAGCGAAGTTAGTAGCACCGAAAATGATATCATCAACATAAATTTGAACTAATAAAATATCGTTATTCGCATGCTTAATAAAAAGTGTAGAATCGGCTTCGCCCATTTTAAAATTCAAATCCAAAAGAAAATTCTTTAGGCGATCATACCAAGCTCGAGGAGCTTGTCTCAAACCATAAAGAGCTTTCTTTAGTTTAAAAACGTGATTTGGAAATATTTCATTTATGAAACCCGGAGGTTGAGAAACGTAAACTTCCTCAACGACATCTCCGTTTAAAAATGCACTTTTAACATCCATTTGAAATAATTTAAAATTCTTATGGCATGCAAAAGACAAAAGTAATCTAATTGATTCTAATCTAGCTACCGGAGCGAAAGATTCTTCGAAATCGATACCTTCCTCTTGACGATAGCCTTGAGCTACTAACCGAGCTTTGTTCCGGACGACGACTTGGTTTTCGTCGGTTTTTTTCTTGAGATCCACTTTGTCCCTATGACGGTGTGGTTCTTCGATGGTAAAGGAACAAGCTCCCAAACTTCATTTCTCTCGAATTGAATGAGCTCCTCCTCCATGGCTAAGATCCAAGCGCTATCTTCGCATGCTTCATTAATATTCTTTGGCTCTATCGATGAGGCAAAGGCACAATTTGCGAAGTGGTGGACTTGCGATCTCGTCTTGACACTATCTTGAATATTGCCAATGACTTGCTCATGGGGATGGTCACGAACGGTATGAAGCCATTTGGGAATACCTTGATCACTAGGAACATTCTCAACAACTTCATTAGTTGGGTTAGTCTCAATAGAATCAATAGAATCATTAGACTTAGAATTATCAAATGAATCACATAAAACATCCAAAGAATCATTATCATTTAAAATTCTAGTTGGAACAAATCCTTCATTAAATGAGACATGAAGCGACTCCTCGATCGTTGAGGTTCGTTTGTTGAATATCCGATAGGCTTTGCTACGCGAGGAATATCCGACAAAAATCCCCTCATCGGATCTTGGATCGAATTTGTCCAAACTACCATATGTGTTCTTAATAAAACATTTCGAACCAAAAACTCGAAAATGTTTAACTTGAGGCAACTTACCAAACAACAATTCATAACAAGTTTGTTTAGTGCCGGGCCTCAAAAGTATTCTATTAAACACATAGCAAGCGGTGTGTACCGCTTCCGCCCAAAATTGATGGCCAAGTTGGCTATCATCAAGCATAGTGCGAGCACATTCCACCTACACCATTTTGAGGAGGTGCACGAGGGAAAGAGAAGGTGTGAGTAATACCAACTTCATCACAAAAAGTCTCAAAAGACTCATTCTCAAATTCACCTCCATGATCACTACGAATAGTGACAATGGTGGTTCCTAAGAGATTTTGTACTTTCTTAACAAAAAATGTGAAGTTTTCAAAAGCTTCATTTTTATTACACAATGAAAATACCCAAGTAAATCTTGAATAGTCATCTACGATGACAAGTCCATACCTTGCATTTCCTAAGGAAGCTACTCTAGTTGGCCCAAATAAATCTAGATGTAATAGCTCTAGTGGCCGTTTAGTAGAGATGCTTTTCTTAGGTTTAAATGAAGATTTAGGAAGCTTGCCGCGTTGACAACAATCACAAAAACTTTTCTTTTCAAAAACAAGCTTCGGAAAACCTTTAATAGAATTCAATTTTGAAAGCTTATATAGTGTTCCAAAGTTCACATGTCCAAAGCGTCGATGCCATAAGTGTTGTTCACTTGTGTTGGCAACGAGACATTGTTCATATGACTTAGGAAGATCCAAAATATAAATGTCTTTACGACGAGTACCAGAAAATAATAATTTTTCATTATCTTTTCTTAAAATATGACACAATCCTTTCGCAAAGCTAACTTTGTAACCTTTGTCACAAAGTTGGCTTATTGAAATAAGATTATGATTTAAACCACTAACAAGATAAACATCACTAATTAATGGTTTAGAAGGGTTACCGACTTTACCAACACCTATGATGGTTCCGCTCTCGTTGCCTCCAAATACGACGCGGTTTCCATTCGCAATGGGAACCACTCCGGAGAGCAAACGAGCGTCACCCGTCATGTGTTTGGAACACCCGCTATCGAGTATCCAATTCCCTTTGGAGCTAAATTTAAATTTGTTGCTCCTTCCCTTTTTCGTTTCCTTGAGTACCTAAAGATAGACAATTTCATATCATGGTACCCCAAGGTCATTGGGTCCAAGGGATTAGACCTTTGGAAGCCAAGTCCAAGTGGACTTAGACTTCCCCACATAATTCTTACTATGCACAACATCCGAAAAATAAGCATTCATATACATTTGTTTTTCGTCCATGCTTGTGTCCTTTGGGCTCCAAATAGTGAAGATTTTGGGAGCCATCATCCTATTGGGCGCATGCATACGACGTTGATTTCTATGTGATGCATGTTGTGGATAGGCATATGGGACATGATGGAATGGTGCACGATGAGAATTATTCATATGATGAGGTGGGTGTACATATGCATGTGTGGGAACACGTGCGTGAGGGTGTCTCACTTGGTGTGCACGTGCCCGAGAATGTGTTGCATAAAAATCATCATATGTGTGAGGCGGTGGAGTAGGACGTGTGTTCCTACGTGGCATGGTATTGGTGTATATGTAAGCATGCCCCTTCTTTGGAGGTCCACCCAAAGTGGGTTTCTTTCCGAAAGAGGGTGTGGACGAGGTGGAAGCACCATTGGAAGATGAACTTCCAATAGAGTGTTTGCTCCCACTCGTTGAGGCTTCGGAAGTTGGCCTAACAAAAGTAGTGACCGACTTGGATGAATTTCCCATCATATACCCCAAGCCAATGTGGTGTTTGGCCGGAAGTAAATCTTTTAGGATATTATCCAAATGGCCTTTACCCTTGTTGAATTCATTGATTCGGCCCAATGTGTTCTCATATTTCTCTTTGAGAGAACGCAAAGAAGTATCCAAAGTGGATATTTGCGATGTGAGCACATAAACACGAGATTTAAGATTCTCGTTCTCAATACTCAAAGTCGAGTTTTGAGAAGTTAAATCCGCTATCTCATGTTCTTCCGTATCCTCAATTCTAGCATGTTCAAGTTTAGATTTGAGATTAACAATCTCATTTCTTAACTCTTCAACAACGGTGTCGTTGTTGGTGATGATAGTCTTAGGCGATGTTTGAATGCTAGCTAGGTCATCTTTTACTTTAGTATATCTATTTACTAATTTAGTGTATTTTGACCATAGTTGAGTGTTAGCATCCCTAAGATCATCCATCGTTACCTCATCGCTTTCTTCATCACTATCATCGGAAGAGGAGGATCCTTGATCGTGCTCCTCTCTTGCCATGAAGCACATGTGTTCTTACTCCACTTGCTCATCATCCGACTCTCCGCTTGAGGAATCCTCGGAGTCGGTGAAGGTAGCTCCGACAAGTCCCTTCTTGTTTCCTTTCGTGTACTTCTTGGACTTGTCATACTTTGGCGCCTTCCACTTCTCCTTTTGCTTGTTTTGAGGACAATCCGCTTTGATGTGTCCTGGCTTATTGCATTTAAAGCACAAAGGTGGAGAGGCGTTAGTAGAAGTAAACTTAGATTTTTGTTTGAAGTTACCCTTTCGGAAGAAGCGATTGAACTTCTTTGCCATGAGTGCAATGGATTCCATGTCCATTTCTTCTTCCGAGTTCTCATCATCGGTAGAGGTGGATGAAGCCGCCTTGAATGCAATCGCCTTTTTCTTAGGCGCATCTAGGTTCAAATATGACTTCATATTTTCTTGTAGCTTCACCTTGCTATCTTTGCGTACCTCGTATGACATCAAAGTACCCATTAGTTGAACTACGGTATATTTGTTCATGTCATTACCTTCCTCGATGGCGAAGGTACGTTTTTCCCAAGAAGAGGGAAGTCCTTCAATAAGCTTTAAGCACTTCTCCTTTTGAGTGTAGGTCTTGCCGAGGGCCTCTAACTCGTTTATTATGTCAACGAAACGAGCGTAATATTCTTTCATCTTCTCGCCCTGTTGCATATGAAACATTTCGTAATCTTTGGTTACGACTACGAGTTTAGAGTCTCTTACCCTACTCGTCCCTTCATGAAGAATGAGGAGGGAGTTCCAAATTTGATATGCACTCTTACATGTGCATATCTTATTGAAATCCTCGGGCTCCAATGCGCATTGCAAGGCGTTCATTGCCTTGGCATTGCTTACCTCCGCGGCGACCTCCGCGGTAGTCCATTTCTCAAAATCTTCTTCTTCGGGTTCAATATACTCCTTCATTGTAGTTCTCCATAAAGATGCACTTCGGAGGAAGGTTTCCATCCGACACTTCCAGTACCCGTAGTTGGTACCGTTGAAGAATGGAGGCCTCGTAGAGGAATGTCCTTCCATCACGGAAGATGCTCCTTCACGGTTCCTGAAGGTGTCATAGTTGGAAGGTGGACGCACGGTCTTGTTGTCGTTGGCAGACATAGCTGAGTATCTGGCTCTGATACCAAATGTAATGCCCTACCAGCTACTGCACAAGTACTAGAGGGGGGGTGAATAGTACTTTAAAATAATAAGGCGTATAATTCCAAATTAAATTGCACACAACTACCAAATCAATTTGCGGAAGCTTAAATTGAATGACAACAATGAAATTAACAATGCTAACAAACGATGTTAATGGGTTCGGATCCACCCAAGTCTCCCCGACTTGTTCCCGGTGATCCTACGTCCCAACCACCCGGATCCCCTCCGGATACTTGAGTTAGAAACCCTAACTCAAGATTTCCACTATGAATATCTTGTGAAAAACCTTCACAAGATCAAATCATACATGCAATGGCAAAGTGAATCCCACAACCCGGGATCACAATCTTCTCTCACAACCGAGAGAGCCAATAAGCAATATAAAAGAGTTTAGATGAAATAAATACTCTTACCACAAAATCCTATACCTTGAGTTTTTCTTACCCAATAGGTGGAATGAAGGATTTGAGGAAGATGAAGTTACCAAAACCTAGCACCAAGGAAATGACCAGCAATGGGTGCCTAGGGTTGATTTGGAAACTTGAATCAAGCAATATCTTGAAGAGCTCACCAAGAACAAGCTTCTCTCTAGATCTAGAAATGAGAGAGAATGGGTTTCTTGTGAGGAAGAAAGCTTTAGATTTGAGGGAGAATGGCTATCTCTTTTGATCTCAATGAATCTCTGAATGGAAGCTCTTTTTCTAATAGAAATGACCTAGGTTCGTATTTATAGGAACCCAAAAACATAAGTTAGGTCATTCTCCAACGGATAGAAATCTGGGAGAATTAGTCGGTCAAAGAACAATCACTGACCGACTAGTTCATCAACTAGTCGGTCAGCCAAACAACGTGGACCGACTAAGAGTAGATCTGAGAAGAGATAGAATTTCAGACCTAGAAATCTAGTCGGTCCAAGAACACTTTCTGACCGACTAGTTTCACAACTAGTCGGTCAGCCAATGAACGTAGACCGACTAAGAGGCAAAATAACTTAGTCTGAATGCAAAGTGACTTAGTCGGTCCAAGAACAAAAGTTGACCGACTAGATTGTCAACTAGTCGGTCACCAAACGTTCTTAGACCGACTAACGGTAAACAGTAGCTTAGGAGAAATTTAGAGTGAACAGTAAGTCACAACTAGTCGGTCAAAGAAGCATCACTGACCGACTAGTTCACAAACTAGTCGGTCGGTGAGTCAACGTAGACCGACTAACTGTAAACAGTAAAGTCCAAGAAATTAAGGAATCAAACTAGTCGGTCCAAGAACAGTTGCCGACCGACTAGATCACCATCTAGTCGGTCAGTACTTGTTCTTGTACCAACTAACATACACAAACAAATCCGAATCGAAGCGCGACGCTTCGAGGAAGTTAGAATGAACTTGTGCAAGGATCCTAGAGCTACGTAAAGAGCGTAATGAAGATAGAAACGTAAGATATACTCAAGGCTTAACATTCAATCAATCGAGACTAAAAGACTATAAATAAAACCTTAATAAACGGTCTTCGAGAGCTTCGATTGAATCTTCATAACTTCCAAAACGGCGCAAGAGCTTCAACGAAGCTTTAGGCATGAATACGAGCTTTTGGAAGTGTTGAGATGTCGCTTTGAATATTCTCGTGAAATTGGCGACGATCTCCAATACTGCGCTCACAAATTGTTAGTTCATGAATTATTTATGTTTGCTCATCATCCAAAACCAAATCCGGGGAGTCCAATATTCAACAGTGGCGACACGATTCGCCAGGAGAATCCACCTGGGAGTGAGAGGATGAGATGCGAGGACGTTACCCCTATCTTTTCCCTGCACTGTAGAGAATTCCGGGGACGGAATTATTCTAAGGAGGGTAGGATGTAACAGCCTGTTTTTCCTAGTTGTATTTTGATCGTTGCGACTGTGTTCCTTTTTCTTCGTTGATTCAGTTATTTTGTCCGAGGGGATTTTTTTCGTCCGTGCGTCGACGCGAGTGCGTCGTTATTTTCGATTTTACCATAGCATAATTTTAACCTGTTAAATCATAATTATTTTTAATTAAAAAGTTAATTACTAATTAAATTATTGCTAATTACTAGTCACTTTTTCCTAAACTACCATTACCATACTACACCACCATAATGTAGGGAGATCCGTCATGCCACATCCCACCATCATCATCCCCCTTCAACCATACAACAGACAACCACCCTCCACCAACAACCACAACAACCCTCCCCTAGTTCTTAAATCAACAGCTACATCAACCACAACAACCCTCCACCATCAGCCACCACCTACTCCATACAAGCAACAGCAGCAAATCCACATCCCACCACCACTACAATATCAACCATCCTTCTCCACCATTCAAACCAGGAAACAAATCAGAAATAAAAACCCCAAAATCACCCAATTGAACCCCAATTTGGAACCCCCCAAATCACCATCCTCTCTGCGCACCCCCGAAGCCCAGAAGTCACCGTGGAACCACCGCCTAGCCGCGCGGCCACCATCGCCGCCACCTCGAACCACGTGCCGCCGCCTCGGGAACGCATTGTCACCGTTCCCCGTGTCGAATCCGCCCCCGCCGTCGCCTAGATCCCGTCGCAGCTGATCCACGTCGCCATCGCTCCGGATCTCGTCACCCGCTATGAACCCCGCCATGTCAAAGCGCCTTTGCCGCTTCGAAAAACCACCCCCGCCTCCGATCCGGCCGCCCAAGCCCGATACCGCCGCCGCTCTTGCCCCTTTAGCCCCTGCGCGAGGGAGAACGAAAGGAAAAAAGAAAGTAAGTAAGAAGAGAGACAGAGAGAGGACGAGAGAGACACAGTGAGGGTGAGATTCTTTTATAAAGTTTTTTTATATAATAATTAATTTATTGGTTATTATAAAGTATTATTATTATTATTATTATTACTATTATGAGGTTGACTAGGATCCATTCGGATGGATCAAACATGCGGATCCATCCAAGTGGAATTTAAAGCTAGACGATGTAAATAGAAAATCCGACCGTTGGATGTCATCTAACATGTCTAAACTAGCTCCAAACACTATTTCAACTAATTTGGACATGCTTTGCCCATGCAACAAGTGGTTGCAAAATTAGCCGATTTTATAACTATTCAAAAACATCGATTTTGCAACCACTTAATGCATGGGCAAAACATGTCCAAATTAGTTGAAATTTTGTTTGGAGCTAGTTGAGACATGTTAGATGACATCCAACGGTCGGATTTTCTATTTACATCGTCTAGCTTTAAATTCCACTTGGATGTATCCGCATGTTTGATCCATCCGAATGGATCCTAGTCAACCTCTTATTATTATTATTATTATTATTTATAACTTTATTAACTCTTATAAAGTTTTATTAGCTTATAAGTTATAAGTTATTATTAAGAGTATAAATTATAAGTTAATAATCAAGGCTAAGTTACTAATTTTGTTAGATTAATAAATTAAGTTAAGTTAACTATTAAACTACCATGCTAGTTTAGGTGTTAACAATTCCGTTATAATAAATAGTTAATGTTAGTGAGCCTGTTTAAAATATTATAACTGTATGTTAACCACTAGTTGTTGACCACTAGCCTATTTGACGCAGATAAAACGTACCTCGCGTTACTGCCACCTGGACACCTACACCAGTGTTAAGGCAAGTATTTCTAGTAATGAATTACAAATCTGGCCGTTCCAACTTAGTGCTAAATCTGATGTATTTGTAAATTTCTGGTAGGCCATTTAACTTGTTTTCATTTTTGTTGCTTTCTAATTTAAATGGACTAGTCATGCTAATATGGATCGTTGGAACAATTGTTACATGTAATTTAATTACTACCTGCAAGCTAACAAGGTAAAAACGAGTATGTTGCAAACACATATGGGATAACCATCGAATACAGATGGGGGTAAAACCATCGAATACAGATGGGGTGAAACTTGGTCAATGTCTAAACAGAACACTTGGGTGGGGTTGGTTCATGTAGTAGAGTCAGTGATTGTTGCTTGAACACCTTACGGCTACCTCCAAAACCACACTAACGGAGGCAAGCCGCTTGACCATATTCCAGTTTGGAATGGCAAGAAGCGTCACGATAAACCCCCGATGATAGGGTGTATCGAGAATATAACCTACTCAGACATGGACTTATCACGAGCACAAATACTCAACTTACAACTGTTTTACTTTTAAACCTGCAAACCCATGTATGCTCATACTTACTTTTCTGCACTTATTTTTCATAAACTGTGTACTAACACTCTTTTGTTCCTTATAGTTATTCTTCATTCATTACTTTAAATATCTTGCCGAGCTTATCGCTGACATATATTTCAATGTGTTGATGAAATATATGTTAGGCCCAGAGACAGAGTACCCAGAGAACACTATTTTTGAGGATCCTACCTTAAAGGTGGACTCCGCTGATCAGAGCTACGAAGACATTGAGATCCTCCCTACGAAAGGCTAGAGCGGGATATTTATATTTCAGTATTATTTGTATTGTATTTTCAGGTGTGTTTGCTTTCAGCAGATTGTACGGCCATACTAGGCCTAGATTACTTGTGTGTTTGCTTTGGACGCTGGTATTGTAATGTAATGAATAATTGTGCTGCTTGTGAAGATTCGCGTGTAGGGACATGCCTTCGCTAAATTACGCTTAGTGTGCTTAAGTCAAAGAAGAAATAAATAAGTACATCTTCTTTGCTTTAAACACATGCGGACCTGCTCACGTCCTCGCCCCAGCGGGGCGTGACACATGATCTCAGTACGGGTTATCTAGGGATTCGGTATAATCGACCGAAATACTTTCCTAAATCCCTAATTCAACATAGAGATCCAGATCTACATCTTTCCCCTAAGATCTTAGGGCTAACCCATCAACCCTAGAAAGATCTACTCACTCATAGCAATATTAGCGAATAAAGACATCATTTTTAGAGACGAAAACATCTTAACAAATCGATGGAATAAAAATAGAAGACTTACAGCGAGAGATAGATAAAAATTTCAATTTATAGATCCAAAGAGAATTCCAGATTTCCAAGCGCAAGAACGATAGAGAACAAAATTAACAATCCGAAGGTTTCGATCCAATATTTTTCAACAAAGACAAATCTAAAAACTAATAATAATTCGCCTCAGCCCCGCTCTCCAAAAACCTATTCGAAACTCTAAAATGAATCACCACTCATTGAAGTCACAGCACCCCCAGCCTTCATTGCCTAGATCGTGCAACAGCTGCATCAAAAATTGTTTCCAAAAATAGCCTCAGCACTCTCGACCGAGTAGGCTGACTCGGTCGCTGAATATTTGCTTGGGCCGTGCAGTGGATTGCTTCAGCTTTTGAATTTTGGTGCAACTCAACCGAGCACTTAGGTGCTCGGTCCGAGCCATCTCCGTGTCTGCTCCTTCTTCTCCTTTGCATTTGCTCGGTCCGAGCATCTGTACTGCTCGACCAAGCAGTCTGGGAAATCATCTCCTGAGGCTGCTTAGCTGCTCTCTCCTCCTGCTCTCTCTCCTCCACTCCTCTCGAGGATCCCAAACATGGCAAACTCCTGTAGGGTGTACCAATAAGCTCACGAGCGTGTCGGATGTGTCCATACCCAAGTGGGGTCCCAAATCACTCTAAAATCCCTGAAAACTCATAAAACACTACGAAACTCGAATATAACGTCAGAAACGCGATATCGTAGTAAAATATGGGATTTGGATGTGAAAATGGCATGGAATACAATGAAATAATGATATGAAAATAGTGAAAAATATGGACACATCAAAATCCCCCAAGCTTACCTCTTACTCGTCCTCGAGGAAGACGAATACTAGGTTCCCCGGGAGGAAAACAAAAAGAAATAAGAAATAGAAATAAGAAGAGGAGGGGATGAAAATGAATGTAGGGTGCTAAGGATGATCGGTTAGATCTCAGGCCTAAATAGTATATCACGTTGCCCTGAATATTAACAATACATGCTAATGGCAATTTCACGTTTTACAAATCATATGACTAGCATGCAATACATACAAAAAATAGGGATCTACTGAAATAACGCCATCAATTCATATCAATCGCATGCAATCCCTAGAGTCTAGTATAAAGAAGTTGACAATGCACTTTTCAATCACAGATACATAAAGAGCATATAGGAGTCATACAACATGCAATAGAGAATAGAAAAAGTCATGCCATTCGGTTATTCATTTCGATTCATGAAAAATGTCCAAAAACTAAAGCATTTCGTAAAGTTTAAGTATTATTAAATCTCCCCGTAATGCACTGTCTCCACTCTAATGTCATGCTCACTCTGATTTACCCCCCAAGCTTAGCTTAAGGCGTCGCATCTAGGAATATGATATGAAATTTTTCTTTTTCTTCCCAGTATAAGTGATAGCTTCTAATGAAAGGATACAAAACAATTTTTATTCCTTTTCTTTCTTTTTCTTTTCTTTTTCACATATGAATATATACACCATTTTTTCTTTTCTCTCTCTTTTTTTCATTTCATTTAGAAGCTATACTTTTTCTTTTTGGGTTTGGGAAGTGAGATGATGTAAAGATAGCTGTGGGGGTGTAACCAACTGATATGTAGAGAAATATATAGGTATGTGGAGGAGGAAAATAGTATATCTCTCGGTTCACTCATCGGCGGTGCACAACGGTTTGATAAAATAATACCCTAACTAAACTCATAAATAGCATGGATACTTTCATTCCTCTAGATGAATACTGAAAAGGCATGCAGTAATAAGCACAATAACAGCAGGCATGCAAACAGAAGTGAATGAGATAAAACAGATGCTCCAAGTGTTCTAGTGATGCGTGAACCTAGGTGCATTACCCAACATAATGCATACTAAATACTAATTCATGCATTTGATTTTTAATTCATTTTAAGCATTAAATCAGATAGATCAGCAAAAGAAATGCACATATATGATGGTAAAACTGAAATTTACCCTAATAGCATGGCAACTGATAGCATGCATCGCGAATAACTACTAAGGCTACGAGAGATATCATCATGCGGGCCATCCTTAGCATAAAAAGAGAAAAGGCGGAGAAAATAAGAAAATGAAGAAAAGGGATGCATGCGTGGTAAAAACAGAAGATATGATGCTGAATGAGAAAAAATAAAAAGGCGTGGAAAAGTGGTGAAAAAGTAAAATAAAAACTGAAATAAGGAAGACATGTAAAAAGAAATATGAAAAATAAAGCGGTGGCGCTCATCTCCCAAGCTAAACATAGCAGTGTCCTCACTGCTAAGAAAACGGTAGTAGGGGGAGATGATGCTAAATAGGGTGGGGTGGGTGTGGGAAAATAAAATAAAAACTGTGGAGAAAGAAAGAAAAACATGACATGATGCAATGCTGAATGAAATATGGTGCATGTGTGGGTCTGTGTCCTCCCCCAAGCAATGTAAGTGCAAGGCCCCAAACAGACAGATGGGCTCAATAATAAGCGAGGGAGGCAAAACGAGTAAGGACAACATCAGGCAGAGGCACCACCCTCTGGGGGTGGTGATGGGTCCCTCTGCTGTGGACCAGGAGTAGTAGAGGGGTCAGTGGTGGTAGTGTGAGGCTCAGCTGAATATAGAACAATGGCAGACAGGGGGTCTACTGTGACGTCCAACTCAGAAGTGGAAGAAACAGGCTCTGCAGAAGCCTGAGGAAGTGGAGCACTGAGTGGTGCAGTGGAAGTCACAGTCGCTGGCCTGGGTGGTGGTGCATGTGCAAGGATCACTGGAGATGGTTCCTGTGTCCTCAGGAGGTCTATGATGGATGCCAAGTCCAACTCGACTCTCGAGTGGTATGTCATCGTGGAGCGTACAAAGTCGTCGAAATCTCTCCGTAGGAGAGAAGTCGACTCTTCTAATGTTTTCAGGAAACCGTTTGTAGTACGTGAGTCAGGTGGAGGGCGGGAAACGTGGCGGTGAGTCACCACTCTAGTAAATCGATCCCGTGCAGCTGAGGCACAGTGCCTAGGGTGGAATGTAGGACAGGGTGAGCTCGAAGGCATATCGGCGACGGCAGAAGAAGGAGCGGTCGTCGACATAGAAGTGTAGACAGATGTCGAGACGCTCTCAGTGAAGATGGTTGCTGATGATAACGATGTGGTGCCGGAGACCTGTCACGTCCCGCTTCCCAAAAATACGAAGGCGAAGCGTGACAAGGCCCGCTTAGGCCAGAGCTGAGAAGCTCGGACCCAATAAGCGTCTGTAGGGGTACCTTTTTAAAAGTTTCAGGTTCTTGCAATTAAGAAATTTCGAAACAACAGAAGTACAGAAAGGAATTGCATTCATTAAATTAGAGGTATAATATCCAGCAGGTACAAAGTCAAAAAAAGAAAGCCTAAGCATGGCAACAACTAACGGAAGAGAGAAGCTAAAAGTAGTAACCTCTGAACGTCCACGTTCGAAGAGACTTCTGAGTCTGGTCCTCGTCAGGTACGTCCTCCGGGTCGATGTCCTCGGGCTCCTCGTACTCCAGTGAGTCTGTCTCGTCCACAAACTCTGGCTGAGCACCTGATGTACAGCACCCAAGAGAAAGGAACTGTACGTCAGGTAAAGTCTACAAGAAGGGTTAGACTTTACTGCAAGTGCACTGAACTGTTAAACATCGTTTTACTGGTTGATTAGCATGCTGGGGTTATAACTGAGTGACAAACAGAAGTAACGCAACAGGAAAGTAAAGCGCAGCAAGTAGTAGTCGTAGCGTGTGCTACCAACTACGGGACTAACCTACAGGTGTCATGACAAGTCGGGACGGGACGGGACAAGACGAGACAAGACAAGTGAGACACGAAAGGGTTCATGCCTTACGGTTCGAGGGGGATCAGACCCTCTTGCCGTGCGCACGCTCAACCCAACCCCAAACCCAGGAACTCAGGACAAGAATTACATGGATCACTTCCGCTAGGGATACATCCGAAACGCCCGAAGGCTTTTTGGGTAACAGGGATCACTTTCGTGGGGGAAAGCATCCGAAATGCCCGAAGGCTTTTTGTGTAACAGGGATCACTTTCGCGGGGGAAAGCATCCGAAACGCCCGAAGGCTTTTTGGGTAACAGGGATCACTTCCGCGGGGGAAAGCATCCGAAACGCCCGAAGGCTTTTTGTGTAACAGGACACGACATGACAAGTGTAGGGAGTTGTTATTCTAGGGTGTCCACACACACGCACACACATGATAGCCCTACAGTATCAAAAGTTGTTGTCAGGCTCAGACTTCGTCGTCAAGTCTGAGCCGTCAGGAGTCGTCCCGGACGGTATCATTTCACGTCCGGTTCTATTTGTTCACAGTTAACAATTTTAACCAACTAGGGCCTAAGCACGGCCAAAAGTGCAAGTGGATACACTTGCCTGCGATGGCGAGTGTGTCGTCCTCTCGAAGCGTCTCGTCCAATCGTCTCGTCCGCGGAAGTCCGTCTGAAATATCGCCACGGTGACGGTGTCAGGTCTCAATTTCATCAAATCCTATTAGGGTTCGTTTCTAGGTTATCAGGACTATCCTATTCGTCAAAAGTCACTTTTTCGATGTTTCAGCCTAATCGACGATCCATCCTATGTGCACAGTCAACAAGGTCAATTCGTCGATTTTCTATGTTCGTACAACATTTTACTGGTGCTGGAAATAAATTTTAGTTCAAGTTGTCGATTTTTAGTTTAGGGTTCAGTTTTGCTACGGTGTGGGTTTTACTACTCGTTAGGGAACTAACCTCGTAATGTCATCCAACAAGCGGAAGTCGGGTCTGAACGGAGAAACGTCGGTGTCATCTGGAACTCCTTGGCTGCGGGTAGCATAGCGAGGTACCTCTGGACAGCAGGGTGATGACGTGAAATCAGCGAGCTAATCAGCGATCCTCCTCCCGTTGTGAGTAGTGCAACGGTTCTTCACGATAACGGCGACGTCGGCTAAAAGTACATGCGTGCGACAACGCACGTGAACTCCGAGAGTCCAAGGGGGCTGTTGGTAGATGAAGTGGGACCAAAGGAAGATGCTCGGCCCGGTGGATGGCCGACGGCGTGAGCGCACGGCGGTGGGCGGCCGTGAGAATCCGGGGAGGACAGATTCGCGCCACGTCCGTTGTTGCGCATCTCAGTGAAATTCCAGAGATGAACAGAGGAAACGGGAAACTGCAGTGGTTAAAGGACTTCAAGAAGAAGCCAACGGCAGTGGAGTTGTCGCCGGGGGTGGTCGGAGGTGGCCGTGCGCGGGCGGCGAAGTTCAGCTTCCAGATCTGTGAAAAACAGCCGATACGGCGTGTTCCGACGAGGATTCCGGGAGCTACAGGTGGGCTATGAGCGTGAGGAAAGTTGCAGTTGGTAGGTGGTTTCGATAGAAATCCAACGGCAGTAGGGTGGTCGTCGTAGGTGGCCGGATGGCCGGTGGACGTGAGTTTTTCCAGCGGTGGCGCAGATCTGTAAAACTGTCGTTTGGGTTGTGTTTGAAAGCGTTTTGAGGGAGATAGAGATGAGGGAAGAGGGTAAGGGGAGTTGGAGATGCTCGGGGGGTCAGAGAGGAGTTGATCGGGGGTGGTGGTCGCCTGAGGGGGTGGCCGGAGCGGCGGCGGCGTCGGGTTTTCCGGCGGGCAGCGGATCTGTCCAAAAAACTGTGTTTGTGAGGCTATTTTGATGGGTTTCAATGGAGTTTTGAGGGAGAAAGAGTGTAGGGAAGGGGGAGGATGTTGTCGAGGGATGAGGGGATGCCAAGGGGAGGCCGTGGCTCGTCGGTGGTGGCCGGACGTGGCCGGAGGCGGCCGGAAAAAGGGTGGCCGGCGGCTTCAAAACTGGGCGGCAACCAAGGTTTGGCAATGGTGTTTTAGGGTAGTTTGAGGGGGGAGAGAGAGGAGAGAGGAGAGAGGAAGTAGGGGATGATCGGAGGATGGCCGGAGGATCGCCGGAGGGGCCGTCGGTGATGGGGGAAGGCCAGCCATGGGTTAGAGAGGGGGGTGGCGGCTGGCTATCGTGTCTTCCTAGGGCTTTTGTTGGGTTGTTTTTAACATGAGGAATATTGATATATAGGGGTATGAAGGGGGTGGATTTAAGCCAAGTAGGAGAAAGAGTGAGAGAGAGAGGGGGTATAACTAAGGGAGATATATGGTGAGGGTAGCCCAGTGAATCATGCAAGATACGTAAGGATCCAAATTGATTTGGGTTAAGTTTGAAATTCAAAAGATTAGTGGCTAATCAATGGTTGGAAATTGATTAGGGGATATCTTCCCCTACGGGCATCGGAAAAATATTCCGAAAATACCGGGACGATCGTGGAGACGAGACGCACAGATCTACAGAGCCCGATCATGCGTAACACCTACCAAAAATTTACATAAAATTGGGAACGGCGTTTTGAGTCAAATGACTAAAACGCCCCTATTGTTCAAAGTCGTTTTGCGAGAAAATGAGCCGTGAAACGACGTTCCCAAAAATTACAATAAAATCCAACACCCCGAAACGATCGCAATGGCATATCGTATCACATATGCCGGAGCTCAGAAATAGCCAAAAAGAATACGTGCACGATAAAGCACGTGCACGCAGGAAATACGAACGGTCGGAAAGCGGCCGTTACATTCTACCCACCTTAGAAATGATTCCGTCCTCTGAATCACTCATACTAACAATAATAACATCTATATAACCTTATACCCCAAAACTCTCATGACTACACATATAGATCGATGTTCTTATAACTTCTACCAATGTTCTTAAATTAATCCTTCATAACCCTTCTTTTCACTGGATAATGCCTCGACTAATCTCACATCCTAAAACTTAACCATAGACCCATCACTGCTGTTCAAATTTCCAACTCCAAGTCCTTACAAAAGAATAATAATCATCTTCTCATACCATACTGCTCTATAAAACATCATCGCCCAAAAACAATCTTTTAACTCTCTATCTCTTCCCAATATTAATCAATCGCTAAAATGATGTTCTAGTCAATCACCAACCCAAAGCAAAAACACTTGTCTATCTTATAATACCTTCACAAATTAACAATCGTCGTGTCCTTAATACATTCCTCGTCATATCTTCCCATAAATTTATCCGCCAAATAATTTAACTATCAAAATCTCATCTTATCTTACTCACTATAACTAATCCCAACCAATATCAAGTCTGGCTACCTAACCATCCATTTATCTCAACGCGTCGTATCATTCTCAAAGCCTTCTCACGTCAACTCGACAACCAAGTCTTGACGCTTACAATGTTCTACTAATTCTCATGACATCCTAACTCATACCACACTCTGTAGCCATCCCTATCTACCATTCGTCTAATCCTCAAATTTGATAAGTTCTCATTTTCACGCATATAATCTCATTCAACCAGAATTCTCCATTAAGTCCGCCACACTTCGGTTTTATAAATAAGTCTTGGACAGCCCATTCTTTTCATCCAAAAGAAATCTATTCCAATATCCTTGTTATTCAAAACCAACTAGTCACCGATACAACGCATCTCATCTCACTCTGAGCCTACCCGCAAATAAAATCCTAAAACAACAAAACTATAACAACCATAACATGACATTTCTAAATGGAGAGAAAGAGAAGAGAAAAGGGAACTTAAAACCAGTGACACATTTTTAAAACATTCGAAAAAACGTGTGGAGTCGTGGTAACGGATGAGGAAGGATAATTGATTTGCGATCTTGTGAGCTAATTTTCAAAAACTTTAAAGATTTGGTTGTAAAAGAAAACAAAGTTTTGATACATTCATATGCAGTCAAAGTTAAGCTATTCTATAATCGCGAAAAACTACGTCTAAGGAAATTGTCTGCTATGACCTTATTCATATACGTATGATTACCGTCATTCAGACAACTTCAATCATATCATGGTTAACACTGAGTACACACTCAAGACACAAAAGGCAAATATCAGAATCCTAAAGATGACACTCTCATACAGGTCTACACACTCTACCTATACTCGTGCATTACGACAACATCACCTACCAAAGGCCTACTCCTATAAACAACTACAAGGACTAATGTCTACACCAAAAAAAGAAAACGGAAACCAAAAGTGTAACGAAATAAATCGGAAGGAACGAGTTCAAGTAAGGTGGGGCAAGGAGATAAGTGGTTGGATGGAACGAAAAATATTCTTCAAAATAACTAGATTAATGACGGGAGAATTACGTGTAAAAAATATACATATGTTTATATACTTAAAAGTGAGCTGCTGTAGCAAATTAAAATTTTGGAAAAAGTAAGACGTAGGAAGGATGGGTAGGGTGAGAAACGATTATTTTGCAAATGAAGATAGGTTTACACAAAGATTTTGAAATGTGAGCACGAAGAACATAGAACTGATATAATAATAATAATAAATAAATAAATAAAAATTGGAGCTCTCTCTCTAGTTTAGAAAGTATTCTAAAAGTATGTACGGTAAGTGGTTAACATAAATTTCGAAGTTTAGAAAAAGTGATATATTGAATTTTCAAAATGGTAACAAGTTTTAAAAGCTGAAATATGAAAGATACCGATTCGAAAATAAGTACGAGACCGTAACTTAAAATTTACACCAAGAATGTTTCAAAATTTGCGAAAGAATTTTAACTCAACCGAAAGTAAGAAATTTTAATAATTGTTTTCAAAGAACTTAATAATGAATTTCAAAAATACTTTTAAATGAAGCTGGATTTGCAATTGAGAGATTCGGAGAATTATCGATAATTGTCATGAAGCGATCTCGTGAATCGAGGGCAAGAAAAATGATTGCATAATGGATACACCTAGGATATGATTCATGAAAGCTATGATGGAAATCTACGGCTGATAACACGAAAGGGTAATGATCCGGAAGACGTTAGAAGTCTAATTATCGGGTCGTCTAAAGATCAGGAGAGCTCGGCACTAAGATTTCCTAATGAGCTAAGACTGTAACCAGGATCTAATGAGAAGGTTCCTAAGAGAATCAATGTTAGTTTTGCTGGGCCCGAAGTCGATGGACCCGAGCGAACGACTAAAAGAAGGATTTTAGAACTCTAACATGGTCCGATCCGGGAGAGAGACTACTAGGGTATCCTAAGACGTGTATGACTATATCTAATCCAAGGCGTCTGACTATCCAACCTGGGTGTCTATCTAAGTCCTCCTACCATTTAAGACTGGAAACCTAATTCAGACTTGCACATGGATATTAAATGAATGCGGTACTTTTATTGTTCCGAACTTTTACAAGACCTGCATGGGCCACCACTAAAACCTGTCACGCCCCGCTTCCCAAAAATATGAAGGCGAAGCGTGACAAGGCCCGCTTAGGCCAGAGCTGAGAAGCTCGGACCCAATAAGCGTCTGTAGGGGGTGGCCGGAGCGGCGGTGGCGCAGATCTGTAAAACTGTCGTTTGGGTTGTGTTTGAAAGCGTTTTGAGGGAGATAGAGATGAGGGAAGAGGGTAAGGGGAGTTGGAGATGCTCGGGGGTCAGAGAGGAGTTGATCGGCGGTGGTGGTCGCCTGAGGGGGTGGCCGGAGCGGCGGCAGCGTCGGGTTTTCCGGCGGGCAGCGGATCTGTCCAAAAAACTGTGTTTGTGAGTCTATTTTGATGGGTTTCAATGGAGTTTTGAGGGAGAAAGAGTGTATGGAAGGGGGAGGATGTTGTCGAGGGATGAGGGGATGCCAAGGGGAGGCCGTGGCTCGCCGGTGGTGGCTGGAGGCGGCCGGAAAAAGGGTGGCCGGCGGCTTCAAAACTGGGCGGCAACCAAGGTTTGGCAATGTTGTTTTAGGGTAGTTTGAGGGGGGAGAGAGAGGAGAGAGGAGAGAGGAAGTAGGGGATGATCGGAGGATGGCCGGAGGATCGCCGGAGGGGCCGTCGGTGATGGGGGAAGGCTAGCCATGGGTTAGAGAGGGGGGTGGCGGCTGGCTATCGTGTCTTCCTAGGGCTTTTGTTGGGTTGTTTTTAACATAAGGAATATTGATATATAGGGGTGTGAAGGGGGTGGATTTAAGCCAAGTAGGAGAAAGAGTGTGAGAGAGAGGGGGTATAACTAAGGGAGATATATGGTGAGGGTAGCCCAGTGAATCATGCAAGATACGTAAGGATCCAAATTGATTTGGGTTAAGTTTGAAATTCAAAAGATTAGTGGCTAATCAATGGTTGGAAATTGATTAGGGGATACCTTCCCCTACGGGCATCGAAAAAATAATCCGAAAATACCGGGACGATCGTGGAGACGAGACGCACAGATCTACAGAGCCCGATCATGCGTAACGCCTACCAAAAATTTACGTAAAATTGTGAACGGCGTTTTGAGTCAAATGACTAAAACGCCCATATCGTTCAAAGTCGTTTTGCGAGAAAACGAGCCGTGAAACGACGTTCCCAAAAATTACAATAAAATCCAACACCCCGAAACGATCGCAATGGCATATCGCATCGCATATACCGGAGCTCAGAAATAGCCAAAAAGAATACGTGCACGATAAAGCACGTGCACGCTGGAAATACGAACGATCGGAAAGCGGTCGTTACAACGGGGTATGTGGGGACCTAAAGAGAGAGGGAGTGAAGCTATGAGGTCACTTAGGGGAGGAAGAGTGGGGGCAGGTTCGTGCTCTGGAAAGTCAAGATCTGTGAGATCAGGAGCAGACTGTATAGCGGTGCCCTCCGGCACAGAAACGATGTAGAGAGAAATCTGAGTATCGGGGCAAGAGGTGGAGACAGCCCCCGAAGACTCGAATGTGGTGGAAGCAGAGGTGGAAGAAACGGCTCCAGAGGATGATGGGTGTGAGGGTGGTGCTGGGAGGCCGACAACTAGGACAGCAATGTCATGCAACTCGAACTCAGCGGAGCGTGGCATCAGGTCATCGATGGGTGCCTCGGCAGGTGCTCCGGGGGGCTCGAGTACGTGTAGGAGAGGAAGTGGGTCCACCCTAGGAATCATCTAGTCAAGATGGACTGGAGCAATATGGGTGAGGTGTAGGGCAGGAAGAACCATATGGGGAGTGTGGTGTGTGCCTACAAGATAAGACCAGTGACGAGCCCCGTAAGGTCTGATAATATGCATGTGCTCTAGCACGTAGAGGGTCAAGCATGTCGGGCCAACGGGGGTGTGTAGGTCATGTGGGATGTGAATATCAAGTATGCAGGCAAAAATGGTAAAGAAACCACCGCAGCAGATGTCCGTGTTGAAGTAAGTTGTGGCAGTCTGGTAAAGGTGGTGACACAACCAGTGGGCTGCGTCAGAGAGCATGAATGGGCGCAGGAAACCATCTGAGTGAAAGCGTAGAGGACAGGTCATACCCATAAGGTGGGTAAGCTCTGGTAGGGACATAGTCCCGACCTCAGGCCTGCAGAAAATAGTAGTAGCTAAATGCCGCTGAGCGTAACGAAGGCATGGGTGCACGATGCACGACGCCTTCGCCCGGCAATGGCGCCAAAAACTTGACGCACCCAAAACCTACACCTAGATTCCACCTGGCAATGTCACGATCGCCATGCATGGTATGGCCCCTAGGTTTCAATTCCGGGCTCAATCCGTAAGCGAACAGTTTCAAGTTGTAGTATAAATGATCTCGAATCCCACAGGGGCGGTGATAGTGTATATGGGTTCTCAGTTTACTTCTAAATCTCGAAGTGAGATAGCTATCGGGTTGAAAGAGTCGATTGGGGTGTTGTTGTTGTTTTACTAATAAAAAGGACTAGGGCATTGGGGATCACCGCTAAGATCGTCGGGGATCGACGTTGGAATAGAATCCTTACGTTGCATTAGGGTTATGTGATTAATCTCCCAATTCGTACCACTCTCATGAGTTAGAATTGTGAGGTATTTCGGTAGCTCTCATTGACGCAATGGCGGTAGCCGTCAACATAGCGCTATAGTTCGTCGATGGATCCCCTCAAGGCGCGAGCCGGGCATGGTCACGAGCCTTGGTTGGATCCACCGATTTCCCTATTCGAATCTCCAAGATACCCCTTAAGCACATCAATTCCACAGACTGTGGGCATGATCTAAGTACGGGTTAGATAGGGATTCGGTATGATCGACCGAAATACTTCCCTAAATCCCTAATTCAACGTAGAGATCCAGATCTACGTCTTCCCCTAGGATCTTAGGGCTAACCCATCAACCCTAGAAAGATCTACTCACTCATAGCAATATTAGCAAATAAAGACATCATTTTTAGAGACTCGATGGAATAAAAATAGAAGACTTACAGCGAGAGATAGATAAAAATTGCAATTTATAGATCTAAAGAGAATTCCAGATTCCCAAGCGCAAGAACGATAGAGAACAAAATTAACAATCCGAAAGTTTCGATCCAATATTCTTCAACAAAGACAAATCTAAAAACTAATAATAATTCGCCTCAGCCCCGCCCTCCAAAAACCTATTCGAAACTGTAAAATGAATCGCCCCTCATTGAATTCGTAGCTCCCCCAGACTTCACTGCCCAGATCGTGCAACAGCCGCATCAAAAATTGTTTCCAAAAATAGCCTCAGCACTCTCGATCGAGTAGGTGACTCGGTCGAGCAATGCGTTGCTCGGTCGGTCGCTCAGACCAAGCAGCTGTGCTGCTCGACCGAGCTTGAGAGGGATCTAAAATCTCCAAAATCCTCACTCTGCCTGCACGGGCCAAGTCAGCTCAGCTCGGTCCGAGCAGAAGCTGACTCGGTCGCTGAATAGTTGCTCGGGCCGTGCACTGGATTGCTTCAGCTTTTGAATTTTGGCGCTACTCGACCGAGCACTTAGCTGCTTGGTCTGATCCATCTCCGTGTCTGCTCCTTCTTCTCCTTTACAGATGCTCGGTCTGAGCAGCTGTACTGCTCGACCGAGCAGTCTGGGAAATCATCTCCTGAGGCTGCTGAGCTGCTCTCTCCTCCACTCCTCCCGAGGATCCCAAACATGGTGAACTCATATAGGGCTTCACCAATGAGCTCACGGGCGTGTCGGATGTGTCCATACCCAAATGGGGTCCCAAATCGCTCCAAAATCCCTGAAAACTCATAAAACACTACGAAACTCAAGTATAACGTCAGAAACGCGATATCGTAGTAAAATATGGGATTTGGATGCGAAAATGGCATGGAATGCAATGAAATAATGATATGAAAATAGTGAAAAATATGGACATATCACCGAGCAAAGGCTGCTCGGGCCGTGTAGACAGAGCGATATTTTCGCTCTCTTTTCTTGTGCCTGCACTGCTCGACCGAGCAGATGGCTACTCGGTCGAGTCACCCATGTCTTCTCCTTTGGTCTGCTCTTCAAATCAGCTGCTCTCATCCAGCTTTCTTCCATTTAAAACATCGATTTGCGTGCCCCTTTATGTTCAACCTGTAAAAAGGAAGAACCGATCAGATTTTTATGATTTTTGTATTTTTAAGAAAAATAAATAGCATTTTTATTTGGTTTTCTCAAATAGATAAAGTAAAAATAAGAAATTGGAAAAGAGAATCCAAGATATAAAATATTGGGTTGCCTCCCAATAAGCGCTCGTTTTGAGACATGAGCTCGACTCCCTCTGGTTTATCAATAGTTATTTGGGGCGCTTGAGATTCGCGCATAGTTCTTGCCGACGATACCGTGTGGCGGTATTTGGCATCCTTCCACTCCAGGCTTTTCCTCGGCGGCATAACTTATGACCTCCGGCTTCTTGTGGTGCAAAGAATGATCCAAGAGCTCCTCATCCAACACACGAAGATAAGCGGCAAACGCCTTGTTGAAAACTGTGTCGCCGTCGTCATCCACACTTGCTCTTATCGGGTCCTTCATGACCCCTTCAGCGGCATGTTCCTCTACTGCATCATCTTCTAGGAGCTCCAGATAGCTAGCTCCTTCTCCTCTGGTATGTTCCCTCATGGGTTTCTGCAGCCTGAATTCAGCTTCAATATTGCCGACATTCAACGAGAGAGTCCCTTCACGGACGTCTATCAAGATGCCGGCTGTCGCCATGAAGGGGCGACCAAGTATAAGCTGGGAACTCCCTCCCTCAGGCATATTCATAATAACGATATCTACGGGCACACACAACCCAGGAGGTATCTGCAGAATAATGTCACTGGCAATGCCTACCAGATATGTGATCGAATGGTCCGCTAGCTATATGGACATGTTCGTCGGCTCCAATTCACTTCCGGTCTGTAGTCTCTCAAATATAGAAAGTGGCATCAAGCTGATGCTCGCTCCTAGGTCGATCAAAGCATGGCTGATGGGCATGCCTCTGATAGAGCATGGACCAGTCAAGCTTCTCGGATCCGGTAGCTTCCTCGGTAGATAGTTCTTTATAATGGAGGTAGAGTCCTCCATAATCTTTATCTCCTCATGCCTCCTCTTCCCGGTGATGATGTCCTTCAGGAACTTTGCGTAGATAGGAATTTCTGTGATCCATGCATGGAATGTTGAGCTGGATGCCCTTCAGAAGCTCCGTGAACATGGAATACTTCGTCTCTATTTTAGCCAAAGCCAACCTCTGTGGATACGGAGGAGGAGGTCGGCTTCTTTTGTTCGTTGCGACATCATTAGGAGATGGCGTTGTTGTGGGTGTGGTGGAGGGTGAATCCGCTTTCTCCTCATTCTTGGTAGGCTCATCCATAGCCTCTTCACTATCACCGCCAATAATGGCCTCCTCAGCTATGAATTGTTCCTTGTGCATAACTAGAATCATAACGGGGTCAATTGCCCGTCCTCCACGTGTGGTAACGGAGACCACGGCGTTGGCTTGAGCCCTCGGATTTGGCTCCGGTTGTGAAGGCAACCTCCCTTGGTTCTTGAGTAACTGGAACATCTGGCCCCTCAGCTCATCGAGCGACGTGTTTATATTTTTGAACTAAGCGGACGTGTCCTGGTTGAACCTGACCTGCCCACTCATGAATGTTTCCAATATGGTCTCCAAATTGGACCGAGGCGGAGATGGCACATAGCCATGCTGAGGTGGGCGATTAAACTGGTAGCCTAGTGGTCGATATGGCCCAGCTGGCCTAAACCCACTCTGCTGTTGATTTGGCGGCTGCCCTTGCTGTTATTGAGGAGGGGGTGGCGGTCTCTGAAACTGTGTAGGTTGCAGCCCTCCACTTGGCTTCCCGTAAGAAAATCTCGGATGATTTCTAGCGGCAGGGTGTTACTACTGATTGTGCCCCTCTCCTTGGACGTACTGCACGGACTAAGATGATTCATCACCATCATAATGTCCCTCATTAGGAACATAACTGTGCTCTCCATATTCCTCTGAAGGATGATAAGCAGAGGTGCCGGTGGTCGTTGGGATGGAGTCCAAACATTGTTCAATCCTAGCCACCTATTTACATAAAGTCTCGATGTGAGAATCAAGGTTGCTGATAGCTTTTACCTCAGGGTCCGGGTGACAATGGTTCGCTCTGCGCTCCACTACTGATTATTTTCCGCCATATGCTCAAGTAGGTCTATGGCTTCCTCAGGCGAATTGTCCAGCAGGGCGCCTTGCGCGGGCAGCATCAATTATCATCTTTGTGCTGGGCTGCAGCTGGCTCAACCAAAATTGTGTTACTCTCAAGTGTAAGAGTTCGTGCAAGTAGTAAAGTTCCGGGAGTCCGGATATCGTATCCTCGGGAGAAAACCTGTAGCAACCACAAGTTTAAATCAATTAGAAAATTATCTTAGAGAAACTAGCTACTTTGGATGGTGGTGATTTAATGGTTTTAGTTTTTAATTTAATGGAAAATGAGAAAATAATGTTTTTGTATTTGAAAATTTTTAAGAGAAATATGTACATGATATGGGATCATTAGAATACATGAATTGTATTAACTTGATTGAATAGAAATAACTCAATGACTTCTCTTTTTGGGAGAAAGTCATCGGAAGATGCCTTCGTAGGGGTTAAAGCTCAAAATCGATAAAATTGTTATTAAAACAATAATCTTTCAAATAAGAGAAGTACTTCCTTTTGGGAAGACCAAAACTCACCTTTGTAGGGTGATCATCAACTCATTCATAAACTTTTGGAAGATGAAAGAGAGGATTTTAAATAAAGATTATAACTTTAAAAACGTGAAAGTGATAGCATTAGAATTCAACCAAATTAACACAAAACGTGTTTTCTAACTACACCATATCATGAACAAATAAAAGTTAGCTACTCATGTTGAAAATAAAAGAGAATATAAATGTAATAAACATGATTTTATTCAAGAGAAAAAAAATTTAAAAGAAAAACAAATAAGATGAGAAGATAACACCAATTACACCCTTCAAGCTTTGCACATGAAGCTTCTTCTTCCTCCTCTAAAATTCTCACCAAACTTAGTCACAAAAGCCTCTCTATAACCAGAACTATATAGTAGAAAAACTCTCCCAAAATCTGATGCTATAGCTCAAGAGAAAACACCTATTTATAGGCTTTACACTCTTCATGGTGTTTAATGTGTTTGGCTCTTCATCTCCCCCATAATCAATATGAATAACTCCATGAAACCCTTCAAATTCTGCCCTTTGAGCTTCCTGATCTGAAAATAAACTGAAGAATCAAAATCTGCATCGAATTCTGATCAAAATCGTGTCAAAAATCATTAAAATCCATCAAGAAATGCATCAAATACACTTTAAAGAGCATTGTGGGTCTGTCTTTTACGTTTCGGGTCGGATCTGTGCCCTCAGCCCGTGCTCGCACCTGCATCCACGCGCGCGCTTGCTGAGGATAAAGGCGGGTCGGGTCGGCGAAGCCGCCCGACCCGCAGAACCCAGCGCCCGCTCCCAACGGGCGCTGCCTGCGTTCGAAGCGGAAATGCCCCGCTCATTTGAGCGGGGCCCGCTTCTATAGCGCGCGCCTTTTTTTTATTACACAGCGGCCCGCATTGTGCGGGCCGGCGCGCACGCATGGGCCGTCCAATGGGCCGGCCAGCTGGATTTTATTTTTAATTTCTTTTTTTTTCTTTTTGCATTTTGCTTTTTCCTTTTTGAACTGTTTGGCTTCTAAAAATTGTAGAAAATTCACCAGAGCTCCGAAAAATATGAATGAACTGCCGTTGGAATCGTGGGCTCGAGCTCTTACCCTGAAAATATAAAGAAGCACAAATTAGTTCACAATAATTGTGCAAACTATGAGATTAGGCTCTAATATTATATGATCTCATGAATATAACCATATTATATGATCGCTTTCAACACGATCGTGTCGAATATGGTTTTTGCACGAATCTGGGTGCCTCCAGAGAGCAGTTAGGGGTTTTTTTTGGGAAGTTGTATAAAGCTCATCGTCTTCCCTGAGTGAACCCATCTTCTGTTTTAGTTATTTTCTGGGTTTTTGGAGTTTTGTAAGGGATTTATAACTCTTTTATTCATTAATTTTAATTGCTTTAGTTAGTTTTCTTCTTGTAATAGCTTATATTACTTAATAGAAGTTTTCTCTTTTGTTATCACCATTGTCTATTTTCCATCTCTTGTGTTTATAAACTGAATCCATGGCTTTTCTCATTGATCCTATGCTTGAAATCATCTCTATTGTAATGGGTAGTGAGTAGATTTCATCTAGGGCAATGGGTTGAACCCCATTGAAATAATGCTTGGGTTGGATGAACACTTGATTGATTTGCTGGGTTAATTGTGGAATTGGAGTATATTGTGATGCAAATTATCGTTGTAGATTCGACTCCCTTCCCTGTGGGCGATCAAATTGTCTAGCGACGAGAGTCGGGACGAATCCGCAGTTTCGATCCCTACAATGATTCATACTATCGGTGTGACCGGCGAGAGTCATGCACTGATTAGAGCCCTCCTAATATATGTTCAATCCCCAAATGCCACTGTGGTCGGGAGGAATATTAGGAACATTTGTCGAGCGTAATGTGCCTGACGTATACTGATCGCCCCTGGATATACACCCGAAAAACGACCGTAGTTTTATCGCAAGCGCATGGTGTAGTGGCGAGCAGGTATCGAACATATGGAGGACAATTGACAGTACTCTTTTTTAATCACCTAGCTATCGATGGAATAAGAACAGAATGGTTTGGATAATTTTATGTCATAATCGTTCAAATAGCAAATAGAATTCAATATAATAAAAGCGTCTAGGGCAAGGAAATCCCCACTACGGACCGTCATTTATCCTCGTGGATCATGAATTTCAATATTGCAAGGCTTGAATTAAGGTGAACTAGTCGCAACTGAATGTAAAACCAAGCTCATGCTCTCGCGCTATTGCCGGTCTATAGCAACCTAGATTAGAGCCCACTCTCGTGCAAACCCTAACCTAAGCTACTAGCATGAAGATCGACATCATCGTCCAATCGCGGCTCAAGCCTACTTTTGTGCAAACTCGAGCTACGATCTAGGTTATGATACTTCGTATTCGTCCAATCTCTTGCAAACGAATATGAGTATAGATTTATAATAAAAAATCCTAGCTTTGGCCTAATCTCTTGCAAACCTAGTCTAGAGAATATCGATTATAAACCTAAATCGAATATCTAGACCTTCCCGTCAATTGGGATCCAATCTCTTGCAAATCCCAATCGATGGAAATGCCCAGCTACTCGGAATAAATCAATCACAACCTAAGTGTTATCAATCCTAGCAAAAATTCAATTCATTCATCACAATTCAAAGATCAGGTCCATAGGGTTCATCCCCATGCCCTAGAACGACGAAACTGCTCACAATTCATCATGGAAATTGTAACGGCCGATACTCGTTATACGTTATACGGCTGTGCGTATAGCAATTTTAGGTACCTGATTGGTGTTGTGGCTTTGTATGTGAGTAGTGTCGTTTGTCGTTGATGTCGATAGGGCCGAAGCATATTGGTTTCACCCTTAGCAAGCCTACCTCCCGACGTGTGCCCAACTTGAGATTAATGTCGCCTTTGGACCCCGTATCCTTTGTACGCGTATCTTCCTTGAAGTTCGCGTATTTTTCTTAGATGTATCTTTCATCCGGACACTATGTTGTGATATGCCGTTGTGACCCTCTCGGAGAGTATTAATTTGTGGAATTATTTTGGAACGACATTTCACGGGTCGTTCTTTCACAATTTGACTTTGTTTGTAGAGGCGTCGTGATTTTCACATTCGTCGTGAGACCTTTCTATTTTTAGTTTCGTTTCTCATCATCAAACTTGTGATCCGTCTTCTTAGTTTTGTTTCTCTTGTCGTCAAGGTCGCCCCAGTATTTATCTCTTAATTTTAGGGCTCCGTTTGACCCACTCTCACTATAATTCCCAACCCATTATAGTTAGTTCTCAGTTTAATAGGTTTTCTTAAACCCTCTAATTATTTTTATTAATTACATTAGTTACTACCACATCCTGAATTATTTTTCTAATACTTCCTTATTGGTCTTAGACCTAATCCTAGCCCACTTGTTGAAGCATGGTCGAATCCTTGGAGCATGCATAGTTTTTTTGAGTAGGGCTGAATCAAATAAGATTGTTAAGCTTAACATATAAGACCTAGTACTCTAGCCTGCACGTGAGCCTCAACCACTACACTATTTAAATTGAAACCTAGGGCTAAAACTTTTCCCAGCAAACACATGAAGCCGCCTCCCACATTTTTCGCAGCCGCCATCTCCTGGGAAATAACTCACGCAACACTGCTCACGGCAACACACCCCTCACCCCGGATGCGGCAACCCTAGCCCTGACATCTAGCTGCCGACCTCCAGCCATTTCTCCGGCCTCCCCCAGGCCGCACAAGCACCCACGGCTCCTCTCCGCAACTGCGCCCCACTTCTCTTGACGGAAACCGCCAGCTCCCCAAAAACCCATTGCCAAACACCTCCTCCCCTCGCATCACCTCCACGCACGTGAAGCCGCAGCCCCCTGTCTCACGGCAACGCCCAGCGCCGAGCACCCCAGCGCTTCTGACCACTTTCCCTTCGACCTCCAATTTCGGCGCCTCCCCTCGCCCGCGACGCCTCTCCTCCGAAGATGCCGTTAGCCATGCCACACGCCGTCTCCAACCCCCATGTGCATGTAAGTAAGCGATGTTTTGGTTGATACTCGGTTAGTTTACTGCATGTCAACTAGTTGCTGATATGAAATTGTATAAACTGTTAATAAGTTAATTCATTAGATAATAACAGAACTTAACTTTAGTCTATAGGTTGAAACATTATATGGTTTAATTTTTCCACATGCCCTACTGCTGGTCAACTAACAGCATTACTCACTTATTATATTAAAACAAAGTTAGTATTATTATATAAGAAGGTTATAAACAGATTACCTCTATAGTTAGTGGTTACATTGCATGCAGGTGCTTTGATTATAGTAACTTAGGTTGTTAGTGCTGTTAACTTCTATATATATATAATGTTAGTCAGTAAGCAGTTAGTGTATGACTAAAGTTAATAGTTTGAGTAGTTAGTAATAATATTGATGTGGACCCTGGCCGGACTAGTGAACCTAATTAAAATTTGGGTCATTAGATGTTTTAGGGCTTGTCTAATTATTCTAGCCGTCGTCACAAACTCATTCGTGCACGTATTTTATTGACAGTGAACCGAACGTTCCGTACCGTTCACACTACCGGAATCCAACCCCTGACGTCGCTACCCGACGTCAGAGTAGCTCTCGCGTTGTGTTGAGGTAAGTCTCTCTCCGTAGGAACCCACACCGCATGCTACAAGATAAAAATAGTAATTTTATTGTATTGGTTAATTCACTAATTGAAGATAATGAATACGGGACTGTAGGTTGGTGTGATGATTGGTGTTTGGGCACGTAGGCAGAACTGGACTCCTTGATCTTGTGTCTTTCAGCACGCCCCTTTTCAGGCAAGTGAAACTTGCCAACCTTGTTTTAGGCCATGCTTTAGGCCATTTCCTTGTTTTAGCGTGAAAGAGACTAGACCGTGAAATGATAGCGGTCTAGGCGTAATTTCAAGTTCTAGCTTGACAACGAAGCTAGAACTGCCTTTTGTCATGTCATATCATGCATTTGCCTGTCATGTTTAATTTCTTTAACGGTAGGCATTTTTATTTGAATATCTGCCATGCATTTGCATTTTTATATGTCATCTGATTTGTATGTTGCATCGTAGCACACGCTACAAAATACTTGTATAATCCTTGTTTCCGGCTAGGCACCTGCTATGCGGGCATAACCCTACGCCATACTTGTTAAAAACACTTCATGGCTCTTGATCCAGAAGCGGGCCACATGTGTTGGTTAAAAAAACCAATGCCCGATACACGTGGAGGGGTAGGGATAAACGATCACTTGAGCGTAAGAGTTGGCCCGTACAGCCTCTCTAGCCAAAAGGCATAATCTCTGTGCACGACGTGCTTACTATACTTGTACTTGTCCTTGAGAATGTTTCTTGCAAAACTTGACATCCATGCCATGTTTCAAATGCCATGCTCGTACTTTACTTTACTTTGCCTTACTTGTCGCACTCATGTTATAACTGCCATGTCATTGCATCATGCTAGAATTGCTAGGTTGTTCACTTTACTTTCAGTTTCCTTGCACAAGTCTCTTGTAGACTTGCTGACATGTGTCCCTTGCTCTTTTTGGGTGTTACATGTTAGACCCTGAGCCAGAGACCGTAGCTGAGTACGTGGTTGTTGCTGACGCTGAGCCTGAGTCCATGTCTGCCCAGGAGGAGTTTTACGGACACTGGTGACCATTCTTAGTGACCTTGATGAGCTTTCTTTTGTTTTAGGATTTCTGTTAGTTGTCGGTGCGTGGCACCTTTACTTTGTATGTTGTACTTTTGTTGGCCATGATGGGGCCTTTAGACTTCTTTTCTTTTAGCCTGGTGGATTTTCTGCGGTGTTGGAGTTTATTATTATGGATATTCTGATATATCTCTTTTGTCTCTTTTTATTATTATTATCTTTGTTTTGTTTTGTGTTGCAAGGACCTGCCTCTTAATGTTGTTTGATGCTTATCGGACTTGCAGCTTTGTAGCTTCAAGTCTGAGCGGACCTTCTCACGCTTCGCCTCCATATTTTTGGGAAGCAGGGCGTGACAGAAATCTCACAAATAAAGAAATAGATCATAGCACAATTCATAGCTAAAAGAGAAAAATTCATAAAAATAAGAGTTTTAAAGAGAAAGATCAAACCAAATTACGTGTCTATGATCTCCAGCTGAGATTTACAATAGGAATAGCCGTCAAAAATAAGTTTCAGTCTCTCCTAAAACTAAGAATAAAACTAGGTTTAAATACAAGCCAAATTCATCCAGAAAATCCTGACATAATTTCCCCTGGCGCAGCCAAAAAAAACTAATTTGCGTAGCAGTCGGACTGCGTCACTCGGCCGAGTGACCCATGTCACTCGGCCGAGTGACAGACCCAATAAAGAATAGAGAATCTGGGAAAATTAGGAGTCTGTCGCTCTGTCTGACTTGGCCGAGTGGTCTTCTTCACTCAGCTGAGTGAGCAATCTTGCTCGGCCAAGTGGGTCTTCTCAGATTTCCAGTACGTTGGCTGCTTCTCGGAGGAAAATCCCTGAATAATATTAGCATGCTTAAACTTGATTTGATTAGCTCGAAACTGAAAAAGACTATGTGATTAGAGAGCTTAATGATAAATTCTGCATGTTGGATAATGACTTTAAAAGAAAAATGATTGAATTTGAAAAGAAGGAAGAGAAAAACAAGAGAGCTTTTGTTAGTAAATGCACGATGCTTGTGGAAGAAAATAAACAATTAAAAATCAAAGTCTCTCATCTTGAAGTGGCCATTAAGAAATTCTCTATGGGAAAACAATCGTTGGACACTATTTTAGAGAATCAATTATATGGAAATAATAGAAGAGGACTTGGTTTTGGTCTGAAAAACGTTGAAAAGCAAAAATTCAAGAAATTCCACAATGTACCCTCTATTGCAAAGAACAAATATGCAAAGTGCTTTACTTGTGATAGTGTATGCCACACTTCATATTATTGTAATCGTCCTCGAGGAAGACGAGTGAGAGTAGGAGCTCGGAGGGAGAAAATAGAGAGAAAGAGAGAAAGAGAATTCAAAATCCCAAATCGCCCGTCAGGGCCAACAAAAGTCAAAAACGCCACACCTAGCAAGCAAGCGACAAATCACAACACTAAACCAAGGAAAACGAGTCCAAACGAGTGTCGTGGGCCCACGCGGTGAAGCACAAGTGAGTGTGGTCGTGTGCTAGCAGACGGTGTTACTATCTACAATGTGCAATAGAGCTCCATATACACAAATCCAAGAAAAGACCCAAATATAGATTCGATTTGAAATAAGCGGTGAATATATAACTCAAGCATGCAATAGAACAGAGTAAAAATCGAATCGTATCATGCGTCAGGGACTCCATAACTAGGGACTAGGAAATCACCACACTATCGCCTAGATAATAGCTAGAAGGTCCCTATTCCAAGTGTTTTCAAAAACGATGGGGGTTGAGATGATGTGGAGAAGAACACTCTGTGCAAATTCTCGCCTTCCCTTTATTCTCGGTAGGAAGGAAAATATTCACACAGGAAATTTTTTTGGGTTTTGATATATGTATTTTTTTTTGGGTTTTTGGCTATATATACATATATATATATATATATATATATTTTCTTTTTTCTTTTCTTCTCTTTTTGGGTTTTTACTTACTCTCTTTTTTTGGATTTTTGGGTTTTTGGGTATATACATGTGTGTACTCTCCCAAGTGGGAGAACGGTACACGATGAGGGGATTTGCACCAAGTAAAATAAAAAAGAAATCGGATTCTAGACACTTGGACAAGGGAGATTTTCTTCGCTAATCAGAGCATAGCGTAAATGGGTTATCCTAGTCCTAACTGTGGAATCCCGACACATGCAAAATGAAATATACGATATAAATATAACATGCATATAGAGGCAGACAGGAGAAGCAAATACCGCATATTCAAATCGAAACATGATAATCTAGGGGTCATTCCAGGACAGGTATATAAATCAAAATCACAAAGTAGAAGCACACCGTAAGCTAGACACGACACACGATTCACACAAAAGTAAAATGGACCCATGATGCATGAAATGCAAGAGGACTCAGCTTCATAGGGTTAGTGAATGTGATTATCGAAGCCATGCTAGGTGTGTGTGTGATTCTGTGGCGATTCATCATTTGGGGTCATATCTAGGAGAGAGAGGAGAAAGGGGGAAGAAAGAAAAAGAAGAACGCAGTGAAAACGACTCAAAAACGAAGAAAAAGACACAAAATGACGCACGAAGTACGACTCCCTCAAGCTGAAACTTGCATTGTCCTCAATGCAATAGAAGTGAATACGGGAGGCAATGAAAAATGGGGGAAATACGCACCGACACAAAGAGAAATGAAAAACGAGGAAAACACACATACGAAACTGAAAAATAAAGAAAGAGGAAAAAGAAAAACGAAAAAAACCGATAGAAAATCACACCACACGACGTATATAGACAAACACAACACACACACACACACACAAAATAACGACAAAACACACACAAAAGTCGACCTCCCCAAGCTGGACATTATAAAGCTAGCAATATGATATGCTCATGATGATGCAGAAATATGCAAGGGGAAGATCAAAAAAGCGAAAGAAATCAAAAAGCAGGAGAGGAAGCATCGCTCGGTAGAAGATGGAGGGGTGCGGAGGGGAGAGGTGGGGGTGTGTGAAGAAGTGGGGAGAGGGGTGCAGGATGTGTGTGGATGGGTGTAGAAGTGTAGACGATGGGTGGTGTGGTAGTGATGATGGTGGGTGGAAGGGAACGACCAAAGCGGTGGTAGATGGGGTAGATACGGTGACGGAAGAGGATGGTGGGGGAAGTGATCATGAACGCACCTGTAATTTCTTGCAGCGCACGTATGGGGTGACGGAAGTGGAGGGTGGTGGATCTGTGGGATCGACGGATGTGGTCGTGAGTGGAGGTGAAGTGGCAGGGATGGGAACGGTGGTGGTGGGAGGGCATGGTCTCCTAGGGGGTGATGGGGGAGGTGAAGAGTGTGATGGTGGTGGTAATGAGTGTGATGGTGGAGGTGAAGGTGGTGGTGGAGGTGGAGGTGGTCTGTGAACGTGAGTGAGAATGTGGAGAATGGCGGCCACGTTCCTCTCAAGTGAGAGGAAACATGGGTGAGAGAAGATCGGAGCGGATGGGTCCGAGGGGGGCGGAGGACGAAGCATGAGCGTGCAGTGAAGCTAGCTCAGCCTCGAGAGCGAGGCGAGCGGAGGCGGTGCGGCGGATGGAAGAAGTAGAGGCTGGACGGGATGTGGAAGTGGTGCCAGCGGCAGTGGTCATGCCGGCACCAGAGGCTAGGCCTAAAAGGGCCTCACTCAGAGCCTCGGAAGTGATAGGGCCATGAGCCGGGATGGTATGGCTGGGGCCAGCCCCGGAGTCTCCCAGGGACGCAGGGATATCCTACTCGCCTATGTGGGTGGCAGGGGAAGGTGATCTGGGTGCGCCCTGGGGAAGGAATGGAAGACGTAACCCCCCCCATAAACTCAGGATCGAGAGGGAATGTCCAATCTGCCACTATAGCGATAGTCATGCGAGCTGAGTTGGGCAAAATGGTATAAGGAGCAAGGGGTGTCCGTAGTAAAAAGCGAAATGACCGTCGGGGCGGGGCTAGATCATGTGAATATGCCAAAGGACATCGAGATCTATATGTGAGGGTCCTGGGGCAGAAGGGAAATCACGGGGGATGACGACACTGTATTGGGGATATGAGACTATGATAGTAATGAGGCCCCCGCAACAAAACTTGCCTTTGCCGGCGTCGGCTAATGTGAAGCAATTTGTGGATAAGCCCATCGCCAGTATGAATGGGAATGCGAGGGGCCCTGAAGGCGATCCCATTGTCACCACAAATGAAGTCAAACGTCATGGCCCACAAAATGAAACGATCAGGGATAGTCACCGTCCCGGACTCATCCTTGGGGAAGAATGTGCATGATATGATTCGGTGGGCCAGACGGAAAACAGGGTGAATGATGGAGGAGGCCTTTGCCTTGCCTCGAGGATAGTGAGCGTGTATGGTGAGGCAAAACCAAAATTGATCGACGTCGAATCAAGGTGGGATCCGGAGGGACGGATAGCGTCGTCCCCAGGAATGGGGAATCCGAAAATGTTATTGATAGTATACAGGCGGGTACGGACGGTTCTGTTTTAGACCCTAAAAATGACGATCGACTCCGACTCACACTTAAGGGAAGATAAGAATTCTAGTGTGAGTGCGGGGTAGGAGGGTGCGTGGGCATTCAGGAAAGCTAACCACCCTAAATTGGCGAAGAGAGTCTCGACCTCGGTGAACACACCAAGATCGATAAGCGTTTGGGCATGGGAAAATTTGGTGGATAGGTGTCCCCGTGCATCGAGTCTATGATAAAAATCTTTTTGTTCTTGACTCAAAAACGGTAGCCACGCTGGCCCAACATTGGGTCCTCAGAAGGGATGATAGGTAGGGGCATGGGCTGTGTAGGTTTTATAGGAGGAGGGCGTGAGTGTGGTGGACTTGTGGTCTTTCGTCTCTTGCGAGATGACACCTCCTCACGCATAATACCCTTACCCTTATCTTGATCCCGGGCCATGTGAGTGTGTGTGATGCTAGTGTATGCAAGATATGATGAATGGACACAAACACTGGCAATCGAGCAAAATCGTAATACTAGGGCAAACTTGTAAATGGAGCTAAGGAGAGAAGTTACCCAGTAGAGATGACGATCCTTGCTCGTAGATCACCCAACGCAGCGTAATGAGTGGGAGTGTGAAGCCGCTGCACTTCTTCTCAACAGATTTTCGAAAATGGGGGGGGGGTCGGGCAGAAATTAGGGTTTTTTCTAGGGTTAAATGGAAGAGGGGGAGAGAGAGATCGATGGAGAGAAGGAGATAGGAAGTGGAGAGATCGATTGAGGGAGGTTGGAGGTCAGTTGGGGGAAGAATCTGGCCAGTTGAGTGAGAGGGAAAGCGAAATGGCAAAAGAGAAGTCGAAACAGGTGAAGGGAAATGAACGGGTGAGAGCGGGGGGGTATTTAAAGGGTTTAAGTTGAACCAATCGGGTGAGTTTTCACCCTATCGGTTGGTTATTATGTCGAAAATTCTGTTAAAAAGAGGCTACAGGCGAACCGATCGGTTGAGTTTTCAACCGATCAGTTGGCCGCTTCACAATTTTTCTCGAGACTTCTGTGCAGCTCATCCGGTCAGTCACATGACCACGCTTCATCTCAACCTGTGGGTTGATAAAATCCTCAAATTTTTCGAGACTTCTACTCTTTTCACATGTTCTGCCACCCGGTCTCATTTTGCTTTACTCGACCGGTTCGCTGAAGAACAGATATATGGCTTTTTCTGATACGTCCCACCCGATCGGTTGAGAGCTCAACCGATCGAGTGGGGGCTTGTTTCCTGCAAACGTCTAAAAATTGCCTAAGTATCTCGACGTACGTTCCTGTTGCTGAATTTATTTAACAAAATAATAAAAATAAAGCTAAAAATTATCCCAAAAACAAAGATGAGAGTTTAGAACATGGGTTGCCTCCCATGAAGCGCTTTTGTTTAACGTCGTTTGCTCGACGCCCATAGATGATCTTCAAGGTGGACCGGGGTGATGCCCTAAGTTTGGCATCCCTTCAGACTCTGAATTGGTGGCCCTTAGTGTCGTCGACGGTGACAAGTAGACTTGCTCGACGATCCTCCCTCCGTTGATGGTATCAGGGGGTTTCTCCCTTATATTGGCGTCTATCGCCACTCTTTTCAAGATTCGGATCTCATCACCGGTAAGCCCCATGGGCTTTTCCTCCTTTTTCCTCGTCGGAGGATCTTTTTGGAATCCAGGAGGGGTCGTATGTGTGCCAACCGCTTCTCCAGCAACATCTTCTTTCTTCAGACCGACATGTTCTTCAAGGTCCCCCAAGCTGTCAGGTGGATTCTTTGAGAGAATTTCCCAGGCCCCGGCTTCCACATCTCTTTCTTCTTCATTGTCTAGCATGTTGCAACCAGCTTCATCCGGGGGGTGCTTCATAGATAAACCCAAGTCGAACTCGACCTTTTCACCGCCAATATTAAGGGATAACTTCTCTTTCTTCACGTCTATTAGCATGCCAGCGGTGGCCATGAAAGGCCGTCCAAGGATGATGGGAGTATGAGTGTCTTCGGGCATATCCATCACCACGAAGTCTACCAGCACATGTACTCCACTGACGTTAACAGGCAGGTCGTCTACAATTCCCACCGGGTATTTGACCGATCTATCGGCTAATTGAAGTGCCATACCCGTGGGCTCCAGGTCTCCCATTCCTATCCTCCTGTATAGCGACAGGGGCATTAGACTGACGCTCGCTCCTAAGTCCACGAGCGCCCGATGGATTTTTACTTCCCGAATCGAACAAGGAATGGAGAAGCTTCCCGGGTCTTTTAGCTTGGGCGGATTCGCTCGCTGGATGAGAGCACTACATTCCACCGTGAGAACGACCTTTTCCTTTCTCGAACCCCTCGTCACCAAGTCCTTTAAAAATTTTGCATAGGAGGGAATCGTTTCTATGGCTTCGAGGAACGGGATCTGTAAACTCAAATCCTTGACCTTAGCGAAGAACTTGCCGTATTTTTCATCAATTTTAGCCTTGGCAAGTTGTTGTGGAAAAGGCACAACTGGCTTGAATACTTTAAGGTTCCCCTCCTCTTCCTTCTTCTTCTCTTCTTCAGGGACTCCCTCCGGAGTCGTATTCTTTGGTGACGGAGCTCCGTCGTCATTCGATTTTTCAATTGGCCGTGCAACGACCAACGGAGCTTCTGGTTCCTTAGCGGGCACTCTCGTAGGAATTTGTGTCCCGCTTCTCAGGACGATAGCGGACACATTCGCATGTTCATGCATTAGTGCCAAAGTCTGATTTACCCCCCTCGGGTTAACTTCCGGTTGTGACGGCAATTGATTTTGCGACCTTTGAAGGGTCACCACCTACAACTCCAGCTGGGTTACTTGGTCGGTGAGAGCCCTCTACCCCATTTCCAGCTTCAAATTGATCTTCTCTTGGTTTGTGATATACTGAGTCAAGAGGGACTCAATCGGAGAGATAGCACGCTGCTGGTCATACAGCAGCTGCAGCTGCATGGGCTGATGGTTCCTTGGTGGATACTGCTGGTACACCTGTGGAGGTTGCTGCTGCTGCTGATATTGTTGCTGATGTTGCCTAGGCGGCTGATATACTTGTTGCTGCGGCTGCTGAAGCTGCTGGTATGACGCTCGATAGCTAAGATTTGGGCGGTTCCGGTTATTCGGAGAATAAACCGGGTTGGAGCTAGTCCAGGGTGGATACGGTGCATTACCCATAGGGTTGAAGAAAAGTGCGCTAGCTTGATCCACCGACGGTGAAATGTCACCACCCTCGAAGTCTCCCAGGACTTTCGCTTCCACCAATGATACTTGTTGGGTGCCGGCACCACCAGCTCCTACCATGAGCACTGAGATCTGGGTCGATAGCAAATCAATTTGCTAGACAACTTGTCGACGTCCTCGACTCTATGAATGCCTCTAGATCTAGGTGTTGCATGCTCATCACACCACTGCTCATTGTTTGATGCCATGTTTTCTAAAATATTGCCGGCATCTTCTTCACTTCTAGACATGAAGGACCCCCCAACTGCAGCATCCATCGAAGATTTCAAGTCATCCCTCAGCCCTTTGTAGAACAAATTAATAATCTGCCACTTTGGAAGCTCGTGATGAGGGCATCTTCGCTGCATCTCTTTATAGCTCGTCCAAGCTTCATGCAGGGACTCGTGGCTGGCCTGGGATAAGGAGGAGATCTCACTCTTCAACTTCATGGTATTCCCGGAGGAAAGAACTTAGTCAAGAACGTATTCGGGAGCTTCTCCCAGGTGTTGAAGGTGTTCGGCTCCTTTCCCCTAAGCCATTGCTTGGCCTTATCCCGTAGAGAGAAGGGGAATAGCTTCAGTCGGATTGCTTCAGTGGTGACACCATTAATCATGAATGTGTCACACTTCTCGAGGAAGGAGTCCAGATTTTCAATAGAGCTCTCTATGGGTGCCCCAGAGAATTGATCCTGCTGAATCCACGTCACTAGTGATGGCTTAAGCTCGAAGCTCTGGGCTAAAATAGCCAGAGGTCGAATGGAGGAGGTCGACCCGATGGATGGCATCGAGTATTCCAGCATGGACTTATGAGGTGGGATATTCTCCCCCATGGCTTCAGACTCTTCTCTTCTTCTCTTCTCTACGGCCAGACGCCTAAGGGTGGCATTAATTTTCGGGTCAATAGGAATCAAGTCATTTAGACTCCTTGTATTACTGCGCATGAAAAACAAGAATTACCCGTGAAGCAAGTATGGGATAGGAACAGATAAAAACAGAAAAATAGAAAATAGAAAATAGAAAATGAAAATGAAGAATGCAAAAACTATCACGAGATAGGGATATGAACTAGACTCAAGGGTTTGAAGGTCCTAAAATAAACAAATGCGTTGCCTCCCCGGCAACGGCGCCATAAAGCTTGACTTCCCCCGGCTTTTAAGTTCTTCTCTCATGCAGAGTACAGTTGGATTGGGGGATACCATATTTAAAATATTAGTACCGCAAGCACACGGTGTTGTAGTGTGGCTTGGGGGTCAAACACAGGGAGGCGTGGTTGTGCTTGTTTCTAATAGGAACCAATTCACCCTACGGGTGAGCTAGCCCGATCGATCGTTGGTTTGTCACGGAAAGCAAATACGGAGGATAAAAAATATGAAGGGAAACCCGGGACTTCGGTTTCCACCCTATCATGTGTTCTCACTATTACGACCGGTGGATAGGAATACGATCGGAATTAGGGTTTAGTGGTGAGACGTTACCTCTAAGAGTGATACCGGCGTCCCACGGGCCTGATATTCCGGTCGGTGCCCAGGATGATACGCCGGACTACCCGGGTTCGGTCAGTGGGCATTCCCATGTCCATTAACACTAACTGACTCCGGGAGCACTAAGGTCACAACGATAACTCCCAACATCTCATCCCGCCATTCCCACGCGCTAGAATTCGATGTCTACGCTAAGGGCGTGAGCTATGGCTAGGAAGTCAACTGCCAAGTTCATTCCTCCTTGGCCCAACGGTCAAAGGCGGTCTTTTTCCCTCCGATGACAATGAAACACCCCGCGTAACCAATAAATTCCTATTCCCTATAGGAATCCTAGTCCTATGGACGCATTAGGGAGAACCCACGAAGGGGTTTCCACCAAAATCCCAGATTTGGGAACTACTCACACATTATAGCTAAAAAGCAATCTAAATGAAAATCGACCGTAGAAATCATAATCAGGTAATTGAAATGAAGTAGTAGCAATGCAATTAAGATAATATCAAAGTTTCGTAAAGATCAGAACACTTACAAATAACAATAAAATTCCAGCCGTCATAAGTAGAGAAAAAGACAAAAAATACACAGCTCTCATTTCTGAAAACCTAGAGCAGTTATATATAGAAAACGACTTCACCCGATCGGTTGAAGAATCAACCGATCGGGTGAGTTGCAATGTTCTTCGACTGCGGTCTTCAGAAACTTCACCCGCTCACGTGACCTTATCGGTTGGCGCAAGCAGCTCGTCGTTTGGATGGATGCTGCCATCAAGTGAACCGATCGGTTGGAAATACACCCCAAAAGAACAGAAATTTGCATCGACTTGGCAAGGTCAGCGGGTCGTCGGGTGAGCTCTCCGGGTCGTCTCTTGGAGGAATCGGCTACAGATGGACAGATCGGGTGAATATCACCCGATCGGTTGGAATTCAGCTCCAAATTCCTGAGAAGTCTGTTAGGATGAACCAGTCGTCGAACCGGTCGGTTGATCCTCACTTTGCTTCAGCTACTGTACGGGTCAGATACGCGTGCATCACCCGATCGGTTGGCTGTGTCCAACCGATCGGGTGGGGGGCTGAAAGATGGCAATTTTGGTCGTTTGACCCCCTGGATCGCACGTGACTCCTCCTGTTGCTCTGGGGACTCATGATATCTTCATTATGTGTCCCCTACATTGGCAATCTCCTGCAAATACACAAAAAAAACACCAAAAAGTGAAAGAAAACTAAAAATCCCAAGAAAATGGACACGAGAAGACGGAAAACAACGGAAAAACAAAAGAAGCCGTGCGTGAATATATAAAATATACAAACACGTCAAAAGGGAAAAATAAAAACTAACTATACAAATGCAATGCACGCAGAAAGTAAGAAAACGTGATGCATGAGAAAAAAAAGTGGGTGAAAATAAGTGGAAAAATAAAGAAAGGTGGGGAAATATAGTTAAAAATGAAGAAAATAAAAGGTGCGTGAGTGCACTCACTCCCCCAAGCTAAACTGCACAGTGTCCTCAATGTGCTAAGTGTGGCACAAGGACATATATAATAGGGGCGGGTGGGTGCAGATGCATGCATGATAAAAAGGAAAATAAAAGAAAATGGAATGGATATGCATATGATAAGTGCAGAATGCAAATGATGGGTGTGGTGGCCACGCAGATCATGGGAGCAAAATAATGGATAACATATGCACGACCGATACAATGTAAGGCCCAGAAATACCACCTCTCACACGAACGGATATATACATAGCCCTGCAAAAAGTGATCAAAATATATGGGTAAGGAAGGTGGTCACGAAATCATGGGGCGAGAGGGGGTGCAAAATCAGCAGCAAAAGTATCAACCAAAACATCTGCCAAAAATATCAGAGGCATCAAGTGTGTGCCTAAGCTGGTGGTGGAGCAGCACCTCCCTGTGGCGGGGAAGGTGGTGGCGGTGGTGCAGGCTGCTGAGGGATGGGACGGGGTGCTGGTGGTGCAGGCTGCTGAGGGATGGGACGGGGTGCTGGTGGTGGAGGCTGAGGTTGGTGTGCAAGGATCTGGTTTAGCATGCGTTGAATACCAGGCAGAACGACGACATGTGCCTACACAGAGCTGACGGTGGCAACGAGAGCCTGAAAATCCGCTCTGAGCCCACTCACGGCCCCTCGATAGACGGAGATGCTGGAGAAGGGCGTCAGGAGCGGTAGCAGAGGGTCGCACTGGAGGAGGTTGGGGCTGACACACACGGCCACCGTAAACAGGTGGGGCCACAAGTGGGTGTGTGAGAGGTGTGGTGCTCGCTAAAAGACGCTAAGCCTCTGTAGGAGGCTGAGACTCAGGAAAGCTCCCAGGAGTGGGAGCAGCGACAGAAGAGTAAACCAAGAAGACTGAAGCTTTAGAGACCATTTCTAGGGACACTAAGTTTTTATCTCATTATGATCCGTGTACTAATCTGTATGAAGATGAGATCCTGAAGATACTTCACATTCAGTATAAAGTACATTTACTCCCGGATAAATTCACTGTTAACAGAAGATTATCAGATCGCACGTCCCTGCTGCCAATACGCCAGCTGAGAGGCAGCAGAATCGGCCGTACCTCAAATAAAAAGAGGACGACTGACGCACTCGGAACCTACACCTAATTTTCACCTAGCGGTGTCACAGTCGCTAGACGTAGTACGGCTCCTAGGTGTCAATTCTGTGCTCAATCCGCAAGCGGACGGTGTCAAATTATAGTATAAAAGATGTCGGATCCCACAGGGACAGTGACAGTGATTTGAGGTCTCAGATTATTTTTAAATCTCGAAGTGAGATAGCTATCGGTTGGGAAAGTTTGGTTTTGATGTTGTTGTTGACTTGATGATAAAGAGAACTAGGGTTTTAAAGATCACGGCTAAGACCATCGGAGATTGATGTTGGAATAGGATCCTTACGTTGCATTAGGGTTAGGGGATTAGTCTCTCAATTCATACCAATCTCGTGGGTTAGAATTTCGAGGTATTTCAGTGGCTCTCATTGACGCAATGATGATAGCCGTCAATGTAGCGATATAGTTCGTTGGTGGATACCCTCAAGGCACGAGCCGGGCATAGTCACGAGCCTTGGTTGGATCCACTAATTTCCCTATTTAAATCCCAAGGATACTCCTTAAGCTCATCAATTCCACCGACCGTGGGCATGATCTCAGTACGAGTTATCCTAGGAATTCGGATGGATCAACCGAAATACACCCCTTTATTCCCAATTCAACCTAGAGATCCGGATCTACATCCCCCTCCTAAGGTTTTAGTGCTAACCCATCAACCCTAGAGGAGACTACTCACACATGGTGATTTTAACGAATAAAAATATGATTTTTATCAAGGAAAACATTGTAACAAATTAATCGAATAAGAATTGAATACCTTACGTACCGAAGGATAAGAAAAACAGTAGCCGATAATAATCCAAAGGGATCCCACAAATTCCAGAATGCGAAGAACAATAGATCTCCAAAAAAACAATTCAATAATCCTCAAAAACCAGTTGGTTTAGATCTAACAATCGTTTCTAATCTCCTCCTCTCTCCCCAAACGTAATTCAAATTACAAAAAAATGAACTCCCAAATTGCGTTCCTCAGATCCGCACTTCACTCAGCTGCGCGCATCAGACGGCCACGCAAATTTCCAAAAATGGCCGTCATTGTCGCCGACTGAGTCAGTGACTCGGTCGAGCAGAGGCTTGCTCGATCGGGCTGCTCGGTCGAGCAGCCCTCCTGCTATGTCTAGTATGTCAGTGAGTCAGGCCTCTCCAAAAAATGCCACCCTGTCTGCTCGACCGGAGTCTGCCTTGCTCGGTCGAGCAGCCAGCTGACTCGGTTACCATGAGTTCTACTCGGCTCGAGTAGGATGTTGATTGAAATTGAAAATGGGAGCTGCTCGACCGAGCCACCATACCGCTCGGTTCGAGCAGCATGCGTTTCAGCCTTCATTCTGCTTCGTGCATCAGCTCGACTAAGCAAGTGCTCTGCTTGGTCGAGTCACCTAGGAAGATTTCAGCAGCTTCTTGCCTGCTTCTCTTCCACTCCTGGAAATCCCCTCTACTCCTTCCGTAGGCTTCCAAAACTCAACGAACTCCTGTAGAGCTTCACCAACAGGCTCAAAGGCATGCCGGATGTGTCCATATCCAAAATGGGTCCTGAATCGCTCCAAAATCCCTAAAAATCCATAAAACTCTACGAAACTCGAATATGGCGTTAAAATCGCAATATCGTAGGAAAATACGGGATTTGGATATGAATATGGCATGAAATGCAATGGATTGATGCTATGAAAAATGGAAAATATGGACACATCAAAATCCCCAAGCTTACCTCTTACTCGTCCTCGAGGAAGACGAATACTAGGTATGCCGGGTGATAAACAAAAGAAATAAAAATAAAAGAGAATAGAGATGGATGGAGGGTGCTAAGATTGTTCATTCAGATCTCATGCCTCAGTAGCATGACACGATGCTTCGAATGGTAAAAACACATGCTAATGGCATTTTCAAGTTTTACTAATCATATGGCTAGCTTGCAATAAACACAAAAAAATAGGGATCTTCCAAATTAATGCCATCAACTCATATCAATCTCATGCAGTCTATAGAGTCTAGTATAAGAAAAGTTAGCAATGCACTTTTCAATCAATAGATACAAGTGGAGCATATAGAATCACACCAGCATGCAATAAAGAATGGAAAGGAATCATGCTATTCAAATATCCACTTCGAATCATGAAAATTCTCCAAAACTAAAATATTTCGTAAAGTTCAAGCATTATCTAATCTACCCATTGTGCACCGTCTCCACTCTAATGTTATACTCACTCATATGCTCAATTGGTCCCCCCCAGCTTAGCTTGAGGCGTCGCATCTAGGAATAGGATATGAAATGTTTTATCTTTTTCCAAGTATTTGTGATAGTTTCTAATGAAGGATATAAAAATTTTTATTTCTTTCTTTTTCTTTTCTTTGTTTTCTTTTTCTTTTCTTTTTCTCTATTTCACATTTTTTTTCATTTTATTTAGAAGCCATATTTTTTTCTTTTGGGATTTTTGGGAAGTAAGATGAGGTAAGGGTAGCTGCAGGGGGTGAAACCAACTGATGTATAGAGAATCATGAAGATATGTGGAGGAGGAAAATGATAAATCACTCGGTTCACTCATCAGAGGTGCACAACGATTCAATAGGATAATTGACGTGCCCCCGGTTTGCGAGCCGCAAATGGCCAGGGGGACCTGGTGGAGGTTTAGATATTTGTAACAGCAAGCGCACGGTGTTGTAGTGTGGCTTGGGGGTCGAACACAAGGAGGCGAGGATGTGCTTGTGTCAAAGAGGATCAAAATCACCCCATGGGCGAGCTAGCCCGGATCAATTGAGGGTTTGTCACGGTAAAAGAATGCAAGGCATAGACAATATGAAGGGAAAACCCCGGGACTCTGGTTTCGACCCCAACGAGCGACTCTTGCCGATACGGCCTACGGGTAGGATGGCGATCGGAATTATAGTCTAATGGTGAGACGTTGCCTCTAAAAGTGGTATCGGTATCCCATGGGCCCGATATTCCGGTCGGTGCCCAGGATGATACGTCGGACTTCCCGGGTTCGATCAGTGGGCACTCCCGTGTCCATTAACACTGATCGACTCCGGGAGCACTAAGCTCACAATGATAACTCCCGACGTCTCATCCTGCTGCTCCCGTGTGCTAGGATTCGGCGTCTACGCTAAAGGCGTGAGCTATGGCTAGGGAGTCAACCGCCAAGTTTATCCCCCCTTGGCCCAACGGTCAAAGGCGGTCTTTTTCCTGCCGATGACAATAAAACACCCCGCGTAACCGTTAGATTCCTAATCCCTATCGATTTCCTAACCCTATGGACGCATCAGGAAGAGCCCCCGAAGGGGTTTCCGCCAAAATCCCGGATTAGGGAACTACTCACAAATATTCATAAAAAAGCGATCTAAATGAAAATGGACCGTCAAAATCATAATCAGACAATAGAAATGCAATGGTAGTAAAGCAATTAAGATAATACTAAAGTTTTACAAAGATCCGAAAACTTACAAAAACTGGGAAATTACAGCCGTCACAAAATGAAGAAAACAGTAAAAAATAACCAACTCCCGAATCTGGGAAACCTAGGGTTCTATTTATAGAAAAACGACATCACCCGATCGGTTGACAAGTCAACCGGTCGGGTGAGCCGCTTCACAAAATCACAGCGCAAAGTGGGGGTTTCACCCGGTCAGTATGAACCGGTCGGTTGGAACTTGGTGCGGTCGGTTGGATCTTGGTGCCGACCGGTTGGATCTTGGTGCGGACTGGGTGAGGAGACCGGTTGGAGCTTCGAGTCTTGGCTGTTGAAATTCAGCTACAGGTGAACCGATCGGGTGAAGGTCACCCGATCGGTTGGAAATCAGCTTCGAATTTCCAGAGAATTTGAGCTTTTGACCCGGTCACTGAACCGACCGGGTGACTTCTCGTGAGCTCCAAGCTGCGCCCGGGTGGTGCACGCGTGCATCACCCGATCGGTTGGAGATGACCAACCAACCGGGTGAGGGGCTGAAAGATGCAATTTTCGTCGTTTGACCCCCTGGATCACGCGTGACTCCTCCCTTTGCTTCGGGGACACATGATATCATCGTTTTATGCCCCCAAATGCCAGTAAACTCCTGCAAAACACGGAAAACACAGAAAAGTGAAAGAAAACAAGAAAACACAAGAAAACACGAGAAAACGAATAAAAGACGGCGGTAAAATATGGAAAAACACGGAAGAAAACGTGCGTAAATATATGAAATATAAACGCACGTCAAAATCCCCCAAGCTGAACTCTTCCTCGTCCTCGAGGAAGACGAGCGAGAGTAGGAGCTCGGAGGGGAAAAATAAAGAGAAAGAGAGAAAAAGAAAACTCTATATCCTAGATCGCCCGTCAGGGCCAACAAAATCAAAAACGGCACACCAAGCAAGCAAACACCGAATCACATCACTAAACCTAGGAATACGAGTCCAAACAAGTGCCGTGGGCCCACGCGGTGAAGCGCGAGTGAGTGTGGTCGTGCGCTAGCAGTCGGTGTCGCTATCTACGATGTGCAATAAAGCTCTATATACACAAATCCAGGAAATGACCCAAATATCGATTCGAATTGAATAAAGCGGTGAATATATAGTTCAAGCATGCATGAGAATAGAGAGAGAATCGAAACATATCATGCGCCAAGGACTCCACAACTAGGGTTTTGGAAATCATCACACTAAAGCCTAGATAATAGCTAAAAAGTTCCTAAGCCAAGTGTTTTCGAAAACGATGGGGGTTGAGATGATGTGGAGAAGAACACTTGGTGCGAATTCTCGCCTTCCCTTTATTCTCGGCAAGTAGGAAAATATTCACACGGGAATTTTTTTTGTGTTTTGGGTATTTGTATTTTTTTTGGATTTTTGGCTATACAATTTTTTTTTTCTTTTCTTTTCTCTTCTTTTTGGGGTTTTCTTTTCTTTTCTCCTTTTTTTGGATTTTTTGGATATTGGGGTATATACATGTGTACTCTCCCAAGTGGAAGAACGGTACACGACGAGTGGATTTGCACCAAGTAAAACAAAAAAGAAATCGGAATCTAATCACTTGGGCAAAGGAAACTATTCTCGCTAATTAGAGCATGGGCTAAATGGGTTATCCTAGTCCTTAATTGTGGAATCCCGACACATGCGAAATGAAGCGTACGATATATATAGCATGCAGAAGAAGCAGACAGTAGAAATAAGTACTGCATATTCATATCGAAACATGATAATCTAGGGGTCATTCCTGGACAGGTATATAAAGTGAATCACAAAGTAGACGCACACCACACGGCTAGGCACGACACACGACTCACAAAAAAGCTAAGTGGACCCACGATGCGTGAAATGCAGGGGACTCGATATCCTAGGGTTAGTGAGTGTGATTATCAATGTCATGCTAGGTGTGTGTGATTTTGTGGCAATTCATCATCGGGTTCATCTCTAGGAGAAAGAGATAAAAAGAAGAAAAGAAAAATTAAAACGCGATGAAAACGACACAAAAACGAAAAAGAAAGACTCAAACGACGCACAAAGTGCGACTCCCCCAAGCTGAAGTTTGCATTGCCCTCAATGCAATAAGAGTGAGTACGGGAGGGCAATGAAAATGGGGGGGAATACGCACCGACACAAAAAGAAATGAAAAACACAGATACGAAACTTAAAATAAAGAAAAAGCAAAATCAAACCACATGACACGACACGACAAAAAGAAAAAAAAGCACGCACACACAAAGAAAATAAAACACGACAACACAGCAAAACAGACTTCCCCCAAGCTAGACATGACAATTCTAGCAATAAGATAAGATCGTGAAAGTGCAGAAATAGACAAGGGGGATGTCAAAAGAAACAAAGAAAGTGAAAATAAATAGAAATAAAAAGGAAGTGATGCGACGTGTGAATGGGTCCTCCCCCTAGCAATGACAAAGCAGGGCCCCGCAAAGACAGATGGGCACAAACATAGGGGGGACAAAAGCGGGATGGGAAAAAGTCAAGCAAGGGCACCACCCTCTGGGGCGATGATGGGGGCCTGTGCTGGGGACCAGGAGTCGTGGGGGGTGGAATGTGGAGCTCGGAGACATCCGGTGGGTCTTCACGGATGTGACGAATGAAGTTTTGAAGAAAGCGCAGGTCTCGGTCGACTGAATCCTGAGTTGCCCTACCACCATGTCCAACCAGGAGGATCATGGCCATGAATCGGTCGGATTGGTCGTGCCCGAATTCGGCATCACCGATGTGAGCGGGGGAAGTGGTGTGTGGGGTGGTAGATGAATTAGTGGTGGTGGATTGAGCGGGGGGTTGTGTGCGACGAGCGCGACGGTTGGGCCTGGGGTTGGAAGAGCTGGCGTCGGTGGGCTTAGCACAGCGGGGAGGCATTGTACGGGAGTCGTGTGCGTGAGAGTATGCAAGATACAATGTATAAACACAAACACGACCAACGAGCAAAGTGGAATATTTGGGGTAAAATAAAATTTAAGCTAAGGAGCGAGTTTACCCAAATGAGATGAAGATCGGTGCTCGTAGACGCCCCGATGCTACTCGATAGGAGCACGTTGTGAAGCCGCGGCAATTTCTTCAGCAAGTTTCGAAATTGGGGAGAATGGGTGAAAGTTAGGGTTTTGTGTGCGGGTGGAATCGAGGAGAATGGAGAGAAATTTATGGTGGTATGGATAGGGAGATGGGGGGTCGATTGGGGTTGATTTTCAGGAAGAACGAGGTCAGGCGCAAGAGGAGGAGGCGAAACGTTGGTTTGGGATTCGAAAATGGCGAGGGCGGAACGAACGGGCAGCGACGGCTATTTATAGGAATTTAAGTCGACCCGGTCGGGTGAGTTATCACCCGATCGGTTGACCTTAGGTCGAAAATTTGATGCTGAAGAAACGCTACAGGCGACCCGATCGGTTGAGAACTCAACCGATCGGTTCGCCGCTCCACACATTTTCCCGAGAACTCAGAGTTTCTCACCCGGTCCCTCAACCGGTCTCGCATTTTATCACCCGGTCGGTTGACGAATTCTGAAATTTTCCCAAGAGTTCCCCCAGGTCACCCGGTTTGTTCACCCGGTCTCTTCTTTCTCCACCCGGTCGGTTCATTCGACGACAGACACGGCCGTAAGCTGATACATCCCAACCGATCGAGTGAGAACTCAACCGATTGGTTGAGGCCTTGTTTTCTGTAAAAACCCAAAAATCTCCTAAGTTTCTTCACGGAAGTTGTTTCGGCTGGATTTATTTACAAAAACCCAAAAATCGCCTAAGTTTCTTCACGGAAGTTGTTTCGGCTGGATTTATTTATAAAAATATAGAAAATAAAGTTAAGAAAAAGTCCTAAAAGGCGAAGCAAAAGTTTAGAACATGGGTTGCCTCCCATGAAGCTCTTTTGTTTAACGTCGTTTAGATCGACGCCCGTAGATGATGTTCATGGTGGGCGATATGGGTGATGCCCGAAATCGGCATCTCTTCAACTCCAGAGCTTGTGGCTATTGGTGTAGTCGGCGGATGTAAAAAGATTTGCTCAACTACCATCCCTCTGTCTACAGGATCCGGGGGCTTCTCCCTCAAATTGGCGTCTACCGCCATCTTTTTCAGGATCCGGACCTCGTCACCGGTGAGGTCCATTGGTTCTTTCCCTTTTTTCCTCGTAGGAGGAGACTTAGGAAATCCGGGAGGGATCACATGTCGCGCGACTGCCTCCTTAGCAACTTCATTCTTAGGGGAGCCAACTTGCTCTCCAAGGTTCCCCAAGCCATCGGGGGGATTCCTCGAGAGCACTTCCCAGACACTCGTTTCAACAGCTCTATCTTCTTCATTCTCCAGCACATTGATACTAGGATCGTCCGGGTGGTTTGGATGCTTCATCGACAAGCCTAAGTCAAATTCGACTCTTTCTTGGCCCACATTCAGGGAAAGCTTCCCGTTCTTCACGTCTATCAAAACTCCGGCGGTTGCCATAAAGGGTCGTCCAAGAATAATTGGGGTATGCTTGTCTTCCGGCATGTCCATCACCACAAAATCAACCGGTACATGCACTCCTTTCACATTGACGGGGAGGTCGTCCACTACTCCCACCGGATACTTGACCGAACGGTCAGCAAGTAGTAATGTCATGCCGGTGGGCTCTAAATCTCCCATCCTTATTCTCTTGTACAACGATAGGGGCATTAAGCTGACGCTCTCACCAAGATCGACGAGCGCCCTCTGGATTTGCACTTCCCCAATAGAGCAAGGGATGGAGAAACTTCCGGGGTCCTTGAGCTTGGGCGGATTTGCGCGCTGAATGAGTGCGCTGCACTCCGCCGTTAACACGACCTTTTCTTTTCTAGATCCCTGTGTCACCAAGTCCTTCAAGAATTTTGCATAGGAGGGGATCGTTTCAATAGCTTCTAGGAAGGGGATTTGGAGGCTCAAATCTTTGACCATGGCAAAAAATTTGCCATACTTCTCGTCGATTTTCGCTTGGGCCAAACGTTGTGGAAAGGGCACAACGGGCTTGAAAACCTTCAAATTCCCTTCTTCTTTCTTCTTCTCTTCTTCGGGGGTTCCCTCCGGAGCCACAATTTTTGGTGACGGGGTACCGTCGTCATCAGCTTTTTCAATTGGCCGCTCAACGGCCAGTGATGCTTCCGGTCCCCTGGGTGGCACTCTAGTAGGAATTTGTGTCCCGCTCCTCAAGACTATGGCAGACACATTCTCATGCTCATGTGTGAGCGCCAAGGTCCGATTTACCCCCCTAGGGTTCACCTCAGGCTGTGGCGGTAATAAATTCTGTGGTCTTTACAGGTTCGCCACTTGCAACCCCAGCTGGGTTACCTGATCGGTGAGCACTCTTTGTCCCATCTCCAGCTTCAGATTGATTTTCTCCTGGTTGGCTATGTATTGGGTCAAGAGGGACTCAACCGGAGAAATGGCCCTCTGCTGGCCGTATTGCTGCTGGGCGGGCTGCTGATTCCTAGGGGCATATTGTTGATATTGTGGTGGTGGTTGTTGCTGCTGAAATTACTGCTGCTGGAATTGCTGCTGGGGCCTAGCCGGCTGATAAGTCTACTGTTGTTGCTGAGCCGGCTGTTGGTAAGGCGCCCGGTAACTAAGGTTCGGATGATTCCGGTTGTTGGGTGAGTAGGCCGAGTTGGAGTTGGTTCGTGGTGGAAAAGGCGCATTCCCCGTAGGATTGTAAAATAAAGCGCTCGCCTGATCCAACGGTGGTGAGATGTCACCACCGTCGAACTCTCCAAAAACTTCGGATTCCACCGCAACAATCTGTTGTGTACCGGCGCTACTGGCGCCTACCATCAATGTGAAAATCTGGGTTGACAGCAAGTCAAACTTGCTTGACAATTTGTCGATGTCTTCCACTCTATGGATGCCCCCAGACTTTGGTATGGCTCTCTCGTCACATCATCATTCATTGTTGGATGCCATATTTTCCAAAATTTGCCCGGCATCTTCTTCGCTTCTTGACATGAAGGACCCTCCAGCCGCGGCGTCCATGGAAGATTTTAAATCGTCCCTCAACCCATTATAAAATAGATTTATGATCTGCCATTTAGGAAGCTCATGGTGGGGACATCTTGTCTGCATCTCCTTGTATCTTGTCCAAGCCTCATGCAAGGACTCGTGGCTGGCCTGGGAGAAGGAGGAGATCTCGCTCCTCAGCTTCATGGTATTCCCCGGGGGGAAAGAACTTCGTCAGGAAAGCATTTGAGAGCTTATCCCAGGTGTTGAATGTATTCGGGTCCTTCCCCCTAAGCCACAGCTTGGCTTTATCTCTCAAGGAGAAGGGGAACAGCTTTAGTCGGATCGCCTCAGTTGTGACACCGTGTATCCGGAAGGTGTCACATTTCTCCAAGAAGGAGTCTAGATGCTCGATCGGGCTCTCCATGGGTGCACCCGAAAATTGATCCTGCTGGATCCATGTCACCAAAGATGGCTTAAGCTCGAAGCTTTGAGCCATAATAACTGGAGGACGGATGGTGGAGGTGGACTCGACAGATGGCATCGAGTACTCCAGCAGGGATTTGTGAGGCGGGGTGTTCTCCCCCATGGCTTCAGGATCCTCTCTTCTTCGCTTCTCGGCGGCCAAACGCCTTAGGGTGGCGTTTATCTCTGGATCGACGGGAATCAAGTCGTCGAGACTTCTTGAACTCCTGCGCATTAAAAACAACAAACACCCGTGAAGCGAAAAGTGGGAAAGAAACAGATAAGGTTAGAAATAAAAATAAAAATAGAAATAAGAATGAGAAAATAAAAAGGAAAAAGGAAGAATGCGAAAATTATCGCGAGGTAGGGATAAGAGCTAGACACGAGGGTTCATGAAATCCAAAAATAACAAGCACGTTGCCTCCCCGGCAACGGCGCCATAAACTTGACGTGCCCCCGGTTTGCGAGCCGCAAATGGCCGGGGGACCCAATGGAGGTTTAGATATTTGTAACCGTAAGCGCACGGTGTTGTAGTGTGGCTTGGGGGTCGAACACATGGAGGCGAGGATGTGCTTGTGTCAAAGAGGATCAAAATCACCCCATGGGCGAGCTAGCCTGGATCAATTGAGGGTTTGTCACGGTAAAAGAATGCAAGGTATAGACAATATGAAGAGGAAAACCCGGGACTCTGGTTTCGACCCCAACGAGTGACTCTCACCGATACGGCCTACAGGTAGGATGGCGATCGAAATTAGGGCCTAATGGTGAGACGTTGCCTCTAAAAGTGGTACCGGCATCCCATGGGCCCGATATTCCGATCGGTGTCCAGGATGATACGCCGGACTTCCCGAGTTCGATCAGTGGGCACTCCCGTGTCCATTAACACTGATCGACTCCGGGAGCACTAAGCTCGCAACGATAACTCCCGACGTCTCATCCTGCCGCTCCCGCGCGCTAGGATTCAGCGTCTACGCTAAAGGCGTGAGCTATGGCTAGGGAGTCAACCGCCAAGTTTATTCTCCCTTGGCCCAACGGTCAAAGGCGGTCTTTTTCCCGCCGATGACAATAAAACACCCCGCGTAACCGTTAGATTCCTAATCCCTATCGATTTCCTAACCCTGTGGACGCATCGGGAAGAGCCCCCGAAGGGGTTTCCGCCAAAATCCCAGATTAGGGAACTACTCACAAATATTCATAAAAAAGCGATCTAAATGAAAATGGACCGTCAAAATCATAATCAGACAATAGAAATGCAATGGTAGTAAAGCAATTAAAATAATACTAAAGTTTTACAAAGATCCGAAAACTTACAAAAACTGGGAAATTACAGCTGTCACAAAATGAAGAAAACAGTAAAAAATAACCAACTCCCGAATCTGGGAAACCTAGGGTTCTATTTATAGAAAACGACATCACCCGATCTGTTGACAAGTCAACCGGTCGGGTGAGCCACTTCACAAAATCACAGCGCAAAGCGGGGGTTTCACCTGGTCAGTATGAACCGGTCGGTTAAAACTTGGTGCGGTCGGTTGGATCTTGGTGCCGACCGGTTGGATCTTGGTGCGGACCGGGTGAGGAGACCGGTTGGGGCTTCGAGTCTTGGCTGTTGAAATTCAGCTACAGGTGAACCGATCGGGTGAAGGTCACCCGATCGGTTGGAAATCAGCTTCGAATTTCCAGAGAATTTGATCTTTTGACCCGGTCACTGAACCGACCGGGGACTTCTCGTGAGCTCCAAGCTGCGCCCGGGTGGTGCACGCGTGCATCACCCGATCGGTTGGAGATGACCAACCGACCGGGTGAGGGGCTGAAAGATGCAATCTTCGTCGTTTGACCCCCTGGATCACGCGTGACTCCTCCCGTTGCTTCGGGGGACACATGATATCATCGTTTTATGCCCCAAATGCCAGTAAACTCCTGCAAAACACAGAAAACACGGAAAAGTGAAAGAAAACAAGAAAACACAAGAAAACACGAGAAAACGAATAAAAGACGGCGGTAAAATATGGAAAAACACGGAAGAAAACGTGCGTAAATATATGAAATATAAACGCACGTCAATAATACTCTAACTAAACTCGTAACTAGCACGGATATTCTCATTCATCTTGATGAACACTGGAAAGCACGCAGTAATAAGCAAAATGATATCGAGCATGCAAAAAAGAAGTGCATGAGATAGCAAATAGATGCTCCAAGTGTTCTAATGGTGCGTGAACCTAGGTGCATTACCCAACAAAGCGTATACTAGATAATATTTCATGCATTCAATTTCAATTCATATCAAGCAGATGTCCTCAATAGCATATGGATTCAATAGCAGATGTCCTCAATAGCATTCAATTCATATCAAGAATTAAATTAAAAAGATAAGCAACAGAATATGCTAGCATATGGATGGTAAAACTGAAACTATCCTAAATAGCATGTCATCAAATAATAAGCACCGTGAGTAACTACTGAGGGAAACGAGAAGTATCATCATGCAGAACAACCTTAGCAAAAAGAAAATGGGTGGAGAGAACAAGAGAATGATGACAGACATGCATGCATAGAAAAAATGAAAAACGTGATGCTGAATGAGAAAAGATAAAAAGGTAGAAAAGTAAACTAAAAAGCTGAAAAGGAAGAAAAATATAAATGAAAAATGAAAAATTAAGCGATAGCACTCATCCCCCAAGCTAAATCCAGCAGTGTCCTCACTGCTGAGAAAATGCTAGTATGCGGGAGATGATGCTAGAAAGGGTGGGTAGGTGAGGGGATAGAAAATGAATGAGAAATAAAACTGTGCAGAAGAAAATAAGACGTGGTATGATGCAATGCTGAAAAGATGATGTGTATGCAAAAAAATGATGCATGGTGGGTCTTCCCCCATGATATGTAAGACTAGGGCCCCAAAAAGACAGATGGGCACAATATAATGTGAGGGAAGCAAAAAGTGTGTAGGCACAACATCAAGCAAGGGTACCACCCTCTGGAGGTGGTGATGGGTCATGCTGCTGTGGAATATGGACGAGGGCGGCCGAAAGTGAGACAATAGCTGCAGTGGACTGGACTGTGGTGACCGACTCAGGTGTGAAAGAAGCAGGCCCAGCAGAAGCTTGAGGATGTGGGGCACTGAGTGGTGCAACGGTCGACATAGGGGCTGGCCGGGGTGGAGGGTTATGAGCTAGGATCATGGGAGGTAGGCCACGTGTCCGAAGCAAGTCAATGATGGAAGCTAGGTCTACCTCGACTCTCTCATGATGTATGGCTGTCGAGCAGACGAAGGCATCGAAATCCTTTGAAGGCAAGAAGTCGACTCCTCCAACGCAGTTAGACGGCCGTCAGTGGTACGGGAGTCGAGGGGAGGATGAGAACCGTGAGACACCACTCTCGTAAAACGGCCCCGTGGAGATAATTAATGGTGCCTAGGTTGAAAATTCGGAGAGGGTGAACTCAATAGGATCTCAGCAGTGGAAATGTGTGGTGTAGTATGGCTGAGATCAGGAGAGGCTGTGGTAGAAACAGATGCAGCAGAGGATAGAGCAGTCGTCGACACATATGTATGGACAGAAGTCGAGACGCTCTCTATGAGGACAGCTGCTGCTGGTGACGAAGTGGTGCCAACGAGTGGGACCCTTAGGAGATGGGCAGTGAAGCAATAAGGTCCCTAAGAGGTGGAAGGGTGGTGGCTGGATCGTGCTCAGGGAAGTCCATAGCAGTAGGCTCTGGAGCAGACAAAATATCAGTGCCCCCAGGCACGGGTACAGTGGAGACAGTGGTATGGGCCTCGAGGCAGATAGTGGTGTCAGTCCCCGAGGTCTCGACGGTGGTGGAGGTGGTAGATACAGAGGTGGAAGAAGAAGTTCCTCCTGGGGGTGGTGGGTGCACAGGCAGAGCTAGAAGTGCGGCCATATGGCAACCAAGTCATGCTCCTCGTACTCGGAGGAGTGGGGAACCCGGTCGTCGATGAATGCCTCGACTGGAGCTCCAGAGGGCTCGAGTACGTGGAATGCTGGTAGTGAGTGGACCCTGTTAATCATCCAGCTCAGCTGAACGGGTACTATGGTGGTGAGGTGAGGGGCAGGAAGGACAAGATGGGGTGTGTGGTGGGTGCCAACAAGGTAGGTCCAGTGACAGGCTCCATAAAGCCTAAATATATGCATGTGCTCAAGCACACCTAGTGTCAAGCGTATAGGACCTGCAGGGGTCACTATATCATCAGAAAGATCAATACCAAGCATCCGTGCAAAAATGGTGAAAAATCTGCCACATCAGATATCGGTAGAGTGTGTGTGCAGGTGATCTGTATATGGTAATGACACATCCAGTGGGCTGCGTCAGAAAGTACGAAAGGGCGGAGGGTGCCGTCGGGGTGGAAGCGCATCGGTCGGGTCATCCCCATAAAATGGGAATGCTTTAGTAGGGACATGGTCCCAACCTCTGGCCTGCAAAAGATGGTTGTGGCAAGGTGTCTCTGTGCATAGTGAAGGCAGGGATGCACAATGCATGATGCCTTCGCCCGCCTAGAGCGGTAGTGGTCCAGACCTGAAATGCGATGCCAGAAAGCTGAGGCATCGAACATGCCAAGGTCGTAGTCTGGGGAGAAGGCGTTTCGGGGGTCGTGGATGGCTGGTAAATGGAAGTGGGAGTGGATCATGGCGTGTGTGATCGTGAAGTTGTGATCCATCAGATGGAAGGTAATGCCATCGCCCGCCTCGGTGCAGGCGATGAAACTCAATGCCTCCAAAGTAAGGTGAGAATAGGTGAGGGCGTGGACTCCTAGGAGACGATCGGAAACAATCGCGTGGTAAAGCTGATGGACTCCCTGTAGGAGTCCAAGGGATCGGAGAGTGGGGACGTCTATGAATAGTTTGGGGACAAGACGATGCTGCGACAGCTGGACAAAGCGGTCGTGGTGCTCGTCGTCACAGAAGGTGATGCCGAAAGTCCGCACACGGGGCGACAGAGCGGCAGGATCGGCGAGAGGTGCGGGAGGTGTTGTAGTGGGGATAGGTGCAGAAGTGGCGGGTGTGTGTGTGTGAGGTGGGGGAGAGGATTCGGACACGGACGACGGATCGCCCATGTGCTCCTCCTTAGAGGTGGGGGTGGTGGCACGGTGAGGGCGTCGTGTAGGTCGAGAAGAGGAGGCACCAGTGGCTGGCCTCTACCCACGACAGGGAGGTGTGGGGGCTCCTCTAGTACGAACCATCGTGCAAGAGGCAAGGCTAAAACGTCGGTAAAAAGGTAAAAAGGGTTAGAGTGTACCGACAGAGCGATCGCAGAGAAAGTCTCCCCCAAGCTAATCCCGGAAGTGTCCTCTGACGTAGGAAAAACATACCTGAAATAGAAATAAATATAATGTCAGAGGATGAGCTGAAGAACAGGGGATATGTTCATTTGCTCGACCGAGCACTAGGCTTGCTCTGTCGAGCAGTGTAGATGCTGAAAGGGTTGAGTTGGGGCCGCTCGACTGAGTAGCTGTACTGCTCAGACGAGCAGATCGGCTCGTTTGGATGTCCTGACCGAGCATCAAATGTGCTTGGTCAGCTGTGTCGATCGTGATTGGGGAGGAGGCGAGATGTTTGGTCGAGCACCAAGGGTGCTCGATCGAGCTGGCGGAGATGCCCTAGGGCAGCGGCAGTGGGGAAATGGGGGGTGATGCACGATGAGAGGGGGTGGAGGAGAGTAGATGTCGGGGGGTGTTTTAATAGGAAGGGGGGTTTTGTGGGGGGGGGGGGCGGTGCCGCCGTCAAGGGTGGCACCGGCGGCGTCTGTCGGTGATCTGAAAGGGGGGAAGGGAATAGGGGCGGAGAGAGATAGAGGAAAGAGAAAGAGAGGGGGAGATAGGGAGGGAGAGAGGGAGACTGACCGGACAAGTGGTGTGGTCGGTGGTGCGGGCGGAGGAACGGGAGGCGACGATGATGGGGTAGGTCAAGTAGGGTAGGGATTTTGTGCTCGGGCAAATTTTTGATTAATTGAGAAAGCTTAGGGAAAAAGTGGAACGAGTGGGGTTTTATTAACCCAACTCATTTGGAAATGGGCCTGCAAAAGTGGGATAAAATGGCTCGATCAAGCAGCTGAGCTACTCGGTTGAGTCAGACAGATATTAAAAATCGAGTTTAGATCACTCCCTCATCTACTCGACCGAGCAAGGTCTGCTCGGTCGAGTCAATGCCTACTCGGGCCGAGCAGAGGCTGCTCGGGCCATGTAGACAAAACGTCGTTTCTTCCTTGTTTTCATGAGCCTGTGCTGCACGACCGAGCATGTGGATGCTCGGTCGAATCAGTGTCTACTCGGAATGAGTGACGCACCCGAAACCTACACCTAGATTCCACCTGGCGGTGTCACGATCGTCAAGTGTGGTATAGCCCCTAGGTTTCAATTCCGGGCTCAATCTGAAAGAGGACGGTGTAAAGTTGTAGTATAAATGATATCGAATCCCACAGGGACAGTGATAGTGTATATGGGTTCTCAGTTTACTTCTAAATCTCGAAGTGAGATAGCTATCAGGTAGAAAGAGTTGATTGGGGTGTTGTTGTTGTTGTTTTACTCGTAAAAAAGACTAGGGCATTAGGGATCACCGCTAAGATTATCGGGGATCGACGTTGGAATAGAATCCTTACATTGCATTAAGGTTGGGGGATTAATCTCCCAATTCATACCACTCTCGTGAGTTAGAATTGTGAGGTATTTCAGTATCTCTTGTTGACGCAATGGCGGTAGCTGTCAACGTAGCGGTATAGTTCGTCAATGGACCCCTCAAGGCGCGAGCCGGGGATGGTCACGAGCCTTGGTTGGATCCACTGATTTCCCTATTCGAATCCCCAAGATACCCCTTAAGCACATCAATTCCACAGACCGTGGGCATGATGTAACGGCCTGTTTTTCCTAGTTGTATTTTGATCGTTGCGACTGTGTTCCTTTTTCTTCGTTAATTCAGTTATTTCGTCTGAGGGGAATTTTTTTCATCCATGCATCGACGCGAGCGCGTCGTTATTTCCGATTTTATCGTAGCGTAATTTTAACCAGTTAAATCGTAATTATTTTTAATTAAAATGTTAATTACTAATTAAATTATTGCTAATTACTAGTCACTTTTTCCTAAACTACCATTACCATACTACACCACTGTAATGTAGGGAGATCCATCATCCCACATCCCACCATCATCATCCCCCTTCAACCATACAACAAACAACCACCCTCCACCAACAACCACAACAACCCTCCCTCGTTCTTAAATCAACAGCTACATCAACCACAACAACCCTCCACCATCAGCCACCACCTACTCCATACAAGCAACGACAGCAAATCCACATCCCACCACCACTACAATATCAACCATCCTTCTCCACCATTCAAACCGGGAAACAAATCAGAAATAAAAACCCCAAAATCACCCAATTGAACCCCAATTTGGAACCCCCCCCATCACCATCCTCTCTGGGCGCCCCCGAAGCTCAGAAGTTACCGTGGAACCACTGCCTAGCCGCACGGCCACCATCGCCCCCACCTCGAACCACGTGTCGCCGCCTTGGGAACGCATCGTCGCCATTCCCTGTGTTGAATCCGCCCCCACCGTCGCCTAGATCTCGTCGTCGCTGATCCACACCGCCACCACTCCGGATCTCGCCACCCGCCGTGACCCCCGCCGTGTCAAAGCGCCACCGTCGCTTCGAAAAACCGCCCCCGCCCCCGATCCGACCGCACAAGCCCGATACCGCCGCCGCTCTTGCCCCTTTAGCCCCTGCGCGAGGGAGAAAGAAAGGAAAAAAAAGAAAGTAAGTAAGAAGAGAGACAGAGAGAGGACGAGAGAAACACAGTGAGGGTGAGATTCTTTTATGAAGTTTTTTTATATAAGGATTAAGTTATTAGTTATTATAAAGTATTATTATTATTATTATTAGTTATAACTTTATTAACTCTTATAAAGTTTTATTAGCTTATAAGTTATAAGTTATTATTATGAGTATAAATTATAAGTTAATAATCAAGGCTAAGTTACTAATTTTGTTAGATTAATAAATTAAGTTAACTATTAAACTACCATGCTAGTTTAGGTGTTAACAATTCCGTTATAATAAATAGTTAATGTTAGTAAGCCTGTTTAAAATATTTTAACTGGATGTTGACCACTAGTTGTTGACCACGAGCCTATTTGACACAGATAAAACGTACCTCGCGTCACCGCCACCTGGACACCCACACCCGCGTCAAGGCAAGTATTTCTAGTAATGAATTGCAAATCTGGCCGTTCCAACTTAGTGCTAAATCTGATGTATTTGTAAATTTCTAGTAGCCCATTTAACTTGTTTTCATTTTTGTTGCTTTCTAATTTAAATGGACTAGTCATGCTAATGTGGATCGTTGGAACAATTTGTCATATACTTATAATTTAATTACTACCTGCATGCTAACAAGATAAAAACGAGTATGTTGCAAACACATATGGAATAACCATCGAATACAGATGGGGGTAAAACCATCGAATACAGATGTGGTGAAACTTGGTCAATGACTAAACAGAACACTTGGGTGGGGTTGATTCTTGTAGTAGAGTCCGTGATTGTTGCTTGAACACCTTACGTCTACCTCCAAAACCACACTAACGGAGGCAAGCCGCTTGACCATATTCCAGGTTGGAATGGCAAGAAGCGTCACGGTAAACTCCCAATGATAGGGTGTATCGAGAACATAACCTACTCAGACATGGACTTATCACGAGCACAAATACTCAACTTACAACTGTTTTACTTTTAAACCTGCAAACCCATGTATGCTCATACTTTACTTTTCTGCACTTATTTTTCATAAACTGTGTACTAACACTCTTTTGTTCCTTATAGTTATTCTTCATTCATTACTTTAAATATCTTGCCGAGCTTATCGCTGACATATATTTCAATGTGTTGATGAAATATATGTTAAGCCCAGAGACAGAGTACCCAGAGAACACTACTTTTGAGGATCCTACCTTAGAGGTGGACCCCGCTGATCAGAGCTACGAAGACATTGAGATCCTCCCCGCGGAAGGCTAGAGCGGGATATTTATATTTCAGTATTATTTGTATTGTATTTTCAGGTGTGTTTGCTTTCAGCAGATTGTACGGCCATACTAGGCCTAGATTACTTGTGTGTTTGCTTTGGACGCTGGTATTGTAATGTAATGAATAATTGTGCTGCTTGTGAAGATTCGCGTGCAGGGACCTACCTTTGCTAAATTACGCTTAGTGTGCTTAAGTCAAAGAAGAAAGAAAAAAGTACCACTTCTTTGCTTTAAGCACATGCGGACCCGCTCATGTCCTCGCCCCAAGTATAATAGGAAGCGGGGCGTGACAGGTTTTAGTGGTGGTCCATGCAGGTCTCTGTTCACCTCTCTGTAAAATACTTCAGAAGCAGTGTGAAAATCATTACTGACCAGATGGTTTGAATAGCTTTGTACACAAATGTTTAACTTGTTTATTTTACAGCATGGCAGGTAGACCGCATACTCGCAACGGACATGGAACGAGCGGGAATGATACTCCTGACCTCCATGAACTCATGAGTATCATGAGAGGAATGTTGGAGACCCAACATCAGCTGATCCAGCAGAGTCAGCAACCTACACCGCCTGCACCACCCCTGCCTCGAGCTGAGCCCGGAGCGAAGCAATTTCGGTAGATGAACCCGAAGAGCTTCTCTGGGAGAGAGGGCCCGTTAGCAGCAGAAGAATGGGCTCGTACCACGAAAGAGGACCTGAGTCTTTCCCGCATTGACCAGATAGGCTGGGTAGAAGTTGCTAAGAAACAGCTGACTGAAAATGTCCGACACTGGTGGGACACTGAAGAAGCTCGTCTCATCAAGCCCATCAACTGGACCATGTTTCGAGAGTGTCTCGACGCTCAGTACTTTCCTCGATCAACCAAGAGGGAACTGCAGCAACGTTTCGTCAACTTAGAGCAAGGAAATCGGACTGTTGATGAATACGAGGCAGAATTTTCGATGCTTAGTCGATTCGCCCCACATCTGGTGGAGATCCCGAAGACTGTGCTTATCAGTTTCTCTAAGGACTAGACCTAGACATTCAGTCTTCTTTGTCTTCGACGAATCCTACTATATTTCAGGAAGTGTTGGATGCTGCTAAGAACCATAAACTTATTGAGAAGCGTAAGAAGGCGCTTTAGATTGGAGGGAGTAGGCATCCACCGAAGCCACCCAGGGGAAACCTCTGACTTACTCAGACTGCACAGCTCAAGAGGCCTGATGCCCCGGCCATCAATCGACCCTAGCTAGCGTGCTTCCACTGCAAGCGCAGGGGTCATGTCATGAAGGATTGCAGAGAGCTACTGAATCAATGCCTGGTATGTGGAGCATCTGCACATGCTACCAGAGACTGCCCTCGTCGCACCAATAAGCCGATGACCGCTGGACCTTCTAGGACTGTTCAGCGTGGAACTCCTGGACCTACTCAGCATAGAGCACCTCTGGCTCCACAACAGAAGGCTTTTGCATTGGCGAGGCAGAATCAGCCGAGACGCCACATTTTAACCATGACAGCTGCGGAGGCTGAGGCAGATGGACAAGTGATTTCAGGTATTACTTCAAACCCTTCTTTTATAATGTTTATATTATATGCATGTGTTATTTGCGTATCTTTTGGCTAAGATATTTCTTATGTACTAGGTATTGTATTGATAGCCTCTCATCCAGCCCTATCCCTTTTTGATTCTGGAGCCACTCACTGCTTCATATCCCGAGGATTTGTAGAGAAACATTCTATTCATGTTGACTCTCTACCAAATCGCTTGAGCATCACTACTGCAAGTGTAGTAGTGAGGACTTCCACTGGCTGTCGATCTTGCCCCCTAGTGATTTGTGGACACGAGTTGTTCGCAGATTTTATGATAGTCGACATCAACTTCGATGCAATATTTGGCATGGACTGGTTAGGAAATTTCTATGCTATTATCGATTGTTACAACAAGAAAGTAGTGTTTGAAATCCCTAATCACCCTGTGTTTGAATTCATGAGCGGAGATCGTTCACTTGGGCCTATCAAGTTGCGGGCCTAACCGAACGAACTAATCATTGCATCGATGCAGGTTGAGCCTGAGAAACCTAGAGTGGTTCGATACTTTGCAGACGTATTTCCTGAAGATATTTTAGGATTACCGCCTGATCGAGCTCTGGAATTTACTATCGACCTTATGCCGAATACACAACCTATTTCGAAGGCTCCTTATCGCATGGCTCCTGCGGAACTGCAGGAACTTCGGAAACAACTCAACAACCTGTTGCAGAAGGGATTGATTCATCCCAGTGTATCTCCTTGGGGTGCTCCAGTTCTTTTGGTGAAGAAGAAGGATGATTCGAGAAGGATGTGTGTGGACTACAGAGAATTGAATAAGGTAACAATAAAGAACAAGTACCCGCTGCCGCACATTGACGACATCTTCGATCAACTTGGCGGATTGCGAGTATTCTCGAAGCTTGATCTCCGAAGTGGTTATAATCAAGTGAAGGTTAGAAGTGGAGACATCCCGAAGACGGCATTTCGGACCAAGTATGGGCACTATGAGTTTGTAGTCATGCCATTTGGTGTAACTAACGCCCCATCAGTATTCATGAACCTCATGAACTTGATCTTCTATGAGTTCTTGGATAAGTTCATGGTGATCTTCATCGACGACATATTGGTCTACTCGAAGGATGAAGAAGCGCATGTCGAGCATCTGCGGATTGTACTGGAGACATTGCGACACCATCAGTTGTACGCCAAGTTCAGCAAGTGTGATTTCTGGCTAGACCGATTCGCCTTTCTTGGGCATGTGGTATCAGGAGACGGTATCTCTGTTGATCCGGAGAAGGTCATTTCAGTCAGGAACTGGCCGACTCCTCGATCAGCTACCGACATCAGGAGTTTCTTAGGATTGGTGGGTTATTACCGTCGATTCATCAAGGACTTCTCAAAGATTACCGAGCCTATGACACGCCTGACGAGGAAGGATGTCAAGTATGTATGGTCAGACTCTTGTGAGCAGGCATTTGGGATATTGAAGGCCAAGCTGACGACCGCACCAGTGTTAGCTATACCAGACATGACTGGAGGATTTGAGGTCTTCTATGACGCATCTGGCAAGGGACTTGGATGTGTCCTGCATCAGCATGGTCATGTGGTCGCATACGTTTCTTGACAGTTGAAGATTCACGAGAAGAATTATCCGACTCACGACCTGGAGTTGGCTGTTGTCATCTTTGCTCTGAAGATTTGGAGGCATTTTCTTTTGAGCGAGCAAGTCAAGATCTACACCGACCACAAGAGCCTGAAGTATATTTTCTCTCAGAAGGAGCTCAATATGAGGCAACACAGATGGTTAGAGCTTATGGCTGATTACGACATCGACCTCCAGTATCATCCAGGGAAGGTGAATGTCGTTCCTGATGCATTGAGTAGATTACTAGCGATCATGACTCTTTCAGCTCAATGGAGACTTCAGCAGGCTATACGTGAGATGGAGGTTGAAGTTATCTTACCTGGGACTTTTGCATCATTGATGAATATGCAAGTTCAGTCTACTATCGTAGATCGAATCAAAACTGCTCAGACTGGAGATGCAAAGTTACGGAAGATTAGGGAGCAAGTTGAAGCTGGACTACGGACGGATTTTCTTATTCACGAGGATGGTTCCCTGAGATATGGTAGTAAGATCTGCTTACCTTCAGGTGATATCAGCGAGGAGCTGATAAATGATGCTCATAGCTTTTCCTACTCTATTCATCCTGGTGGCATCAAGATGTACAAGGATCTTTGTCTGAACTTTTGGTGGCATGGAATGAAGAGAAGCGTGGCTCGAAGTGTTGCTAAGTGCCTTGTGTGTCAGCAAGTGAAAGCTGAACATCATCGCATTGCTGGACTACTTTAATCCTTGCTGATTCCAGAGTGGAAATGGCAGCACATCACTATGGATTTTATGACTGGACTACCTCGGAGTACTAAGCAGAATGATGCGATTTGGGTGATTGTTGACCGATTAACCAAATCAGCATATTTCATACACTTCCGAGTGGGACAATCTACGGAAATACTTTCTAAGAAGTATGTGGAGGTAATGATCAATCCTTTACCTTTAACACTTCTTTTAGTATACATTGTGATGTGATCGATAATCGTGCAGGAGATTGTTTGATTGCATGGAATTCCTATGAGCATCGTCTCTGACCGGGACACTAGATTCACATCTCAATTTTGGAAGAGTCTGCAATCCAGTTTGGGTACCAGTCTGAGTTTCAGCACTACGTATCGCCCGCAGACAGATGGCCAATCAGAGCGTACCATCCAGATATTGGAGGACATGTTACGAGCTTGCATGCTGGATTTCAAAGGCTCGTGGGAAGATCATCTACACCTGTTGGAGTTTTCCTACAATAATAGCTACCAAGCCAGCATTGGCATGGCCCTATTTTCAGCACTCTATGGAAGGAAGTATCGATCCCCGCTAAGTTGGGATGATATTGGTGATCGAGAATTATTGGGCCCGGAGATGATTGTTGAAATGGTGGGTGTTGTGCGTAACATCAGAGACAAGTTACACATTGCACAAGACCGGTACAAGCATTGGGCTGATACCAAGCGTCGCCACTTGGAGTTTCAACCAAGGGATCATGTTTCCCTGAAGATATCCCCAAACCGAGGAGTGATACATTTTGGGAGGCGTGGCAAGCTCAGTCCAAGGTTCTTTGGACCCTTTAATGTGTTAGAGCGAGTTGGAGAAGTGGCTTATCGTATAGCTCTACCACCGTCATTGGAGGGAGTACATAATGTTTTCCATGTCTCCCAGCTGCATCGTTACATCAGTGATCCTACTCATGTGGTTGATCATTCCGAGATCACGGTACGACCAGACCTTACCTATGAGCAGCAGCCTGTTCAGATTCTTGATCGACGTCAGAAGGCTCTCAGAAATAAGGCTGTCGAACTCATGAGAGTGATGTGGCGACACGACTCGCCAGGAGAATCCACCTGGGAGCGAGAGGATGAGATGCGAGGACGTTACCCCTTTCTTTTCCCTGCACTGTAGAGAATTCCGGGGACGGAATTATTCTAAGGAGGGTAGGATGTAACGGCCTGTTTTTCCTAGTTGTATTTTGATCGTTGCGACTGTGTTCCTTTTTCTTCGTTGATTCAGTTATTTTGTCCGAGGGGATTTTTTTCGTCCGTGCGTCGACGCGAGTGCGTCGTTATTTTCGATTTTACCATAGCATAATTTTAACCTGTTAAATCATAATTATTTTTAATTAAAAAGTTAATTACTAATTAAATTATTGCTAATTACTACTCACTTTTTCCTAAACTACCATTACCATACTACACCACCATAATGTAGGGAGATCCGTAATGCCACATCCCACCATCATCATCCCCCTTCAACCATACAACAGACAACCACCCTCCACCAACAACCACAACAACCCTCCCCTAGTTCTTAAATCAACAGCCACATCAACCACAACAACCCCCCACCATCGGCCACCACCTACTCCATACAAGCAACAGCAGCAAATCCACATCCCACCACCACTACAATATCAACCATCCTTCTCCACCATTCAAACCAGGAAACAAATCAGAAATAAAAACCCCAAAATCACCCAATTGAACCCCAATTTGGAACCCCCCAAATCACCATCCTCTCTGCGCACCCCCGAAGCCCAGAAGTCGCCGTGGAACCACCGCCTAGCCGCGCGGCCACCATCGCCGCCACCTCGAACCACGTGCCGCCGCCTCGGGAACGCATCGTCACCGTTCCCCGTGTCGAATCCGCCCCCGCCGCCGCCTAGATCCCGTCGTAGCTGATCCACGTCGCCATCGCTCCGGATCTCGTCACCCGCTATGAACCCCGCCATGTCAAAGCGCCTCCGCCGCTTTGAAAACCCACCCCCGCCTCCGATCCGGCCGCCCAAGCCCGATACCGCCGCCGCTCTTGCCCCTTTAGCCCCTGCGCGAGGGAGAACGAAAGGAAAAAAGAAAGTAAGTAAGAAGAGAGACAGAGAGAGGACGAGAGAGACACAGTGAGGGTGAGATTCTTTTATAAAGTTTTTTTATATAATAATTAATTTATTGGTTATTATAAAGTATTATTATTATTATTATTATTATTATTATTATTATTATGAGGTTGACTAGGATCCATTCGGATGGATCAAACATGCGGATCCATCCAAGTGGAATTTAAAGCTAGACGATGTAAATAGAAAATCCGACCGTTGGATGTCATCTAACATGTCTAAACTAGCTCCAAACACTATTTCAACTAATTTGGACATGCTTTGCCCATGCAACAAGTGGTTGCAAAATTAGCCGATTTTATAACTATTCAAAAACATCGATTTTGCAACCACTTGATGCATGGGCAAAACATGTCCAAATTAGTTGAAATTTTGTTTGGAGCTAGTTGAGACATGTTAGATGACATCCAACGGTCGGATTTTCTATTTACATCATCTAGCTTTAAATTCCACTTGGATGTATCCGCATGTTTGATCCATCCGAATGGATCCTAGTCAACCTCTTATTATTATTATTATTATTATTTATAACTTTATTAACTCTTATAAAGTTTTATTAGCTTATAAGTTATAAGTTATTATTAAGAGTATAAATTATAAGTTAATAATCAAGGCTAAGTTACTAATTTTGTTAGATTAATAAATTAAGTTAAGTTAACTATTAAACTACCATGCTAGTTTAGGTGTTAACAATTCCGTTATAATAAATAGTTAATGTTAGTGAGCCTGTTTAAAATATTATAACTGTATGTTAACCACTAGTTGTTGACCACTAGCCTATTTGACGCAGATAAAACGTACCTCGCGTTACTGCCACCTGGACACCTACACCAGTGTTAAGGCAAGTATTTCTAGTAATGAATTACAAATCTGGCCGTTCCAACTTAGTGCTAAATCTGATGTATTTGTAAATTTCTGGTAGGCCATTTAACTTGTTTTCATTTTTGTTGCTTTCTAATTTAAATGGACTAGTCATGCTAATATGGATCGTTGGAACAATTGTTACATGTAATTTAATTACTACCTGCAAGCTAACAAGGTAAAAACGAGTATGTTGCAAACACATATGGGATAACCATCGAATACAGATGGGGGTAAAACCATCGAATACAGATGGGGTGAAACTTGGTCAATGTCTAAACAGAACACTTGGGTGGGGTTGGTTCATGTAGTAGAGTCAGTGATTGTTGCTTGAACACCTTACGGCTACCTCCAAAACCACACTAACGGAGGCAAGCCGCTTGACCATATTCCAGTTTGAAATGGCAAGAAGCGTCACGATAAACCCCCGATGATAGGGTGTATCGAGAATATAACCTACTCAGACATGGACTTATCACGAGCACAAATACTCAACTTACAACTGTTTTACTTTTAAACCTGCAAACCCATGTATGCTCATACTTACTTTTCTGCACTTATTTTTCATAAACTGTGTACTAACACTCTTTTGTTCCTTATAGTTATTCTTCATTCATTACTTTAAATATCTTGCCGAGCTTATCGTTGACATATATTTCAATGTGTTGATGAAATATATGTTAGGCCCAGAGACAGAGTACCCAGAGAACACTATTTTTGAGGATCCTACCTTAAAGGTGGACTCCGCTGATCAGAGCTACAAAGACATTGAGATCCTCCCTACGGAAGGCTAGAGCGGGATATTTATATTTCTGTATTATTTGTATTGTATTTTCAGGTGTGTTTGCTTTCAGCAGATTGTACGGCCATACTAGGCCTAGATTACTTGTGTGTTTGCTTTGGACGCTGGTATTGTAATGTAATGAATAATTGTGCTGCTTGTGAAGATTCGCGTGTAGGGACCTGCCTTCGCTAAATTACGCTTAGTGTGCTTAAGTCAAAGAAGAAATAAATAAGTACATCTTCTTTGCTTTAAACACATGCGGACCTGCTCACGTCCTCGCCCCAGCGGGGCGTGACACATGATCTCAGTACGGGTTATCTAGGGATTCGGTATAATCGACCGAAATACTTTCCTAAATCCCTAATTCAACGTAGAGATCCAGATCTACATCTTTCCCCTAAGATCTTAGGGCTAACCCATCAACCCTAGAAAGATCTACTCACTCATAGCAATATTAGCGAATAAAGACATCATTTTTAGAGACGAAAACATCTTAACAAATCGATGGAATAAAAATAGAAGACTTACAGCGAGAGATAGATAAAAATTGCAATTTATAGATCCAAAGAGAATTCCAGATTTCCAAGCGCAAGAACGATAGAGAACAAAATTAACAATCCGAAGGTTTCGATCCAATATTTTTCAACAAATACAAATCTAAAAACTAATAATAATTCGCCTCAGTCCCGCTCTCCAAAAACCTATTCGAAACTATAAAATGAATCACCACT